>CM076575.1:2061026924-2061481438 GCA_034641835.2 Pinus albicaulis
GATATCTTTCTTTGTCTTCTAGGAGTAGTTTGACATGTTTTTCATTTTCTCACATATGCATGAGTGTCTTTGAACAGTGTTGGCCAGTAATATCCAACATGAAGTATTTTGTGTGTGGTGGTATCTCCTTCGAAATGTCCATCTGCAGGTGCATCATGGAGTTCCTACAAAACCTTATGTGCTACATATTTTTCAAGGCATCTTAATAATACAAAATCATAGTTTTTTTTAACAATGCATCATCAATGATTTGATGTTGAGTATATTTTAATATTAGAGCTCTTTTTCTTTTATGATTGAGTTTTGTAGGAGCATATCCATTCTTCAAATAAAAGATAAGATAAACATATTAGGATTTAGATCCAATCAGGCTTACCTCAGAAATGTGTATAGTATTACCTAAATCCTCATCATCTGGTATGTTGGATGCTCCAGACAGTAATATGCAAAGACCTTGCCCTCTAACAATTTTGGTTGGTTTCATGTCAATATGATATTCCTGTAGAGATGTAACCAAATTTTTCATTTTTTCTCCTAGTTCCTTTTGCATAAGCAATTGCCTTACTGCTGGGAATGGAACTATTACCTTGGTATGTGTCTTTAGGAGAAAAGGCTTGAAATGCTTTAAATGTTTATAAACAAAAAAATCTTGTTTCTCCACTTCTGAATAATTTAGTTCGACAACCTAAAGATTTGAACTAAATAAAGAGATGGGTGCTTCAATTTTTTATCATTAACTTGTGCTAGCACAACAACATAGGATGTTTCAGAAGTGAAGGTGTGAAAAATAAAATGATTAGAAAAAATTGGGGTAGTTAGAGAAGGAGAATTTATGATGGCTTGATTTATTAAATCAAAAGCTTCTCTTTCATTGTGTCCCAACTTAAAGAGTCAATTTTTCTTGATCATGGCTTGCAATGGTAAAAAAATTTGAGAAAAATTAGGAACAAATCTCTTAACACAATTTATCTGTCCCAAAAAGGAGTGCATGGATTTCATGTTATGGGGTAACAATATTTCATAAATTTCCTTTATTCTTTCTAGATCAATACAAATGCCTTCTTTTGATACAATATATCCTAAAAGTTTTCCTTCACTTAGAGCGAAATAAAACTTTTTTGGATTTAGTGAAATCCCATACTTTTGTTAGCGTTCAAGGATTTGCTTGAGATCATGATAGTGGTCACTTATTTTCTTGGAGTAAATGGTTATATCATATAAGTAAAAAACCAAAATTTTGGTGTATTAATCCTCTAAAAGAAATATCCATTGATCTTTGAAAAGTTGCCCCTACATTAATTAAACCAAAAGGAATTTTCTGATAAGCATAACTGCCCCATTTGGTTCTAAATGTAGTCTTCAACTTATCTTTTGGGTGAACTAGTATTTGATTTTAACCTAAAAAACCATCACAGAAAGACATTAATTTAGATCCAGTAATTGATTACAAGATTTTTTCCTTGGGTGGTAATGGGAAATTGTCTTTTAGGCAAGCTTTATTGAGATTCCTGAAATATATACAAATGTGGATGCCACCATTTTTATTCTTGATAGGGACTAAGTTTCAAACTCACTTGGAATTCCTAAAAAGAAAGATGATCTTGGCTTTAAGGAGTTCATTCAGTTAAGATTTTATTTTACTTTCAATATTTGGGTGAATTTTACTTAACTTCTGCTGTAAAGGTTTCTCAGTGGATGTCATTGGAATAGTATGTTGGATAACAGAGGTATCATATGTCTTGAGATATTCATATTTCCATGAAAAAACATTCTTATATCTCTTTATTAAATCATTGAAGGCTAATCTTTCATCAAATGAAAGACCAAGTCCTAAATTTATATTATGAGGTTTGAGGTCATTGCCAAGGTTTACTAGTTCAAATATCAAGGTTGAACTTTGTATCTTAGAATTAGTACACTTCTTAAATATGTCTTTTAGGTCATAAAGATATTCCATCTTTACTATAGATTTAGGTATGGAATTTTCATCAAATTTTTGTTTTAACTGTCTTTCATGTTTGTCCTCATTGATTAGTTGATCATCATATGATCCTTCGGGTGTCAGAAAGGTTAGAATATCTTCATCATCATTAAATAATCTATAGCTAGTGACATTATCATGAATACATGGGTGAAAAATTAATTCTATTGAAATTCTATCTGGACTATAATCTTCAGATGGAATAAGCTTGGATGCTACATTGGCTTGGAGATCAACACTTGCATTTTAGAGCCTTGGGATAGGTGAGATGTTGAATGCTAAGAAATGTGAGGTAAGATCTTGCACTAATGACTAGTAATGTTTGAGACGACCATAAATGTAGTGAATAGTATTTCTTACCTCTTTAATATCTATTTCAGAATCACCATATACTTGAAGGTATTTAACATCAATATCTATCGCTTTATACAAGCCTTGGACTAGTGCCTCATACTTTGTAGTATTGTTTGTGCATTCAAATTATATCCTACATGCCAGCATTGTATTTTCTCCTTCTGGATTAATTAATATGTAACTTGCTCCTGCACCATCACTTTATTTTGATCCATCAAAGTACAAAGTCCAAAATAATTTTTAACAAAAGGTTTTTTCTACAATATTTATACATTTGGAATAATATGACTGAGAAAAGTTTTCAATTTGAGAATTAACCAAATTGATAAGAAATGGAGATCGTTGTGCATTGAAATTTCCCAAGAATGATTCAATAGAGTAGTTTCCAAGGATGTTATTGGTAAAGGCCATTGGTTCAATTTCATCCTCAAAATTCATTATTGTGTATTTCATGTGTTTTTCACGGTCAACTTGAATTTTATTTGGCTCACCATTGTAGGGAAGCCACATATGAGACTAGTCTATGGAAAAATAATCGTGAAGCTTTTCTCACTAATATCTACTTAGAATTAAACCGTAAAAGTCAGGAATATCAATAACTTTAATGTCAATTACTTGATGAAATTTTGAATTAGAAGCGATTCTAATAAGGACATAATTAATTTCTCCTAAAACCTCGACTTTGGTTCTATATAATTGCACAATGTGTACAACAGACTTTTGGGGTGGGATGTTTAACTTAAAACAAACATAATATGGAATTATATTTGAATAATCCCCAAATTCTATTAGGCAATTGTGAAATTTTTTATTAAAAAATTCAAAAGTCATAAGGAAAGGATGAGTGTGAGAATTTTATCTGTCTCTAATTAGGATAACATCAATGGCATAATTTTTTTTCAGATGAATCCATGGGAGGTTTTCCTACTCCTTTTGAGGCTTTATAAGTAACAAGAGCAGGTAAAGGAGAGGCAAGAACTACATTCAATTATTTGAGTAGGATTTTATGCTATTGCTTTAATTTACTCACCTCATACATAGAGACGTTTTCTTTTAATTTCTTCATATCTTCCACTATATTATACTCAATGGTATCTAAAACAACAAAGGTCTTTGATGTAGATGGAGAATTAGAAGGCGTTGGGCTGGTTTGAGGAGATGTAGAAGGAGTATTTTTATTAATAAATTTGTATTTAACAACAGGGTTTGAATATTTCTGTTTTTTAGAAGATTGTGGAAAATCAATAGGGTTTTTACTTCTAGTGCTAATTGGTAGCGGCTCATGTTCATGTTCATTATCAATTGTAGGGAGAATGGAATCCTATAATCCATGAAGTTCAACCAGTTTTTCATCCTAAGATTCATCTGCAGAAAATATTGTTTCATCCTCATCTTCATATTGATTAGATTCCACATTAGAAATTATATTTGGAGGTTGAGGATTTGAAGTCTCAGTTTTCTTGAAAGATCTAAAAGGTTTCTTAGAAGAATACTTTTCTACTTGTTTTTTTTATTTCTACCATGTCATTTCACATGGTTTTGAGAGATTTTTGTAATCCTTCAAGGTTATAAACATCCTTAGGTGATTACCTTTTGGGCTCATCCTTAAACTTAAAATTTTTAGATTTTCTATCTTCCTGGGTAATATTCTTTTCTAAAGCAAGAATTCTCTTTTCTACAAACAAGGCTTCTTTCATGTTTTCTACGAAAGTAGCCTTATGGGCTCTATCTACAAAAAATGCTTTATTAGAAGCAAGAGAGGATATATACCATTCAATCTGTACATCTACACCAGGTTTAGATGTATTTGGGATTTTATTCAACAATTTGTTAAATCTGGAATTGAAATATTTGATATTTTCTCTTGAATTTCTTTAATATTTGAAAGATCATTTATGAGAGTAGCAGTAGTATGATCATGACTAATTTTGGTCAAAATTTTCTTCGAATATAGCTAGTAATATTTCTCGATGGTAATGAAAAGTACCATGATCTAGTTGATCCTTGAAAAGTATACAGAAACAACCTCACTACACAATCTTCTTCTGAAACATCATTTAGGTTCAGGGAAAGCATGAAATTATGGAGATTTTCTTCGGTAGGGAGACCATCTTCAGGATTATACTTAGGCAACCATATCTCTAGATGCTTGGGAAAATTATGAAGAGGACCTGGTAATTGAACAACTCCAGGATTAGTCCATGGCCTATTTTCCATTGTGTGACTTGGACGATTGGGTTTTCCTAAAGGGGGGTTTGAAGAAGAAGAGGTAGTTCCAGAGGTGGATGTAGTTGAATAAGAAACAACCATGGAAATAGTGCTGCTTAAAGTAGAACTAGTTGATTGACATGAAGAGATATGAGTAGATGAGGAAATTGGTTGATAGGATGTAAATGAAGGAGGAACGAATGATGGGTTTGAGGAGGAGAAGATGAGAGATTCTCACTAGTGGATGTTTGAGTTTCAAATAATGAATTTTTCCTGAGATGGGAATGAAGAGGAAAATAAAATGGAGTTAATCCGATTTTTTCACTCTGAGAACGAGTTAATACACCAATACTGTTATGTTCTTATATTATTAGTGTAGTCCCTTGTTGTGGTTAGTATATCCCCCTTATTGTTATTTTTGTACCCCTGTAACGCCCATATTGTTATTATTATTCCCTTACATTATTATTTTTATGTCGGTTAGGATTATATTGTGATCCCATGGACTCCTATATATAGAAGGAGGTTTTCTCATTTGCATCATCCAAGAATTTTTCATTTATGTAATGTAAATGAGGTTTCCCCCTCAAAGTGGCTTATTTCTAAGGCGTTGATCTCTCTTTTCTTCTATTTTTGGTGCTGGTTTCATAACATTTGGTACCAGAGCTTTGGATTCTAGGGTTTCGCTACTCCAAACAGGACATCGTGGAATTTCGCTAAAACTTTGTTTCTGTAGAAATTTGCTGAATAATGAAGTTTATTCGCTGCGATTAACCTGATCATACATCAATTCAAATTGCATGCATAACACATAATCACTTCTACCATTAATCGTCACATGCGGAAAATAAAACAAAGCGACAGAACATTAAATCACACACATAGAACGCAACATGTACGGGGAAAGCTTATAGCTGAAAACCCCCAGCTATATGTATCATATAATGAATGAGAAACATTCAGCAATACATAATACAATACTCCTCACAAGTACTCAGTACTATCTCATATGCTGAACACAAAACTAGCTAGATCTGAAACTAGTCACAGGTTCAAATCCTTCTGCTGCTCTGCCTGCCTCTACTGCGCAATCCAAAAAATGAATATAGATGAATGGAATTCGAATTCACTTAGTTGGTACAGAGAAATCATCATTGGCATCATCATCCCACTGATTGTGCAAATCTCATGCACAACTAATGTACAACTGTTGTCAGTCTCACCCTTTCATCTACCTCTTCCACTGGTCTTTCACTGAACTGTCCATACACTGAGTTAACTGATGTGTTCTTTAGTTGAATAATGAGTTAATATCAGTGAATTAATTAATAATTAATTCACCCAACTCATCTCTAGCATAATCACAAGTTAAACTGATCATAACTAGTTAAACTAGTTAACCGGAACACAATCTCCATTAACTCCTCAATCAACTCCACCAAAACTCTGCCACATGAGTCTAACTGAATTCAACCATGCAAAAGCTCAACTAACCCATAGGAAATTCGAATTTCCTTATGTCAGCTGCATGCCCCACCTCCGAGGGTCAAACTGAAGTGCTCCAAGAGGATAAACTGAAGTTTATAGTCCAAATATTATTAAGGGTAAATAATATTTGACTGTTCTATTTTTAGCCTGGCAGTCTAAAAATAGAAACCACCTGAATGTCTAAAAATAGAGGTCCATATATTTTTTACCAACATGACCAATCCTCCAAGAATAGCATACTGCAGCTCTCGGTACATGATCCATATGTCTAAAAATAGACATAGTCTAAAAATAGACTTTTCGACAAAAAATCACATGTGTGGTCCCCACCTAGTTTAGTTGATCACTTTCCAACTAGGATCAGGAAAGATGTTTCAGGAGGCCTCCTTCACTGTTTCTTGTTGCCATTTTCAACACTCCCTCTCAACAAGAAAGGACTGTCATTGCATGCGACATGCAACTCCATGCATTCGCCATGCAACCTTCACAAGCGCCATGAAACTCCATGCATGCGACATGCAACTCCATGCATTCACCATGCACCCTTTGCATGCGCCATGCAAACACATGCATGCACCATGCAACTCCATGCATGTGCCATGCACCCTTTGCAAGCGCCATGCAACTCCATGCATCTGCTCTGCAACTCCTCTGAAACTGAATAGGCTCCAAACAACTCAATCAGTCTTGATGCATCTAGCATCTATCATCAAAGTCTTCGACTTCTGCTGGTACCAACTGCACATGTCATCAGGAACTACTGCGCTGTTGAAATCTTGCACCCATGCACTCTTGCACTTGCTGTCAACTCTGATCCGCGCTCCAGTATCCGACACTGTCACTTTGATCTGCTTGCATCACTCCAACTGATTTTGCTACTGCTGCGCTGTGGGCACCTCGTAGCCAGGTTCAACTCATGAGATCCACACCATCTCATGAATCCTACCCAGAAATCTCCCCTTGGGATTAATCATGCATGTCGCCCCACCTCTCACCTGGTGGTATAGCTGCATGCACTCCCTCTGCCCGTCTGGCGCGAAATTTCCCTGCATGAGTGGTTTCTTCCACTCCATGATCCTCTTGTGGCTGCTCCACATCCCGAGGTTCACTTTCACCTGCATGGAAAACTTGCTCCCTCTCAAGCTTCAATTGCATGTCTTTCTCGCCTGCATGCAACACTTTCTCCCTCTCAAGCTTCAGTTGCATGTCTTTCTCGCCTGCATGCAACACTTGCTCCCTCTCAAGCTTCAGTTGCATGTCTTTCTCCCACTTCCCAACAATAGGAAGCTCCGTAGACATCCCATCTACTTCAAGTCTATAGAGATTCTTTGCTCGAATCCCAACCTTCTTGACTTGTCCCGTTGCCTTGTGCCGAAGGAAAACTTTTCCTTCTCTAAAGACAACTTCATACCCTTTATCCTCTAACATTGCGACTGAGATCAAATTCTTTGTTAGACCTGGTACATGCAATACATCTTGTAAAAGAATGAGTTTACCTGACTCCCTCCGAAAGGTTATGGTACCAATGCCGGTCGCATTGTATCGTCCACCGTCGCCCAACTCAACATGCATCTGGAGACCTTTCTCCACCAAGTCACTGAAAAGATTTGCATCTCCCGTCATGTGAAAGGAAGCACCACTATCAATATACCACCCCGATCCCAATGCACTAGACAACATGCATGCAATCAATGAGAAGTCCAGCTCAAATTGCGAGGCAAGAGCCTCACCAGCTGCAGATCCAGCAGCCTGCTTGTTCTTCTTCTTCTTGGGGCAATTCGTGGCGTAATGTCCGTGATCATGGCAATGAAAGCACTTGACCTTGGACATGTCACGCTCTTTACCATCCGCACCGGATTGAGAAGCCTTCTCCTTGCCCTTCCCCTTCCTTGCTTTGGCAGCCAAAGCGCAGTCTTCTTCATCAACTCCCTTTGACGAAGAACCATCTCTGGTATTTCGCCGGATCTCCTCTTGCACGAGATCAGACCACAGTCTTTCCCATCCCGGCAACTTTTCCCGACCATTGACACTATCTTGATATGCATGCCAAATCTTCGGCAAACCAAGAAGTGCCAAACTCACCAGATCCTCATCCTCCACTGTCACACCAACACTTCCCAGCTCATCCCGACATTGGGTGAACCTCGTGAGGTACTTCGGCATACTTTCCCCCTTCTCACACTTGATGTTCCTAAGTCTATCTTTGAGCGCCAGCTTCCTCTGATCGCTCTTGCTTTGGTAAAGATCTGTCAAGGCTTTCCACATCAAATATGGAGAAGCCTTCTCGTGCAAACTGGATACAATGTGATCCTTTACACCCTCCAACGCGATCCTTCGACATTTTGCTTGTTTCTTTCGCCAAGCTTCCACAACAGCAGCATCAGTAGAAGTAGGCTTTGGAATCTCTTTCTCCACGAATTCCAACAGCCCATTATCATCCAATACAGCCTCCATGCGGTCCTTCCATGCAACATAATTCGAACTGCCTTCCAAGGCATATTCTAGTCGCAAACCGTTGAAAGACATTTTCGCCGCGGCACCAAGAACACAAATATGCAAATTCGAATTTCACCACTAGCTGATAACTCAGTTGCTTCCGATCTACACTTGAGAGCTAATTATTTCCAAATCAGAGATTGACTGCATGGGCATTCACCAGATATTTCACCTTACAAAGAAGGATGAATATTCCGGAGGCTACCTGGCTCGCATGCAGGCTCTGTCCGAGGAAATAATAAACCATCACCGTAATAGATCTCGACGATTAACTTCGCTCTGATACCATGTAGAAATTTTCTGAATAATGAAGTTTATTCGCTGCGATTAACCTGATCATACATCAATTCAAATTGCATGCATAACACATAATCGCTTCTACCATTAATCGTCACATGCGGAAAATAAAACAAAGCGACAGAACATTAAATCACACACATAGAACGCAGCATGTACGGGGAAAGCTTATAGCTGAAAACCCCCAGCTATATGTATAATATAATGGATGAGAAACATTCAGCAATACATAATACAATACTCCTCACAAGTACTCAGTACTATCTCATATGCTGAACACAAAACTAGCTAGATCTGAAACTAGTCACAGGTTCAAATCCTTCTGCTGCTCTGCCTGCCTCTACTGCGCAATCCAAAAAATGAATATAGCTGAATGGAATTCGAATTCACTTAGTTGGTACAGCGCAATCATCATTGGCATCATCATCCCACTGATCGTGCAAATCTCATGCACAACTAATGTACAACTGTTGTCAGTCTCACCCTTTCATCTACCTCTTCCACTAGTCTTTCACTGAACTGTCCATGCACTGAGTTAACTGATGTGTTATTTTAGTTTAATAATGAGTTAATATCAGTGAATTAATTAATAATTAATTCACCCAAATCATCTCTAGCATAATCACAAGTTAAACTGATCATAACTAGTTAAACTAGTTAACCGGAACACAATCTCCATTAACTCCTCAATCAACTCCACCAAAACTCTGCCACATGAGTCTAACTGAAGTCAACCATGCAATAGCTCAACTAACCCATAGGAAATTCAAATTTCCTTATGTCAGCTGCATGCCCCACCTCTGGGGGTCAAACTAAAGTGCTCCAAGAGGATGAACTGAAGTTTATAGTCCAAATATTATTAAGGGTAAATAATATTTGACTGTTCTATTTTTAGCCTGGCAGTCTAAAAATAGAAACCACCTGAATGTCTAAAAATAGAGGTCCATCTATTTTTACCAACATGACCAATCCTCCAATAATAGCATACTGCAGCTCCCGGTACATGATCCATATGTCTAAAAATAGACATAGTCTAAAAATAGACTTTTCGACAAAAATCACATGTGTGGTCCCCACCTAGTTTAGGTGATCACTTTCCAACTAGGATCAGGAAAGATGTTTCAGGAGGCCTCCTTCACTGTTTCTTGTTGCCATTTTCAACAGTTTCTAGGAAGGTTCAAAAGCAGAAATGTTTATCACGTGAAGCCAAAATCCTGAAGAACGTCGTGTAAAAATTTCAGATCTTGGTACGTAATATTTTTAGAGATGTGATCTGTGGAAGTTAGGGTTTTTTCAGACTCTCAAAATTCATCTCAAAGAAGTGACCATGGGAAAATCACCATAAATCTCTCTCTGAGAATCGGATTTGGATTCTGTAAAGTAACTAA
Source organism: Pinus albicaulis (assembly GCA_034641835.2). Classification (NCBI taxonomy): domain Eukaryota; kingdom Viridiplantae; phylum Streptophyta; class Pinopsida; order Pinales; family Pinaceae; genus Pinus; species Pinus albicaulis. Next base: position 2,061,037,137 of record CM076575.1, read on the forward strand.
AAGTATAAAGACTGTAGTTTCCTATGTATCAATTTTAGTGCCAAAGGAGGAAACAATGACACATCTCATGACGTAAAAGTTCTCTCTACTAAACTAATCCATAATCAGGCAATTGTGGGAGATTGGGCATAACTTTTCCTTGAAGCATCCAAAGCAGGTTAGAATTGTGGCATTGGAAAAAAGATTCAGAGGGCTACTATAACATTGAATTTCAAATATTGAAGATCCAAAATCTCAGAGATAATTCAATTTAAATATTGAACTCCTAAAATGCAAGAAAAAAGTGTGTATTTGTTTTCAAATTGAATAATTCTTGTTTGAAAAATCAATTTGAAGTGATTCCATGGGCATATTGAAGCCTAGATATCAGTATTGGGTTTTAAAATTCCCCCTAAAAATAATTCAACGAACATTAAGCCCTCAAAATACTCTACTATGACTCATGAATATGAAGAAGTGCACCATGATATATCAAAATTACAAGAGAAAGTGCACCAAATATCACTCTAAAAAATAACAACAAAAAATGAAATGGAAGTTTTGAAGAAAAGCATGGAAGCTAAGATGGATGGTTTGAAGAAGCACATGGAAGCTAATATGGACGTTTTGAAGAAAGGCGTATAAGCTAAGATGGATGGCATGGAATCTAAGATCGATGGTATAAAGAAAAAAATGAAAGGCAACATGGAAGACATGAAGAATGATCTAAAAGTAGACTTGGAAGGTTTGACAAAGTTGATACAAGAAATGATTCCTAATGGCGAAAATATAGTAGAGGAAACTCATGATGAAAACAAAATAAATGTTAATCGGGATTTCATAAACTCTGATGTTGGATTGAAGACCCACCATATTCCAAAAGATCGATATGAGGAAGTTTGATGGAAAGGATCCCGTAACATGGATACTATAGATGGAGCAATATTTTGATCTCAATAATGTGAAAAACACACAAAAGTTACACATTGCAACTTTGTATTTAGAACAAAATACATTTGTATGCTATCGATGGATTTTCTCCCGTAAAAAAATTGTCACTTGGTCAATTTTACAGAGGAAATGATAGCACATTATGAGGATACATAGTGCAACACCTTCTTTAGCCAATTGATAAATCTCAAACAAAAGGGTTCAGTGGTGAAGCACATTGAGGACTTCCAAAAATTGAATATAAGGGTAAATGATATTCTAGAGGAACACAGGATTGATGTCTTCATGGGGACTTTAAAGGATAACATCCAACATGAGGTTCGCCTTTGGGAACCTGATTCATTGGATAAGGCATTCAGGTTGGAAAGAAAATATGAATGTAAAATTATGGCGACAAGGAAGCCTACCACTCACATCTATAAATATGGAAGTGTTGCTACTCCTAGACTTCCACAACCTATAAGGTTGACACCGCAAAAATTGGAAGAAAAAATAGCAAAAGATCTTTTCTACAGTTGTGATAGAAAATACACTAAAGGTCATAAGTGTGGTGAGAAGAAATTATTTTACATAGATTGTGAAGAGGAGGAAGAAATTGAACAAGAAACTTCAAAAGAAGAGGATATACACCAGGAAACAACCCTAGAGTAAGAAGAAATGAGTTTGACCATATCGTGTAATGCATTAGAAGGAATTACCACTCATCAAACTCTCAATATAGGACATATGAAGAATAAAAAGGTAATTTTGTTAATTGATTCGGGTAGTACCCATAATTTTATTCATTGGAAGGTAGCCAAGGAATTGAATTTCTTCCTATACCCAACACCAGAATGTCAAGGGATAGTTTCAAATGGAGGAACTCTAATTTTCTCTGCAAAATTCCATAATATCAAGCTAACCATGGGGGAATATGTATTGAATAGCCCAATGCTTTCAATTCCAATGGGAGGTGTTGATGTTGTACCGAGAGTACAATGGTTACAATCTTTGGGGATGGTGGCTTTTAATTTTCAAGAACTTTTCTTGAATGTTTTTTTAGAAGGAAAGGAAGTTGAATTACGACGTATCGCAGGGAAGCCAAGAAAGATAATAAGCTCTAATTTCATGAAAAATATTATGAAGAAAGAACAACGAGGCATAATTTTACAATTATGCTCACTAGAAGTTCCAACATCAAAATCATCTATTTCTCCAGATCTCCAAAATGTCTTGGACAATCATTCCAAGGTGTTTTAAACTCCCAAAGGACTCCCACCTATTCGTGATCATGATCATGTTAATCATTTGATTCCAGGAAGTGTTCCTCCAAACATCAGGCCTTACAGGTATCCTTATGTCCAAAAGAGTGAAATTGAACGTATGATTGAAGAAATGTTAGAGGCTGGTATAATTCAACCTAGTCAAATTTCTTTCTCTGATCGAGTAGTGTTGGTGTACAAGAAGGATGGATCATGGCGCATGTGTCTGGATTATAGGGAGCTCAATAAGCTCATTATTGAAGATAAATTTCCCATTTCTGTGATTGATGAATTACATGGAGAAATTTACTGTACCAAGTTGGATCTCCGTTCAGGATATCATCAAATTAGAATGAAGACTGAAGATATTCTGAAAAAAACATTTCGAAATCATGAGGGTCATTATGAATTTTTGGTCATGCCTTTTAGCCTTACCAATGCACCTTCTACATTTCAAGGGTTGATGAATTCAATTTTCAAACTCTTCCTTAGAAAATTTGTGTTAGTATTTTTTGATGATATAATAATCTACAACAGGTCTTGGAAGGATCATGCTCAACATGTTGACAGGGTGCTCAAATTATTGGAGGAGAAACAATTATATGAAAAAAACTCCAATGTTTCTTTGGAGTACAAGAGGTGGAATATCTAGGTCGTATTGTATCTCATGAGGGTGTTAAGGTAGACCCTAACAAAATTAAAGCCATTAAGGAATGGAAATTCCCCACAACCATAAAGCAGTTGCAATGATTTCTCGGGTTAACAGGGTATTATCGCAAGTTTGTTAATAATTATGGGAGAATAGCAGCACCTCTCACAACATTATTGAATAAAGATGCATTTTCATGGACTCCTGAAGCAACTAAGGCCTTTGAACATCTTAAAGAGGCAATGTGCCTAACATTGGTCTTAGCTACGCTAGACTTCACAAAAACCTTTATTATGGAATGTGATGCCTTAGGAAATGGAATTGGTGTTGTTTTAATGAAAGAAGGAAGACCCATTGCTTTTTGAAAGTCATCCAATCGAAGGAAAGTATTTATAGAAAGCTATTTATGAGAAGGAAATTTTTTCAATACTACATGCACTAAAGAAATGGTGACCTTACCTAATGGGAAGACACTTCATGGTAAAAACTGATCATGATAGTCTTAAACACTTTTTGCAACAAAGGCTATATTTAGAAGAGCAACAAAAGTGGGTCACAAAGATGTTGGGTTATGATTTTTAAATCATCTACAAAAAAGGGATGCTAAATTTTGTTGCAGATTAACTCTCAAGAAAGGATGAAGAGGTGGAAGCATTTCTTTGTTCCATTTCTATTATCCAACCAGATTGGATAACCGAAGCAAGGGATGAATGGAAGAAGGATGAAGAGGTGTGGACACTCATTCAAAATTTGCAGCAAGATCCTAGCACATCTAATACATTTAGTTGGAAAAATGATTCCTTATGGTACAAAGATCTCTTATATATTTGTAAGAATTCCCAACCAAAACAAAAGATTATTTTGGAATTGCACACCTTTAGGAGGACACTCAGGGTTTTTAAAAACTTACCACAAGGTGAAGAAAGAATTTTTTTGGGATGGCCTTAAATGTGACATTCAAAATTTTGTGGCGGAATGTTTGGTTTTCCAACAAAATAAAGTTGAGACAATTAAGACCCCGAGTCTTCTACAACCTTTATCCATTCCAAGTCAACGTTGGGAGGAGATTTCAATGGATTTTATCAAAGGTTTACCTAAGTTCGAAGGAAAGAGTGTCATCATGGTGGTAGTTGATAGACTACCAAGTATGCACACTTTTGTGCATTATCTCATACATTTAAAGAAATTACAATTGCTACTTCATTTATGGAAACAATTCAAATGCTACATGGAAACCCAAAGATTATTGTAAGGGATAGAGACCCCATTTTTATTAGAAATTTTTAGATGAAATTATTTTCTTTTTTTGGAACTCAACTAGCTCATAGCTCATCTTATCATCCTCAATCCAATGGCCAAACTGAGATAGTGAACAAATGTTTGGAAGGATATCTTCATTGTTTTGTATATGATAAACAAACACAATGGTTCAAGTGGTTACCTCTGGCTGAATGGTGGTATAACACTTCCTTCCATACTACATCAAAAATTACCCCATTTATGTCACTTTATGGATATCATCCACTGTCCATCACATCATCCTTAAGAGAAGATTATAAGTTTCAAGAAGTGGAAGCTGACATCGAGCATCAACAACAAGTTCTCCAACTCTTAAAGGATAACTTAAATTTGGCACGAAATCAAATGAAACAATAGGCATATCAACATCGCAGCAAGAGAATTTTTGATGTAGGAGACTGGGTATTTTTACGACTAAAACCATACAAAAAATGTCCCTCAATAAATATAAGAAGGATAATAAATTATTGCCAAAATACTATGGTCCTTACAAGGTGTTGCAAAATATTGGTACTATGGCATACAAATTGGAGCTTCCAGCTTCTTCGCGAGTGCATCCAATTTTCCATGTTTCATGCTTAAAGAAGGTTATAGGTGAAAATATTTCAGTTCAAACAATATTTCCAGAACTTGATGAGGAAGGAAAAATCATATTGGAAACTAAAGCAGTCACGGAAACAAGAACTCGACAGCTGCAAAATTGATCAATTTCAGAGTATCTCATCAAGTGGAAGAACTTACCCACTGAAGATTCTACATGGGAGAATGAGAATTTTATACAGAATCATCCAGAGCTACTCAAGAATTGAGGATAATGATTTTTTTAAGGAGAGGGGCATGTTAGGTTCCTATATTACTAGTGTAGTCCCTTATTGTGGTTAGTATAGCCCCCTTATTGTTATTGGTGTACCCCTGTAACTCCCATATTGTTATTATTGTGCCCTTACATTATTATTGTTAGGTCGGCTAGGATTATATTGTGACCCCATGGACTCCTATATATATAAGGAGGTTTTGTCATTTGTATCATCCAAGAATTTTTCATTTATGTAATGTAAAGGAGGTTTCCCCCTCGAAGTGGCTTATTTCTAAGGTGTCGATCTCTCTTTTATTCTATTTTGGAGCTGGTTTCATGAAAAGTACCTTGAAAATTTGAAGCAACACTTCCTTCAAAGGCTTCAGAAAGCAAAAGATTTTCTAATGAAATATAAATTTATTCTAATTTATTTATCAAATTATGTACTTCAGATGATTTTGGAGTATAGTCTAGGGAGATCTCTTTAGGAATTAAACTAGGAGACTGGGGAGGAGATTGAACAACTTCTGATCTAAAGGTAGGTGATTTTGAGCATGGGCTTGAATATGTAGGAGATTTGGAGGGGGGTCAACTCTATTGATGGTATTTGGTTTTAGGATTCAGCTTTGGTGCCATTCATATTCTAGTAGCCCACCTTCTAGCACCAAAAATGTTAATGCATCGAAATTAGTTGCAACAACATCGTGAAAAACCACCCGGTTGGGGACTTGAAAAATGTCCCTTATAAATTTGAGACAGTGGCTCTGACTGGATTTATGGGACCCATTTCCCAATAAAAATAATTGAATGGATTGGGTGGTATTATAAGTAATTATGACTTCGTGAAGGAGAGTGACAACAAGTTTAAGGAAAACATATATATACCTATCTCTATCCTGGGATGAATTATCTTTATCTTATATGTGATTTAAAAAGGTAATCTTTAAGTGAATGCAAATGAAGATTTATCAAACACTTATAGAAATGTAAAACAATTTTAGATAATTGATTTGATTAAATAGTAAATCAAATCAATTGATTAAGCACATATCACTTCTATTATTGCATGCATTGTATATGAATTAAAAAATGGCAATCAAATCATGTTCAGAAGTGAATTAATGATGGATTTTGTTACAAAGATACATATAACAAAACATCATAAGGAAATTTAACTATTTCTCATTTGAAAAAAAACATCAACATAAAGATAAAAGAAGCATATATATGCTAACTATGCTCATTTGAAAAACAATACCTGGTCCATACTTTTTTATTAAGATAAACTTTAAGAGTACAAAAGTGAAACTTTTGTAAAGTATTCTTTTCAAATTTCAAGACCATTTCCTTAAATACATGAGAGGGTTTATATAGTAAAATAAAAATTACTAAAATATCAAATACATAAAGAGTTGAAGAGGTTTAAACAACTCTCCTTAAATTAAGTGAAATAAAAACATAAATGGATTTTGGTGGGATGACTCGCTTCAAGATTTTGTTGCTTTCTATTTTTCCATTTGTTCCTTGAGCTGAAGTATATCAATCATAGGATGAACCTCAGGAGGTTGGCCTAGCTTGATGCGTAGTTATCCTATGTAGATCACATCTGATAGTGGAAGAAAAATGTTTGAAGAAGCGTTGGTTAGACGACACAACATTGGCCATTGCCTATGTGGCTTAACTAATTACTGCCAGTACTTATCCCAATCAAGCTTTGCCACTTTTTTGATATATTTTTCTTTCATATTAGACATCTCTTGCCATATTTTCATTAAATTATTCACGACAGGTAGAGACCTAGGCGGGGATTCATCTATTAAATTGGAAGAAATCAAGTTCTATTTGACTATCTCAATAATATTGTTGGCAAAATCTCTTGCCCTGCGTATTTCTCTATCTTCCTGCATTAAGTGTATATTCCAATAAGTGAATATGATTTCCTTGTTTGAATCTTCGATTCTAGGAAGATTGGCCTTTCGACCATTTGCAAAGTCTTGCCAAGTAATATATTGAGCTACTTTTTCATCAAGCTCATCAAACCGATTCTTTGGTCTCCCACTTGATTCATTAGTGAATCACTTCTTTCACGTAAATCATTTATGTGAGAAAGTTTTTTGACCAAATACAATCTCTGGCTGTGCTAATAAAGTATTGAGTTCCAGAGCTTCCTTTTAAAACTCATCCACTTTATGATTATCTTTTAACTATTCAACAATTAATTGTAGTTGGTGTATCTAAGCATCCTTAGCACCAAAATTATATTGGTGCTACGCCTTTAGTTGATCCATGCTCTGTTGGAGCTATGAAACTTGTGCTCGTAATTTTTGATTAATTCTTTACTTTTCTACCAACAATTATTGTTATTATTGAAGGATTCCTTTGTTCTTCTCTTTGACTAACTGTTGAACTTGAGTTTCTTTATCAATGGTGACAGATGCATAGGCACCTGCAAATTGAGTTTACCATGTTAGATCCTGAGATGGATCTACTTGTGGGTATTTCCAAAATACTTCCATAGGCACATCCCCAAGAACCAGAGCCTATGATTGTTCTATTCTCCTCCTTTTCCTTTGTCTGCTCATCACAACCTTGTGTTTTGGGCTGTAAAATATATCTAAAGGAGGGATCTCTTCTATTTTCAACATAATTTCTGATGTTGGGTAGGCAAGGATGAATTAAACCCCTTATGTATTAACATATTTGTCAGTGGACCCAACATCGAACAGATTCTGACCTTTATCTAGAGGAATTTCTTCTGTCAATGGGGGATCAATGACTATCACATTTTGGGGTTCCTTGAGTTGTTCGTCAAATATTTCCAGACTTCATATATGTCACTAGAAAACAATGGATCCTTAGTTTTAGTTCTAGTAGACTTATTTCCTTTTGTTCCACTAAGGACTTTAGTATCCTTAGGGGTTGTTCCTTTCCCCTATTATTTCTTCTGTTGCTTCCGCCTTTCTGTTTGTTTTTCTTTTTGTGAGATAGGTTGGGATACTTCCAGAATATCTAGAGGAATAAATTCCAAACTTTTATTCCTGTATTGATTAAACTTTGCTAGTTGTTGAGGATTAAGGGGTGATGCTGAAAATTTATCCACTATTGAATAATTATCAACTGACTCAAATAAATCATCAAAATCATCATTTTCATGAGAAAATTATTGCCTGATTTTCACTTGAGTTTTGAAATTGAATGAAACTTTGTTCAGGTCATATTTCTTGTTAGGAATTGTAAATAGTTTCAAACATTGGATTTGATCAATTTATAATCCATCATGTTTTAAATTGTCTAATGCATAAACACCATAGTAAATAGGAAAGGAAGGCCATGCAACTTTCTTTTCTTCTTTCAAAACTTTGGTCAATCCATGACTCGTTGTCTGATAAGCAAATTGTTTTGCGAGAATTTTTTCTGGAACATATAATGGGAGGAAATGTGGTTGGGATAGGCTTCCAAACACTCCAACGTAAGTAAATAACTATTCCCCAAACCATTTCCCAATGAATGTGAAGTCAACTTGAGCTTCCTTAGACAATCTTGGGGCATTTTCATCAAACATGGATTGAAATAGTGGGAGAAGAACTTCGTGGAAAACCTTATAGAAATTGGTTTCATATTTAGATTCCCATTGAATATCATGAAAAATACAAATGGGAGTGGGGTCTTGGATAGTCCATTTCCAACCCATGATTGGAAAATATGATGTAAAACACGTTACTTCCATAATGTAGGCACTCATATAGAATGGGGGAAGGATATTAGATGAAAAGGAATGATTTTTCCTGTACTCAAGAATCTTGGTAGAAAATTGTTTAACAAAATGGTTCCCTAGTCCATGATGTAGGATTCTGTCACGACATCCATAAAGGGAACCCATTCATTCGAGAATTTACTGGTATTGGGTTGGCCAAATAGTCTCGACATCATAGCGGAAATATAACAGTAGGGACAAGCAAGTGAAGCAGTGGAATACGTATCATTTTCATCATGCTTATGCTTGTTAGGGATACTCCTCCATTTCTTTTTGGGATCCAACTACAACTTGTTTTCCTTTACAAATTGTGCTAGGAAATATTTATCATAGACCTTCATTGTGCCTATGATTGTTAGGAAGGTGCTATCTCCAATGTTGAGGTTGTCAATAATCCATTTCACCTTATCTGAATATGGTAGAATCTTAGGGTGTGTAGCAATTCTGTGCAAAAAAGTGTTGGCGACGTCGGAAATAGTAGATTTTGAGGTATCAGAGGCATCTGCAATAGCTTTTCTTTCAACCCTACGGGGATTTTCATCTTCAAACAACCTATACATTGCTTCCCATAAAGAAATTCCACTTTATATTGCACATATAGTATATATGAATAGGAGCGACTTTTTTGTTACTTCGTTAGTAGGAGGCACAGGATTAGGGGGAGATATGGGTTTCTTGGACTTCTTTGTGGCCTTAGACATTCCAAAGGAATTCTGTTTTTCTGTACTTGCCTGCGAAATAAGAAGAACAACGTGTAAAAAGGAAATTTGTCACAATACGAGAGCAATGTAACAATAATTGAAATTATGGTGAATAAAATTTTGCATGTAGAGTAATATAAAACATTATTTTCTTTGCAGTCAAAGCACATTTAGAGGGTCAAGTTGTTATACTGTTAAGGAATAACATTCATGGAAAGTGTAGGCTCACGTACCTGAATATACATTTATACATTTTAATTAAATATCTAGCATCGCTGATACATTTGTGTGCCATTTTTCTAAAACACCAAACATATTTGTTTTTCTGATTGCGATTAATTCCTTTTTGTGCTATGAACATATTTTTAAGTTAATAGATTGAAGTTTTTGAAATATTTGAACATTAGCGGGGAAAGGCGAGATGAAAATCTTGCGATGCGATATAGAAATCACAATATCGGTGAAAATGGATGGCAGAAGGAAATGGTCATTAGAAAAAGTGCGATGTGATGTGATGTATCGCATCGGAGAAATGAAAGCAAGGGCAGACTGAATGATGGTAGGATGGAAATGCTATTTGCGATTGTGATTGGTGACATGGAAAAGGCGGGTCCCATAGTTTTCCTTTTATGAAACATGATTTAGTTGGAAGCCTATTTTCCTTTTTTAGAGTATTTTCGGGTTTTATTACCTTTTTCACTTAGAAGGTCCTGCTGATTCCTTAAAATTTGCTGCAACAACATCGAGGAAAACCACCCGCCCGGGGACTTGAAAATCGTCCCTTATCCATTTGAGATAGTGGCTCCGACTAAGGATTATGGGACCAGTTTCCCAATGAAATATAATTGAGTGGATGGGTGGTATTTTATAACCGTGACTTGATGAATGAGATTAAGAAACAAACATAAAAAGTATATAAACCTATCTCTATCCCAAGATTAATTATCTTTCTTTTGTATATGTGATTTAAAAGATGATCTTAAGTGTATGTAAAAGAAGATTTATCAGGCACTTATAGAAATGTAAAACAATTTAAGATAATTCATTTGATTAAATAGTTAATCAAATCAATTGTTTAAGCACATATCACATTTATTATTGCGTGTATTGTATATGTATAAAAAATTGGCAATCAAAGCATGTTCAAAAGTGAATTAATGATGGATTGTGTTAAAAAATATACATATAACAAAACATCATAAGGAAACTCAACTATTTCTCATTTGAAAAAGAACATCAACATAAATATAAAAGTACCATATATATGCTAACTCTGCTAATTTGAAAAACAGTCTCTAGTCCAGCCTTTTCTATTAAGAGAAACTTTAAGAGTACAAAAGTATAACTTCTGTAAAGTCTTATTTTCAAAATTCCAGGAAAATTTATTTAAATAAATGAAAGGTTTTATATATTAAAATAAAAAGTACAAAAATAGAAAATACATAAAGAACTAAGGAGGTTTAAACAACTCTCCTTAAATTAAGTGAAATAAAAATAGAAATAGATTTTAGTGGGTTGACTCGCTTCAAGATTTTGTCGCTCTATCTTTTTCCATTTGTTCCTTGAGTTGAAGGATGTCAATCATAGGGTGAATCTCAGGAGGCTGGCCTGGCCTGATGCACAACTGTCCTGTGTAGATCACATTTGATAGTGGAGGCAACATGTAAGAAGAAGTGTCGGTTAGGCAAAACAACATTAGCCATTTTCTATGTGACTTAACTAAGTACTTCCAGTACTTATCCCAATCAAGCTTTGCCACTTTTTTGATGTCTTATTATTTCATCTTAGAAATATCTTGCAATTTTTTCATCAGATTATTGACAACAGGTAGAGACCCAGGTGGGTATTCATCTATTAAATTGGTAGAAATCAAGTTCTGGTTGACTTTATCAATAATATTGTTGGCAACATCTCTTGCTCTGCATATTTCTCTCTCTTCCTGCATTAAGTGTATATTCCAATTAGTGAATATGATTTCCTCTTTTGAATATTCGATTCTAAGAAGATTGGCCTTTCGACCTTTTGCAGAGTCTTGCCAAGTAATATATTGAGAAAATTTTTCATCAAGCTCATCAAAACTGATTCGTTGGGTTGCCACTTGATTCATCAATGAATCATTTCTTTCACATAACTCATTTATATGAGAAATTTTTTGACCAAACACAACCTATTGTTGTGACAATACAGTATTAAGTTCAAGAGCTTCCTTTTTAAACTCATCCACTTTAGGATTATCTTTTAACTATTCAACAATGAATTGTAGTTTTTGTATCTAAGCATGATCCTTAGCACCAACATCAAATTGGTGTTGTAGCTTTAGTTGATCCATTCTTTGCTGGAGCTGTGACACTTGTTCTTGTAATTGATGATTAATTCTTTTATTTTCTGCCAGGAATTATTTTTCTAATTGAAGGATTCTTTTATCCTTCTCTTTAACTAATTGCTGAACTTCAACGGTTGTATCAATGGTGGCAGATGCATGAGCACTTGAAAACTGAGTCAACCGTCTTAGATCCTTAGATGGATCTGGTTGTGTGTCTTTCAAAACTGTTTCCATAGGCACATCCTCAGGAACCAAAGCCTGTGATTGTTCTAATCTTCTTCTTTTTCTTTGTCTTCTCATCAGAACCTTGTGTTTTGGGCTGTAGAAAATATCTAAAGGAGGTATCTCTTCTATTTTCAACACAATTTCTGATGTTGGGTAGGTTGGGATGAATTCTATTATCACTTATAAGTTTGTGAAACATTAATTGACATGGTCATTCAAGTTCATTATCAAATGTCTCAAGTTGGTATAGGAAATTTTCATTTTTCATATTTAAACTATCCTAAGGTTCAAGACTACCTTCCTTTTATCTCAATCCACCTCCATTCAGGTCATGTAATGTCCCATCAGTCATCATTTGCTGTCATATTTCATTCCCCAAGAATTTAAATTCAAAAAGGGCTATTATGCCACTTTTACAACTTTTCATAGCGTTTCACACAGGAAAAAAAAGAAAACGCTACGAAAACACCTGATAATTTTGTAGCGAATATGAGGCTTTCCTTGTTTTTTGACTTTTGAGCAATCAACTTCAAGGACGGTTTCTGGGAAAAAAGAGAATTATTTTAAGAAAGTGAGAGAGGTTATTTTCAAGAACATATCAAATAACAATAACATATTTCACTTTTCTCAAAGGTGCTACAAATTGGGAGATACATGGATGTCTTTTAGTCCTATTTCTAGAAAATAAAATTTTCCTATTTTATACATGTTTTGCAAATGTAGATTCTGGATAGTTGGAGGTGGTATTAAAATACCAAGAGAGGTTTTTGTTAAACACATGTTATATAAAAAAACCTTCTCCAATTTTTCAAGATCTATTAATAATTCGAAAATATGATTTCATTTCTAAACTGCAAAGTCTGCCTTTTTTAGGAGTTTTCATAGCGTGCTTCAGGCTTGAAGCCAGAAAAACGCTACGAAAATTCCTATAGGTGCTCTTTTGCAACTAAAATCAGTTTTGGCATGTTTTAAGGAGGGCTATCGATGGTTTCAAGGTGTAATGAAATGATGAACGATGTTGGAACAACAAAGAAGTCAAGAAGATTGATGGAAAAGCCATTTTTCCCACGCTACTAAAACTCGCTACGAAAATTTCTGTACATGATTGTTTTAGCAGTCAACTTCAAGTTTGATTTCAGACCAAATGAAAAATTTTCTTGGAAATATGAAAGAGGTTTTCTTCCAAACAGGTCCATCTACCAAAAACTCTCTCAGTTTCTACAAAGCCATTAGGGTTTGGAAATCATACACTTCCCTTTGAAGCCTATTTTTCAGAATTTTCACTAACCATATTTGTGAAAAAATTGTAAAAATTCGACTTGAAGGAGGTCCAACTCAACATCCACATGGCATAATGACACATCAACACTCTAGTACATTCAGAAAATTAGTTTGTTGATTTTTTGAACTATTAATGAAAGAAGTGTCCTTTTTGTATTCAAACTCTGCAAAACAGAAATATCCATAGGAAGTCTCCAAGTGATAGAATCATGTTTGAAATAGGTATCTAAGGTGGGAATTCGAGGTGAGTAATATGGGATATCATTTTGATGATTCCTCACTATATAAAGGATATATTTTTAGAGTTAGATGGGGTTGGGAAATGTTATGAAGGCACTACTCTTGTAATATTTGTCTATCAGTAATATACAATTGCAACAAATTATTTCAGACCTAAGATTCTTCTATGTGTTCTTATGTATGTTTATTATATCAACCTTTTACTTTCTCTCCAGTTTTCTAGTTGTATGATCACTTAGAATTCATGATTACATGCTCCAACTTCCATTTATACACCTAGTCTGTTGTTTTGTCATGTTTTATTAGTTTGCTTATGTATAATCACTTGGAATTCATGGTGACATGCTCCAACTTCCTGTATGCATATAGCTTTTTTTTCTATCCTTCATGTATGGTTTAATAAGAATACATTTGCCTCAGCTTCCATGAGATAAGTTTACTTGTGACCTAGTTTTCATAACGACTCCATAAGCCCAATGGTAGTAAACCTAACACATCTTTCACCTACACAAAAACACATTCAATCCAATTTAGAGTTAGCCATCTGCTTTCAAGTTGTTCATTGGATATCCTTTATCATTTTGAGAGAGCCCTCTCAGACTGGAAAGGCTAATTTCGAATTACAATGGGTTTGAAATAGTTACTCCAAGTTGACCATTGAAGCAGCCCAACATGACTCAATTTGGTGATAACAAATTCAACCCCTTATGTATTAACATATTTGTCAGTGGACCCAACAGTGAATGGGTTTTGACCTTTATCTAGAGGATTTTCTTCTGTCTGTGGGGGATCAATGACTATCACATTTTGGGGTTCCTTGAGTTGCTGGTCAAAGCCTTTCTAGATTTCATCTAAGTCACTCGAAAATAGTGGATCCTTAGTTATAGTTTCAGTAGACTTATCTCCTTTTGTTCCACTAAGGACTTCAACATCTTTAGGGGGTTGTTCCTTTCCTTGTTCTTTCTTCTGCTGCTTATGCTCTTCTATTTGATGTTCTTTCTATGAGATAGGTTTGGATACCCCAAAAATATCTAGAGAAATACCTTCTAACCTTTTATTCCCATATTTCATGAACTTTTCTAGTTGCCGAGGATTAAGATGTGATGATGTCAATTTCTCCACTATTGAATAAGTATCAACTGACTCAAATAAATCATCAAAACCATCATTTTCATGAGAAAATGGCCTGATTTTCACTTGAGTTGTGAAATTGAATGCAACTTTGTCTAGGTCATATTTCCTCTTAGGAATTGTAAATAGTTTCAAACAGTGGGTTTGATTATTTTCTATTCCAGCATGTTTGAAATTGTCTAATGCATATACACCACATTAAATAGGAAAGGAAGGCCATGCAAATTTCTTTTCTTCTTTTAAAAATTTGGTCAATCCATGACCCACTGTCTGATAAGTAATTTCTATTGCGAGAAGTTTTTCTGGAACATATAATGGGAGGACATGTGGTTGGGCTATGCTTCCAAAAAATCTGACATAAGTAAATAACTCTTCCCCAAACAATTTCCCAATGGATGTGAAGTTAGCTTAGGGTTCCTTAGATAATATTGGGGCCTTTTCATTAAACACAACTTGAAACAGTGGGAGCATAATTCCTTGGAAAATCTTGTAGAAATCAGTTTCATATTTAGATTTCCATAGAATATCATGATAAATATGAATGGGAGTGGGGTCTTGGATAGACCATTTCCAACCCATGGTTGGAAAATATGATGTAAAACACATTGCATCCATAATGTAGGCACTCATATAGAATGGGGGGAGGATCTTAGATGAAAAGGAATGATTTTTTATGTAGTCAATAATCTGGGTAGAAATATTGTTTGACAAAATGGTTCCCCATTCCATGATGTAGGATTTTTGATGACATCCATAAGGGGAACCCATTCAATAGAGAATTTACTAGTATTGGGTTGGAAAACTAGTATAGACATCATAGTGGAAATATAATAGTAGGGACCAACAAGTGAAGCAGTGGAATACATACCCTTTTCATCATGCTTATTATTTTTAGTGTTACTCCATTTCTTTATGGGATATGAATGCAGCTTATTTTCCTTTCCGAATTGTGATAGGAAATATTTATCATATACCTTCTGGGGGATTGGAATTTGGTACATTTTCTTTAAATATTTTGCTCTAAATGACCCTATCATTGTTCCTCTACCTTTTAGGAAGGTTCTATCTCCAATGTTGAGGTTGTCAATAATCCATTTCGCCATATCTGAATATGGTAGAATCTTGGGGCGTGTAGAAATTCTGTCCAAAAAAGAGTTGGTGATGTCAGAAATAATGGATTTTGAGGTTTCAAAGGTGTCTGCAATAGTTTTTCTTTCAACCCTGTGGGGTTTTTCATCTTCAAACAACATTTCTTCCCATGAAGCGTAACCAATTTCTATTGCGCATGTAGTATCTGAGAATAAGGGCATAATTTCTGTTACTTTGTTAACATGAGACACAGGATTAGGGGGATCCATGGGTTTCTTGGACTTTTTTGTGGCCTTATACATTTCTGAGGATTTAATTTTGTCTGGACTTTATTGCGAAATAAGAACAATGAGTAAAAAATAAAATTTGTCACAATACAAGAGAAATGTAACAATAATTGAAATGATGGTCAATAAAACTTGGCATGCAGATTAATTTAAAACATTAATTATTTTGCAGTCAAATTACATTCGAAGGCTCAAGTTGTTATACCATTAAGGCATAGAATTAATAGAAAGCATGGGTTCACGTGCCTGAATAGACATTTAAATGTATTTTAATTAGATATCTCGCATCGTAGATTCATTTTTGTGCCAATGTTCTAAAACACCAAGCACATTTGTTTTTTTAATTGTGATTAAGTATTTTTTTCGCTATAAACATCTTTTTAAGTTAAGAGATCAAAGGATTTTAGAGCTTTGAACATTAGGGGGAAAGGCGAGATGAAAATCTTGCGATGCGATATCATAATCATCATCTTGACGAAACTGGATGGCAGAAGGAAATGGTCACTAGCAAAAGTGCGATGTGATGCAATGTATCACAATGGGGAAATGAAAGCAAGGGCAGATTGAATGATGGCAGAATGGAAATGTGATTTGCGATAGAGATTGGTGATGTGGCAAAGGCGGGTTCCACAGTTTTCTTTTTATGAAACATGATTTATCTGGAAGACTTTTTTTCCCTTTGTTATATCCTTTTCAGGTTTTATTACCTTTTATTGATATTGCATCGCAATATTCATATGGAGTGGCCTAGCATGTCATGTGTTGTATTCACTTGCGATTGCGATCTACAGTTGCGTTTATTTTGAATTTTAAGCCTAAATGTTTTTTAAGGTAATAGAAAATAATGCCTTTTAACTTTTCAAACTCCTATTTCTATTTTAATCAATCACTTAAGGGTCTTATTTGTCCTAGTATAAAATTTTTAAAAGGGTCCCCATTATTTTTCTAAGGAAACTAGTCTAAAATAATGGGGGTTGTTGAATAACACATGTCCTTTTGAGTTTTTTTTAGCCTTTTATTGATATATCACATCACAATATTCATATGGAGTTGTCTAGCATGTCATGTGTTGTATTCACGATTTGTGACTGCGACCTGCAATTATGTTTCTTTTGAATTTTCTGCCTAAGCTTTTTTAAGCCAATAGAAAATCATTCCTTTTAGCTTTTCAAACTGCTATTTCTATTTTAATCAATCACTTAAGGGTATTATTTGTCCTAGTCTAAAATTTTAAAAGGGTCCCCATTAATTTTCTAAGGAAACTATTCTAAAATAATGAGCATTGTTGAATAGCACAACAGGTGGATGAATCTCTATACCAATATCTATAGTCTTATGTCATCAATAATATATGTGTATATCACACCTTCATATGACCATGAAACCCCAAATCTCAGGTGGAATACCTATCTTAAAACCAGCCTATAAAATCCCATACTTGTTTATCCAATCACATAGGACCAAAAAATCCCATACCTACCTGTCCCAAAACTTTACATAACACATGAGCGAAGATAGTCCCATAATTTATTGTCCCAAAAAATTACACAACACATTCACTTATACACAGTGTACAACACAACAAATACACATACACACATGATACAACACAACAAATACACATGGTACAACACAACACATACACAATACACATGGAACAATACATCATGTACACAATAGTATTTAAAAATCAAGAGACCTCACTGTCTCTATCCAAAGACACCAAGAAACACCACCTCTAGTGTCTTTCCCATGCTTTCATTAGAGGAAATTTTAGCTGAAAAGTTCCCATGATTTTTTCACGTAATTTCCATGTCATAATATGTAAACCAATCAAAATCATTTTAATTTAAAAAGAGGCACATGTAAATATTTTGGAGGGAAAATAAGAAAAACTATTTTTTTTTAAGTGTATTTTTTTCTTAACTCCTTATAGGTTTACTCAAATTTCAAGCGTAGACACTCGTTAGATGTGAAATTAAATTTCACATCCAATGAGTACTCATTATGCATACTTTTGAGAATACTCACATTGATAAAAAATGCAGATACATTAAAAATACATGTTGAACACACTTTTTTAATGCATTTGCATTTTTTATCAATGTTGGTCTTCTCAAAAGTATGCATAATGGGTACTCGTTGGATGCGAAATTTAATTCCACATCCAACGAGTGTCTACACTTGAAATTTGAGTAAACCTATAAGGATATAAGCCAAAAATACAATTAAAATAGTATTTTTATTATTTTCCCTCCAAAATTCATAACTGCTATTTTATTATTTTAACTATTATTTTATGATTTTTCCTTAGGAGGCCACTTTTAGGCTGAAATTTCCTCTATTGACTATGTGCATCCACAACCCAAATCCTGAGTCTTTGGTTTTTCAATTATCCATGTTTGTCCTAACATGTTGCATATCACATTGCTTTCATTATATTGGTATATCCTTCAACATTCTCTATTTATATTGCAAACATGGGTGAAATACAAGAATCATATTCACATTATATTAAAATCATAATCAGTAAGGATTCTCTTCTACTCAATGGATTCCTCATTCATATAGGAATCTTGTTGGATACATTCATTATGTTATCCCAACAAGCCATTCACATAGTCATCAACTGAATTTTAAACCATCATTCTTTCACAAGAATGATCCATGACAATACCTACCAGTCACTATGGCTTAACATACCTTCAATAATCAATCATGTTCATGAATATAACACACATACACACACACACACATTTCAAGTAAGGTCAAAGTTTAGAGAACCTCTATTCCGCCATTTTCATGGGTTCCATTTCATTGTCCATTATTTACCATGGATACAACTAGCCTTCTTGGTTGTAATTCTATTTTCCAGTTAGTCATGGACATATCATACATTAACACATGTCAAATAAAACCAAAGTTTTAGAGAACCCATTGTATTTCTATTGTTGTTCACACAAACAACTTTAAGCATGTATAGAATTTCATTCTTGCTTATTGTCATATTTAGGAGTGATGCTCCAACATATCGTATAATGATTAAATATGAAATACATCAAGCACAAAACATAAAATATTAAATGATCTCAATGATTCAATCACCACGAGTTCTAGTGTTTTAATTCTTCATGAATAAAACTCGGCCATAGCCTTCAAACTTTCATGGGAACCTTTTATATTTTATGCCTCTCTAATTTCTCCTAGGAGGAATTTCTTCAAATTTTATAAGAGGGTCTTGAGGGAATGCCCCTGTTCTTCCCTTTCTTCCAACATTATACCCTATTGTCTTATGTGTCTGAGAGTTCTTACAAGTTGCCTTTTTCTTGTTGTATCAAGTCTCCTTAATGCAAATTACACATTAGTTCCTTCCCTATCATGCTATATGAAGCATGATGTCCTGCAACTACACATATATCTTGATTAATTTATTAGTCACATGTCTCAAAATATAGGACTTAATTTAGGCATATTTATATCTGAATATAATTTTCAAAAATCAGAATTTATATGCAAATGTATGTATCAACTTGTTTAAAATCACACCTTCACAAGTTTAAAATTATTTTGCTACTAAGAATTATTGGAATTAACTACAATCAACCTCTTTAACAAGGCTAGCAACAACAAAGTATATTCAATGTCAAAGGGTAGTTAAAAGCCATTTAACATATACACATATTTCATATTTTTTTATATAATTTATAATTTTCAAATTTATGAAATGTATCATGTATATGCAAGTAATATTATAATAAATACATATCCATTTAGTCACAATAATACACCCAACAACCACTTTCACAAGCAAGCAATCATACAATCCATGATAATAATGCTATAACCAACACCTATAATAGGAAATTATCAAACCACTTGACTCTCTACTAGAGTCATAAACACTATACCTCAAATCCACTTAGGCTCTCAGTCATATAACCTATAGACCATGGAATTCTCCCATCCAATAAACACACATATATTTATATATTTAATCAACATAAACAAACTATGCTATGCAACATAAGCAAAACATGGATTTACCCAAAATACCTCATATCATATAATAATTCACATGTTGATTCATCCAAATCATGTAAGAACACACCACTTAAACAATCATGCAAAAAACCATGTAGGTCTACAAATAAATAACTAAAGAACAAGAATCCATGGTCACATCAATCGAATGTCTAGACCTTCAAGATGCCTAATAGAAAACACATGCAATACCATCACATTTTTCAATCAAATCAATCATACCAAAAAATCCTTGCAACCAACATACAAATCACAACGAGATGTTATAAATACCATGCAATCATATCCACATAAGCTATAGGACTCAGAGCGAGAGCTTAACCCTATCTATAAAGATCCAAGCATTGGATCTACTACTTTGTAATTTTGGAAAATGACACCATCTTATTCTCAAATATCTAGAGTTGAAACCTTCACTCTGCATTTCTTTGGCAATAGAGCCCATCCAGTCCTAGTGTTGAACCTAGAAGCTCTGATACCACTCTGTAACACACCTTGTTACCACCCATCATCCTACTAAGGTAGAAAGAGGGAAGTTATTGCGCTGACCTGATCTATAAGGTACAATGATGGAAATGGGGTCTAAAATTTTTGATCTTTTCCAAATTTCTAAAAAAATAAAATGTATATCATCATTGTTTTTGTCTCATTAAGACCTTTCCAATGATATACATTTTTCCTCAATCTGACTCCTTGATCAAAATATATGAGCCCTGAATTTTCATTAATGTAATTTGACACCTCAATGGTGCTTCCATATGGTGCCCATGTGACCTCCATGCCACAATTTTATTGGTAGCTGTTGACTTGATCATGCTATGCCATGTCCTCTCCTTTCTATGGCTTGCGAGGCATGTGTGTGTGTGTGTACACAACATATATGAGGCACATAAGCCCCTCTGTGCCACTTCACCTTAGGAATACAATCCTAATATTTTACTTCACATTCCCCCATAAAAGTTGTTTGGGATGAACTTTTGGGCTTACGTGGAACCTGTCTTGGCCATACCGCCTTGTTAATCTACTGATAATAATCAACCAATTACATCACACTAGAAAATTTGGCGGAAATTCCGACGGCCAATTCGTCGCTATTCCGACACATAGTCATCGCAAGAGCGACAGTTCGAGGGTAGAAAAAACGTGGTTTGTCATGCCGTCGCAGTTCTGACGCACGTAAAAAGTGTCGCACTATCGACACTTCTTCCGTCGCTTCCAAACAAGCGTCACTCTTCCGACGTCTCACAAACCGTCGCGCCTCCGACGTTTGTAAACTGTCGCACTTCCGACGAAATGTGGTCCGACGTTTTGAACGTCGCTCTTCCGACATTTGTAAACAGTCGCAATTCTGATGCAACGTGGTCCGACGTTTTGGACGTCGCTCTTCCGACGTCTGTAAGATGTCGCAATTGGAACATCGTTCTTCTGACATTTGTAATCTGTCGTAATTCCGACGAAATGTGGTCCAACTTTTTTATACTATCCCTCTTTCGACGTTTCTGGGTTGTCGCAGTTCCGACGTCTACAAGGCGTCGGTAGACCGACGGAGGGTTCAATTTAAAAAAAAAAAATGAAACTTTAAAAGACGAGAAACATTGTTTTGAATATATTATATGAAGTAAAACAGTCCATGAAGTCATTACATTTTCACATCTGAAGATTGGAACCCAAATATCCATCCAGAAAAGTGGAAGTCCCACCCCAGACAGTGATAGAAAAATACCCCATGTCACCTACAGGGACTTGATATAAAACCCAGTAACGGTCCACATGGAGATTATCGACAAATCTGAGAAAGCATCCAAATATGCCCGAGGCATCTATAAGAAAGTGAAATAGCATTATGTAGAATAGTAAAACAACAGATAGAGTACCGACGTCCATTGTTCCAAATACAAATTAAAGTACCCAAAATCCTTGAACAGAGAAAAATGCTAATCATGTGAGGAGTGTGATATGTCCCAAATATAAAAATACCATGAGACCATATCAATAAACCAGCAACATAGACTAGCATCGCTAGTTTTGAAGGCAGAGTGATAAACATTAATCATTTTTTTTCACAAGAGAAAAAACGTTGTTTTGAATATATTATATGAAGTAAAACAGTCCATGATTACATTTTCACATCTGAAGATTGGAACCCAAATATCCATCGAGAAAAGTGGAAGTCCCACCCCAGACAGTGATAGAAAAATACCCCATGTCACATACAGGGACTTGATATAAAACCCAGTAACGGTCCACATGGAGATTATCGACAAATCTGAGAAAGCATCCAAATATGCCCGAGGCATCTATAAGAAAGTGAAATAGAAGTATGTAGAATAGTAAAACAACAGATATAGTACCGACGTCCATTGTTCCAAATACAAATTAAAGTACCCAAAATCCTTGAGCAGAGAAAAACGCTAATCATGTGAGGAGTGTGATATGTCCAAAATATAAAAAGACCATCAGACCATATCAATAAACCAGCAACATAGACCAGCATCGCTAGTTTTGAAGGCAGAGTGATAAAAATTAATCATTTTTTTTTTCACAAGAGAAAAAACGTTGTTTTGAATATATATTATATGAAGTAAAACAGTCCATGAAGTCATTACATTTTCACATCTGAAGATTGGAACCCAAATATCCATCCAGAAAAGTGGAAGTCCCACCCCAGACAGTGATAGAAAAATACCCCATGTCACATACAGGGGCTTGATATAAAACCCAGTAACGGTCCACATGGAGATTATCGACAAATCTGAGAAAGCATCCAAATATTCCCGAGGCATATATAAGAAAGTGAAATAGCAGTATGTAGAATAGTAAAACAAAAAATAGAGTACCGACGTCCATTGTTCCAAATACAAATTAAAGTACCCAAAATCCTTGAACAGAGAAAAACGCTAATCATGTGAGGAGTGTGATATGTCCAAAATATAAAAATACCATCAGACCATATCAATAAACCAGAAACATAGACCCGCATCGCTAGTTTTGAAGGCAGAGTGATAAACATTAATCATTTTTTTTTCACAAGAGAAAAAACGTTGTTTTGAATATATTATATGAAGTAAAGCAGTCCATGAAGTCATTACATTTTCACATCTGAAGATTGGAACCCAAATATCCATCCAGAAAAGTGGAAGTCCCACCCCAGACAGTGATAGAAAAATACCCCATGTCACATACGGGGACTTGATATAAAACCCAGTAACGGTCCACATGGAGATTATCGACAATCTGAGAAAGCATCCAAATATGCCCGAGGCATCTATAAGAAAGTGAAATAGCAGTATGTAGAATAGTAAAGCAACAGATAGAGTACCGACGTCCATTGTTCCAAATACAATTAAAGTACCCAAAATCCTGCAACAGAGAAAACTGCTAATCATGTGAGGAGTGTGATATGTCCAAAATATAAAAAGACCATCAGACCATATCAATAAACCAGCAACATAGACCAGCATCGCTAGTTTTGAAGGCGGAGTGATAAACATTAATCATTTTTTTTTCACAAGAGAAAAAACGTTGTTTTGAATATATTATATGAAGTAAAACAGTCCATGAAGTCATTACATTTTCACATCTGAAGATTGGAACCCAAATATCCATCCAGAAAAGTGGAAGTCCCACCCCAGACAATGATAGAAAAATGCCCCATGTCACATACAGGGACATGATATAAAACCTAGTAACGGTCCACATGGAGATTATCGACAATCTGAGAAAGCATCCAAATATGCCCAAGGCATCTATAAGAAAGTGAAATAACAGTATGTAGAATAGTAAAGCAACAGATAGAGTACGTACCGACGTCCATTGTTCCAAATACAAATTAAAGTACCCAAAATCCTTGAACAGAGAAAAACGCTAATCATGTGAGAGTGTGATATGTCCAAAATATAAAAAGACCATCAGACCATATCAATAAACCAGCAACATAGACCCGCATCGCTAGTTTTGAAGGCAGAATGATAAACATTAATCATTTTTTTTTTTTCAGAAGAGAAAAAATGCTATTTTGAATATATTATATGAAGTAAAACAGTCCATGAAGTCATTACATTTTCACATCTGAAGATTGGAACCCAAATATCCATCCAGAAAAGTGGAAGTCCCACCCCAGACAATGATAGAAAAATACCCATGTCACATACAGGGACTTGATATAAAACCCAGTAACGGTCCACATGGAGATTATCGACAATACGAAAAGACATCTTGCGGAAGACCGCGGATGGGACAGCAGACATGGCATAGAGATAGAGTACGTACCGATGTCCATTGTTCCAAATAAAAATTAAAGTACCCAAAATCCTTGAACAGAGAAAAACGCTAATCATGTGAGGAGTGTGATATGTCCAAAATATAAAAAGACCATCAGACCATATCAATAAACCAGCATCGCTAGTTTTGAAGGCAGAGTGATAAACATTAATCAATTTTTTTTCACAAGAGAAAAAACGTTGTTTTGAATATATTATATGAAGTAAAACAGTCCATGAAGTCATTACATTTTCACATCTGAAGATCGGAACCCAAATATCCATCCAAAAAAGTGGAAGTCCCACCCTAGACAATGATAGAAAAATACCCCATGTCACATACATGGACATGATATAAAATCCAGTAACGGTCCACATGGAGATTATCGACAATCTGAGAAAGCATTCAAATATGCCCGAGGCATCTATAAGAAAGTGAAATAGTAGTATGTAGAACAGTAAAGCAACAGATAGAGTACCGACGTCCATTGTGCTAAATACAAATTAAAGTACCCAAAATCCTTGAACAGATCAAGAAAAACGCTAATCATGTGAGAATTCTAAGTAAATTTAATCTATTAACATTACGAATAAAATTACACCGAATTCAAAAACATTGCCTGGCCATACTCATGGCAAATTTGTCATCAAAAAATCAAAAAATTAAGAAGACTGCCCTCATACGGGGAAACCAGTCTTGAACGTTTAATTTACAGAATTCAAAAATATTACAAAGGTCCAACACAGTAAAATAATCTAAAAGCAGCCCAATTAAGTGGGCCTGCTAAGCAAGAAAAACAAATTAACCAAACTACTCCTCCGGTGGTTCCTCCATGATTCGGCACCATCCTTCGGAAGGTCTAGGATCGCTAGGTGCTACCTCCACATGCATGCCACGGCTCCCCTCCTGAAGGCCCGAATGCTGGCCGGCTTTTTCCGAGCTCAGACCCACCGGACGGGTGCATTCTTCCTCCGTTTGGGCCTCCTCGCAGAAGACCACAGTGACTACAGCTGTGATTCGCGGGCGGTTGAGAGTGCAATCAAAGGAAAATTGCGCAGTGCGCGTCGTGGGAGAAGGTGAACTAGCGGTGGGGAAGCCAAGAGCAGGGGAATCCATACGGTGGCCAGATGCTACAAGCCGACCCCGCCCACTCCTAGTATTTGGATATCGACCCAAGTAATAATCACTGGACTGGCCGGAAGTCATCTCTGTTGAGGTGCTGGAGGGAGCGCGCCGGGGTTGACCTCTAGTGCTCCCCCTGCGGCAACGCATCCTATGACGCACGCGAGGCATGGGTGCAATCTCAGGCGCAGTGGGCACAAGAGGAGACGAAGAAGCAGAATTCCAATTAACAGAGGAAGACAGACAGAGACAGAACCGAGAGAAATGCAAATATGCAGCAAGGTCTAGGCAGCAGTTCAGCTGGCCACTTCTCCTTATCGTCACAGTTAGCAGGCAGTGTAATCCAGCAACCGGCTTGTCTGAAAAACCATGGCTAAACGCCATTTTGTCGACCCGTCTGCAATGCAATCAAAGGATGCCCGTCATAATTAATCTCTGATCATTAATAATGAGAGCCGAAGGCCGGATCAAATTGGAGCGTGCGGAATCGCTAAGAGGAGTGGAGGTCCGATCTTGAACAATGTTAAAAATTAATTAATGTAGATTTGATGTGAAAATTTAATTGAACAACGTTAAATGTTAATGCGATTGATATGAAATCGCCATATCCATGTCCCATCACCTTAAACGCCATCGAATGCACCCGCAGCCGGGAGCAGGGCAAGTTTTTATTGAGGACACGTGGCAAAAATTGATTGGAGCGGATCTTTGTTTGGGCCGCTCGCGCAGTGGAAATCCGGACCCGTAAAATATTAGGGTGAATTTGATAAGAAATTCGCATCACAAAATTGGCCGACGTCAGCAGGCTATTTTGGAACGCGAATTTGGTTTGAATTATGGTTTATCGTCGTTTGAAGTCCGGCGGGCTCGACTCAAGAACAATTTTGTTTGATCCCATCTTATAAAATTTGTGTTGGTTTTCTTTGATAATACACATATTTATAATAAATCATGGGAATACCACACTAAACATGTGGAAAAGTTATATAAATTATTGAGAACAATCATTTTCATGTAAAAATATCCAAGTAGGTCTCAGGTGAGAACCAGGGTCGGAAAACCTGCTCAAATATAAAATCCCGCTTAATAAAAAGACAAAATTGGTGTGCTTTCGGAACCTGACCCGAGGATTGGACATGAGTTAACAAACAAAAGGATAGCGGAACCAGACATGCACCCGTGGTCAAGCCCTCTACCAAAACCACGAGCGGAATCACAAAAGCTGGTTGCACATATCGCACCGCTTTTGCGGAGTAGGCGGTATTTCCTATTCGCGAGCGATTCCATAGGGAATGCGACACGTGGCGAAGTGACCCCGGCAAACAACCGTTTAACCCACGCCATCGCACGTTAAAGCCCGACGTTGGAAGCCGAGCGAAATTGCCAAGAGTTGTTGATTTGGAGAAGGGCCATCGGACGGTGGTCGCACGTTGAACTTGCCCGGAGGTTAACTAAGGTGTGCGGAGGATAGCCAGGTACGATACGAGTGTTTGATTGGTTATTGATATATATAGGTGGGGCCGGAGCATAATGAAATTGTTTAATTAAACGATTGGCGGATAATTAGCATAAGTCTGGAGCGTGATTGTTGTAAGGCTGGGTGGTGAAATATAGAGCCGAAAGTTCATTACAAGTTATTTATTTAAAAAGAAACGTGGATTATAAATACAAAGTGTTGAAAGTTAAACATTGGTTATAAGGCTTGGAGATAATATAAAGTCGGGAATATAAATTAAAGTCCAACCATTGTGGATAGTATTTATTTATCAAATTTTACGAATTTGATAAATAAACCCGAAGAAAGAAGAAGTCAATTAAGACTCAGGCTGGAGGAAAAGAACGGGGTAAACCAAGGGAAAATGCTGACAGAGTGATTGTAGACACACCAGCTCTCCTTGGGGGTCCAATTTCAGTTTTGTTGCGTCACACGATGATCTCTCTTCTCTGGCATTTAATTGTATTGAAGATCACTATTCTAGGAATAAGGAGTTATTTTCTCCAAAAATAACCCTAGCCAAACATTGACAATGCATCAAGGATATCTTTCTATGCTTCATAAGCACATTTGATCTACTTCTAAATCATGTCTTGGAAGTGGTTGTTGTGCTGGAAATTATTCACCAGTTGGTTTCATACCAAAGTCTTTTTCACATTTTCAGCATCCAATACATGAAAAAGATAATGGTTTAAAACAACATAAATATTTGAAATTTTGCAAGAATTGTCTCGCACACTTTGAATATGAATTTTGAAGTCAAGTGCATGATGCTGTATAGGATCAAGTGTCATTTTGAATACCAAATGTTTCACAAGAAACTTCTCAACATGCTACCCTGCAGTAAGGATTAAATGACAATATTGCATCAACTATTTCCATAATAAAAGTGCACCCCGTCCATAAGACTAAACAACTACAAATGTTGTAGATCTAACAAGACCACACAATCAAATGTATTCCACAAGGCCAATACTGTATGAAAAATGAAAAGGAGTTTGCAACCAAAAATACCTTAGGCAACTAATTCAATTAGATACACCAAACCATCAGCGAAAAGGAAAACCAGCCTACTCAAAAGGCAAGTGTTTACCTCCTTTGACAAAATTTTGAGTTCCGAAACAAGGGCCTTTATTGTCTTGTCAATGCCCCTAGTAATTTGAATGGGGTTTGCACCCGCTGCAACAACCTAAACAAAAAGGTTTCATTTCAAATTATTTTCCACAAATTTAAGATACAACCATTGTCAGTTTTGTATTTCCTAACAAGCTCATAAATTTTGACAAAAGAACCAAAATTTTTTAATACCTGATAGCAATTTTTTCACTCAAAACTATCTTAGACTCAATAAGCCCAACCCAAAACTAAAAAACCAAACACCATAAGACCCTACAAAAATGAATAGATGATCTTAATCCAGTACTATCGACAAAAAGTTACCTTACACCCTCACTTATTAAACCCTGTGCTGTTGAATTTTAACATCAACTGCTGCAGTAGAAGGACGGATGCAGCAACAACATTTTTTTTTGGAGGTTGCTTGCATGCCATCCAGAAATTTAATTCAGCATTTAAAATTCCTGCAAGTTTTTTTTGTAGATGGCCGCAGCCATATTTCTGTACAGGATTGTATTTAAACACAACAACCAGCATTAACTCAATTCACCAACCAGAAATTTACCCGACAGTTTTGTAAATTCAAAAGGAGGACACGTGGAGCATTAATATTGGATCGCATGAAATTGAAGGGAATCTGAAAACCTGAAAACTGGACCCGAATTTTTTATAAGGCACATTGGATTGAGAATTCGCGTTACAAATTAGGCAGACGTCAGCATCCCATTTTGGAACGCGAATTTGGTTTGAAATTCAATTTATTCAGACTTTTGAAGTCCGACGGAAAGGGTTCTTTAATGTTTTGATAATTTAATTTTATGTATGCTTTAATATATACATATGTTTTAAACATATGTTATATATATATCATATGCGAAATGAAAGGTGGGCCATAGAATTTAGTTTTAATTTTTTTTTTTTTAAAGAGGGTTTATTATAATATGTTTTATATGTTACGGCATATAAAAATAAAAAGGACAAAAAAGCTTGGTAGTTTTTTTTATAGACAGTACGTAAATTTTTTATTACACAGCAGTGTGTAAAAAGTGAAAGACCGAGTGTAACTTTTTAAGTGTGTATGCACAACAGTGCGAAAGTGAAAAACACAACAGAGTGTTTTAGAGACAGAGTATGTTTGTTTTGAACAGACAATGAGTTGGTTTTATGCACTGCATTTTGTAGCAGTCATAATTTTGTAATCCCTCTCAGTGAGGAAGAAGTGTAATAGTTTTTTTTTTGAGTTATTGAAGGGAATAGAAGTTTGTTTTCAAAGTATTGAAACTCTGTCTCCTGTCAAAGAAATTTTTATTTTCTCTGTGTTAGAGGAAGGGAGATTTATTCTCCATTCATTGTTCGGGAATTTTTCAATATTCCAACATGTGCAAGAACAACAGATGTTGTGGTTCCATCCCCAGCTAAATCATTTGTCTTTGCCGCAGCTTGCCTTACCAACTTGGCCCCAATATTTTCAATTGGGTCCTCTAATTCAACCAATAAAAAGGCCAAAACCATAGCATTGAGATACATTTCATTACATTGTCAATAACAATAAAATTTGACTCAGCCATAACCCTTTCCTTTTATTGTTGTGAAAAGCTTTATGCATTACTCTAATGTGGCTAGTCCATAGGCCAAGTAGACCACCGGGTAACAAATATGTTTCCTTTCACCTTTGAGTTTTCAAATTATGCCTACCAAATCTAAGACATTTAAGAGGGGGAACTAATACAACGTTAAAAAGAAAACCAGAGCACACATCTACAAATTACCTCCTTAGCTAATGTCACACCATCATTAACTATTTTCGGAGAACCATGCTTTCTCTCCAAGACAACATTTTTCCCTTCGCCCCAAGGGTGACTCCAACAAGATCAGCAAGTTTGTTCACACCGCCTGCAAGACAAATTGAAAATGCTTTCAGTAAGTGTGCAATTGAATGCCAGACCATATGCCAAAACAACCCTCCATGAAAAATTAAAATAACACATTAAAATCGAATATAAGTGGACAAGGAAAGATCTACCGCAGTGAAGTTTCACGTGCAGGTGACCTTCCTTTAAACATAATTTTTTCTCTGACCTGCAATTTTTTTGTCACTGAGCCATCCTTGTTGAAGTACAACTCCTTTTCCATAGCTCTTGTATTAACCACCTTCTCTCTGTCGCGTAATCTCAGAGTCCCTCTTCTGCTTGAGCGATTAAAGGAAATGGGTGAAAAAACTGAAAGAGAAGACAATTGTCTGCCATAATTATCAAACATTGCACCCAACTTCTTTCCCTTTCCATTGTTACCCAATGAGGTAGATGTGGCAATTGTTGTCATACTGCCCAAAGCAGAGGCCATCTTCTCTTATGCTGAATATAGAATTACAAGATCTTCATATTAGTATGAACCTTAAAAAACATGACTCCCATTGCTACAAACCACTTTTAAGTTGTAACAGGCAAACTAAACAACTATCGCAACTTTTGGCAACTTCTGGAGCATTAAGAGAGAAACAACCAAAGAGAAATACAACCACAATCCTCATTTTAATGAGACCGGACTATATATTTTCATTAAGATAATAGAAAGAATCACGACTATATTAAGGCCAGCACAAAACAATCTTTAACCAGTGTCTCTCACGGCCTTCAGGTTGCCATGCTAGAGGTTGCATATTTTTAATTTAAATTCTTGACCTCTCGTGCCCATCTATGAATGCATCCAATGGGATATCTACATCAAATGCTCCTTTATATCCCCAAAAACAAATTCACTACTACAAGAGCACCAGTATTGATGGATCACCCCACACCATCCCACCCACTAGAAACGGTGAAAAAGGAAACCCGAGAAATCTTCTGAAATATCTCAAGATGACTATATGGGTGGTTCTTATGAATCAACCAACCATTCAGAACATGCTCATCAATCCAAACCATAAGTATTATGTGACAATATTCAAGCAGGCACTAAATCGGATTTCTCAAGCTATGTTAGAGAAACCCTAAACTCTCACTGAAAATAGGTGAAATGTGGCACCACTCAGAGATTGACATGTGCCAATTGGTACAAGGGGTAGAAAATTGGCATGCTCAAACAATGAGGTGATGCAGGAATGACATGAGGGAGAAAATATCAGAAAAGCCCCAAATCTGGAGAACTAAAGCTCATCACCAACCCGAGATTGACAACTTTACATGATGTAACCTATGAAATCGTAAATGGAGAAATCATAGTAACAATAAAGTAACCTATGTAACAATAAAGTTGGATTCATCCCGGGAGTGGTAATGGGAGAAATCATAGTGAACAACAGGAAACATGCAGAGTTGCTTACAATCAAATAGATGAAAAAACACATACAAAAAACTTAGATAATAATCATGAACAAGCTTAATATTGAATTATGAACTGTAAAGGAACTTACAAAATGTGACATTACGAACCTGGTCAAGCGCACAAGCAAAAATATCCTGGACATGACCCTGGTTGAAAAGTTGTATTGCTCATGATGCAAGAGGATTTGTACCTGCACTGCCAAGTCAATCAAAATCCATCATTATCTATACAATAAATACAAGTAATTGATGTAGTATTTTTACTCTAAGATGCATTCTTATGATAATGTTAGAACATATGTTGAAAATGTCAAAACATACCTGAATAAGCTCCTCTTCCTTTCAAGAACAATTTATTGGAGTCGCATGAACTTGGAACAAGCCTCCCACGATCTGAAAGAGTAGCAACTAAGTCAACAGTGACTTTTTTGTTGCTACACTGGATCGAGGGAGGTTTGCTCCAAGATTAAATCGCTCCAATAAATTATTCTCTACTAAACAGGCCAACCACGTGAAGGTGGAAGCTCTTATGGCCCCTCCCCCCCCTCACATCACTCTCAATTCCCCAATACCCAATCTATATTTCATTTTTTACTTTCATGAGCATAAAAAAAAATATTCAATAACTAATAAAAAAACAATTCAACAAAAAGTACGCAAGGAAACATTGCAATTAATCCTTGACATAAAAATAGTATGATAAATGAGTTTTTTATATAACGCAAAAAACGTTCCAAGTATGGTAACGTTTGTCTTATAATAATACAATATTTTACATTGTCAAATTTTCTTTTTCTTCTTCCTATTTTTAAAGCTCCTAATTACATCATCAATATCATCGTGCTCTGCTCCTGTTTCGTGCCTTTCAACCCGCACTGCTGACCTAGTTGCGTATTCACGATGTCCGGGCTCATCCAGTGACGGGGCATCGCCTACAAAAACAGATAATATTAAATTTTAATTTTCAGTTTTTAAATATCATTGAACTAGTTCGGTAATATTAATAAAAAAAATTGCAATGAGATTATTTACCTGGTGCACCAGTTGTCGCCGTTGACCTAGTTGCATTGTCACGATGTCTGGTCTCATCCAGTGACGGGGCATCGCCTCCAAAAATAGATAATATTAAATTTTAATTATCATTTTTTAAATATCATTGAACTACTTCGGTAATATTAATAAAAAAAATTGCAATGAGATTATTTACCTGGTGCACCAGTTGTCGCCGTTGGGACTGTTGCCCTGTCTTCCTCTCTGGTGGTAAGATCCTCAAGGGAAACATTCTCTGTCATTTAAACAAAAAACGTTATAAGGACAACCATCAAGGTATAATTAGAAAAATTATAAGTGGAAATTAATTACCGTCACGACCCTCACTGATAGTAGCATTGTCGGCCTGGTCCCCACTACAATGATCAGGTTGCACGTGAGGATCATCTACATCTGGCTCTAAAACTGGGTTATTTGCCTCGTCGGTAGTGCTGCTCCCCTGATTTAAACAAAGTTGTTAGACATTAAATTTATGGACGAAAAAAAACATATTGAAAGGTTAATGTTTTACCTTATCAGGCATTCTAGATCTTGGGACCTGCCCCAAGCTTCTACGACGTTCAACTACAGCTTGATAGCCGAAATGGAAAGCGATATTTTTATCTTCCTCTGTAGTTTCTGTTCCGAAGTCATCACCCTACATTACATATGATTGTGTATTTTTAATCATATTCGATAGGATTACAAAAACGTTGGAAGGCGATACAATTAATTATAAGATGTTTAGCTACTTAATTACAATTCTTGCGGCTAATTTCAAGTAGCCGCCCTGGCCTAGCTTGTGATGGCCCTTTTTTTCAATCCTAGCTTTGGTTGCCTTTGAGGTGTCAAGCAACCTAGCATCAAAATATTGAAGTCAGATATGACGTAGCATACTTTTATTTTAGACATAGAGAAAATTAAAGCTATTGAATTAAAGTTGTAATTTACCTTGCGGGTCCAGTTGGCATTTTTCCTTCTTTCTTTGCCCTTTTCTCTTTTCCGTCATGGATGAGTGCTCTCCACTCACTCTCCGAAACTGCGAGAGGACGCTCATATCTAGGGTTAAATTGCAATTGCGTCCTATAGGTGTCCCTGGTATATTTCAAATATTTGCCGGCTACCTGAGCCACCGCTTTTCTGTCAAATGTGCCGACCCCAAAAAGGGCTTCTAGATAATCTAGAAGTTTTTTTTTCAGGTTGGAATTCTGGGAATTCCACCCTGTACGTATGGTTGGGCCAAAAATTACCAACGCATGGCTCTCCAGAATCCTGTAGAACTCATTGTTTCCTACACAGAATAAAACCAAAAAAAAATAAGATATTATCATTAATTTAAAAATAAAAATCATGATAAATATGTTTTAGATAAAGTACATGAAATAGTTAAAATATTAAAATTTACCTGGGAGTTGTACATGCTTTATAGGGACACCCTCATCGCTCACCAACAACGTGCCATTAATGGTCCCTGTGGAGCTGACACGT
Organism: Pinus albicaulis; assembly: GCA_034641835.2. Classification (NCBI taxonomy): domain Eukaryota; kingdom Viridiplantae; phylum Streptophyta; class Pinopsida; order Pinales; family Pinaceae; genus Pinus; species Pinus albicaulis. The sequence goes on from CM076575.1 coordinate 2,061,070,957, forward strand.
GTAGCTCCAGGAAACGCAATAATGTAGTTGGCCATATCAGCCTCATCATTTCCAACACGTTCAGCGGTTGGCTGGGTGTCTGCTTGGGCAGGGTGTGTTTCTTGGCTAGCACCTAAAGGAGTAGAAGGTGTATGAGAGGGTTGTTGGGCAATATCTTGCCCTTGTGTCCCACTACCACCAACACCGGGTTCAGCAAATGCCAGAAAACGCTACATACAAAAGAACTTTTTGTTAGTTTAGTCAATGTAAAAATCAAAAATCAAACTATCACAATTCATCTCATGCAGAACAAAAAAAATATCCTTTTGACTTTTTATTATTACCTGATATCTTTCTAGCTGGCTCATAAGTTGTTTTATCTTCTCTTCTGTTTCAGGTGTTTGAGGCGCGTCTATCAAAGTATTAAATTCCGACCTTGCATTTCGTGCCCTTTTTCGCAACAAGAACACTGGAGATAGGGATGAAGAAAGATCTTCCTCAAAGAGGGAATCATCAGGCGTACCATGGCTAGGTGTCTGCATATTTGAACAAAATTAATATTATTTCAATTATGTAAATAACTAAAATACCTGAAGATAGAGCAATGCCGGCACTTTACATGTTCTTCCGCTGGCCTCTTTCCGCGATCATCCCGTCTCGGGGTTGTTCCTGTACTGCCCTGATCAGTCTGCCACATTGCAATAAAATTATAAATGTAAAAACTTGAAAACAATATCTAACTTGAAAACACAAAATGAAAACTAAAATAATTTCTAATAAGATACCGGAAGACAGAGTTAGAGTTTCAAATATGCCTTGCATTGAATTCAGTCCTGGAAACATGTCATTGCACATTAAGGCACCCAAACATTCAATCCACAAATGATATATTTAAGTAGGCTTCTCCTATTCTTGGAAAACACCATACCTATAATGCATTCACTTGCATGTATAAAGGGAAAGGAAAACATGTTTTCATACAACGGTGACAAAGGCATCTTGGGGAAAGGTATCTTCACTTTTATTTATGTTGTTCACCCACACCACTCTCGTGTTTTCACTAATCCTGTTTTGTCATTTTTGGATTCAAATTAAGTTAAGGCCTTAAGTATTTTTTGACCTTTCGGTGTAGTTTTTATAAGTGGCATGTATGGATTTTACATTAATTCTGCACTTTTTCTCTTCATGCGCATGTTTCCCTGGAAATCAAATGCATGATTTAGTCCCATACATTTAACAAGTTGTTGGATCAACTCCATAGGAAATATCATGTTTTCTATTCAATCAAAATTTATCTCAGTTAGGGTAGGTAGGAAGGTTTTCCCTTTGTATTAATAGGGCACTTCTAGCTTGCATTTTTATTATATCTTTCAAATTTAGTGTCGTTTCAATTAGGGCATGAATTTTTGCAACTTTCAAGGTGAGAATGAACAAAGACAAATTTTTTGTGATGGATGACTGTATATGACTCCATGGCCAGAGGAAAAGGCACTAATCTACTTCTTCAAATATCTATAGTTCTCATTCACCTCATACGAAGATGGTCCCTGATTTTGAGCCAAATGTTGCAGCAAAAAGTTCCCCCCCTCCATAATTTGATAATCAATGGAAATTTCTTAAATTGATGATGGGGCAAGATTATGGAACATTGGCACATACATATGTAATGGAATTCCAAGATCATGATATATGTTTGCATATGTTTATGGCAATGTTCCACCAAGTCCCCTGGAGGTGGGAGCGAGGGGAGGAGGGAGCGCGGGAGCGGCCTATGCAAAAGCTCCCTACCAATTTTCAGGAAACGTGGGGGGACGTCGGGGTCATAAAAATTATAAAATTTAATATTTAAAATGTAACTATATTTTTGTAAGGAATGTATATACAGTCATCATACACTTGCATCATGAAAGATAAATCATAAATGATAAAATTACAAATCGATGAATGATGAATCATATAATTGAAACAAATTAAAAAGTTAAAAGTTAAAACATACATCATACAATCATGCATGTAAGTTTGTAAGTTTGTAAATATATAATCATTAATGTAACTACTAACAATGTACAATGAAAATAAAGTTTAAGATATCATATGACATATTATATCAAGATTCAAAATAGAGTTTAAACTGAAGTTTACAACTCAAGTCTGAAACATAAAACTTAAACGTAAATAAGTTATGTCTGAAACATAAAACATAAAACATAACATATGAATATCAAATGATATCATCATAATGATAAATGAGCATAAATGCTCAAGTTAATGCCCCACTAGTCTCTGCATCCAACTTCTACACGAATATATCAAGATCAACCATGTCACCATCTAAATCAGAATCACTTGGATTCTCAAATATGCTAAGTGGCACATCAACTTTTAACACGAAACCATAAACTAAAAGGGGCGGTGAGGGGACGTGAGGGGGCGTGAGGGAAACATCCCCTAGAAGTTCCCAAGACCCCGGAGCGCGAGGGGGCGAGGAATCTAGACCCTAGGTGGGGGGGCGAGACCCCGTGTAACACTGGTTTATGGAGGTGGTGGAGCAAAAAAGAGCTCAAATAGAGCTGAAAATTTTCACATAAAAAGGACTGTGGGCTTGACTAATGGTTCCATTTAAAAAATGATATCTAGACAGAGAATAAGTGTAGCATGCAAACATGCATTGAAAATCCATCCGAGTTTGCATTGTATTACTTATGATGGATTAAAATTTGGGTTTCAAAATGCCAGGTTATGGCATGATTTTGTCGAGAAACCCTTAGTTGGATTCTCATGTTGGTTTAATTTATATTTTAAGTTTGTTTTGTAATCTTTGGGTGATAGTAACTCATGAACTAGGTTACCAATGTGTAACAATCATATTTCAAGAATAAAGTTGTGATTTTTTTATATTATTATTATTATCTATTAGCTACGAGTATTGACACCTAATGCCCGGAATTTTGACATCTTGATAGCATGGATAATTTCGAAAATGTTTCTAGTAATGTTAACATAATAACTATCATTACGTGTCTTCACTTTTGTCACCATAATAGACCTGTGATATGGACTCATCACACAACTTCATATGCTATGTCCCAACAAGTTCAAACTGGTTGAACCTACCTCATAGTGTGGTTATTAAGGACAATTTGCTTGATATATAACTCGATAGCATAGACCACGTTGCAGTTCTAAAAAGAATCCTCAAGTGTCAAAAAACTTCACAATAGTTAGAGTCTAGGAAATTGAAACCCTATAATTTTAATTAGTGATGAAGGACATCACATAGGTAATTATATTTTCATGTAGAATAATCTGTTAATTCAAATTTAAACTACATAATATGAAAGGCATACCATAAATTTTTCCACGTAAGTCCAAACAACCTATAAAAAAGGAAAACCTTCTTTTTCCATGGGAAATAATTTACCTTTCCTTTTTCAAGATAATCTAAATCACAAAAAATATGAACTATACTGCACACATTCTTGGATAATGTGAAAGTGGAAAAGGAATACTCTACACAAGTGATGCACACATGTACATTTGAACACTAATAGATTTTTTTAGTTGAAATGCAATGCTTGTTTTCATTTAAATGTAGGGTTTTTAAAGCAGGGAGAAATAATGGCTGCCAAATTAATAAGCATTTCTTTGGGAAAAATTTAAATCTTGTATTGGGTGATGAAGATAATAGAGGGTATGGAATCTTGATTCTTGACATCTAGAGAGAACCATACAGCCTAACACAATCCAATAGAATTGACTAAAAAAACCCAAATAGAGTCAACCCTACTATAGGAGGAAGGGCCTGCAGTAAGAACTTACCATTTTGCAAGAGGCTGGGAGACGGCAGCGGGCGAATGCGAGGAAAATCTTTTGATACACGCAGGGCGAGAGCGAATCTTTGATGCGAAAGAGATGAGGGCGAATCCCGGGCGAATCTTTGATGCACTTGGAAACTCGGGCGAATGCGTGCAAGGCGAGGGGCGAATCTTTGGGGGCGAATCTTTATTCTGCAAGAGCGGAGGGCGAATGCGCGCGTGATATCGGACGTTAATGTAGCACACATGTACATTTGAACACTAATATATTTTTGTAGTTGAAATGCAATGCTTGTTTTCATTTAAATGTAGGGTTTTTAAAGCAGGGAGAAATAATGGCTGCCAAATTAATAAGCGTTTCTTTGGGAAAAATTTAAATCTTGTATTGGGTGATGAAGATAATAGAGGGTATTGAATCTTGGCTCTTGACATCTACAGAGAACCCTACAGCCTAACACAATCCAATGGAATTGACCAAAAAACCCAAATAGAGTCAACCCTACTATAGGAGGAAGGGCCTGCAATAAGAACTTACCATTTTGCAAGAGCTGAGGGAAAATGTTGTTCTGCAAGAGTTGAGGGCGAACGTTGAGGGAGAATGCTGAGGGAAAATGCTGTTCTGCAAGAGCTGAGCGCGAATGCTGAGGGAAAATGTTGTTCTGCAAGAGCAGAGGGCGAATGCGCGCGTGATATCAAATGTTAATGTAGCTATTGCGACAAATACGAAACAATAAAATCATTTTTATGTAGCGCGCATATAAGTTTATAATTTTTATGTAGCGCGCATATAAGTTTGGTATTTTTATGTAGCGCGAAAATAACTGTCGCTATACCGACGGCGGAAAAGGCGTCGCTATTACGACGGGTGCCTCCAAACGTCGCAATGGCGACACCTAGACATTGTGTCGCAGTTGCGACGTTTAGAGTCGTCTCAATAGCGACGCTTTGGGCCATGGTGTCGCAATTGCGTGGCGTTTGAAAGTGTGTCGGTATTGCGACACTTTTCTATAAACGTCAGTATAGCGACGGTTTCAGGCGGGATGGAAAAAATTTGGGGAAATTTCCGACATTTGGTCAAGCGTCGGAAACAAGTGTCGAATTTCCGCCAAATGTAGTAGTAAAAGGAGCCTATTTCTTATGTGTCGAAATATCCTAACATCCCCCCTTAAGAAAAAATTGGGATAGAATTGAAGGATTTACAAAAGTGACACAATAGGAGAAGGAAGGAGGCATTAGAGCCTATCCCCCCTTAATGACAACTTTCCTGAACTCCAAGCATGGATCGAAGTTTGGTAAACTTCACTTCTGTGAGAGCCTTCGTAAAGATATCGACTACTTGATCATTGGTTGGACAGTACTGCACTTCAAGAACACGATCATGAATGAGCTTTCTGATGAAGTGTATGTGGAGTTCAATGTGTTTCATACGCTGATGCTGAACTGGATCTTTACATAGTTGAATGGCACTCTCATTATCACACCAAAGTGCAGTTGGATGCTGCTGATGAAGACCAAATTCAGACAGGATCGACGAAGCCACATGGCTTCCTTGTTGGCTTCAACTGCACCACGATACTCTGCTTCTGCTGAAGAAAGAGAGATGGCACTTTGTTTCTTACAAGACCAAGTAATAGGTCCTGAACCAAGAGTGAATACATATCCTGCAGTGGACTTCCGATCATCAGGGTCACCAGCCCAATCAGAATTAGTGAAACCAATCAACAAGGGAGATGCTCCTGCACTGTAATGAATCCCGAACTGAACTATACCTTGAATATATTGAAGTATTATTTTAGCTGCTTTCCAGTGACTTTCATGAGGTTGGTGCATAAACCGAGTGACAAGACCAATGACAAAGGAAAGGTCAGGACGAGTATGGGTTAGATACAAAAGTTTACCAACAAGTTGACAGTATAAGGTAGCATCAACTTCAGGGGTAGTACAGTTGACTGAAAGCTTGACTCCAGACTGAAAGGGAGAAGGGGCAGGCTTACAGTCTTCCATGTGAAAGTGGTGTAGAAGATCACATGCATACTTGGATTGAGAGAGGGTAATGCCTTCCTTGGATTGCAAGACTTGAAGACCAAGGAAATAATGCAAGTGTCCTAAGTCTGTCATTTCAAACTTCTTTTTGAGGCTAGACTTCACATGGTTTATATGGTTTGGATCACTACCAGTAAGGATGAGATCATCAACATAAAGAACAAGGATAGTGAAGGAATTACCCACTTGCTTGATGTAGACAGTGTTGTCAGAATGACACCTAGAAAAGCCATTATCTAATAGAAATCTATCCATTTTGGCATACCAAGCCCGAGGAGCTTGTTTGAGACCATAGAGAGACTTCCTAAGGCGACAAACAAGGCTAGAGTCGTTTTGGATAAATCTAGGGGGTTGTTCCATGTATATTTCTTCATGCAAATCTCCATGTAAGAAGGCCGGTTTAACATCCATCTGATGGACTTCCCATTTAAATCAGGCAACAAGGGAAAGAACAACGTGGATAGAATTCATTTTGGCAACATGGGAGAAGATTTCAGTATAGTCAATGCCTTCAACTTGTGAAAATCCTTTAGCAACAAGACGAGCTTTATGTCTATCCACTTTTCCATCTGGTCCAAACTTTGTTTTGTAAACCCATCTGCATCTGACAAGTTTTCTTCCTTTTGGAAGAGGAATAAGATCCCAAGTATTGTTTTCCAATAAGGAACGATACTCTTCATTCATAGCTTCATCCCAATCTGGATGACCGGAGGCTTCTTCAAAGGTTTCTGGATCAATTTTTTCTGGAACTTGAGCTAATAAGGAAGAGGCTCTTTTGAACTGAGAATGTGTACACGTCGATCAGCAGGGTCACCTGCAAGAGAACCTACTGCATCCCGAGTAGAGCGAACCCATCTTGGAAGCGATGAAGTATAAGGAACAATTTCACAAGCTGGAGGAGGATTTTCACCCTTGTTGTCATCATCTGAACTAGAAGGAATGCTATTAAAAACGGAAGATAGAGAGAGAGGTGGCACATATGTCGGAGGAAATGAACCGCACGCAAAGGTGGTACATACTGCCCAAGAAATAAACTCCTTGATGGAAAAGGCATATTTTCATCAAATTTTACATCTCTTCTAACGATTATATTTTTGGATTTTCGTTGAATAATTCTATATCCATTGACATCTTCAGAATATCCAACAAAAATGCATTTTTCACTCTTAGGTTCTGTTGTGGCCAGCAACAACCCCCCTTCTTATTTGGTATTAGTAATAATACTAAATAAGTGGGGACCCTTAGCTTAAAAATCCAAAAATTAATTGATGTTTGTTTTCATTTTTTTTAATAAAACTTACTATCATTAACTTAAGAAAATTCTTTGGAAAATATTTAAATAAACTTAAGTTTATGATAAACTAGAATAAAATCTTTCTTTGAAGAAAATATCGCATTCATCGCAAAAAAGTAGAATATATCTTGTGCAAAGCAGAATCTTCTAAATTGCGATAGCGTGATCCAAAAACTACGCATTAAAATATTTAGCAGAAAACATGAAGGAGGCAATAACGATAGAGAAACGTATCATTGCTCTAGATAAGAAAAATGCGATAGAAGAACGGAAATCCAAGAAGGTTACTTTTAAAGAGGATCCCAAGAAAAAACAATCAAAAGATCCATTTGATTTAGAAGGATTGAAGAAAGTTTTGAAAACCATGTCTAACGAAATGGTTGACATTAAGAAAAAAGTGGCAGAAACATCTTCTAAAAAGTCTTTCAAGCCTTTTAGGAGAAACCTATCAACTGATCCAAAGCCACCAAATGCTATTACTAATGCTGAATCAGAAGAAGAAGAAGAGGAAAATGCTACTGAAGAAACTACTGATGAAGAAGAAGTTGTAAAAGTACAAGGTATGTGGGATTTCATCCTTCCAGAAGAGGAAGATCAAGAATCATCCCCAGTTAGCACTCGAAGTAGAAATCAACTTGATCCTCCTCAACCTACTCCTAATTCAAAGAGCGCAAGCTCATTAACTAAGGATAAAGTTGCACCCAAGAAAACGACATCTAAAGCAATTCAAACCAGCCCAGTCCAGACAGATTCATCAATTCCATCAAGAACACTGATTGTTCTAGATGAAATGGAGTATAATATCATAGAAGACATGAAGAAGACTAGGGCTAATATCCCTTTTTGTGAATTGAGCAAGTTAAAACACCAACAAAAGGTACTTTTGAAAGAGTTACATGCTGTACCAGAAAAACCTTTGCCCGATCCTGTGATTTCTCAAGCTTCCAACAAGATGGGAAGGCCTTGAGCTAATACGATCAGTAAAGTTGATCTAGAAAATATCGCTTTAATTGGAGGAAGGTCAAGATCTCATACTCATCTGTTTCTTCTTACTTATGAAGTTTTCAATAAAAATTTGCATAATTTTTTAGTGGATTCTGGAGCTTCATCTAATATTCTACCAAATAAATATTGTAAAGTTGAACATTCAACCACAAAAATCTACTGTATGCATAGTTCAGTTAGATCGATCGCAAGTGGAAGTGATTGGAGAATTAAATCAAGTTACCATAAGATTGTCATTGAATCCAAAGGTATGTCAAGTTATTGATATTTTAGTTGCAGATATTCTAGAATTTTATGGCCTAATTCTTAGCAAAGATTGGTCAGAAAAACTTCATGGATATTTTGCAACTGATTGGTCGCACATGTGGCTTCCTTACAATGGTAAACCAATTCAGATAAAGGTTGAACGAGAAAAGCATCAGAAATACATAGTAACAGAATTGGAAGGAGAGAATGAACCAGTTGCATACAGCAGTAATATCATTGGAAATTATTCAGTTGATTCTTTCTTAGGAAATTTGTGATTCTCTAATATACGTAAATCTTTATTTTGGAAATTATTTTTTGATGGTTCTAAGTCTAATGAAGGAGCAGGAGCAGGATGCGTTTTGGTTAGTCCAGAGGGAAACAAAATTATGTTAACTTGTAGACTTGAGTTTGATTGCACTAATAACTCCGCAGAATACAAGGCTTTAGTACAATGATTATACAAAGCAATCGGATTAGACATCAAATATATACAAGTTTTCGGAGATTCGGAAATTGTAATCAAACAGGTATGCAATACTATACATTGTTTATCAGGTCATTTAAAGCATTATCAAACTTTAGTCCAAGATCTGACTGAACACTTTATAGCGTTTAATATTTCATCAATTCCCAGAATTCATAATGCTAGTTCAGACCTCCTAGATAATGTAGCTTCCAAGCTCATTCCCACAAAAGACTTTAGTCCTGATCAATTTTCAATCGAATTAATCTTTAGACCCTCGATTCCTAATAACGTTACCAATTGGAGGATTTTCAATGATGATCCTGATATTGTAAATTTTCTCACATCTGAAGGATCTTACACCAATTAGATAATTGATGAAGACCAATAATGCTATGCCAATACCTTTATGATTTGAAAGATCGATTTAAAAGATCTACAAATTCAAAACTGCAAAGTTCAACTTTGAATTATGAGTTAGTAAATCTAGGAACTGATGCCAAACCACAGAATATCAACCTAGGCCTGCCTAGCTCCTCAAGAAAAATTAAATAAACATGTCTGCCTTTTTTGAAACAATACAAAAGTGTCTTTGCTTGGAACTACGATGAACTCAAAACTTATGACACTTCTATCATTCAACATACTATCCCAATGATAAATGATGAAAAACCTGTCCAACAAAAATTGAGAAAGATCCATCCCAATCTAGAAAATTAGATCAAATCTGAACTCAATATGTTATTGAAAGCTAAAATTATCTTTCCCGTTCGACATTCTAAATGGGTTTCCAATATGGTTCTTGTTAGAAAGAAGAACGGAGACATTAGAATTTGTATTGACTTTCGAAATCTTAATAAAGCCTGCCAAAAAGATAATTTTCCTTTGCCTCCTATGGAGCAAATATTACAGGCAGTTGCAGGATCAGAATTAATGTCTTTCTTAGATGGTTTCTCTGGCTACAACCAAGTGTTAGTCCATCCAGATGATCAATTGAAAACTACATTCAGAACCAAATGGGGCACTTATGCATATCAAAAGATGCCTTTTGGTCTGATCAATGCTGGTGCCACATTTCAGAGAGCCATGGATATTGCTTTCAAGGGATTAGTTAACAAATTAGTGGTAATTTACTTGGATGATATAACTGTATATTACAAAAAACGAAGGAATCATCTTAGAGATTTGAAACAGATCTTCCAACGTTGTCAAAGGTATGGAATTTCACTTAATCTGAAAAAATATTTTTTTGCTTTAAGTGAAGGAAAACTTCTTGGATTCATAGTATCAAAATCTGGAATTCATATTGATCCTAATAGAATCAAAGAAATTTCTGAAATACCATTACCTCACAACAAGAAAGCTATGCAATCTTTTCTTGGTCAGATTAATTTTGTAAAAAGATCTGTGCCAAATTTTTCAAGAATTGTATCGCCCTTGCAAGCAATGATTAAAAAGAATTCAAACTTCATATGGGGCAAAGATGAATATGAGGCATTCAATCTGATCAAACAAGCAATTATTAATGCTCCATCTTTAGCAACTCCAAATTTTTCCGATCTTTTTATTTTGTATACATTTGCCTATGATAAATCTTATGCTGCAATACTCACTCAAGAAAATCAAGACAAAGCAGAAGCCCCAATTTCTTTTTTCAGTTCAAATTTACAGGGGGCTGAGTTGAATTATTCAGATGTGGAAAAACAAGCTTATGCTGTTTTCAAAGCAATTAAATATTTCAGACCCTTTCTACTTAAAACCCATAAAAAAATCATAGAACTGTTTCCAGCGGTAAGAAATCTTTAAGTCCAAAAAGATGTGGGTGAGAAAAGAGCCAATTGGGTTACTGCCTTACAAGAATATGATGTTGAAATCAAACCAGCAAGTATTGTAAGAGGTCAAGGTTTTTGCAAAAAACTAGTTGGAGCATCGCTTATCTCTGAAAAAACATCTGAAGAAATACAAACATATGAGGTAAGCCTGAACGATGTTGAATCATTATATGCTGATATCAAATTTTATCTGAAGAATGGATATGCTCCTCCAAATATCGATTACACCAAGAAAAGAGCTCTAAGGTTGAAGGCTAAACAATATCAGCTTGTAAATGATGTTATTTTTAGAATGAATTATGATTCTGTTCTTCTTTGATGTCTGGAGAAATATGAAGCTGAAAAAGTCTTGCAGGAACTTCATGATGGGCCAGCAGGTGGACATTATGCTGGAGATGCAACTGCACATAAGATCCTCCGTGCAGGATATTACTAGCCCACGTTATTCAAATATTCACATAGCTACGCAAGGAAATGTCAAATTTGTCAAACTGCAGCTGGAAGACAAAAGAAACCATCATTGCCATTACAACCAGTCAACATTGATCAGCCTTTTGATCAAGGGGGATTAGACATAATAGGTGAGATCGTTCCTCACTCTTCTAAACAACATAGGTATATGATCACATCAACTGATTATTTTACGAAATGGGTAGAAGCAGTCCCTCTCAATACTGTTAATGCCAAACACATCATTGAGTTCATAGATCAGTTCATAATCACCAGGTTTGGTTTACCTTCTGCTTTAATGTTTGATAATGCATCATATTTTTCTGGTAATGCTCTGACTGAATTTGCACTCAAGAGAGGTTTCAAACTTAAATAATACTCTGCCAATTATTATCCAGAGGGAAATGGGTTAGCTGAATCAACAAATAAAAACTTAATCAGAATAATCAAGCGAACCATTGATCAAAGTCATAAAATTGGCATAAGTATTTAATATATGCTTTATGGGTAGATCGAATAACGCAGAAGGCTTCTATTGGCACTTCTCCCTTTAATTTAGTTTATGGGAGAGAAGTGGTTCTTCCAACTCATCTAGCGATTCCTTATCTAGCCTTAGTCCAATATATTGATGAAGTACCGACTTCTTCTTTACAATTAAGGCAGATGGAAATAATTAAGTTAGAAGAACAACGAGAAAAAGCCAAAGTAACTCATGCTCATCATCAAGCATTAGTTAAAGCTTCTTTTGATTCAAACATGATAACCAGCAAGGATTTTCAGATAGGAGAACTAGTTTTAAAATGGGACAAGGCTTATGAAGAAAAAGGAAAACATACAAAATTTCAACGAATGTGGCTTGGTCCTTTCCAAATTGCAGAGATCTTAGGTCCATCTACTTTTATGTTACAAGATTTAATAGGAAAGAGAGAGTCTTTACCTGTTAATGGACAGATCCTCAAAAAATATTTTCCATAGGAGATTATTCTTCTATTTTGTATATTAGTTTTCTTTATTTTTAAATAAAACTAGTTGTTAACGGTTACATTTGGAATTCATGAAAAAGATACAAATTCTCTGTTTTAGATTTTATTTCTTCACTTATATAAATATAATTCTTCTTAGAATATTGATTATTATTATTCAAAGATACAGTTAAATGCTTTAGTCTAGAAATGATACTAGTTTCAACTTTGAAAATTTTGATGAAAAGCAACTTCTAGCAGAAAGATGTTTTATATCAGTTCAATGAAAGGTATCTATAACAAAATGAAGATTCTATGTAGAAAATTTATCTTCAAAAAACTCTATCATTGTAGTCCAGAACTATCTTAAGGGAAACAATGACTTCCTCCCCTCTTAGAAAATTACAATGTTCAGGGAATAATCCAATGATACACTATAACTTAAAGAGTAAGAGGTCTCATCACGAGCCGACTTATCATGATCATAGATATTATAGCTTGCTGACTTTGCCAATACTGCATACCACAACAGGGAAATGACTCAAGATTACTGTAATCAAAAGGCAAGGGGTCTCATCACGAGCCAACTTGTTCAGCAAAATTATATATCAAGTGAATGGCACTGTCATAAATTGGATACCAAACCAAGACATTGTTATTTAAGGGTAAAAAAGAAAATAAAAAGCAATAAGTGTGAATATGGATTTATCTTTGAAAATTGTGTATTTCTATAAGTGGGACACATGATCATTGCTGGGTAACAGGTAACCCTGTCGAGGCTATAAAAGCTTGCTGGCAGCAGTGGCTCTACATACGACAAATGAGCATATTTAAAAATTGATTTACAGAGAAGCCTTTTGTTTTTATCTTTTTAAACCAAGTAATGATTGATATAGATACAAGGACTAGCTTGAGGAAGTGAATAGTCAAAGTTGAACATAGAAGAAATGAAATATCATTTATAGATTAAAACATAATGTACTTAGTCTTTTTATAATAAAGTCTGATTTTCTGGAAGATTTTCTGTTTTGAAAAAGTTTAGAAAATCCAAAAGAAAAGCAGAGATAACTGGTTCTTCCAAGTGAATCGCCAATTGTTGTGGCCAGCAACAACCCCCCTTCTTATTTGGTATTAGTAATAATACTAAATAAGTGGGGACCCTTAGCTTAAAAAATCCAAAAAATTATTTGATGTTTGTTTTCATTTTTAATAAAACTTACTATCATTAACTTAAGAAAATTCTTTGGAAAATCTTTAAATAAACTTAAGTTTATGATAGACTAGAATAAAATCTTTCTTTGAAGAAAATATCACATTCATCGCAAAAAAGTACAATATATCTTGTGCAAAGCAGAATCTTCTAAATTGCGATAGCGTGATCCAAAAACTACGCATTAAAATATTTATCGCAAATCGCATATCGCAGAAAATATATTAACGGATATTTTTCACATGATACATTTGTGATATTGCGATTTCGCGATATTGCGATTTCTCAATGTTACGAGATTGCGATTTATGAAAGTTGCGATTTGTGATATGACGATGATGCAGATTTTCTGATTTGCGATATTGCGATTTGCGATATTGCGATTTTGCGATATTGCAAAGCAAATCGCAGATCACAGGATCACACATTCTTAAAGCTCGTTGTATGAAGAAAATCTTTCCATAAATCGATATCCGTTATGCGCTTTGATGTCAAATTAATGAATGGATTTTCAATTATTAATGAAAAGGATTTTGTTTTGATTGAAAGGTTATTTCACGTTAAAATAATATATTTCATACGCCTTCAACTTTTAAAACTATCCCCTTTCTCATATCATTATTCTCACTTAATTCGTAAAACCGCAGGCGCGAAGAACAGGAGACTATACAAAGAAATATTCAGAGTATTATGGGAAAGAAAGAGAAAACTCCAAGTTCTGGAAAGAAAGAGAAAGCTCCGAGTTCTGAAAGTAAAGAGATGGCATCCTTGTACGCAGACACTGCTTGCAACAAGAACGCTGATATCACCACTTGGGAGGGTATGTTTAATTTTCTTGAAGAAGAGAACCCAAGGGTAATGGATTTTGCGGCTACCGCAGGCTCAAGTAATTCTTTTGAAGCGTCTCTTACAGAGCTGGCTTGTTCATTTTTACACCGGTTAGCAGCAAGACCAAGAATTCTTCCATATACAGACATGGTAAAATGGGTGCTGGATAGCACTGATATTACGGACAGACAATTCAAAACTCAAGGTCAAGAGCTCATCGGGTCATTCACTCCAGAATATTTGAGGCTTATGTATAATTTGCTGGAGCCTCAGGAAACTTAAAACAAACAATTTATGGAGAAATTTGCCAAGGAAAATGCAAATTTGGCGGAATTCACTAAGGAATGGTCTAGAAGAGATGAACCATTGAAAAAAGATAAACACGGTATGTACAGTACTGGCTCACTCAATTCTCCATATTGTTTTGTTGCTGCTATGCTATGTAGGCTTTTTGGAAAGCCCGACATTAATAAGTTTTTGCCTGAATGGCTTCCCTTATTGAATGCTGCTGTTAACGCTACCATCGTGGACTGGGCTAAAATATTGTATGATAATTTAGCCACGACTATTTTTAATTACCGGTCCAAACAGACTGTCTCTCAAAGGATTTATCCTCCTTTTTATCTATCTGCCTATGTTATGGATTCAATCTTCTTTGTTTCTAAGTTCCCTTTAATGGGTTGGCAATGGACAATTCAGGATCCCCTACCCATCCATGTTTATCACAAAGAATTGTGGGAGTCAAAATTCATTCCTCATTTTTAAAAGATTTTCCATGGCATAATGTTGCCACTGTATAGATTGTTGTATAATAAGGATGCTCCAAGGTTATCCCCTGAAGCAGAAGCAGGCATTCTCCCTGTCACAAGATGGTTTGGAGAAGAATTGTTTACTTATGTGAGGGTTTTTGGAATCTTTGCTTCTCCTCATTTTTTTCCCAAGTATGTTCCGGATAAACTCATAGCTTGGGAAATTGCATATCAAACCTGTGGAGACGGAGGTTTGACAAAATAATTAAAGGATAAAAAGAAAGTCATCTGGCCACAATTTCCTGTGTCCCGCGGAGCATTTTCATTATTTCATGTTGGTCATGCGTTTAAGGAAGTAAACAATGTTACATGTTTAAAATTGTTTAAGTTTCCGAGAAAGCTATTTGATCCATATGGTATTGTCAAGGATTTCACCACTGTAGTCAAAGTAAGAGTATTTTCTGGAGAATAATATCTTTTTGATGATATGTTTCAAGAAAAATGTTCATTTAAAGAAATTTTGCATTTAGCTCAAGCACGGTTCTCCCCAGAAGAATTTCAAGAGTTTAAAGTGTACAGAGAAAGAAGATTGACCACTATTCCTTTGGATAATTTGCGTTTGGAACCCACAAGGGAACCAACTCCTAGTGTCAGTCTCAGTGGAAGCTCAGATACAGAAAGGTCTAAATCAAAGTCTAGCAAAGAAACTTCTGAACGTTCTAAAAAATCTGATAATGATAAAAGTGAAGGCTCAGTCAAGGATACAACGCAATCAAAACATCTTTCACAACAACAAACCTCAACCACTCCACAGTTGAATCTTCCACCTCTTAATGTACATCAACCATCCATCAGCACTCAATTAGATAAAGAATGGGAATCATTTAATGATTTGATTAATGTTGAAGGACAGAACATACAAACTCCTGTACAGACAGCAAAAGGTTTGATTACAGAAATAAGTGGCAATGTCACAGAAAAAGAACATATACCCATTACTCCTTCCTCTGAGCTTGTACTTATAATAGATGAAATTCCTCCTCTAGATATATTCTATAGCCCATAACATAAAGCAGTAGTAAGGAAGCAAAGAAAGAAGAGAAAATTAGAAAGTGTGCTCTCTACTGAAGCAGAACAATTGGATGTTTTATGGAAAGATCCTACTATTGATCCCACTGCAAATCTTACTAAATTATCTCAGATTACAGGAGCTTATGCCTCCACAACTATTGACAAAGCATCTGAGGTACGCCTGTTATTAAATGAAAAAAAGGATCAAATACAAGTTATGCAACAACAATTGCAACAAGCACATGCTAATAGTGAAGCACAGATACAATTTGAAAAGTTACAGCAAGAGTTTCAGCAAATGCAGATCGGATATCAGAAAAGCTTGGCCGAAAAAGAAAAACAAATACAGATTATGCAAGAGATGCATAAAGACGACCCCAAGCTTACATAGTTTATCTTAGAATCTATTTCTTTGAATAATCAACTACTACAACAACAAGATATATTATGCCAGAAAATCTCGCAATGGAACTCTTTTTGTCAAGAAAGTGATAAAATCACTAATCATGTCATAGAATTACGACATGATTATGATTTAAATAATTAAAGAGTTACTAATTATTTGGCATGGCAAAAGACAGAGGAAGGAAAAAGAGCAGGAGCACCAATTATCAATGACGATCATAAAGAAATACTCTTCAATAATTGGGATGCACAGATCAGAAAGGCAGAAAAAGCAGTAGAGGAAGCAGCTACAACAGCAAGTAACATGACTGATTGTGTAAATGAAAATTTTCACAAAGTTAATTTGATTTCAAAAACTATTCCAGGATACCTACCACAAGCCCAGCAATCGCAAACAGAGTGGAAACAGAAAACTGAGAAAAAGACAAAATCAATTCAAGGATTGACAAAGTTAAATTGGGATTCTTACTGGACATATCTGGTAAAACCACACAGTCAATGCAGTGCTCTTAATTGCATCATTAATTCTGCTGAGAAGATTGCGCCAACACTTGCCGATTCCGTCTTTTCAGGACAATTAAAATATTAAGTCGGCCAACCTCCTCTTCTCAAATCAATGCTGGATGCTTGCAAATTCAAAGACCAGATTAATAAGTAGTTAGTTAATAGTTTTTAATTTTAGATTTAGTTTTAGTTTTACTTTATTTTTTCATAGAAAAAGGACGGTCATTTAAACCAAATCCTAAATTTTTGTAATAAACTATAGTTAGATTTAGTTAGTATTATTTAAACACTTCTCATGCATTTAGAGAAGGGTCCTGACATTTGTCAAAAACTTGTCCTCAGAACATGCACTTCTGCACTCTCAGAGGAGGTTTCGATGAAAGAATGGAACGAGATTTATTGATATCTGTGTCTAATATCTGCTACTGATGTTGCATTTCTGTACTCTTAGTAGTGCTTGGATTAAGAAGAGATAAATCATTATTGCTTCTAGCTCATGAGTAGAACCAGTTATAAATGGTACTTTTATCTCTTAACTATTTCTGCTTCTGTGTTAAAGTAATATTTATTTTCAGTTGTTTATATATTGATGCTTTAATGCTTAAGTTATCATTTGGCACTTCTGTACTGTGATAACTATTTATTTATGTTGAGTGTATGAATAGCTTATTATGCAATATGTTTTTCAAAATTGTTTCATCTAACTTTTTATATGAAATGGTTTATCTTTATTGAATTATTTTCTTATAATAGTTGAACAATCTTTATTATCAGTTGTTATTCAAAATTATTTTAGATCGCATAAACAAGATTACATCCCGAGTTTAGTTTAGAATTAGATATTTCTGTTTAAATTAGAATACAATTTACATATAATTATATTAGAAATAGAATAAAAGCATTTCACTTAGGAACCTTTTTATAGAGGAAATATATATTTTCAACACACACACACATATTGGGAAACTGGTCCCATTATCCCCAGTCGGACCCACTACACCAAACGGAAAAGGAGCTACTAACCAAGGTCCGGACCGAGTGGGTATCCCGCTTGTTGTAGACCCGATTTTCGGGGCTTCAACATAATTGGCGCTAGAAGGAGGGAAACGAACTATGAATGGCAAGTAAATCTAAATCCAAATACCATTCTGAGAGTAAATCACCCTCACCATCTCCCCCGACTTCTCCATCGCACTCAGAAATTTTAAATCTAGATCCAGAAGTCGAAAGAAGAATAAACACTGCTACAAACCCTAAATTTTCAGAAGAATCTGCTATTGAACCTCCTGAAGTTCAATCTTTGATTCACAAACTTCAGCGATTTTCAATATCACCTCAAAGATCTGATAAATCTCAAGGCAGTGTGACTTCGCAATATAACCCTGCTCATCCTCTTACCAGATTACAGAGTGAGAAGCTTGGCATTCAGCCAACTGAATTACATTTACCTATAAGGAAAAGAGCAAGGAAATCACCTAAAGGGTCTGATAGCGAGACTCTTTCATCATCATCATCCATCTCAACCTCTTCACCGCGAAGTCATCCATCCACCCCTCCACTTCAAACCATTGTCCCTCACTCCACTAGAACTTCCACATCACCTGCTCAATCATCTATAATTGTAATATCTTCATCTTCCCAATCACAAGCATCATCTTCTACACTTTCCTCTGTTAGTATTTCAGCGATGGCCCAAATGCCATGGAATAATCCAAGGGCAGTCTTAATGCCTGCACCCTTGAGTCAATTACCAGCCCATCCTAAAAAATGGCTGCCTAAGTTTAACCCTGAAGCAGGCATGCTAGCAGAAGAACACATAAATAATTTTATGCTGTCCATAAATCTTAATGGAGTTATTAATGAAGATGTTGTTGTCCAACTTTTCCCTTATACTCTACAAGGAGCAGCTGGATCATGGTATTTCTCATTACCATCTGGATCCATCACTAGTTGGGATATCTTTCAAGATCAATTTTTGACTAAATTTGGTGATGACAGGTCTACAGCGACATTAATCAATGATCTGTCTAATCTTAGAGTTGATTCAAAAGAACTTGTCAAGGATTTTAATTCACGTTTCAATAAATTGTTAAACAAAATTCCTACTGCTTCCAAGCCTAGCGAAGAAGTGCAAAGTGAATGGTACATTTCTGCTTTACCATCAAACATAGCAATTTTTGTTGATAGGGCTAACAAAACAACTTTAGCAGAAAACATGAAAGAGGCAATAGCGATAGAGAAACGTATCATTGCTCTAGATAAGAAAAATGCGATAGAAGAATGAAAATACAAGAAGGTTACTTTTAAGGAAGACCCCAAGAAAAAACATTCAAAAGATCCATTTGATTTAGAAGGATTGCAGAAAGTTTTGAAAAACATGTCTAACGAAATGGTTGACATTAAGAAACAAGTGGCAGAAACATCTTCTAAAAAGTATTTCAAGCCTTTTAGAAGAAATCCTTCAACTGATCCAAAGCCACCAAATGCTATAACTAATGCTGAATCAGAAGAAGAAGAAGAAGAAACTTCTACTGAAGAAACCACTGATGAAGAAGAAGTCGTAGAAGTACAAGGTATGTGGGATTTCATCCTTCCAGATGAGGAAGATCAAGAAGCATCCCCAGTTAGCACTCGAAGTAGAAATCAACTTGATCCTCCTCAACCTACTCCTAAGTCAAAGAGCGCAAGCTCATTGACTAAGGATAAAGTTGCACCCAAGAAAACGACATCTAAAGCAATTCAAACCAGCTCAGTCCAGACAGATTCATCAAATCCATCAAGAACACTGATTGTTCCATATGAGATGGAGTACAATATCATAGAAGACATGAAGAAGACTAGGGCTAACATCACTTTTTATGAATTGAGCAAGTTAAAACACCAACAAAAGGTACTTTTGAAAGAATTACATGCTGTACCAGAAAAGCCTTTACCTGATCCTGTGATTTCTCAAGCTTCCAACGAGATGGGAAGACCTCCAGCTAATACGATCAGTAAAGTTGATCTAGAAAATATCGCTTTAATTGGAGGAAGGTCAAGATCTCATACTCCACCATTTCTTCTTACTTATGAAGTTTTCAATAAAAATTTGCATAATTGTTTAGTGGATTCTGGAGCTTCATCTAATATTCTACCAAAATCAATATGTGAAAAGTTGAACATTCAACCACAAAAATCTGCTCTGCGCATAGTCCAGCTAGATCGATCACAAGTTGAAGTGATTGGCGAATTAAATCAGGTTACCATAAGATTGTCATCAAATCCAAAGGTATGTCAAGTCATTGATATTTTAGTTGCAGATATTCCAGAATTTTATGGCTTAATTCTTAGAAGAGATTGGTCAAAAAAACTTCATGGATATTTTGCAACTGATTGGTCGCATATGTGGCTTCCTTACAATGGTAAACCAAATCAGATAAAGGTTGAACGAGAAAAACATCAGAAATACATAGTAACAGAACTTGAAGGAGAGAATGAACCAGTTGCATACAACAGTAATATCATTGGCAATTATTCAGTTGATTCTTTCTTAGGAAATTTTAATGCTCATACTTCACCTTATTTATAACATTCTGTTTTATCTCAAATAGAAATTTTTTCCCAAACAGATAGTTCTAAATGTATTAATTTTGTAGATACTCCTGTAAATAAATCTTTATTTTGGAAATTATTTTTTGATGGTTCTAAGTCTAATGAAGGAGCAGGAGCAGGATGTGTTTTGGTTAGTCCAGAGGGAAACAAAATTATGTTAACTTGTAGACTTGAGTTGATTGCACTAATAACACCGCAGAATACGAGGCTTTAGTCCAAGGATTATACAAAGCAATCAGATTAGACATCAAATATATACAAGTTTTTGGAGATTCGGAAATTGTAATCAAACAGGTACGCAATACTATACATTATTTATCAGGTCATTTAAAGCATTATCAATCTTTAGTCCAAGATCTGACTGAACACTTTATAGCGTTTAATATTTCATCAATTCCCAGAATTCATAATGCTAGTTCAGACCTCCTAGCTAATGTAGCTTCCAAGCTCATTCCTGCAGAAGACTTTAGTCCTGATTGATTTTCAATCGAATTAATCTTTAGACCCTCGATTCTTGATAACGTTACCAATTGGAGGATTTTCAATGATGATCCTAATATTGTAAATTTTCTCACATTTGAAGGATCTTACACCAATCAGATAATTGATGAAGACCAACATGATAGACAATTGCTCCAAGATAGCACCAATAATGCTATGCCAAAATCAGTAGTCAAGTTAGAAGACCTTTATGATTTGAAAGATCGATTTAAAAGATCTACCAATTCAAAACTGCAAAGTTCAAATTTGAATTATGAATTAGTAAATCTAGGAACTGATGCCAAACCACATAATATCAACCTAGGCCTTGGCCTAGCTCCTGAAGAAAAATTAACGTATGTTCGTCTTTTGAAACAATATAAAAGTGTCTTTGCTTGGAACTACGATGAACTCAAAACTTATGACACTTCTATCATCCAACATACTATCCCAATGATCAATGATGAAAAACCTGTCCAACAGAAGTTGAGAAAGATCCACCCCAATCTAGAAAATCAGATCAAATCTGAACTCAATAAGTTATTGAAAGCCAAGATTATTTTTCCCGTCCGACATTCTAAATGGGTTTCCAATATGGTTCCTGTTAGAAATAAGAACGTAGACATTAGAATTTGTATTGACTTTCGAAATCTTAATAAAGCCTGCCAAAAAGATAATTTTCCTTTGCCTCCTATGGAGAAAATATTACAGGCAGTTGCAGGATCAGAACTAATGTCTTTCTTAGATGGTTTCTCTGGTTACAACCAAGTGTTAGTCCATCCTGATGATCAATTGAAAACTACATTCAGAATCAAATGGGACAATTATGCATATCAAAAGATGCCTTTTGGTCTGATCAATGCTGGTGCCACATTTCAGAGAGCCATGGATATTGCTTTCAAGGGATTAGTTAACAAATCAGTGGTAATTTACTTGGATGATATAACTGTATATTACAAAAAACGAAGCAATCGTCTTAGAGATTTGAAACAGATCTTCCAATGTTGTCAAAGGCATGGAATTTCATTTAATCCGAAAAAATATTTTTTTGCTTTAAGTGAAGGAAAACTTCTTAGATTCATTGTATCAAAATCTAGAATTCATATTGATCCTGATAGAATCAAAGAAATTTCTGAAATACCATTACCTCACAACAAGAAAGCTATGCAATCTTTTCTTGGTCAGATTAATTTTGTAAAAAGATTTGTGCCAAATTTTTCAAGAATTGTATCAGCCTTGCAAGCAATGATTAAAAAGAATTCAAACTTCAAATGGGGCAAAGATGAATATGAGGCATTCAATCTGATCAAACAAGCAATTATTAATGCTCCATCTTTAGCAACTCCAAATTTTTCCGATTCTTTTATTTTGTATACATTTGCATTTGATAAATCTTATGCTGCAATACTCACTCAAGAAAATCAAGACAAAGCAGAAGCCCCAATTGCTTTTTTCAGTTCAAATTTACAGGGGGATGAGTTGAATTATTCAGATGTGGAAAATCAAGCTTATGCTGTTTTCAAAGCAATTAAATATTTTAGACCCTTTCTAGTTAAAACCCATACAAAAATCATAGTACCGTTTCCAGCGGTAAGAAATATTTTAGTCCAAAAATATGTGGGTGAGAAAAGAGCCAATTGGGTTACTGCCTTACAAGAATATGATGTTGAAATCAAACTAGCAAGTATTGTAAGAGGTCAAGGTTTTTGCAAAACACTAGCTGGAGCATTGCTTATCTCTGAAAAAACATCTGAAGAAATACAAACATATGAGGTAAGTCTAAACGATGTTGAATCAATATATGTAGAAATTTGCTGAATAATAAATAATTATCCACTGAGACTATCCTGGTGACATACTATTTGAACTTCATACACAACACATAATCTCTTCCACTCAGATCTCTCAGATCATCACACATGCGGAAATAAAATCAAGCGATAACACATCAATTCATCATACACATTAACACAGTATGTATGGGGAAAGCTTATAGCTGAAAACCCCGCAGATATTTTGTATATTATAATGGAGAAATCAAGTAACTAACTCAGTATAATACTCCTCACAAGTACTCAGTACTTTCTCATACAGTTACCCACAATCTAGCTCAGTTTTGAACAGGTTACTGGTTCAAAACTCCCCGCCAATTGCCTTGCCTCTATTGCGTGTTTCAAAGCTATGGGATGGCCTCTTTATATAGATAAAACACCAGCCTGAAATGCGCAATCCTCATAGGCTTACTCCACCTATCTGTGTGTTGCAAATAGCAACAGTATAGTCACAACTGATAGCTAACTCCACCCTTTCATCTACCTCTTTCACTGGTCTCCATTGAACTGATCATGCACTGTAGTGAACCGATGTGTTCTTGAGTTGAATAATGAGTTACTAATTAATGAATTAAATAATATTTAATTCACTCCACTCATAACTAATTGATTAGCTAGTTAAACTAATCTCAACTAGTTCAACTAAAATAAACAGAACACAACTCCACTATCTGTCTCATTAACTCCACCAAACTTCTGCCACTGAAGTCCTAACCGAAGTCAACCATGCATGATGCCATCAAACCCTTGGGAACCAAGTGATTCCTCTGTCAGATGCATGAGCCACTTCTGTAGCTCGAACGAAAAGTCTCAAGAGAGTAAATCAAGTTTATAGTCTAAATATTATTACAGCAATAATATTTGACTTCCCTATTTTTAGGATAGCAAATAAAAATAGCCTTCGACCTCTTCGACCTAAAAAATAGAGTCTCATCTATTTTTACCAACATGACCAATGCTCCAAGAATCTCAAACTGGAATCCCCGAACCATGCTCCATATGTCTAAAAATAGACTTTGCGCCAGAATTCTCCTGCGGGCGCACTTAGTGAAGGCGACTTCATTTCACTAAGCTCCATCATCTTGCTGCATTCTCAACACTCCCTCTCAGCAAGATATGGATTATCTGCAACCCCTATCCTGCCTCTGTGGAATTTGAACTTGCTCGTGGTGAGCGCCTTCATCAGGATGTTGGCATCCTGATCCTCCGTGGGAACATATGAAAGCATCATGATTCTCCGCTGAACAAAATATCTGATATGATGGTACCTGATGTCGATGTGTTTGGACCTATCATGAAATACTGGATTAGCCGAGAGTTTAATGCAACTCTGGTTATCACAGTAGATCACTGTAGGCTCCAAATGTAACCTGAACAATCCTGCGAGGATCTTCCTCATCCAAATAGCCTCGCATGCAGCCAAGCTAGCTGCCATGTACTCGGCCTCTGCTGAACTGAGTGCCACGGATCTCTGCTTCCTGCTGTACCAGGAAACTGCTGTCGACCCAATGCCGAAAACTCCTCCAGATGTGCTCTTCCGGTCCGTTGGACTCCCCTGCCCAATCTGCATCAGTGAAGCCAGAAAGCTTCGCTCCATCCTCCTGTCTGTACTATAGACCATATCCCGATGTGCCACTAAGATAACGCAATACATGCTTGCCTGCCTTCCAAAAGAGCTTGGTAGGCTTAACCATAGCTTGCGAAAGCTGGTTAACAGCATAGCATATATCGGGTCATGTATTGACCAGATACATAAGCGACCCCACCAATTGTCGATAGACAGTGGCATCCACTACCTCCGCTGAAGTAGCATCCTCCTTCCTCCAACCACCAGGAAGAGGAGTGTCAACAGGCTTGCAGCCTTGCATGTTGAACCTCTCCAGAATCTCCCGGGCATACTTGCCCTGAGAAACAAACAGTCCTCCACTGCGCCGCCAAATCTCCAATCCCAGGAAATAATGAAGGATGCCCAGGTCCTTCATCTCAAACTCTCGTGCAAGATCCTCCTTGCATGAAAGTATCAACTGCTCATCGCCAGTCAAAATCAGATCATCTACATACAGTACGATGATCAACAGCTTCCCCTCCACCACAATCTGGTACAGGTTTGGATCCGCCTCACTCTTGGAGAATCCAAGCCCTGTGAAGTAGCTGTCTATCCGAGTGTACCAAGCACGAGGTGCTTGCTTCAGCCCGTACAGTGCTCTCTTGAGTCGGCACACATGCGACTCACTGCTGAAGATCTCAAAACCTTCAGGCTGCTCTATGTACAACTCCTCCTCAATAACTCCATTGAGGAACGCAGTCTTCACATCCATCTGATGAATGTGCCACCCCATCTGCGCTGAGAGAGCAAGGATCGTCCGTATGGAAGAGTACCTTGCGACAGGTGCAAAAGTCTCCTCATAGTCAATCCCCTCGATCTGTGAAAAGCCACGAGTGACAAATCTCGCCTTGTACTTCTCCACACTCCCGTCAGCTGCCTGCTTCACTTTGTAGATCCATCGCGAACCCACCACTGATTTCCCCACCGGTCTTGGGACAATCTCCCATGAACTGTTCCTGACGATCGAATCATATTCTTCGATCATGGCATCAACCCATGCGGGTTCCTCCACAGCTTCCTCAAAAGAGGATGGCTCCGTCACAATACATTGACTCACAAGAGCCATGTATCCAGTGTACCGATCCGGTGACTGTCTCTGTCTGCGCTGTGCTGTAGGTGGTCCTACAACCTTCTCTGCATCTCGAGCCAGTCGCTCAGCTTCTGTAGTGCGCATGCGCCCTCTGATGGTTGGCGCTGCCTGGGTGGTTTCTTTCACCTCCTGAACCTCCTCTTGTGGCTGATCCACATCCGGAAGCTCCTCCTTAGGAACTAACAGCTCCTCATCTGCATGCAAGTGTAGCTCCCTCTCAAGCGAACACCGCATGGCTTTCTCCTCCTGAAATTTTATATCCCGTCGCACAACAGTCTTTCGACTGTCTAAAAAATACACCCGATAGTTGTGAGGTGTATCAGTGTACCCCACAAATATTCCAACCTCAGCAGTTGGATCCAGCTTCCTTCTCGCATCCTTCGTCACATGCATGTAGATAGGAGAACCAAAAATCCGCAAATGGGAAATATCAGGCCTCTTGCCAGAATAAGCCTCCTCCGATGTACTCATGCCAAGAACCTTGTGAGGACAACGGTTCTGCACATACACTGCTGTATTGCATGCCTCAGCCCACAAGTGAAGGGGTAGGCCCCGATCATGCAACATCGCCCGTGCAGCACCCACGATCGTTCTGTTCTTCCGCTCAGCCACCCCGTTCTGCTGTGGGTTATGGGGTGCGATGAGCTCTCTCCGAATCCCTTCTACGCTGCAGAACTCCTTGAATTCAACCGAGATGAATTCACCACCGTTATCACTCCTTAGAGCAATCACCTTCTTCCCCGACTCCTTCTCGACCAATGCTTTAAACTCACAGAACTTCGCGAATGTATCGCTCTTCTTCTGCATGAAGAAGATCCAGCACTTTCGAGAGAAATCATCAACAAAGATCACATAATACTTGTGCTTTGCTGTCGAAGCAACCGAGAAAGGACCACACACGTCTGTGTGAACTCTCTCAAGGATCGTCGTGGCGCGACTATCCTTCTCGTGAAAGGTGGCTTTCACATACTTCCCTAAAGTACACCCCTTGCACTGATCTGACCGCGCAAGAGTGCCCTTAGGAAGCCCAGTAGAAATCTGCTGCAGGATCTTCAAAGCTCCATGGTGAAGGTGGCCCAATCTCCTGTGCCACAGTTCACCCTCATCATCCCGGCTCACCACTTCTCCCGCCTTGCATGCCATTGCTGCGCAGCCATCTACCTGCAACTGATAAAGGTTCTTGGTTTGAACCCCTATCTTCCGGGTCTCTCCAGTAGTCTTACTACGCAGGAAGGCTTTTCCTTCGCTGAAGACCACATCATACCCCTTATCCTCCAACATCGCCACATAGATCAAGTTCTTCTTCAATCCAGGTACATGCATGACATCCTTCAATACAAAGGGTTTACCAGACTCCCTCTGAAAGGATATGGTACCGATACCAGTCGCACTGTATCTACCATCATCGCCCATCTCGATGTGCACACCCAAATCTTTGTCCTCCAGATCTGAGAACAACTCCCGATCTCCCTTCATATGAAATGATGCACCGCTGTCCAAGAACCACACCGATCCCATCACACTTGAAACCAAGCATGGGATCAGGGAAACTTTGACAGCCACCCCCACACTTCCCAGCTCATCTCTGCATTGAGTGAGCTTCGTGAGGTATTTGGCGATACTGTCGCCTTTCTCCATCTTGATGTTCCTGAGCTTATCTTTGAGCACCAGCTTCCTTTGGTCACTCTTACTCTGGAATAGATCCGTCAAATCTTTCCACATTAAAAATGGAGAATAATTTCCATGCAGGCTGGATACAATATGATCCTTGACGCCCTCCAACAGGATCCTTCGACACTTCGCCATTCTCTTTTGCCATGCATCGACTTTAGCAGGATCAATGGGATTTTGGACATCCGTATCTACGAACTCCTTCAGACCATTATCTTCTAATACTGCCTCCATGCGATCCTTCCATGCAACATAATTCAAACTGCCTTCAAGAGCATATTCGAGTCGCAAACCGTTGAAAGACATTTTCAACACTGGCACCAAGAAAACAAAACTGCTGCAAAATTTCGAATTCCACCTCAAAGCTCAGCTGCTCTAGATCTGTGAGAACAAATTATTTCTAGCACAAAGATTGACTGCAAGGGGCATTTACCAGACCTTTCACTTTCCGAAGAAATATGAATCCGGAGGCTACCTGGCCCGCATGCAGACTCTTTCTACCGAAATAAGTTTGCAATCACTGTGATGATCAATCTCTGCTTCAATAGCTCCGATACCATGTAGAAATTTGTTGAATAATAAATAATTATCCACCGAGACTATCCTGGTCACATACTATTTGATCTTCATACACAACACATAATCTCTTCCACTCAACCAATTCAGATCATCACACATGCGGAAATAAATCAAGCGATAACACATCAAATCATCATACACATTAACACAGTATGTATGGAGAAAGCTTATAGCTGAAAACCCCACAGCTATTGTGTATATTATAATGGAGAAATCATGTAACCAACTCAAGACACACCTCCCACAAAGGTTCAAAGACTTTCTTCATAATGTTTTCACCCACATTCAGCAAGTTTTTTGGAATGCAAATGTTCTACTGGAAACCCTACAGACTTTTGTTTTTATTGTGTTTCCACGCATGGGATGCATTTCTTTATATAGATAAACCACCAGCCTAAATCACAGTAATCCAAGGCTTTACTCTAATTTATCATAATGCAAATAGCAACATTATAGGGCCACAAATCGATACTAACTCTCGCCTCTCTCTTCATCACCTCTTTCAATTGTTCCAGACTGAATCGATCATAATTATAGTGAACTGATGTGTTCTTTGAGTTGAATAATGAGTTACTAATTAATGAATTAAATAATATTTAATTCACTCCACTCATAACTAATTGATTAGCTAGTTAAACTAATCTCAATCAGTTCAACTAAAATAAACAGAACACAACTCCACTATCTGTCTCATTAACTCCTCCAAACTTCTGCCACTGAAGTCCAACTGAAGTCAACCATGCATGATGCCATCAAACCATTGGGAACCACGTGATTCTTCTGTCAGATGCATGAGCCACTTCTGTAGCTCGAACTGAAGTGCTCCAAGAGAGTAAACCGAAGTTTATAGTCTAAATATCATTAAGGGTAAATAATATTTGACTTCCCTATTTTTAGGAGAGGGCAACAACAGCTTTCACCCTTCTAATTTAAAGTAAAAGTTTAGTTTCATCTATTTTTACCAATATACCAATGTCTGTAAGAATCTCAAAGTGTGGAATCCCTAAACCATGCTCCATATAAACAAAATAGTCATAGTCTAAAAATAGACTTTGCGCCAGAATTCGCCTGCGGGCCCACTTAGTGAAGGCGACTTCATTTCACTAAGCTCCATCATCTTGTTGCATTCTCAACAATATATGCTGATATCAATTTTTATCTGAAGAATGGATATTCTCCTCCAAATCTCGATTACACCAAGAAAAGAGCTCTAAGGTTGAAGGCTAAACAATATCAGCTTGTAAATGATGTTCTTTTTAGAATGAATTATGATTATGTTCTTCTTAGATGTCTGGAGAAATATGAAGCTGAAAAAGTCTTGCAGGAACTTCATGATGGGCCAGCAGGTGGACATTATGCTGGAGATGCAACTGCACATAAGTTCCTCCATGCAGGATATTACTGGCCCACGTTATTCAAAGATTCACATAGCTACGCAAGGAAATGTCAAATTTGTCAAACTACAGCTGGAAGACAAAAGAAACCATCATTGCCATTACAACCAGTCAAAATTGACCAGCCTTTTGATCAATGGGGATTAGACATAATAGGTGAGATCGTTCCTCACTCTTCTAAACAACATAGGTATATCATCACAGCAACTGATTATCTTACGAAATGGGTAGAAGCAGTCCCTCTCAAGACTGTTAATGCTGAACACATCATCGAGTTCATAGATCAGTTCATAATCACCAGGTTTGGTTTACCTTCTGCTTTAATGTTTGATAATGCATCATATTTTTCTGGTAATGCTATGACTGAATTTTCACTCAAGAGAGGTTTCAAACTTAAATACTCTGCCAATTATTATCCACAGGGAAATGGGTTAGCTGAATCAACAAATAAAAACTTAATCAGAATAATCAAGCAAACATTGATCAAAGTCATAAAAATTGGCATAAGTCTTTAATATATGCTTTATGGGCAGATCGAATAACGCAGAAGGCTTCTATTGGCACTTCTCCCTTTAATTTAGTTTATGGGAGAGAAGTGGTTCTTCCAACTCATTTAGCGATTCCTTGTCTAGCCTTAGTCCAATATATTGATGAAGTACCGACTTCTTCTTTACAATTAAGGCAGATGGAAATAACGAGAAAAAGCCAAAGTAACTCATGCTCATCATCAAGCATTAGTTAAAGCTTCTTTTGATTCAAACATGATAACCATAAAGGATTTTCAGATAGGAGATCTAGTTTTAAAATGGGACAAGGCTCATGAAGAAAAAGGAAAACATACAAAATTTCAACGAATGTGGCTTGGTCCTTTCCAACTTGCAGAGATCTTAGGTCCATCTACTTTTATGTTACAAGATTTAACAGGAAAGAGAGAGTCCTTACCTATTAATGGACAGATCCTCAAAAAATATTTTCCATAGGAGATTATTCTTCTATTTTGTATATTAGTTTTCTTTATTTTTAAATAAAACCAGTTGTTAACGGTTACATTTGGAATTCATGAAAAAGATACAAATTCTCTGTTTTAGATTTTATTTCTTCACTTATATAAATATAATTCTTTTTAGAATATTGATCATTATTATTCAAATATACAGTTAAAAGCTTTAATCTAGAAATGATACTAGTTTCAACTTTGAAAATTTTGATGAAAAGCAACTTCTAGCAGGAAGATGTTTTATATCAGTTCAATGAAAGGTATCTATAACAAAATGAAGATTCTCTGTAGAAAATTTCTCTTCAAAAAACTCTATCATTGTCGTCCAGAACTATCTTAAGGAAACAGTGACTTCCTCCCCACTTAGAAAATTACAATGTTCAGGGAATAATCCAATGATACACTTTAACTTAAAGAGTAAGAGGTCTCATCACGAGCTGACTTATCATGATCATAGATATTATAGCTTGCTGACTTTGCCAATACTGCATACCACAACAGGGCAATGAATCAAGATTACTGCAATCAAAAGGCAAGGGGTCTCATCACGAGCCAGCTTGTTCAGCAAATTTATATATCAAATGAATGGCACTGTCATAAATTGGCTACCAAACCAAGACATTGTTCTTTAAGGGTAAAAAAGAAAATAAAACCAATAAGTGTGAATATGGATTTCTCTTTGAAAATTGTGTATTTCTCTAAGTGGGACACAGGATCATTGCTGGGTAACAGGTAACCCTGTCGAGGCTATAGACGCTTGCTAGCAGCAGTGGCTCTACATACGAAAAATGAGCATATTTAAAAATTGATTTACAGAGAAGCCTTTTGTTTTTATATTTTTAAACCAAGTAATGAATGATATAGATACAAGGACTAGCTTGAGGAAGTGAATAGTCAAAGTTGAACATAGAAGAAATGAAATATCATTTATAGATTAAAACATAATGTACTTAGTCTTTTTATAATAAATTTTGATTTTCTAGAAAATTTTCTGTTTGGAAAAAGTTTAGAAAATCCAAAAGAAAAGCAGAGATAAGTGGTTCTTCCAAGTGAATCGCCAATTGTTGTGGCCAGCAACAACCCCCCTTCTTATTTGGTATTAGTAATAATACTAAATAAGTGGGGACCCTTAGCTTAAAAAATCCAAAAAATTAATTGATGCTTGTTTTCATTTTTAATAAAACTTACTATCATTAACTTAAGAAAATTCTTTGGAAAATCTTTAAATAAACTTAAGTTTATGATAGACTAGAATAAAATCTTTCTTTGAAGAAAATATCGCATTCATCACAAAAAAATAGAATATATCTTGTGCAAAGCATAATCTTCTAAATTGCGATAGCGTGATCCAAAAACTACGCATTAAAATATTTATCGCAAATCACATATCGCAGAAAATATAATAACGGATATTTTTCACATGACACATTTTGCAATATTGCGATTTCGCGATGTTACGAGATTGCGATTTATGAAAGTTGCGATTTGTGATATGACGATGATGCAGATTTTCTGATTTGCGATATTGCGATTTGCAATATTGCGATATTGCTAAGCAAATCATAGATCGCAGGATCACACATTCTTAAAGCTCGTTGTACGAAGAAAATCTTTCCATAAATCGATATCCGTTATGCGCTTTGATGTCAAATTACTGAATGGATTGTCAATTATTAATGAAAATGATTTTGTTTTGATTGAAAGGTTATTTCACGTTAAAATAATATATTTCATACGCCTTCAGCATTTAAAACTATCTCGTCACCTTTCTCATATCATTATTCTCACTTAATTCATAAAACCGCAGGCGCGAAGAACAGGAGACTATACAAAGAAATATTCAGAGTATTATAGGAAAGAAAGAGAAAACTCCAAGTTCTGGAAAGAAAGAGAAAGCTTCGAGTTCTAAAAGTAAAGAGATGGCATCCTTGTACGCAAACACTGCTTGCAACAAGGACGCTGGTATCATCACTTGGGAGGGTATGTTTAATTTGCTTGAAGAAGAGAACCCAAGGGTAATGGATGTTGCGGCTACCGCAGGCTCAAGTAATTCTTCTGAAGTGTCTCTTACAGAGCTGGCTTGTTCATTTTTACACCGGGTAGCAGCAAGACCAAGAATTATTCCATATACAGACATGGTAATATGGGTGCTGGATAGCACTGATATTACGAACAGAAAGTTCAAAACTCAAGGTCAAGAGCTCATCGGGTCATTCACTCCAGAAGATTTGAGGCTTATGTATCATTTTCCGGAGCCTCAGGCAACTTACAACAAACAATTTATGGAGAAATTCGCCAAGGAAAATGCAAATTTGGCGGAATGCACTAAGGAATGGTCTAGAAGAGATGAACCATTGAAAAAATATAAACACGGTATGTACAATACTGACTCACTCACTTCTCCATATTGTTTTGCTGCTGCTATGCTATGTAGGCTTTTTGGAAAGCCTGACATTAATAAGTTTTTGCCTGAATGGCTTCCCTTATTGAATGCTGCTGTTAATGCTACCATCGTGGACTGGGCTAAAATATTGTCTGATAATTTAGCCATGGCTATTTTTAATTACCGGTCCAAACAGACTGTCTCTCAAAGGATTTATCCTCATTTTTATCTATCTGCCTATGTTATGGATTCAATCTGCTTTGTTTCTAAGTTCCCTTTAATGGGTTGGCAATGGAAAATTCAGGATCCCCTACCCATCCATGTTTATCACAAAGAATTGTGGGAGTCAAAATTCATTCCTCATTTTTACAAGATTTTCCATGGCATAATGTTGCCACTGTATAGATTGTTGTATAATAAGGATGCTCCAAGGTTATCCCCTGAAGCAGAAGTAGACATTCTCCCTGTCGCAAGTTGGTTTGGAGAAGAATTGTTTACTTATGTGAGGGTTTTTGGAATCTTTGCTTCTCCTCATGTTTTGCCCAAGTGTGTTCCGGATAAACTCATAGCTCGGGAAGTTGCATATCAAACCTGTGGAGACGGAGGTTTGACAAAAGAATTAAAGGATAAAAAGAAAGCCATCTGGCCACAATTTCCTGTTTCCCACGGAGCATTTTCATTATTTGATGTTGGTCATGAGTTTATGGAAGTAAACAATGTTACATGTTTAAAATTGTTTAAGTTTCCGAGAAGGCTATTTGATCCATATGGTATTGTCAAGGATTTCACCACTGTAGTCAAAGTAAGAGTATTTTCTGGAGAAGAAGATCTTTTTGATGATATGTTTCAAGAAAAATGTTCATTTAAAGAAATTTTGCATTTAGCTCAAGCACGGTTCTCCCCAGAAGAATTTCAAGAGTTTAAAGTATACAGAGAAAGAAGATTGACCACTATTCCTTTGGATAATTTGCGTTTGGAACCCGCAAGGGAACCAACTCTTAGTGTCAGTCTTAGTGGCAGCTTAGATACAGAAAGGTCTAAATCAAAGTCTAGCAAAGAAACTTCTGAATGTTCTAAAAAATCTGATAATGATAAAAGTGAAGGCTCAGTCAAGGATACAGCTCAATCAAAAGAGCTTTCACAACAACATACCTCAACCACTCCACAGTTGAATCTTCCACCTCTTAATGTATAGCAACCATCAATCAGCACTCAGTTAGATAAATAATGGGAATCATTTAATGATTTGATTAATGTTGAAGGACAGAACATACAAACTCCTGTACAGACAACAAAAGGTTTGATTACAGAAATAAGTGGCAATGTCACAGAAAAAGAACATATACCCATTACTCCTTCCTCTGAGCTTGTACTTAAAATAGAGGAAATTCCTCCTCTAGATATATTCTATAGCCCACAACATAAAGCAGTAGTAAGGAAGCAAAGAAAGAAGAGAAAATTAGAAAGTGTGCTCTCTACTGATGCAGAACAATTGGATGTTTTATGGAAAGATCCTACTACGGATCCCACTGAAAATCTTACTAAATTATCTCAGATTACAGGAGCTTATGCCTCCGCAACTATTGAAAAAACATTTCAGGTACGCCTATTATTAAATTAAAAAGAGGATCAAATACAAGTTTTGCAACAAGCACATGCCAACAGTGAAGCACGGATACAATTTGAAAAGTTACAGCAAGAGTTTCAGCAAATGCAGATCGGATATCAGAAAAGCTTGGCCGAAAAAGAAAAAACAAATACAGATTATGCAAGAGATGCATAAAGACGACCCCAAGCTTACAGATTTTATCTCAGAATATATTTCTTTGAATAATCAACTACTACTACAATAAGATATATTATGCCAGAAAATCTCGCAATGGAACTCTTTTTGTCAAGAAAGTGATAAAATCACTAATCATGTCGTAGAATTATGACATGATTATGATTTAACTAATGAAATATTTACTAATTATTTGGCATGGCAAAAGACAGAGGAAGGAAAAAGAGCAGGAGCAACAATTATCAATGATGGTCATAAAGAAATACTCTTCAATAATTGGGATGCACAGATCAGAGAGGCAGAAAAAGCAGCAGAGGAAGAAGCTACAACAGCAAGTAACATGACTGATTGTGTAAATGAAAATTTTCACAAAGTTAATTTGATTTCAGAAACTATTCCAAGATACCTACCACAAGCCCAACAATTGCAAACAGAGTGGAAACAGAAAACTCAGGAAAAGGCAAAATCAATTCAAGGATTGACAAAGTTAAATTGGGATTCTGATTGGACATATCTGGTAAAACCACACAGTCATTGCAGTGCTCTTAATTGTATCATTAATTCTGCTAAGAAGATTGCGCCAACACTTGTCGATTCCGTCTTTTCAGGATAATTAAAATATTAAATCGGCCAACCTCCTCTTCTCAAATCAATGCTGGATGCTTGCAAATTCAAAGACCAGATTCATAAGTAGTTAGTTAATAGTTTTTAATTTTATATTTAGTTTTAGTTTTACTTTATTTTTTCATAGAAAAAGGATGGTCATTTAAACCGAATCCTAAATTTTTGTAATAAACTATAATTAGATTTAGTTAGTAGTATTTAAACCCTTCTCGTGCATTTAGAGAAGGGTCCTGAAATTTGTCAAAAACTTGTCCTCAGAACATGCACTTCTGCACCCTTAGAGGAGGTTTTGATGAATGAATGGAACGAGATTTATTGATATCTATGTCTAATATCTGCTACTGATGTTGCATTTCTGTACTCTTAGTAGATGTTGGATTAAGAAGAGATAAATCATTATTGCTTCTAGCTCATGAGTAGAACCAATTATAAATGGTACTTTTATCTCTTAACTATTTCTGCTTCTGTGTTAAAGTAATATTTATTTTCAGTTGTTTATATATTGATGCTTGAATGCTTAAGTTATCATTTGGCACTTCTGTACTGTGATAACTATTTATTTATGCTGAGTGTATGAATAACTTATTATGCGATATGTTTTTCATAACTGTTTCATCTAACTTTTTATATGAAATGGTTTATCTTTATTGAATTATTTTCTTATAACAGTTGAACAATCTTTATTATCAGTTGTTATTCGAAATTATTTTAGATCACATAAACAAGATTACATCCCGGGTTTAGTTTAGAATTAGATATTTCTGTTGAAATTAGAATACAATTTACATATAATTAGATTAGAAATAGAATAAAAACATTTCACTTAGGAACCTTTTTAGAGAGGAAATATCTATTTTCAACACACACACACATATTGGGAAACTAGTCCCATTATCCCTAGTCAGACCCACTACACCAAACAGAAAAGGAGCTGCTAACCAAGGTCCAGACCGGGTGGGTATCCCTCTTGTTGTAGACCCGATTTTTGGGGCGTCAACAGGTTCTAAGGCTTTATGTTTTGCATCTGGAATATGGGCCCAAGCATAACTTCCAAAAACACGAAAGTGACTTACATCTGGTTTGATTGAGCTCCAGGCTTCTTCTAGAGTTACATTTTTTAAAACCTTAGTAGGATTGCGATTTACTATGTAATTTGCAAAGTTAATTGCTTCTGCCCAAAAATTGAGACTAAGTCCTTTAGATTGAAGCATACAATTAGTCATTTCTTTAAGGTGTGATTATTCCTTTCAGCTACACCATTTTTTTGTGGAGTATATGGAACAATACGTTGCAATTGAATGCCATGCTTAGTGCAAAATTTGATAAATTTGTTGTTAAAATATTCTCCTCAATTGTCTGATCTTAAATTAAGAATTTTATGTCCATATTGTTTCTCAACAAAGGCCTTAAAGGCCAAGAACATGTTAAAAACTTCACTCTTGAGTTTTAAGAAGTATACCCAAGTGCGTCTGGAAAAATCATCAATGGAAGTTAAGAAGTAATTGCAACTAGAGAAAGAAACAATAGGAAGTGGACCACATATATCATTGTGCACAAGCTACAAAGGGGCTGAAGCATGCCAAGAGGCACTTTTGTCAAAACTATCCCGATGATGTTTTCCGAGTACACATTCGGAGCAAACACCATCTTGGCAAGATACCATAGGAAGACCTGTCACCATATTTTATTTACATAGAGTTTGAAGAGAGCGATAGTTTAAGTGACCAAATCACTTATGCCAAATTTTGCTCACTTCATCATTATGAGCAACAAAAACAGAGGGAAGACATGATGACCCAAATTTTTCAAAATTATACAACCTTGTGGAACCATCAGCAATGCCAGTAGCTAAAATATGTCTAGGATCTTTGAGGTCCTTGATTACAACATCATGAGGTGAGAATTCAACTATTTTCTCTTCACCTGAATGAGTTATTTGATAAACAGATAGAATGTTGCATGACAAGGTAGGAACACATTGTACATCATTAAACTAACCATTATCTAGATGAATGGTTTCTGATCCTACAACACTAAGAGATATATCATCACCAACATAAATATGTTTGGTGTTACAATCATTTAAAGAAGAAAACATGGCTTTGTTTTTGGCCATGTGGTAAGAAGCTCCAGAATAAATGAGCCACTCATGAGAATGAGAAGAAGAAGATACATTTAATGCATAACTAGATGCTTGACAACCATAAGTAGAAAGAGCCATTCCTGAAGATGAAGTTGAAGAGGTCTCCAAATTAATGTGGTGCTTCTTCATTGCTGCTTCCAAGGCTTCCATATTCTTAAAACATTTGGACTCTACATGGCCATCAAGATTACAAAAGTTGCAATGCCTATCTATTTTATTCCCTTTGTTTTTAGTTGCCTTATTAGTTTGGTGAGTTGCTTTTTCAGTTTGTGGCTGAAATTTCTTAGGACCCTTGTTTGATTTAGGACCATACTTTTTAGGATACTACTTCTTGGGATTATTTTGATATGGCAGCTGTTGGGCTGCTAATGCTTTCTTATAAGCGTTTCCAGAAGTGATAAGACCAAGGTGTGAGAGTTTTTCTTCTCTTATCAAAGAATCGTAAAAGGCATCAAAAGACGGGTTCTTGTAGGTTGTTCCTTGAGAAATGATGGATTCTCTAGTGGAATGGAAGGTGGAAACATATATAGAATATGCAGGGCTGAGATTAGCAAGAATGAAATAGATGAGGCTACCATCTTCCTTTTTGACCTTACAACCTTCTAAAATAAGTCTAAGGGTCTTGAATTTGGACAAAAAATCTTCAATAGTGGAGAAATTATTGGGGTCCAAAGTAAGCAACTCATTTTCAAGCTGGTGGGCCCTGATTTGATTTTGAATGCCAAAAACAATATTTATCTTTTTAAGGGCTTCATCAGGGGTGTCAATTTCAAGGATATGAAATCGAAGATCTTGAGCAATGGACATTCCTATCAACCCTCGTGCTTGATCTTGTTTATTTTCCCATTTAGCAGCTTTATCT
Organism: Pinus albicaulis; assembly: GCA_034641835.2. Taxonomy (NCBI): domain Eukaryota; kingdom Viridiplantae; phylum Streptophyta; class Pinopsida; order Pinales; family Pinaceae; genus Pinus; species Pinus albicaulis. The sequence goes on from CM076575.1 coordinate 2,061,108,851, forward strand.
TCATCAGAAGATTTAGTTTCTTATCCTGTGGCTATTATATAAATCCCTTTACTTCTAAGTAAATATACCATGTGAGGTATCCATTGGAAATAATTGGTGTTTTTAAGAATAACCGGCATGCACTTTCCATTTGGAAAAAAAATTATGAAGCGGAAAAAAGCTGAAACTAGCTGCTCTTATGGAAAGAACTCGAAAAATTAGGTCGATTAAAAAAAAAGGGCTCGAAAAACGGCTTCCGGATGAAGAAGTTATGCCTTGTTGAAAAAACTGAGTTATATATGTTGAATAGTTATGGGAACAATTTGAAATTCGATGATGAAATTCTACTTTTGAACAAAAAAAATGTGGCCCCTTTAACAATTTTTTTATACAAAAAGAAGCTTGAGAAAGAGACTTGAACCCAAGACCTCTATTCTCATAAACTAAGTTTACACCAAGTGAGCTAGTAAAAGGATTCTATAATTGTTTGAAAGGAGGAAGTGGGGTTTTTTTATTTTTTTATTCTCATAAAATAACTTTACACCAAGTGAGCTAGTAAAAAAATTATGTAATTGTTTGAAAGGAGGAAGAGTTTTTTTGTTTTGTTTTGTTTTGTTTTTGTTTTTTGTTTGTTTGTTTTTGTTTTTTTTTAAACTCTTCGGTGTGCGTGATTTTTTCTGCAAAGAAAAACACAAAATCCGTGCACAAAACAAAAATGAAATGCAAGCCTTACGAAAAAAGGTTAGATTTTCAGTTAGCCTTACCAACAACTATCATTTTTTCCTCTATTTCTGATTTCCCGAGATCGCACAAAGACGCGGGGAAAAAGCATACGTAGAAAAAAAAAATCTCTTCTTCCTGTTTCTGATTTTCTGAGATCGCACACAGTGTAGAGAAAAGAGCATACACAGGGAATAGGGTATAGATCCAGGAAAAAAATAAAAAATATTAACCGAAATAAATAGAGGGAACCGAAATAAGCAAAACGTTTAACAAATATAACTGCAAAGAAGATACTTTATACCTCCAAATCCAAATTGACATAACTTGGGAAACCATAAACCTTTTCGCATGAAACTAAAGGGGTTCCTCATTGTAACAGAAGCTCCAAACACAAAAAAATAGTTCTTCAGGCCCGAAAAATTTCATAAATAGTATATCTAGAAAACTGCAGTCACATGCAGTCAAACCAGCTTCAGATTTGGATCAACAACGAATGCGGCCCTCAAAATAGCTTCGATACCATGTAGGAATTTACAGGGTAAGTTCCTTAGATAAAAAATCAAAGGTCACCGCTCACAAACAGATCACAAATCAGTACACCAGTGTATCATGTGGTTAAAACCCTCGAAGAGAGAAATAGTCCATGGCCTGAGCCAATGCGGCCACTTCAGTCAATTTATTAATATAAAAAGAAATGTTACATATGTTTCTCTCATAAATGGTTACCGGTCAAAAGACCCTCCATGCTCTTTAAATAGAGATCATGGACCAATAGGGTGTTAAGCCACAGATCAAGTGTCGTTAATACTGAGGAGAGAGTGAACCGTCGGATCACTACAACCCGAGACCATTGGATTATAAGTTACAAATGTACATAGTAAAGAAACACACTTTACCTAACTCTACACTAGACCAAGTTATACTTAACTGTTTCCTATGTGTCAGAATATCCTAACATCCCCCCTTAAGAACAACTTGGGATAGAATTGAAGGATTTACAAAGGTGACACAATAGGAGAAGGAAGGAGGCATTAGAGCCTATGGTATCAGAGCGGGTTTTTAGATTAAAGGATTTCAAATTTTATTGAGGTCGATTCAAGGGTTTCAGGAGAACGAGTTTTCGAAAAAATTTCTATTGCCAAAGATAGATCAAGAATGGCTGATTATTTCCTCTGGAAAGGTGTATGAAATTATCTCATTTAAATATTCTGGATTAGCATTGGGCCAAATATAGCCACCGTCAAAATTTGGAGCCGAATTTAATAATTCAAAGGCCGCAAGCATAATATTTGAAAAGGGTCAAGTTAATGACTAAGAAGAAATGTCGAAAAAAGTGTTGAATGCGTAAATGTTGTGCTCTAATTGTGTGATCTAAAGAAATCAAAGATGGCCTGCATACTGGTAGCATTAGTATAACAGATTTGTGGTGATGTGCGGAACTAGTTGTTATGAAGGTAAATCCTCTCTACAGATAGAAACGATCCCTCTAGCCCTAGGGTGGGTCTAGTAACAAAAGGACACACTAAAGTGTTGCTTCCTAGTTAATGAATGAAAAAAAGACACGGTAGATTGACCTATCTTGAATCCAACGCTGTCGTCATTACAGAAAGAGTAGTGGCCTCTCGCTCCTGCCTTGGCAAATCACAATCCGTTCGCTGCTATGCTCAATACCTGCACATAGGACAAAGAACAAGAACAAAATATGATAGAATAGTTTCACTCGTAACTATTAGCCAGTAAAAGAGGGCTAAACATATCACATCAAATAAACGTTATAACAAAATAGTGGAACCAAATAGTGGTCATGTATATAAATGAATATAATGAAGAATACAACCGATGCTTTGATGTCGCAGTCTCCTATAGCGGGGTTCAGGTGAAGTGTGTCTCAAATGTTGGTCAGGGAATTCAGATAGGATGAAGGTATGGACTCAAGCTCTCTTATAAGTCATCGACTCAAGCTTCCTCAATGTAATTCCTTCTTATTCTATCTTCTCTAGCAGCTCAACTATAGTATGTATAATTCTCGCAGTTCAACTAGCTTCTACTAAAAGAGATAGTTTCTTTTATAGAGGAAAAGGAGGAGTTTGGGATCTCTACAAAGGTGGGAGGGAGTCCTATCCTTTAGGAGAGTTCCAAGGGAGGTGGCAACTACTAACTAAAGGAAGGAGTCCGTGATTGTTTCAGTTCAACCACTCCCAATGACTCATCCTCGAGGTGGTTGGAATGGAACCTTCACCTCTATTTTTTTTAAAAATTCCATAAACAGCTTGGCGCTGGTGTCTAACTGGAACATAGCACCAATTGGCGTGGGCTTAGTGTTAAATTTCTCTATCAGCGCGAGGGTGTAACTGGCTACTCGCGCCAAGGAAAAAATAGGGATTTTTACAGCTCTGCTCAGGGAATTGTCAACAAGAAGAATGTTGCTTTCATCAAAAGGGATGCAAGGATGGTATTTGCAAAGCATGACACTGATTATTATTCATAGAAACGACCCTCCAATGTGTGAGTTGGGGATTGCAGGGATACTGACAAAATTCTGTGTAACAGATGCCCCCTAAAGCATGAAGTCCGAGAGAGAGGGAGGGGTGAAATGGTTTATGAGAACGTGTTCGAACCAAACACCGTTGTCGAAAGACCTGAAATTACAAATACAACTGATATCTGTGATACATGAATCATGTGGCATGGGTGTAGCCATGCATAATAGAGTATATAAAACTGAGAACCAAGGTATGGACACAACCAACCAGCAGGAAGGATCAATAAATAGACTCAGGTATGGTCACAACCATCCAATCAAGAGAGTCATGCAATAAGTCATAATAATCCAAAAAAGTCCACAGCCTGGAGTTTATAAGATAAAACCCAGGGTCTTGCGCTCCATTTCAACCCGAACAAGTACAATTTCGAGCATACGAATATATGAGTTGAAGTCGAACATGCAGGAAAATCGTCTGATTACCAGCCAATGATGAAAGCCATTAACAGACGCGAGAGAAACCACTGATGATGAAGATGGCCCTCAAGGTACAAAAGGTACAATATATGGAATGTGAACAATGATCTGATGTCAAACATTCGCAGAATCACTTGATCGAAGGCCAATGATTTGAACCTTGCGTCGAATGTGAAAAACCTGCCATTGAGGCATGTAGGCTCCAAGGTACTAGAAGGGAGTCTCTGGATAAAATTCCTAGATAATGAGCTGAAGTTGACAGGAAGTGACCTGGTCGAAGGAGGGCCATAATTTTTTCCACATCATCGACATGAGATATATGAACATGATGAAAGTGGATCAGGACCAATAGGAGATCAGAGGAAGGTTGACAACTGCAGAGGCAAAATTCTATTGAACATATCAATATCACAACACTGGATTTGGGGGTATTTGACATCAAAGGATATGAGTTCATGATGACGTGGAAAAGAGCAGATGAGAGGTCAAAAGAGATTACCCAAACCCATGGAGGCAAAAATTACGAAATGAGATGTCCCCAACCCGACAAAATGCAGACAAGTGCCATGTTCAAGAGCGACATACTGCCAACATAACTAAACTTGGTTCCATTTTTCCCCACCATTTCTGGCGAGTACCCCAATTATTTTTTAAAACAAGCTTGAAGGGGATAGCATATGCTTGCACTGTAAGTTTTTCCTTCGGAAAAATTCAACCTTGTACATTTTACGAGCCCTAGGAAGGAGGAACCCGAATAACGTCATGGTGACGAAGTCCAATGTCATCAGGGTTTAATGAGACTGACAAAGGAAAAACTTGACATCTTTTCATGTTTAGAGAGTTTGAAAAGAAGGCAGAAAAGAAAACTCCAGAAGTTCCTTTTCGTATGTAGTCTCATAGGTCCGAAAAGGTAGAAAACTGTGTATGAGAGAACCTCTTAGTCGCAATAAGCTAAGGTATTCATTTTTCATAAATAATCCATCCCAACCTAAAAAATGGTTAAATGTATACTGGGTAGATATCGTTTCGCAGCCTTTTAACGAGTTCAAAACGACAAGAATCTTGGAAATCTTTTCAATTTTAGAGAGTCAGAAAAGAGATGAAAGATGAGTCTAGTAGTGACTTTTTTCGTGTTTTTACCGAGTCCAAAAAAGTATAAAATATAACTCGTTACTTCATCACTGTCGCATGAAAAACCTGTTACTGCACAAGAGACATGTGTAAAACCCATTTCTTGAAAATAATATAATAAAATAATCGAAAAACATGTCTTAAAACCTAATTAGGGTTGTGGAAAAGTTATAAAATGCCAAAAATTGTAAAAATAATTACTTCTCACTTTTTACCTCTTGTGGAGCAATAGTTACCCATTTCACTGTGCAATCTTGTGGCGACGATAGCGGGATATCCAACAGACCAATCGCAAATCCATCAGCTCTAGGTAAGAGCCAAGATCCCTCTCATCATTTTAAATCATTTCTTACTATTTGCAATTTTCAATTTCGAATTTTGGGGGAGGAAATGCAATAATTAGGGCATGGTGGTTGGCGCGGGTTTTGGGCACGGAGTCGTGCCAACTGCCCGATTTTTTACACTAGGTCGCACCAACGGCGCAAACCATTTTTAGGAAAAATGCCAATCAAATACCCCAATTACTCACAAATTTGAGGTTCAAAATTGACTAATACCACTCATATGAATGTGTTTGTAGGCAGAAAGAGGCAAAATGGTCATCGAATGGAAAGAATGGGAACATAGCGAAGAAGATGAGCTGGCCATGGAAACTGAGAGAGTCATTGAAGCTCTCAGAAACTGTGGTATGAAAAAACTCTTCCTAACGCCATGTCTCCAAGCCCAACCAGAGGTATTACAGTATCTGGTCAGCATATGGGACGAAAATCAAGAGAATTTCATCCTTTGAGATCAAGAACTTGAGATTGAAGTCTCTGACGTGTATTTCATCACAGGATTATCGTGGAGGGGAGAAGCACCAATCCTAACTGACACTCGTCCTTGCATGGAAAACATGACCATGGTGATAGACAGGGTATGTCCAGGAGCACGGAAGGGATCAGGTAGTGGGAAAGTTGATATTAAAACTATCCCAGATTTGACACTACGAGTGGTGCTACATACCATCACATGAGTTGCGGGGTCACAAGCACGACACGAAGCAACAAAGACACAATTGCTTCTTGTTGTAGACTGCTTGGCACCGACCATCTACAACTGGGCAGAGGTCGTGACAATAAACATGAAGCGCCAACTAAAAAAATGCAAGAAGTCCAAATTGAAACAATTTGGTTATAGATCTATTCTGGTATCATTCTTCTTGGAAAGATTACCCATTTTTCAGTGACAGGAGGTCATAGTTTCGACACCACCAGCGAGAGAACCATGGATGGCTCGATGGGAAGCTCTAATTCCAAGAGCAGGGGGCGGTCAATAGATGTCTTGGAGACTGGAATTATTTGATTGGCTCTGCCGACAACTGATTTTCATGGAGGACTGGCCCTACTTTGGTACATATTTCACTGATGATCTGGACCTCCCACTCTTGGAGGGAGAAGATTGGGATGAAGATTTGGGTGAGACTCATTTTTTAAGTTTTATGAGTATTATGATTTTTTTATTTATGCATGTTCTTATATTAAATCCATGTAATTGCAGACGTTGGCCCAGAGAGACCTGTCGGCATCTCACCGATAGTGAGGTGAATTCATCGCGATTTCGACCCTCAAGGCGAGGGCAGTGAGGAAGATGAGGTAGTGCGCAACCTGGAGGGGATCACATGAGGAGTCTTGGATTATGCACGTTTTTACGATGTTCCTTGCACCTACCAGAGACATACCGTAGGGGTGCCCAGCCGAATTCATGGCTTGCTGAGGCAGCTAGTACATGCAGTGACATGTTATCATGAGCACCATGCTGATTATACACCTAGGTTTTATTTTATCTGCATATTTTAGAGACATGATGTCTCGAGATGTAACAGAAACACACATATATTTTTTGAAGTTATGATGCACACGGCTGCAAACATGCAATATATATATATACATCTATTTCCTTACATGGATCTTTTACATATGATGATGCTTTTACAAATTACACAAATGTCTATCTAATAAAATGTTAGCCATTGTATCAGTTAATGTGTTCATTCGTCTAGGAATATGTTGATAGGTAATAAAATCATAATGTCTTTCCAACAAATGAATAAGGAAATACAATCTCAGAATATGCGGATTTCTAACTGAATAATGACTATTGAGTTGCAAAACGACAAGCTGTGAATCTAGAATTACAAGCAATATGCGTATGTCGAGGTTGATCGCCTCGGTTAATAGCTGAATGACAGTGCTATATTAAACAACATTGTTTGTAGTTTTTCCTAGACAAATACCTTGCAGATCTATCAACTCGCCAGCAGGATCATAAATTACTCAGGCTGCCAAAGACAAAATCTTGGTACTACAGGAAGCACCATCTGCAAAACCAACAAAAGGGGTAATATACATCTGCACAATAAGCAAGACCCAATAAGCAGGAAAATGCTCACAAATCACACCAAACCAAAAACATGTACAAAAATGAAAACAACACCTATGTACACCTATTACGCATGAATGACTCACGCATAATATTTTTTGAGATACAACCCATTTCTGGGTTGTTCAAGAGGATGAAGTTCGTAGTCAATTAGCTCATAGGCCCCATTTTGTAACAGACATTTAACGATGTAGGGCCCATGCCACATATGTTGAAACTTTCCTGCCCCCAGCTTATCATGAGCTTGGTCATATAGGAGGACGAGATCTCCTTCAACGAAAGAACGAGGGGAAATTGACTGATCAAAATGAGCTTTGACCTGCTTTTTCTGTGCTTCAATAACGAGAGCAGCAAAGTGGCGGGCTTCATCCAGCCTTTCTAAATAAAGGAGACACTCTTCTTCTGGCGAAGTATTCTGCAGTAATTCAACAACCAACTTGAGCGAAGGTATTTCAAATTCAATCGGGAGAGTAGCTTCCAGGCCATAAACCAACTGGAAAGGAGTGAACTCGGTTGCGTTCTTAACTGAGGTTCAGTACGCCCAAAGAGCCGAAAATAAAATGAGATGCCAGTTTGATTTGTGGATCCCAATCGTACGTTGAAGCATTGTGACAAGAAATTTTTTCACAACTTCAACCTGGCCATTGTCTTGAGGGTAGTACGACATTGAGTTGTCGTGACATAGACCCAACTTAGAAGTCAACTCCGCCACCATATAATGTCGAAAATGGGAACCATGATCGGTAATGATGGCTTGAGGGACACCAAACCTAGCAATAATGTGATTGAATATGAATTGAGAAGCTGTCTTACCATAAGCAGCAAGTGTAGGCATTGCTTCTGCCCATTTGGTGAATTAGTCCACGGCTACGATAATATAAACATGCCCCCCGGCCGAGTGAGGGTTACACGTCATAAAATCGATGCCCCACTTCGCAAAGGGACCAATGGTAATGACAGGATGAAGAGGAACGGGTGGCGCACACAACTTGCGTTGATAAATCTGGCAATAATGTCATTTACGAACTACGACAATACAATCTTTGAAAATATAAGGCCAAAAATAACTAGCATGAAGAATCTTCTATGCAGTAGCATAACCAAACATGTCACCGCCACTGTGACAATCATTCAGAGCTTTCTCGGCTTCCTCGAGAGTCAAACATCGCTGGAGTATGGAATCGACTCCAATACGATAGAGAGTATCTCCAACTATATGATAAGGTTGCGACTGATGTCAGATGCATCGGTGGGCATCCTTCGTCAACTCAGATCTAAAAGATGAAGTCTAGAGATAGATGATGATATCACCATACCAAGGATCGAGGGTGCTAATCAAGAAAAGCGAATCGTCTGGAATGGATTCCTCAAAATGAGAAGGAGCAGAGTCAAAAGGGAGAGAACAGAGTAAATCAACAAATAATAATGATTTCTTAGACTTGGCAGCAGTAAATTCCAAATCAAACTCTTGGAGGATAACAATCCAATTTGAGTATTTTCCCCCCAGAAATTGTCGAGACAATATGTAGGTCATGGGGTTGCATTAAAAAATCACCGTCACTGTACGCAAAATAATATAATGATGAAAACTTTGAATGGATTGAATAGCAGCCAATGTTAACTTCTCGACGTGGGCATATCGCGTTTCAGGGTTGAGAAGGTTACGAGACAAGTAATAAATAACATGCTCATGACCATCATCATTGTCTTGTACCAAAACCATGGCAATCGTGTTGAAAGCGGCAACTAAATAAATGGAAAAATCACGATGATAATTTGGAGGGTGGAGGAGAGGAGCATTGACCAACAATGTTTTCAATGCATCAAAATATTTCTGAGCAATCTCATCCCAATAAAAATGAACGCCTTGCTTTAACAATCATGTGAATCCTTTAGCTACTTCGGCATAGTTAGGTATAAAACGACGTAGAAAATTAGTTTTCCCTTGTAACCTCTGTAAATGATGCAATGAGAAAGGAGAGGGGAGATTGATAATAGCCTCAACCTTGAGAGGATCTAGGTGAATCTCGTCTTTGGAAACGATAAACCCTAAGAGTCTACCAAGATCGACACAGAAGACACACTTGTGCAGATTAATCCAAATGTTATAGTGTCTACAATGAAGAAAAATATGATGAAGATGGTCAGGATGATCCCTACGCTTAGCTGAATGAGTCGGAAGGTCATTCAGATAAGGCTGAATGATGTGGAAAATATCATGAAAGGCATAAGACATCGCGCGCTGAAATGTGGCCCCGACATTCTTCAAACCAAAAGGAAGCTTATTATATGCAAAGGTGCCCCAAGGACAGATGAAGGCAGTCTTGTGTTGATCAGTCAGGAGAATGTTGATTTGATTATAACCCGAAAAATCGTCCATAAGGGAAAAAATTTCTCTCCCGGCATAGTCGTCAATGATTTGATTGATGAAGGGAGTAGGATAATTATACTTAGGACAAGCTCAATTGATATCACGATAGTCAACACAGACATGAATAGTACCCTATTTATTGTCTATAGGAACAATATTAGAGACCCATTCGGTCAATGGAATCGGATAAATGAAACCAACTTTGAAAAGCTTTTCCACTTCGGTCTTAATGGCAGCAACTTTCCTAGGATGCACTGGACGAAGACGCTGACGAACAGGTTTTGAACTGGGGCAAGTAGGAATTTCATGTACCATGATGCTAGAATCAATGCCATGCATTTCTTTGTAGGACCATGCAAAGACATCACGAAATTCGCGAAAAAGGATAGTATAGACTTGCACTTCATCAGAAGAACAAGTATCCCCAATATGGATGTTCTCAACGATTCCCGGTTTAATGGAAATGTCGATAGACATCGTTTGAGTAATGTTACTCAAGTTACCTTTTGAAAAAACTTCATGGACCTAAACAGGTGTTTGAAGCAGAGGAGAAGAAACCTTAGAGACAAAACGCTCAAGACAGGTAGACATGGCCCCGAGACTTGGTAGAAACGAGGAATGTTGATGACCATCATCCCACGTTAGATCGTTGAGAGATAGGGTTTCCACGATAGCCTCATCAGAAGGAAACACTTCTTTCAAAGGATCCGGTGAGTCAAAATCACCAAGCCAAGGGGATTGAGAATAGATGTCAAGAGTCAAGCTCGAAGGAGAAGAATCAGAGGACGGAGTCCCCAATGCGGCAATGAGTTCACAATAATCAATTTTAATCGGACTCAACGACATCGAATCTCCAAATAAATCAATCTGTTCAGGATAAGGCAGGACCCAGGGGTCATCGGTGTGAGAAATCATGTTGACCTGAACAATATTTGGTGGTGGAAGAGGGAAAACACCCATGAGGGTAGGATCCTTGAAAAGGCCTGGCCCTATGCTCTCGTAGCGAGTAGGAATCTTATCCACATACGAAACATTGTTCTCGGAATAAGAAGTGAAAAAATACAATTGATTGACAGTAATAATATTTCCTTCGTGTGGGAATTTCAAAACACGAAAGAGAGTGGACGGAACTCATCGCATTGCGTGAGTCCAACTACGACCGAGGAGAAGATTATAGTTGAGTTTAGCATCAACGACTTGGACCTCAACATTGACTATCTTCCCTTATAATGTAATTGGTAAACTAGCGAGAACACCAAGAGGTTTAGACTCTCTTCCATCAAATGCTTCAAGGACATTGGGTGACGAGGTGAAAGCTGGAGAACCAATGGCTTTCCAACAAGTAGATGACATAACACATGTGGATGCACCCTTGTCCACGACGGCCCAGTGAATATTCAAACCATTAATACCAACTTGAATGATGAGCGAAATTTGGTGCGGGAGTCGTGGGATGAAATTCTCTAAATCGAAAGCAAGAAGGCTAGTGTCGGAAGGATCGACCCCACCTATCGCAGATAGAAAAACCTTCTGTTGTGACAGACAACTCTAAAGTACTTCTAACACAGACATCGCGGATGGTGCCTGAGCCAAATCCTCAATAATACTGTAATGCTGAGTAGCACGGACATTGGGATTGTACGAAGACTTCCAGAGTACGCCTTTGGAAGGTGGCTGAACAACGGATTCGACGTTAGGGCGTTCAATCTAAAGAGAGCCAGAAACTAGTGGAGGAGGAGGACCATCAGCGATCTCTTTCCCCAATGCCTGATGCGAACCAGAATAATATTTTGATCGAGTAGCAATAGAAACGGGTGCAGAACCGTTCATCATGAACACTTGCGAACCAGATGGGGTAGAGGATTGAGGGTGATCTACCATTTGGGTTTGTTGAGGTAAAGGTTCTTTAAGAATGGCCGGAGCTCCTTGGATTCCTTTGAGAAATCGACTCACTTCAGACCGTCGAGGACAATCCTTGGTGAAGTGCTCATCATCACAAATCAAACAAGGATACTTCGGTTTGTGTTGAGAACTATTAGCAGAATGGGGTTTTGGAGAATCCTGTTTCGGGGTATCGGCTTTGGCCTTACCTTTACCCTTGTTTTTACCTTTGGAAGTGTTATCTGTAGGATTGGCCTGAACATCATTCACTTCTGTGAGTTTTCCAGAATTCGAAGTTGACTAAGAAGCTACATTATTGGAAGAACTAGACTTCTGCTTCCCAGAGTTAGATGAAGGAGACTTCTAAGAAGTCTGCAATACGGAACCAATAATACCATCAAAGGATGGAGTTGCTGGTAGTTTAGAAGTTCCAGGTTGAGGAGCATCAGGCAAGATATCATATAATGCACTAGACTGAGAATACATGAGATCAAGGTACTGGGCGTAAGCAATGGCTTGTTCCTCGGTTACACAAGCCCCCATAGCTATATCCTTGGCAATCTGATTGACAAAGGAGGTAGTGAACCAATGAGTCAGAAGATGATCAGGTATCTCAAATTTTATCATGTGAGGATGACGTCGCCACTCATGAATATGATCCGAGATATGAGTAGCTCGGTTCTGTTTCAGTGAAGTGAGGAGATACGTCTCGGTCTCATAGTGGATCAATAACTGAAAATGTGTAAGGAATGCCATGGCTAAAGAATTGAAATCTTGGAAAACTCCACGAGACAACTCAATGTACCACTTTGTAGCGGCACTAGTAAGATTTCGCTGGAAAAGATGGAGACGAATAGAATCGTCAACCCAAGAGTTAAAAGAAAACCACAAGTGGTAAGTCATAACATGCGTTTGGGGGTCTTCACCAGGTTTGCCCTCAAATTTAGGACAATCACCAGGAATCTTGGTCGGAACTGGAGGCCAATATGGATTATGAAGAATAGGATCATTTGTCAACTTCGACACATCGGGTAATTCCAACATAGAAAGAAACGGTAATTGAGTATTAAAAGTCATCGAAGGTCTTTGATAAGGACCTATGTGTACATTCCACCCAGTTCGAGTGGGATTCTGTCCCCATACATTCTATCTCGAAGGATTCAGATCATAGGGATTAGAAACAGGATAATTCGGTTGATACTGGGGTTGAGGACCAAGATATTGAGTCGAAGTAGACCACTGAGGTCCTTGATGAGTAGCATAAGGATTTTGCTACGGAATGTAAGTATGACTTTGAATTTGTTGATACACAGGTTGATTTTGAGGGTACGGAATCTGGGGTGCACTATATACCAGTTGATATGAATCTTGAGGGTAATAAGCGCCCTGCGGTTGCGCAAGTGGACCTTGCGGAGCAGGTTGAGTAGACTGCTGAGAAGGTAAACAGGTAAAACTAGCTGCGGAAACGAAGGAATTTGCTGGTAGGCAGGTTGCAACGGCTGCTAAGCTGGTTGAACTGGCTGTTGAAATGGTTGACCTTGTGGGAAAGGTTGGCCTGATGGTTGGGACAACCTAGGTTGTCCCTAATGACTAGGTTGAATCGGAGAAGGACCATAGGATTGTCCTTGTCGCACAATATTTGGTCCATATTGAATGTGTGGCTGTGATTGAGGTGCAAAAGGTTGTCCCTGGGGTGAATAGACTTGCCCCCCAGGACCAAAAGATGATCCGAGTTGATTCAAAGGTTGACCCGAGAGACCAGAGGGTTGTCCATGTTGGACCAAAGGCTGTCCCTGTAAATTTTGGCCTAGTGGACTGTATGGTTGTCCCTGTGGACAAAAATTAGGGCCTTGCTAAGCTAAAGGTTGTCCCTAAGAGGGTTGTCCTTGTAAGCCAGAGGGTTGCACAGGAAAAGTAGGTATAAACTAAGAAACGAATTGATGAGGATCAATAGGAGGCAAATAAACTAGAATACCACACTCATAATAATAAAGCGGATATGTATAAACATGATTACCAACCACATCATAGTGATGGAATAGAGGGTGACTAGGAGCTTGGGACTATTGAGAACCCTGAGAGGTCTGCTGGTGAACAACCAACAGATATTCCTCAAAATTAAGACCGCTAGGAATCACAGGAGTAGTGGAAACTGCACTAGAAGCAGGTGAGGCTTCCGTCGAAGGAGCATAACATCGATGAATATCCAACATTTGCTCGTTAAACTCATAAGTAGAAACCAAAGGCATAGATGAAGCCACACAGATAGTAGGCCGAACTGGGACAAATGTAACAGTAACCGACGGATCTGATGCCGAAGGTGACAGTCGTAACGAAGAGAGGACTGAACTCCGAGGAGGAGTTACTATGCTAGATTGTGCTATGGATGCAACACTAGACATAATCTGACTCAGATACCTATAGCCAGCCAAAAGTGACACTGAAGGCAGAGAAGATTGGATAGAGGCACGAGAGAGATCTTCAGGAAAGAGTTGATATTATCCTGTGGAAACATGCATTCCTTTATTGCCAACAAGACTAGAGGAATCCATATCTGAGTCTACCGTAAGATCTTCGAAAAGACTACGGGGACTAGGAGGTACTGCATCAGTAACAAAAGGCGATCCAGACGTAAGAGGAAGAAATTCTCCTTCTTCCCCAAAACCAGACCAAGCGTCTAAAGGAGGCCAATTGAACTAAACCGGCTCATCAAGCGAAGATCGAGTAGCAAGGGGTTGGATAGATGGTAGAATTGGATGCGAAAACTCAGCATACCTAGTGGACTTAGGGGTTTCGAAAGAAACTTCCAGAAAAGAACCACCACTAGGAGGCAGTTAAGACGACGAAACTGAAGGTTCCGCCACTTTGACCGTGTATCAAAATAGGAAGGAAAAGAGAGAACAATCGAAGGTTCCAAGATCAAGAACCAAGGAAATCAATAAGACCAAGTAACAAACTTTTAATAGGCATGTAATTGTAGGTGATTAATTTTATAACACTGAAACCAAAATCTGTTGTTTCATGTTTTAAGAGTCGAGAAACAAACAAAAGATGACTCTAGTCACTTTCAATTTGAAACGAGAGTGAAAGGAAAAGTGCTCGATGATATTTTATTTATTTAAAGAGTCATGAAAATATCGAAACGACTACTCAGGTATTATAAGCAAGACGGTATACCAGGTTTCCATGAAATGCCATATACACCTTGGTGATCAAATGAAAGAGAAATGACCAAGGACTTAATGTACGTGCAGGTAGTCTCCTTGAATTTTGTGTTTGGTGTATCACGGTTACAAGGCAGCAAAATCGACTTCTTATGGATAAAATATTGCAACCTAGAGGGGTCTCCCTTTATATACACAATGGTACAGAGAGCACAAGTCCGTACTAGCGCTGTCTGAAGCCAAAAGGCGAGCGATAGCTACTAGGTTTTAAGAAGCCGGAACACGTCTCTAGCCTATACCACTAGAAATGTTACATTAGGTTTCAATGTTGTCTTAGGTTCATTGAGTAAATTTTAAAGTTGATCTTGGATTATGTTTCAATTTCTAGGCCCTATCAAATTTGGAGCTCAAATTACTAAATGCAAGCTATATGCAAATGAACATCATTTCAATTCAATGAATGCTAGTTATAAGAAGGATATAAATCTTTCAAACAAGCAAGCAAGGAAAATATGCGAAGAAACTTCTAATGCCCTTAGTGCAATATATCTAAAATGAAATTCCTTCCTAGATTGACAAATGCTAGTTATGTAAAGGAACATTTCACTTTTGATGCAAAAAAATAATGCGAATATATCTATATCTATATATATATATTTATTTATTTATTTTTCAATGAGATAAAGCACACAACGTACTAATTCAATGGAAAACAAAATAAACATTAGTTTGAGTTTTGTGAATGTAGGGTTTTGAAATTGAATGACTCAACCAAAGCGAAATAGACACAAAAACATGCAAGCTAATGGAGCAAACTTTCAATCGAAAAAGAGAGTTTCCCAAAGTGACCCAAAAAAGCAAAGTAATCGATGCTAAAATTATTGAAGAAGAAGGACTAATCGAAAAAAAGAAAAGACTGTTCAATCAACAAAACAAAAGGATCAAGATCAGTCTAATGACTCGAAACGATACTGACGACAATCAAAGAGACTTGTTCTTGAACAGAAGGCTCGGTGTGCAAGAACACTTAGAAACCCTAAGGTATTAAATGACATCGACAAGAAAATGGATGAATGACTAAAGGAAACGAGTCTATGGTAGTCAACACAGTCTCAAAGGCTTAATCACACCCAAAAATGACCCAGAATCAAGAACAAATGACCAAAACACTCATTAAAGAGGTCAAACTAAAACCTACAGGGGTTGGCACAACTGTAAGGCTATAGTCCGTGCCATACAGAGGTTGGCGCGAGTGCTAAAATAGAAACCTGCGCCAATCGGTGCGACTCTTCGGAAAAAAATAGCACCAAGCTAGATACCTATGGGAAAAAGAGGAAAAACCATAACCTCATGAGTAGAGGTCAACCTTGAAACTCTGGAGCTGAACAAAGGATGGAAACTCATCAAACAAACTAGATAAAGATGATAACTAAACCAATAATCGAAACTGACCCAACAGGATGAAACGAAAAACTCACACTGATCTCCAGTGGAGTCGCCAATTTGTTATGAAGGTAAATCCTCTCTGCGGACAGAGACAATCCCTCTAGCCCTAGGTTGGGTCTAGTAACAAAAGGACATGCTAAAGTGTTGCTTCCTAGTTAATGAATGAACAAAAGACACGGTAGATTGACCTACCTTGAATCCAACGTTGTCGTCGTTACAGAAATAGTAGTGGCTTCTCGCTCTTACCTTGGCAAATCACAATCCGTTCATTGTTACACTAAGATACCTACACATAGGACAAAGAACAATAACAAAATTTGATAGAATTGTTTCACTCATAACTATTAGCTAGTCAAAGAGTGCTAAACATATTGCATCAAATAAAAATTATAACACAATAGTGGAACCAAACAGTAGTCATGTATATAAATGAATAGAAGGAAGAGTACAACCAATGCTTTGACGTCGCAGTCTCCTCTAGCAGGGTTCAGGCAAAGCGCGTCTCAAATGTTGGTCAGGGAATTTAGACAGAATGAAGGCATGGACTCAAGCTCTCTTAGAAGTCATCGACTCAAGCTTCCTCAACGTAATTCCTTCTTATTCTATCTTCTCTAGCAGCTCAACTATAGTATGTATAATTCTCCCAGTTTAGCTAGCTTCTACTAAAAGAGATATTTTCTTTTATAGAGGAAAAGGAGGAGGTTGGGATCCCTACAAAGTTGGGAGGGAGTCTTATCCTTTAGGAGAGTTCCAAGGGAGGTGGCAACTACTAACTAAAGGAAGGAGTTCGTGGTTGTTTCAGTTAAACCACTCCCAATGAATCATCCACGAGGTGGTTGGAATGGAACCTCCACCTCTATTTTTTTAAAAAATTCCATAAACAGCTTGGCACGGGTGTCTAACTGGCACAGAGCGCCAACTGGTGCGAGCTTAGTGTTAAATTTCTCTGTCGGCGCGAGGGCGTAACTGGCTACTCACGCCAAGGCAAAAATATGGATTTTTACAGCTCTGCTCAGGGAATTGTCAACAAGAAGAATGTTGCTTTCATCAAAAGGGATGCAAGGATGGTATTTGCAAAGCATGAAACTGGTTATTGGTCATAGAAATGACCCTCCAATGTGCGAGTTGGGGATTGCAGGGACAGTGACAAAATGTTGTGTAACACTAGTAGAGTGTTGTCAAGACAAAGTAGGAGTCGCGACATTAAAACGCGCAAGCAACGTGAAGCCAAGACTATGGGGGAGACATTAAATTCAAATTTGCATCCGAATACTAATCTCCAGGGCCGAGAGCGAATTGAACGAAACCATAATATTTCTGAAATGCATGTTGCTGAAGACTAGTGCTAATCTATGCGTTGGTATGAAGGACGATGTGAAAATTAAGAATAAGGGACTCAAGCAATTGTTGATCGGGGACCAAAATCCAATCGCATAGTGGGTCACAAACTCACAAATCACTGCGTTTCATTTGTTTTCCATCCAATTTTTTGGATGTAATTTTAACTCGGGGACCAGAATCATTGGAAGATCGACCCATTAGTTGAGTCGATCGGGGGATCAACGAATCGCAACAATGATACACAAAAGAACACCGTTTGCTTGGGTCGAGCCGCTGAATTTCTCTGAACACTGAGATGGAGAGATCAAAGAGTTTCATTACTAGTATAAGGCAACCCGAATAGAGCAGACATAAAACATTGTTTGATGCAGCACGACTGGGTGTATCGAAGGAGCAGTAGGAGTGGGACGTTTTTCGAGAACGCTAAAGCTCAGTGGCATGTCTGTAAAATATAGCGTTGTTCCTGAAATAAATCTTCATGACCACTGTGCATTGACCATGGAGATAGAGCACATAAAAGAGTGCAGCTTGTAGAATACCTAGGTCGTGTATTTTGATTGAGCATAAATCAAGACGACTTGTGCATGACGACAGAGACAAAGTTTGACGGAGTGCATTTTCTGATATTGTGGAGGAGTTTTACATCTGGTATGGCCCACAGAAATATATTGAGTGTATAAGTGGTCTGGAGGGTCAAGTTTCAGTTGTGGAGGACATATTTCTTGTTGATTGTAGCTGTTGTTCATTACCTCAATTTCTGAACATGGGTAAAGGCATATTGTGGGGACTCCTTTATCAGTTCTAAGGTTGTGCTAAGAGAAAGCACCTTCAACCATTCTTAATCACTGGACAATCAACCAAATAGGTTTCACGCTCTCCCATGCACCTATATCTTCACTCACAACAATAAAATTTACTTTTGGAGCTGATTCAAGACATTAGACCAAGATTGGAGTGGAGCCAAGCATTTCTGGGCAGCGTTATATCAGTGCCAAGGGTTGTCGTTATTCCAATTTCTGGAGAATACTTATTGAAGGAAGAAATTTCTAAAGGGTACGTGGGTGCTGTGGAAAATTTTGATCACTGTGGGTCAAGTTAGCATAAGGGTCAGAGGTGCAGAGATCATCGTTTCCAGACTAGAATTTTATTACCTGCATGTTGCATGATTTCATAGTGATTTTTGGAAGCGGTTACAATGTGTAATTTGCTGGTCTATTTTCCAGGTTATATAACTTATTTTTTTTTCTAAATATGACTAGATTCTATTATATGATACAAAAATTACAATGATAAAGTTCAACTTCCTAATTGGAATTGTTGAGTTAGCCAATTTCGGTGGGAAAGAGAAAATTCAAAAATACAAAAATGGGGCTGCCCCTAGGGGGAAACTAGCCCATAAACCAGTCCATAGAGAAAAATAGATGTTTCCCCTAAAGTGGAAACCAACATTAAATAATAGATCCTAGTAGCTTAGTATGCTGTGTAGAATGTAAAGAAACATAGAAACTATAATTAAGCTGGAAAAAACAAGAAAAGGAGGAACCATGGTGCTAGGAATTCTGGTTCTTGTCATCCTGAATTGGCTGGGGAGGCTGTTCTTCCTCTATGAAGAAACCATAATTGGTGGGTCGTCCTCTAGCTTGGGTAGCTGGGTGTCCATATCAGGCATGGAGGTTGAACGAGCACCTGTTGCTATTGCTTTTCCACCTTCTGCGGAACTGATGCTACCATTATCGTCTGAAGAATCCTCCGAAGGTTTGACGGGTAGAGCCACCATTTTTCGGGGCTACTGAAGGTAAGCGGGTGACAGAGTTGATTTTCGAATTCTCTTCCTAGACCTTGAACCAGATGGGTGTGGCTGAGCTTCAGGAATTCGAAGTGAGAAATGGGTTGAGAGGTGCTGAGGGTCAAGAAACTCCAGCGAATCCATGTCTAGGGAGAAATCCACAGAGTGTTCCACCATGGCATGGATGGGAGGTCGAGAGGGCGAGCCTTGGCCTCGGCTTTTGCAGCAGTGCATGTGATGGTGACGAGGCATGGAGGTGGACGAATTCTGAGAATGCAAGCAAGGCAAGTGAGCTGAGTGAGGAGGGCGGGCAATGAAACTGTAAGAAGCATGGAGTGAATGGGAAGAGGATGTCTAAAGGGATGAGAGAGGCGCGGAGTCACAACAATAATTAACAGACGCAAGATCCAATTTGACATAGAGATGAAGGGAGAAGTGTTGAGAGGAGATGACTCCATTTCCCATAAATGGCCAAGGCGCTTTGCAACGAGGACAGGTGGGAGTGAATTCACAACAAACGAATTGAATAATAGTTATGGTGCTGGGCTATGAAGCCATAATGTCATATTTAATGGCACCCACGCTAGGGCCATGTGCTGCCTCGTGGAGAGGACAACTGATCAGCGTTGGGGAGGCCATGTGGCATGCTGACCGATCTCTACGAGGCACCCGCATCCGGGACCAGGTTATATCACTCATATCTACATACTATACATTCATTGTTTTAAAGTATGTTGGGAATATGTTGAGAACTGTATGAACTATTCTAGAAATAAAATTGATGATAGCCACTTATAAAATGTTTTCTGCCTAACTGTTTAACTAAATGCCCAGCTGAAAAAATCATTGAAAACTCATAATTTGAATAATTTGGGGAGATATTCTAATAGTTTTACAATTAAAATTTATCTGCCTATAAGAATGGGGCTCTTAAAACACCTCATGAACCAAAAAATCATTACCTCAATGGACTTCCATATAGACCAGAAGAAAAAATTAAATGGCATACCTCTTTCAAGAGGGATATATTCCATTCTTCAGAAAGAACAGTTAGAGGATGTGTAGAAGGGGCAAGAGATAGGCCACAAATTATTTGCACTTGGAACATATTTGAAACACACGACGATGACATGGAGAGTTTTGTCCAAACTTGATGACCTTAATGAACTCCTATCCAAAATAATCCAAGTAGAAGGGAAGAAACTGATTTGGGCTCTAAAACCTACTATGCTTGCTCTTATACAACCAAAATTCTTGGAGGAACCTTGTGAGGGGTTCAGACTTCCAGTTACATCTTGTCTCATTAACATTATGAGGTTGACCGCACCTATAGCTCCATACAATGATGATTTTATGAGGAGGATTATGAGATTAATAGTAGAGACTTTTCAGGACCCTGAAAACAACGCAGGCTCTACTTTTGGGAAGAAGCTCGAAGCTTTAGGAAGTATGGCCACACTCAAAACATATGACATCATGTTTGATCTCGAATGTGATGACTTGATTCTGCAGATGTTCCAATGCTTCTTCGGCATTAGGAGAAATAATCCTGACACCATTATAGCTCACATGCAGTCCATCTTGTTGTCATGTATGAGGGACCACAGGGCCATTTTCCAGGAGTTGTAGTGATCATTTGGAGGAGAGAGAAGTTGGTCTCACCTGCTGCTTATGTGCTTGCCAAGGGCTGGTTGAGCAGAAAGTTGGGCTATTCAGGAGACAGTTGACCAGGGAGGAGCTTCTCCAATTTGGTGGATTAGACAACAGATTTGAGATGAGGAGGAAGGGACTTTGCTTCATTTGCTAAGAACCTTAGGGGCCTAATCACTCATGCTTGAGTGATGTAGAAGACGTGGAAAAGGTAGAAAAAGGGGACATTCCTTCTATATGCCACGATGAGGAATCTTCTTCAGATGAGTCCATGGGATCATATGAGGATGCTTCTGGGGAGCGAGAGCAGTCATGCAGAGTTGATGACAGTAGGCTGGGGCTGTATTCTAATGTGTAGGATGAGCAGTCATGGGACTCTATGGGAGATATTATGGGTGATGAGTCACTTGCGACAATTTAGCCGGAGCAACATATGATGGAGAATGAGTCAACATAGGAGGAGGCTATGCACATCATTCATGATAGTCCTTTGGGGGAGAGCCACATGGAAGCTCACATTGAGTCTGTGATGGATGTACGACTACCCTTAGGGTCAGCCATTGGCAAGGAGAAGACGGATGTACGGGCATATAGAAAGGAGGTAGTAGTTACAGATACTTATCCTCATGAGATGTTGGAGGTCCATGGGATAGTTCTGCAGGAGGCTAGAGGGAGGAGTTTTTGGAGATGGTGGAGCATCCATTGTTGGGCCGATACATAGATGAGGTGCAAACAGATGCATGTGCAGTCAACAGAGAAACAATACTTTCAGGAGTAGCACTCTCTAGGAGTACATCAATGGGGGTTGTAGCATATCTCACCCACTTTGGCCTTTTATAGATAGAGGGGCCTTCCTCTATAGGAAGATCTCGTCTGCAAACGAGACAGAGCAGCGTGAGTTGAGTATGGGTTGGCGATAACACTCCAGACGTGTTCCATATGCAGATGTAACTACATTGGATTATTCTTCCAGGTTAGATTGGCAGTAGATCATGAGTTGGTACCCTCTTGATGGTACGGTCTTTTTAGTAGGAAGCATAGCGGAGTAGGGGCCCTTAGACATGATGTATGCTACATATTCCAGTTGGCAGTGGGGCACAGGCTGACAATTCTTCAACATTCCATCCCGACTTGAGGAGAGCATGATTAGCATCGGATCGAGTCCAGAGTTGGATTGGAGAAAGATGATGAGTTGGGATTCTATTGATAGATTATCATTCTTAGTCCCAAGTACATTTCAGTAGGGGCACTTGGATGGGAGAGATGTGACATGTTCCATTGATCCATGGATTCTAGATCGGGGGTTGGCTTGGAGAGAGTGGTTGAGTTGGCGTTCGCTTCATGGGGTGACAACTGCAACTAGAGATAGTGCATAGTCTGAGTCGTGGGACTTAGGCGAGGATTGGCCATGGTGGCGTTGGGATCCGAGAGGATTGCTTGATGACAGGTACAATGAGAGATTAGTTTGGGATTCAGGCATTAAGAGGTCTGTTCGAGTGACTTGACACAGGAGCATAGCAACACCTAGGGGTTTGTATGGGATCCGGGCATTGGGTCTCAGTTGCATCAGGCCAACAGGGTGGCCCACATATTTGGATTTCTTGAGGGAAAGCAATCTCGGGGTGAGAGGTCTGTAATATTCCTTTTTTTGGTGTCACCTATGACAGGGTTAGGATGGGCTTCCAGAGTTAGGAACATTCAGGTCACAGGTACAGGTTGGTGTCATCAGCGGGCCTAGGGGATTTTTGGAATGTTTTGAGGAGTTTCTATGAGTTCGGGTGGAATTCTCTTGATATATTCCATCATTCGATCCGTTTGCCTTTCATTTCGGTGCATTCCGACAACTTTCAGAAAACTGAGTTATTTTTGGGCTTAACTTAGTTAATTACGCTCAAGGTGGCATTCTGGGAGAATACGTGATAGAACACCTTAGCGTAATAGCTCATTGGAACCGGGATGAGGATACTTACATGATGGGATGGTTGGACATGAGTTTTGGTGACCTGAGTATACATGGTAGCCAATTTACTCTTTTCTGCATTAAAAAGGAATATTTTAATAAGAGGGAAAAGTACTCCATGAATAAAGTAATAATAAAATAAGGCTCTAGAAGGATCCAGAAGATCTATATAAAAAAAGGGGAGGCCATTGTGGGATATCTTGGATTAGATCATTTTCTTGTGTGAGAGGTTTGAGAACTTGGTTCTCTACTCCATTGGTAGCCCCAGGAAGGAAACCCTTGGGTGATTTGTGAGTGTTGGACGAAAACCAAACTCTCTTTGAGGTGGCTTCATCCAGAAGTTTTGCAGAGCTTCAAGGATTGGTGTGAGGATCATTCAGATCTTCAACCGACGCTTCATTATCTTTTAGTGGGTTCAGTGGCAACTGTTGCCAGAGGGAGAGTGCAACAATTCAGTTTTGGAGGCTAGCACAGTGCAATAGTTCATATTGAAGGCCAGTTTTCCATCTTTGCTATTTTGAGTCAGATATGCATGTAACCCCAGTTTATCATTTATAATAAAATGTTGAGATTCTTCCCGTTCAATGTGTAATGGATTGCAGTGCTCTAGATGTTATTATTTTTACATGGCAATATTTTGTTAAGTAAATATTGATTTTACGACATAATGTGGATTTAAGTAATTTTTCTGCAATTTGAGTTAAAATATCCCATGTGGGATATTACAACCCACCAAAGATAAACGGCTCCTCCAGGTTTGGCCTCTCCTCGGCCTCCACAGTCTTATCAATCGCACTAGAAGTTAGCATGCACACGCCATGCAACTCAAACCACGCCACTTAGCATGCCTTGGCCACACCACTCTTCAAATACGCTCACTGCAAAACAATACTTCTCCCTCCGAAAAGCAATGAGAAACAACTCTTTGTCACGGGCTACCACGACCTTCACGCAGGCTTGACCTCCACGCAGGCTTTGCCTCCACAGCCACGAATTTCCTTAGTCGACGCAGCAAGCAGACACCTTCTCCTGCAATTAAAAAATGGGCTTCTCCCTTCTCTACCACGGTGCTCCTCTGGCACGGCCTCACAGGCTCAATGCTGGCCCAATCAAAAAATCCGCGCTGACAGTGATAAAAATTGAACTTTAGAAGTTTAGGTAGATCAATGCCCTTTTGCCTCACGGATCAGCGTTGATCAACACCCTTCTGCCTCCAAAATGAGCGCTAATCTAGTAGCTTTACATAGAATACAACTCTGCCTCCTCGCAACTAGGGGCCTCTCTTCTGCCACCTAGACTCTCATAGGAGGATCAAAGTACTTTGGCTTTGAATCACCAACCCTGGAGACACTCACAACACTCACACAGGGATCAAAGCACTCTGGCTTTGATTTACTAGCCCTGGAGCTATGATGCCACGATAAAAATACAAGAGAAAACTTTATTAATGAAATTGGGCAACTCTTAGATGAGAGACTCCACCTGGAGACTGCCACTGCAGAACGCTCTACAAAAATCACATTAAAATCAACAATATATAGTCTTCACGCATGTAGGGAAGTTAGAACAACTTACCTAAGGAATAGGAACTGATTCCTAATCTAAGGTTCTGGTGAACCCACTCTCTCCTAAATTACATTCTCCATTATCTTCAACATTGGGTTGTACAATGTCGCAATAAAAGATTATCTCAAGTCAAATTACACAAAAATAATTAAATCATCATATCTTTATCTTAACTACAGATTTACCAAGCACCAAGAGAGTGAAATGCAAACCTGAAAGGAGATTTGATCCTTCTGGGCATTTGGTAGATCTAGAATTAAGATGAATATTTATAATTCACATTGCTCATTTTTTTTTAATTGATTTATTTAAATACCACGTATCAACCCCATATCAAAAAGCCTAATAAATTAAGGTTAATTTCAATTACTTTATATCGCTATATAAAATCAAATATTTTACTTATCGTTGACATTACTTTTTTTTTTTTAATCAATATAATTTCTTTAAATATGTCATGATTAATATCAATATTATTTTTAGATGTAATGTGTCAAAAAGAAATATATATATATATATATATATATATATATATATATATATATATATATATATATATATATATATATATATATATATATAACTTTCAATTACTTTATCTTTATATAAAGTTTATGGAAATGGGGTATTTAATTTATGGGTGATTTTGAAATATTTATTTGTTATTACTAATTTTTAAATTTTTAATGTAAATATTATTTATTATTTTTCAATGTAATGTTACTAGAAAACATCTCCCCATACTTGTAGAGAGCATCCCAACCCAATAAATAGGTTTTGTTGCAATACAATGAGCCAATGCTATCACTCGTGTCCATATAGCGCATGTTCATATGATATTTTCTTTAACTAGCAATTTCCCCTAGAGGTGAAAATATACACTGAAGGAATAGAACATGCCTATGATGTTACTACAAAAATATTGCAGCAAAGGAAAGATAACAACCTAAAGGGTGGAGGATGGAGGGGAAGAAGTGAGTTCAGACTTGCAATAGTCTCACACTTGTGTCGATGCCTCTACATATTATATCCAAGCTATAACATGCAGGGTAACGAGGAAAAACAATAGTCTTTAGATATATAATTAGTTTATAGGGCCTTGGATAGATAAGGATTGGGTGGGCTATTAAGACACTCCTAGATGCCAGAAAATTAGAGGGAGGTTTGGGAGTCTCACCCAAAATGGCATTGTTGTAACCACCATATTTGTAGCATCAAATTTTGATAACCATGAAGTGATGAAAAGCGCTCCTCTACCCCAAAATCATGACCCTTCATTTAGGACAAACTCAAGCTCTTTCTGAGTATCAATTTGAGCAATGAAAAATCATTTTGACCACAAATAGAGGTCACAGTTTGATGTCCAAGTGGAAAAAATCCATTGATGCAATGCATCAGATTTTGGCCAAAACCCATTAAACCTGCAAATACGGGAATTTTATTGGAGAGCAGTGAGGAGAGAGTTTACCTCATGGATATTTACTTGCATGACTAGAACATGTTCCATTTGCTCTACGATATAGAGACCTAGAATATTTTGGATCTATTCAGGAGGGTTGGAGGCCTTCCGCTTCACTACATATTTAAAAGAGAAAATTACTCTAGGATGGATGGAACCCAAAGCTCCACCTCTCAATCTTAGATTCAATATGATAGTAGCATTCCTCAAGATACTATAGTTATTGATCTGTAATGGGTTCTATAGAATTTTACCCTAAAAAATCAGGCATTGAGAAGATACATGAATGCCTAAACTATTTTGAATACTTCGTTTTAAATTTTGCACCAGGTCTATTTCCTTAATCCAAAGGAGTGTGGACTTTCCATTAAGTTTTTTCATGAATGTTTGAAAGGGGATATCTTTTATATCTGTCTGAACAACAACGAAGACAAAGTTTGGAAAATGTGTGGAGGCGACATCACTAAGCATCGAGACCCTCACCACAATGACTTGCTCAACATAATAGATAGAGCATACAAAAAAAAAAACACGAGACAATAAAACAATTAGAGAACCTGTCCACTGCTCCCTCCACGACCCCAATAGCTGAGAGAAGGCGTCTTTGTCAAAAAAGAATGAACATTTTTCTGCCATTTGCACATAAAACTTATGTAGGGAATGGACCGTGGCAGAGGAAACATCCTTAGAGCGAGGGTCACCAATCACTATAGGGTCAAATAAAGCACATGAGAAAATATTCTTTCGGGAGGACACCTCCAAAGGAAGTCAAAACCAACCACATTCAGAGCAAAACACCAAATTGAGCATGCGTTCCCTAAGCCATTGGCCGCCATGAGCCCCAAAGACGAATCAGAATGCGACGACAACACAATTTGCATTGCAAAACAAACAAAACCTAGTACTCTTCATTTCCGCCTCATATTATATATATATATATATATATATATATATATATATATATATATATATATATATATATATATTATTTAATTAAAAAAATGATATACATTTCTTTTAAACAAATGGGATATATATGTATATATATTTAATAAACTTTAATTTATAATTTTAATTTTAATGATATAAATTATTATATAAATTTTAATTTTAAAAGGATATATATAGAGTAAGTTTAATATGTTATCTGTAAAAATTAAATTTAGGTATATAAAATATAAATATTTTTTTATGACTATCTAAAATAAATTTAGTTTATAATAATAATAAAAATTATACATATAAATAAGTTTAGTAAATTTAGTGGACAATAATAATAAAAATTATACATATAAAAATAATGTTATTTTATATTAAATTTAATATAACATTATCTTAATTTTTTTTTTTAATAAGATAGAATTACAATATAATAATATATAATTATAATAAAATAATATTTGTATTTTGAATAATCAATTAATGATATTAATAAAAATAAAATTTGTTATATATAATAATAATTTTTATTTATTTATAATTAAACTATTAATTTGAATATTCAAACTAGCCGTTTCGATTTGTAATTAAATAATTAAATTAATAGAATTATTTTTATTTTTATTTTTATATTTTTATTATTATTATTTATTTATTTATTTTTTATTTTTCATTTTTCATTTTTAAGATAGATTTACAATAAAATAATATATAATTATAATAAAATAATATTTGTATTTTTAATAATCAATTAATAAAAATAAAATATTTTTTTTTTATAATTAAACTATTAAATTGACCTAAATAATTTATTTATTTTTATTTTTTTATTTTTTTTAATTAAACTATTAATTTCAATATTCAAACTAGCTGTTTTGATTTTTTAATTATTAAATTAATAGAACTAACCGTTATGGATTTCAAAGTCAAATTAGTTGTTATTCTAACGGTTTTTTTTGCCTTTCCTACATCTATTTAAACTCAACGACTGATCTGATCTCTCACCTAGTCCTGATGATGAACCACACTGGTTGGTTCGAAACGCGTCGAATTTGTTCATGATAATGTGATTATTATTTTTTTCTCGGTAAAACTAATTCTATTTATGAAACATAAAAGTACAAAACTGCACCAGTCTCAGCTGTGTGAGCCTAAGAACTGGGCTTGATGTCCATGCATTTACAAAAACGACTGAGCTACCCTGAATGGGAAACCAGCTCTTGAGAGAGAAAGTTTACCGCCCTAGACAGGGAAATCGGTATACAGTGCATACAATTTAATTTACTAAAAGTCTGAAAACTAATAAAGCATACAACTTGTTCAGCTGATGAAAGCAACAAAACCCAAAATTTTCCAACGGAAATGTAAACCTGGACCATTGAGGGCTGAAGGAGTTCGAAATTACTGATTCGGAATTGGAGAGTCTGGTTCTTCCACTATTTTGCAACCGTACTCATCTTCTTCCTCTGCATTGTCCTTATTAAGGGCGCTATCTTTGCTGAAGAAGCCCTCCTGCACTTTGTCAATTTCAGAGATGGATTGCCCAATGCCAGGGGGCACATTAGGACTAGACACATCTTTATTAACCTGAGAAGGCTGAGGGCGAGGCGGGATGGTGGCAGAGTAGGGGACAGAAGCCTGGCCAAAGCTATCAGAGCTTTCACAAACAGAAATGGTGACAAACGCAGTGAGGACAGGCTTGTCAAAGGTGCAGTTGAAGCGGAATTTTGCACGCTAAGAGGTCTGGCGGTGCATCGGGCTAGCAGGATCAGGAATAACAGGTATAGAAGTCGGGGGAGGGACAGGCGGGGGGCGCAGCTCGGGCGGAACCGAGTGAGAGCCTTCAGAATGCAAAGAGTGATCTCTCTGCCTTCTAGACGCCGAACGAAGGCCTCGCCCAACATCTTCCGCAGAGGAACCGGAGGTGGAACTAGGAGAAGAGCGAGGGCGGGGAGGGCGACCTCTGCTTGCCCCATGCCTACACCTCATCCGATGCCGAAGTCGAGGCATCTCCATAGAGCGATGCGGGGGTTGCTTGAGGCAAGAAGCGCAGACGGAGGTAGAAGGAGACCACTGCAGATCTGCTGATTGGGAGTGCAAACAAGAAATTAGATTACAAAAACAACTTTGAGTAAAGTGGAGACCTGGCAGTATTGTTGAAGATGGAAACAAGAAACAGTGAAGGAGGCATCCTGAAACATCTTTCCTAATCCTAGTTGGAAAGTGATCACCTAAACTAGGTGGGGACCACACATGTGATTTTTGTCGAAAAATCTATTTTTAGACTATGTCTATTTTTAAACATATGGAGCATGGTCCACGGGTTACAGTATGTTATTCTTGGAGTATTGGTCATGTTGGTAAAAATAGATGGACCTCTATTTTTTGGACCTATAGGTCGAAGTCTATTTTTAGACTGCCTATCCTAAAAATAGGGAAGTCGAATATTATTAGCTCTTAATAATATTTGGACTATAAACATTATCTTATTCTCTTGGAGCACTTCAGTTTGATGCCTGGATGTGGCACATGCAGCTGACAGAAGGAAATACGCTTTTCCTAGGGTTTAAGTGAAGCTATTTCATGAAGACTTCAGTTAGAACTCATGTGACAGAGTTTGGTGGAGTTGATTGAGGAAGTTAGTGGAGTTGTATTCAGTTTAACTAATCTAAACATAGTTGAGCTTTTTGTATCCAAGTTAACTAATAGATACAATTAGTGAGAGTGGTGTGAATTAATTATTAATTAATTCACTAATTATAAACTCATAAATCAACTAAAGAATACATCAATTAACTTCAGTGCATGGACAGTTTCAGTGGAGACCAGTGCAGAAATAGGTGAAAGAGCAGGTTAACTATCAGTTGTGACTATACTGTTGCTATTTGCAACACACGGATAGGTGGAGTAATCAATGAGGATTGTGCAGTTCAATCCAGGTGGTTTATCTATATAAAGAGGCCATCCCATAGCATTGAAACACGCAATTCAGGTTGGCTATCAAGTGGCTAAAGGTTGGAGCATGAGTTTTGCTAGATCCAGCTTGATAGTGTGTAGCAAGGGAGGTAGTGCATGAGAGCTTGCAAAGAGCTTTGTGCTATGATTGTTACATGATCTCCATGACATGTATAATATACAGATAGTTGGGCGTTTTCAGCTTTAAGCTTTCCCATGAAATATCGTGTTCATATGTGTGAATTTTTATGGCTTTAATGTTGTGCATGCAATTGATTTTATTTCCGCATGTGATGATCAATGGTAGAAGATATTCTGTATTATGCATGAAGCTAAAATAGTGTGTGATCAAGAGAATCTCGGTGAATAACTCATCCATTATTCAAATTTCTACATGGTATCGGAGCGATATTGATCATTGGAGCAATTGCAAAGCATTGAAGCGGTTGAGTTTGAGGATAAACTCAAGAAACATAAAGATGGAGAAAGCCGGAAATATACATGCATATTGTATATAATTTTCTACATGGAATGAGAGCGAGAATTTTTGGGTGCGCGAGTTTGTAGGGAATATATGAAAATTTTTGGTGAAATATTTTCAGAAACAAATAGCATATTTGGATTCCTTGCGAAAAAATACCCAAATTGAAAAAAAAAATCGGTCAAATCGGAGCTCGGATGAGGGAGATATCATCGATTTAAAATCAGCTCTTTTGTTAGAAAATTTTGTGACGGCGGGACAATTGCAATGTGCGCGAGCCAAGAATCTACATGCACTGAGGTACAAGATGCATGCAAAGCTTTGAGGAGCAAAGCAAAGGTTAGTGACTTGGTGGTTGAGAGGAAGCCTCTCAACATGCAGCGTGAGAAACAGTCTCAGAAGGTTGTGGAGCAGCCACAGGCGGAGATGCGAAGAATCTTTATAAATTTGATGTGTAGATAGGATGTACGGGCTTCCCTACTATTGGGAAGTGCGCAGGAGCAATTGATGGCCGAGAGGAGCATGGTGCATGCGAGTAGGCGACCTCAGGATGTGGATCGGCCACAAGATGAGGATCATGGAGTGGGAGCAACCACTCATGCAGAGAAATTTCAAGCCAGACGGGCAGAGGGAGTGCATGCAGCTATACCACCAGGTGAGAGGTGGGGCAACATGCATGATTAATCCCAAGAAGAGATTTGGTGAGATTCAGAGATGGTGTGGATCTCATGAATTGAACCGCTACGAGGTACTTACCAGTGTAGTAGTAACGCCGATCGATTGGATTGATGCGAAGCGAGATCAAAGTAGCCGGTGTTGAATCTTGGAGGCGCGGATCGAGTTGACGACAAAGTGCGAGTGCATGGTGCGAGTTCATGACCTTGATGGTTCACAGTGACATGTGCGATGGCTGGCGGTCGAACTTTGGTAATGAATGCTATATACATCGGGCCCGAACTAATTCATTTGGGCTTCGATTCGATTCAATTATTTTCGTAGATGACACATATTACATGGCACATGCATGGAGGTGCATGGTGCATGCATGAGTTTGCATGGCGCATGCAAAGGGTGCATGGCGAATGCATGGAGTTGCATGTCGCATGCATGGAGTTGCATGGCGCTTGTGAAGGTTGCAGGGCGAATGCATGGAGTTGCATGTCGCATGCAATGACATTCCTTTCTTGTTGAGAGGGAGTGTTGAAGATGGCAACAAGAAACAGTGAAGGAGGCATCCTGAAACATCTTTCCTAATCCTAGTTGGAAAGTGATCACCTAAACTAGGTGGGGGCCACACAGGTGATTTTTGTCGCAAAGTCTATTTTTAGACTATGTCTATTTTTAGACATATGGAGCATGGTCCGGGGATTGCAGTATGTTATTCTTGGATGATTGGTCAAGTTGGTAAAAATAGACGGACATCTATTTTTAGACATACAGGTCGAAGTCTATTTTTAGACTGCTTATCCTAAAAATAGGGAAGTCGAATATTATTAGCTCTTAATAATATTTGGACTATAAACATTATCTTAGTCTCTTGAAGCACTTCAGTTTGATGCCTAGATGTGGCACATGCAACTGACAGAAGGAAATACGCTTTTCTTAGGGTTTAAGTGAAGCTATTGCATGATGACTTCAGTTAGAACTCATGTGACAGAGTTTGGTGGAGTTGATTGAGGAAGTTAGTGGAGTTGTATTAAGTTTAACTAATCTAAACATAGTTGAGCTTTTTGTATCCAAGTTAACTATAGATACAATTAGTGAGAGTGGTGTGAATTAATTATTAATTAATTCACTAATTATAAACTCATAAATCAACTAAAGAATACATCAATTAACCGATTGTAAGACGATTTCGGTGGAGACAAATTAAATGAGTGAAAAAAGCCCAGTTAGCTATCAGTTGTGACTATACTGTTTCTATTTGCAACACACAAATAAGTGGAGTAATCAATGAGGATTTTTCAGTTCAATCCAGGTGGTTTATCTATATAAAGAGACCATCCCATAGCATTGAAACACGCAATTCAGGTTGGCTATCAAGTGGCTAAAGGTTGGAGCATGAGTTTTGCTAGATCTAGCTTGATAGTGTGTAGCAAGGGAGGTAGTGCATGAGAGCTTGCAAAGAGCTTTGTGCTATGATTGTTACATGATCTCCATGACATGTATAATATACAGATAGTTGGGCATTTTCAGCTTTAAGCTTTCCCATGAAATACCGTGTTCATATGTGTGAATTTTTATGGCTTTAATGTTGTGCATGCAATTGATTTTATTTCCGCATGTGATGATCAATGGTAGAAGAGATTCTGTATTATGCATGAAGCTAAAATAGTGTGTGATCAGGAGAATCTCGGTGAATAACTCATCCATTATTCAAATTTCTACAAGTATTTCCAGACAGCCAAGAATGTTGCAGCGACGCCCGGTTTGGGTGCGCACACTTGACTCTGCGCATTCAACTGGACATGCACCACGAACAGGAGATGGAGAGCTGCAGAAAACAAAGGAACCGGTCGAATTCTTCCAAAAGAAAGCCATATCAACTAGAACCGATGGAGCAAGGTAATGGAGCGGCGAGGAAGAATAAGTTAATGCAGTATAAGCTGGCGAATTTACTGCGCGAGTAATGGCATTGCAGGGAGCCATATCTCCGCTGCATGCGAGCGCCCTCGGGACTCGCCAGGGGACTAAAGTCCCATCACACTGAGCTATCAACCGCATCTGGTGATGATAATGTGATTATTACCGAAAGATTTCTTCGCAATTTATTGATGGATCATAGAAGCCAAAAATCTATTAATAATAATATTATTTTATATTAAATTTAATATAACATTATCTTAAATTTAAATTTAAATTTAGTTGATAATAGTAATAAAAATTATACATATAAAAATAATGTTATTTTATATTAAATTTAATATAAATTTATTTTAATTAAAATTTAAAATTAAAATGGTTAAAATATAATTTTTTAATAAAATTTAATATAAAATTTAAATAAATATATATTTTTTAATACTAATTTACTTATTTCTTTTTCTTTCTCACTTAGTTTTTTGGTTAAAAATAACGGTGTTTTAAAGGAACTATGAATGTTTATAATATAGATATTTAAATGCAAGAATGTGTTGGAAGCAAAAGTTTTCTAATTTAAATATAAAAAAATATTTGAAGCGAACTATCAATGTTTATAGTATAGCGAATGTGTTGAAACTGAATTTTTTATAATTTAAATATAAAAAAATGTTAATTTTTAAGTAGTTATATATAATTATTCTAAAAAGTTTTTATATTAGTTAATTTGTTTTTATTTAATTATAATATTTTATGGTTTATAAAGTTTTATTTCTCATGTGAAGTTATTAATTCAATTATCTATATTGGACATTATAAAAATATAGTCTTGTCAAACGTACAAATTTTTTATTTATAATATTTTATGATTTTCTTTTATTTAAATTAATATATAATAATAATAATAATAATAATAATAATAATAATGACGATGATGATGGTTACAGTTCGCTAAGACCAATGAGGTTTATCGAATCTTGATAGAGGAGAAAGAATCTAAGTTTGATTCTTCACAATCTTGTTTCTATGGTCAAAGAGAAGGGAAATAAGTGCTCCAAGATCGCTATAGGTGGGTTGGCTTAATAGGTCAAGAAGATTGGAAGTGTGGTAAATGGTAGGGATTTGAGAGCAAATGTGAGTAAGAGTGGGGCAGTCTAAAAGGAAGTGCTTTTCATCCTCCACCTACTTAGAATCACAAATCTGACAGATTCTATCATTCCAAGGGGTCTTGGGAATAGACCACCGCCCAGTCTCACTCCGAAGCTCATGGGAATTAGTTCTTATCTTAGTGATGTTCATTTTTTTTCTTATTGCTGGACAACACAGAGAGATAATTATGATTATGAAGGGTGGGGTTGATCACTTCCTTATAGTAGCTTAGCCTCCTTTTACCCTCCAGCTCCTGAACCTCCCACATCTTGTCCTTAAACTTGGAGGTAATAGTATTTTTTATATTATCTTTGCTTCCCATATTGAGCTCCTCCTTAATTCCCTAATGGTTGAGCTAGGATTGGGCATCCTTATGCCACACGTGCTTGAGGCAAAGGTGATGGTTTTGACTACAATTAGAAGCAATTTTAGGGAGCCTTTTTTATTCCATGTTGTCAAGCTTCTTCTTATACATCAAATATCTAAACATAGCCATACTCTCAATGGGGGACAAACCAGATTCGATCAAGAGGATAGGATAGGGAGTATTTCCCTTAATATTAAGATGGCAGGTTATGAATTTCTTTTGAATCATCTCAATCTTCCTCCATGACTCTCTGGATATACTGCAACCCCAAACTTCACATCCGTATAAGACAACAGGGGTGACAAGGGTCTCAAAGAGGAACCTCCTTTTACTCCAAATGTAAAGATCGACCGACTTACAATTGTTTTCAAGCTCATAATAAGCTTTCCAACTCTCAATAATCTTTTTCTCGGTGCTATAATTCCAGTTGAGATGATGAGGGAATTCAATGCCCAGATACTTATAAGAAGAAACATGCTCTAGGCATTGATTATTATACAAGAAACTACAATGAGTGACCTTTTTGGATTTAATGATGATGACTTTAGTCTTCTCGGTTTTAACTGTCATACCCATCTTGGAGCAGTAGTAATGAATAATCCAGAGCTTCTTGTCAAGGTCATCATGGCTTTTTGCAAGAAGAATGATATCATCAACATAGAGGAGAAGAGTAATGAGAACACCAGCAAGCTTGGTTCCCTTGCACCCCGCAGATTCCAGACACTCCTCTAGCTTATCGATGTATATGCCAAAAAGGGTAGGGGATAGGGGACACCCTTTCTTAACTCCAATATTGCACTTAATGTCTTTAGACCACCCCTCATTGGTCATAAGCTTGGCAGTGGCAGTCTCGTAGAGACGGATCACAACAATCCTCAACTCAAGAGGGACCATGATCTCTTTAAGTCTCTCCCAAAGTTTATCTCGAGGGACAATGTCGAAAGCTTTTCTAAAGTCCATAAAGCAACAAAAGAAATTGGATTTACTATTGCGACATTCCTTCGCAATGATTCTAAGAGTGACCAGATTGTCAATAGTCGAGTGATGTCTCCTAAAACCATCTTGTCTTTTAACTCTTTTTCCCTGGATTTCAAGCCAAAGGCTAAGCTTCTTCTCCAAAATGAGCCCATAAAGCTTGGCCAGGATATGGATAACCATAATGGTCATGTAGTTGGATCGATCACTCTTGTCCCCACTTTTAAATATAGGTACAACAAGGCTTTGCGTCCAAAGCTGAGGGAAGCTATGTGTTACAACCAAATTGAGAAGCTTGTGGAGATAAGAAATGAGGATAGATCTTCCCATTTTAGGGATCTTAGCTTGGTATGCTTCAATATCTTTAGCTTTCCCATTAGCGAGCTTATTACTACTAGATTCAATGTCGTCAAGAGATAATACATTCTCCTTAATTGGAGTGATTAAGGTGGTGTCCATAGTGTTTGGAGAGTCATTCAAATTTTTAAGATAATTGTCCCAATTTTCTAAGGGGATAAAATGGTTATCTTTGGTTTTACGTACAAGAAAACAATAAGGCTTTGCGTCCAAAGACGAGGGAAGCCATGTGTTACAACCAAATTGAGAAGCTTGTGGAGATAAGGAATGAGGATAGATCTTCCCATTTTAAGGATCTCAGCTTGGTATGCTTCAATATCTTTAGCTTTCCCATTAGCGAGCTTATTAATACCAGATTCAATGTCATCAAGAGAGAATACATCCTCCTTAATTGAAGTGATTAAGGTGGAGCCCATAGTGTCTAGAGAGTCATTCAAATTCTTAAGATAATTGTCTCAGTTCTCTAAGGGGATAGAATGGTTATCTTTGGTTTTACGGACAAGAACATTCTGCCAAAATTTTTTGGGCGTGACTTTAGAAAGGTGGAGAAGCTAATCCTGTCTTTATTAATATATGGTATTTTCTTCCTCTTGATGATATTTTTGTATATATTGATATTCTGCAGCTTAATGATTTCATTAGGAGCGTCTTTGATCGCTTTCCTGACAATTTTGTAATCTTTTTCAAACCATGGATTGGAAGTTCTATTAGAATGCTTAAACGAAATCTCATTAGAAATCTTGCTAATGGTGTTGGAAAGGATAGTAGTGAAATGGTAATAAATTTGATCAATGTTATTATTATAATTCATGGGGCCTAAACCCTTCTCTAAATCCCTTAAGAAGAGGTCAGTTTTACTTCTATTGATGCAAATGTGTCTTTTTCTTTCATTGGTGTCATGCATGTGGGTGGTATGCATAGCAAGATTGAGGGATAGAGACAAAGGTCTGTGGTCAGAGTCAGGCTCGAATCCATTAAGAAGCTCAAAGTTTGTAATATGGTTGAGGATGAGGATGTAAAAAATTGCATAATCCATGACACTGCAACCCAATGCATGGAAACATGTCATCAGTTTTTAAAACATTTAAAAATAAACAAATTTATGTTATTTATTAGTAATTTACTATTATTTTATTTTATTTTTAAATTCTGTGTTTATAAAAAAAATAAAAAAAATCTTTATCTTATTTGCAAATGAAGATTTGAGTTATATACACACCATGGCGTTGATAACAAGTAAATAAATAAATAAAATTTTTATTGTGTATATTTAAGTTTTTAAAATTATTGATGTTGTAATGTAACATTTTGACTTGTTAAATTACATAAAAATAAAATAAAATAAAAATTAATAATTAAAATTGAGGTAAGATAGTCAATTTTGGGCTCTAGGTTTTGACAATCATATATATATATATAGAAAACTTTGATCTACCATGCACTTAGATGGATCAAATCTCTCCAACTGCAAATCTCTTTTAGAGTGATCCACCCAACGCATGAATCTAGGTTAAGATTAAATTATCTTGTCTTAAATGTAAATTTAGAAAAGAACACCTAAGTCAATTTATAGAAATCAAATATATTAAGTTTTAGC
The DNA here is from genome assembly GCA_034641835.2 of Pinus albicaulis. Classification (NCBI taxonomy): domain Eukaryota; kingdom Viridiplantae; phylum Streptophyta; class Pinopsida; order Pinales; family Pinaceae; genus Pinus; species Pinus albicaulis. Next base: position 2,061,146,088 of record CM076575.1, read on the forward strand.
ATGGATGTTTGCATAGTCAATAAATTGGTGTGGATGTGAGCTTCTAGAGAAGTGTGTATTGCAATTATTGAATTGCCCAACATTTTGGGTGAACAGGTTCACCCCAAATGATCCAGGTGGATATCGGTGGCCTCCCACCTATTCCATTTGGACCCGCAGCATCAATTCTTTCAGTTTTTCAGCTTCAGCACAGCTTACTATTTATAGCAGGTTTTCGAGTCCTACACGCCCGGAGCCGTTTTGGGGCATTAATAATCCAGGTGGATATTGGTGGCCACCCATCAAGTCCATTTGAACCCCCACCATCAGTTATTTCAGTTTGTAAGTTTCGGCACAACTTACTATTTTTAGTAGTTTTTCGGGTCTTAAACTTCCAGAGTCGTTTTGAGGCCCTAAACGACGTTTTTTGGGAAAACGGAGAGCAACATGGGTCCATAGACCGATGTTGCTCGTTCAAAAGTTGTACTCCTCGGATATATCTTTCTAACGAGCTATTGAGCACGTCAAACGGAGATCAGATGCCAAATTTACGTCCCTGGGAAGTTGAACCACCAATTTACCCAAACGGGGCCCACAGTTTTGGCGCTTCATCTCCTACGGTTAGGGTTTTGGACGTTTCAGATTCTACATTGTTTCTCAATAATAAATAGGCCCTCGAGCCTCATTGTAACTCAGTTCAGGGGGCTGGGAGCCGATACATCTCTTCTCAGAGATAAGCGCTACCAGTGCCCTAGCTCACCACATCTCCATCATGTCTGCATTGTAACACAGTTCAAGGGTTGGTAGCCGCCACATCTCTTCTCAAGGATACGCTGCCAGTACCATAGCTCATCTATTTCCATTAGGTCTGTAATAGGCCTGCGAGCCTCAATGTAACACAGTTCAGAGGCCTGTGTACGCTACATCTCTTCTCAGAGATACGCTACCAGCGCCCTAGCTTGTTTCCATTATGTTTGTAAGCTTATTGCAGTCATTCTTTTATTAATAAAATGAAGCATTATTTCCGCTGCATCTCTGTATCTATGGTTATATCTGTATTTTGTTGCGTTCCTGCATAAAATCCGGATCACCAAATGTTGAGCAATTCTATAATTGCAATAACCAGAAATGTTGAGCAATTCAATAATTGCAATACGGAGTTCATCATAAATTCACATGAACCACAAAATATGTTAAGTTTCTTTTTTTTTTTTTGGTATTTTTTTAAAAATTTAAATGAGTGTTCATTTGAAAAAAAAACAAACAAACAAACTTAATTTTCAAAGAAAAATAAAATATTAAAAAATTACATATTTTATTTATATTTGAACACTATTTTACAAAATATTTTAATAATTATAAGAAATTTGCAATTTTTTAATCTTTATTTGATATTAAAATATTTTATCAAAAGTAATTGTTGAAATAAATTTTCTTATGAATATTTTTCTAAATATTACAAGCTAACTCTATGATAAAGTTTAAAGGAATTATAAGTTAGATTCTAGAGATTTCTTCTCCATATAGTGGTAGTCACAAATTAAATGTTGAGGTTTATTTCAAAAGTAATTATACTATTCACCGACAGGGTGTAGAATAGATGGTGATGGGGTGCACTTGATGTGAAGGTCACTAGTTCGAAACTTCATGTGACAAAGTCTAGTCATGTTAAGGGTTGGTGTAGGTCGAGTATGATCACTTGGTGATTTTTGACAGCTTAGATGCCCCTAGCGATTTTTGATGGTTTTGATGCCCCTTAGGTGGCAATTTCTCAAGCCATAGGTCAAGCTGATATAATCTTTAATGAACTTAGACCACTTGACAAAAAAAAAATTATACTCTTTTTGTCTTTTCAATTAAAATGGTTAATTTAAAAATGTCATTTAAAAAAAAATTAAAATGATTGATTAAAAAAATGTCATATGGATATGAGATATGAATATTTAGACATGTAATATTTTAAGTCATAATATTAGGCAGTTAAGAACCTTGTTTCATGTTTTTTTTTAAAATATACATATATTTAATTTATATTAATTATCTTTATAATTAATAATAATAATAATTTAAAATAAATTACAATTTAGTTCCTTTTTAGCAATTAGTGTTTCTATGCTTAAAAATCTGTATTAGTTATCTAATTTATATAGTTCTACTAATATTTAATTTAATGAAACTTACATTATCTAAAAATAAAAAATTACATAATTTAAAAATATTTAAAATCAAAATTAATTAAATAATGAAAATTGATAATAAACAACAAATACAATACATTGAATGACAATTTTCCAGGATCATTCTTAATTTTAGATCTACCGAGCTTAGAGGGATCAATTTTATTTTTCATTATAAAAGAGATTTGCACATCAACAAAGAGATATATTTTCACTATAAAAAAATGCTTGCCCATCAAGAAAAAGCTTTGAAAATTAATCCTTCTTAGGGCTAAGTAAATCTGAAATTAAGATACATCTAAGATATAAAATATTACAAGATCTTCTCCATATTGAGTTAGATTATTTTAAAATTCATTCAATAAAATTAGAATTTAAATTAACTAACAGATAATTAACCATAAATTTAATGTTACATAGATTACCCAGTAATATATATGTATATATTACTCAAATAACAATTTACTATTTTAAAAGACTGAAAGTGGTTGTTACTATGCTTTGGTTTTTCATAATGTGCTTAAAATATATTTACACACTATTTGTGGTTGTGACTATGCTTTGGTTTTCCATAATGTGCTTAAAATATATTTACACACTATTTTTTCTGCTGCAAATGTCTAATTTGGAATCACTGAGGATCCTTGCTATTTACAAATATAATGGTTTATATTTACTTTGTATTTGTAACAAATTATATCAATATATGAACTATTGTTTTTTCTTCTAAAAGAGAGAGAGAGTCGTAATCAAATGTAAGGCATGATTTGGAATATATATATAGACAGTAATACATGGTAAGGGTACCCATTTTAGCGATGGATGAGGTCACACTGACCCCCTATTCCCAACCACTTTTAAGGGTATTGATCTCTGTTCTTTTAGTATCTGACATACACACACAGACTTTGGGCACAATCAATGAATGACTTGTTAATTTGTTTTACATCCATACATTGTAAATATGAAAAACATGTTCTTTTAATTCATGCAATTAAAAAGAGACTCCTATCATTATATTCATTTCCTTTTGATTATTGCAATTGACTGCAATTCACTCACGATCTATGTGTTTTTCTTTTAAATTATGGCATTTGACTGTGATTCACCCAAGATACACGTTTTTTTTCCCTTTAAATTATGACAATTGACTGTAATTCACCCATGATCAAATGAGAGGGAAGAGACAAAAACTTGGAACATTGGATCTATATTTTAGCTAGAAAATTTGAAGACAAGCTTTGTACAGATTATAAATGTATGCACAATTCACCCATGATCAAATGAGAGGGAAGATACAAAAACTTGGAACATTGGCTCGATAAAAATGGCAAGATCAATTTATTAAGCAATATTGGTTATCTCTACAATGAGAGACTACACCAGGAGGGACGACGTCCGCAGGTCACTCTACATTTTCATTACAATACAAAAAATATATAGCTTACATGCTTATAGGGAAGTTAGAGCCAATACCTAATAAATATGAACAAACTCCTAATCTAAGGTTCTGGTGAACCAACTCTCTCTATTTAAGTTTCTCCATTATCTTCAACACTATCCCTTAATGGAGAAAGGGTTCAAAAATATTCCTAACATTTCCCTAAACATTTCAAATTTAATTCTACCAAGAGGCTTAGTAAAAATATCAACAACATTATCACATGTATTACAATATTCGACATGAATTTTTTTTTGCTAAACTTTCTCCCTGATGAAGTGAAACTATGTATCAATGTGCTTAGTGTTTTTATGAAACACCGGATTATTTGCAAGTTTGATGGAGCTCTGGTTATCACATATGATAATTTTTTCATATTGCTGTTCTTCTCCGACATCTTGGAGAAGTCTCCTCAACCAAAATGCCTCACATGTTGCTGCACACATTGCTTGAAACTCAACTTTCGCTGAAGACAGGGATACTGTGTTCTGATTTTTGCTGCTCCATGCAATGACCCCAGACCCAATGCTGAATGCATAACATTTTATGGATCTCCTTTCATCTACATTTCTAGCCCAATCATAGTCTGAAAAACTTGTCAATTTAACATCACGAGAATCAATATATATAATGCCATAGTCTAAGGTTCCTTGAAGATACCTTAAGACACCTTTCGCTGCAATCCAATGGCTCTCAAGTGGCTTGGACATGAATTTGCTTAATACACTAACTACATAAGCCAAATTTGGTCTAGCAGTGGTTAAGTAGATTAAAATCCCAACCAATTGTCTGTACAATGTTGCATATGCCTCCATAGAACAATAATCACTCTGAAGTTTGGTATTCTACTATAATGACATTTTTGTAGCTTTACACCGATCCATCTTAAACTTATCCAGTAGACTCCTGACATACTTACCTTGTGATAGAAAGGTTTGTCATGAACCTTTCTAGATTTCAAGACCCAAGCAATAGCGTAGCTCATCGTGATCTTTCATCTCAAACATATGTGACATCTACTCCTTGATTTCTTTAATGAGTTCATCTGCATTTCCTGTAATGATAATATCATATGCATATAAATAAATCAAAACAATTCACCCCTCTTTATCAAACACGGTATACAGATTAAGGTCATTCTTGCTTCTTTTATAATTATGTTGCAGGAAGAATGAATCAATTTTATCATACCACGACCTGCGTGCTTGTTTTAGTCCATGTAAAGCTTTCTTCATTCTACAGACTAAACGTTCTTTCCCTTGTTTAACAAACCCCTTAGGTTGCTCTAAATATACTTCTTATTTCAACTCCCCATTTAAAAATGAAGATTTAACGTCTAGCTGATGTATCATCCAATGATGTTTGGTAGCTAAAGAAATTAACATTCTGATTGTGTTTAATTTAGCTACAGGGGCGAAGGTTTCCTCATAGTCAATACCTTCGTTCTGCGAATACCCCTTTGCAACCAACCTAGATATATATTTATATATGATCCCACCTGCTTTATATTTGGGCTTGTATAGCCATTTGTGACCCATGGTTTGTTTGTCTTTAGGTAATTCAACTAAATCCCAAGTTTTGTTTTTAAGTATTGATTTATATTCCTCTTCCATGGCTTCCCTCCATTCATTATATTGATTGGATTCTTTATAACTAGAGGTTTCAAAAACATTTAAAATGCTAGTTATAAAAGCATTTTCCCTATATCTTGCTGGCAATTGAGTTTACCTACCTGATCTCCTGAGTGTTGGAGTTGCTTCACACCTGTTATGTTCGTCCCTTTGCCGACTTGGTTGGACTCCTACATCTGTACCGGCTGTTTCTTCCTTTTTCTGTTGTTGCTGCTCATGGATGACCACTGTTTCATCCCTTAATTCTTCCACCAACAAAGGAATGCCCCATTCTTCATTGTTGTTTTCATTGTTTCCATCATGAGTTTGTTCATGAAAAACTACATCTCTACTTGCAAAAAATTTGCAAGTAGAGGGATCAAATAATTTATAAGCTTTGAATTCAGTACAATACCCAACAAACGTGCATTTGATGGGCTTTGCATCCAGTTTCTTCCTGTCTTCCTTTGGTACATGGAAAAATTCTTTGGATCTAAAAATCCTTAAATGTTTGATTAAAGGATTAAAACCTAATAAGGCTTCAAATGGAGTTTTAAATCCCAGAATTTTTTTTGGACTTCTGTTTTTCAAATATACTACTATGTTTATAGCTTCAGCCCAAAATCCATTAGAAATATTCTTACCTTTCAACATACTGTGAGCACACTCCACAAGGGTTCTGTTCTTTCTCTTTGCAACCCCGTTTTGCTGAGGAGTGTGGGGTATTGTAAACTGCTGTAGTATTCCATGGTCTTTTCAATGTCTGATGAAATCAACCTTCTTGTATTCTCCCCCTTGGTCCAAGCAGAGAATCTTGATGTACTTACCTATATACTTCTCAATCATGCTTCTGAACTATTTGAAATATTCAAAAGTATGATTCTTTTTACTAAGAAATAATACTCACGTGAATCTTGTATAATCATCAACATATAATTAGAAATAATAAGCACCGCCTAATAATCTTGACTGCATTGGTCCACATAAATCAGTGTGGACTAGCTCTAGTATATCTCTCTACTTTCTATCTACATTTACAGGAAACTCATCTCTGTGCATCTTCCCAAGAGCACATGCTTCTCAGTCAACATGAATATTCTTTAAATCAGGGAGACCATTGACCACACCTCTTTTCCGAAGTAGCAAGAAATCATTGAAATTAATGTGGCCAAATCTCCGATGCCAAAAATCTTCTGTTGTCATGCCTGATGATGCCAATGCTTGATGTGGCATTTTTCTCACATTCAACTTTTAAATACTTCCCACTCGAATCCATAATGCAATTGTCTTCATACAATCCAGAAAATCCTTAATAACACAATATGACTTAAAAAATTCTACCTTAAGGTTATGATCTGTTATCATTGAAATATAAATCAGATTCTTATTAAGTCCAGGTACATACATCAATTTTTGAATGTGCCTAATATTTACATGAGGCAGTATAACAGGAAAATTACCATACCCCTTGATTTGGTACCCTTTTTCATCGCCAAGGTAGACTTTTGCTCCATTTTTTATTTCTTTGAAGTCTTCAAACCATTGTTTGTTATCTGTCATGTGAGTGGAGGCTCCTGAGTCCAAAAACCATATCTCTGCTTCATCATTCTCATCATAATCAACCATAAACAACTTGAGATCATAATTGGCGAAGTGTTCTGCATGTCTCTTATGTCTATGTTGACTTTCATCAAACTTCTTTGAATAATGTTTATCCATATGGCCAATTTTATCACAATAGAAACATTTTATTGCTAAATAATTTCTATTTGGTGACATATCTTGAGATGGAATCGACCTTTTTTGTGGTGTACTTCCACCTATCTGTTCTCCATTTGCCTTCCCTCTGAAGGGCCTATTCTTCGCCATTAAAACAAGATCTGAACTTTGGGGTCTTAGGATCATCTGCCTTTCTTCCTCTTGCATCAGGATCCATGTCAATTATTCAAATTTGGGGGCTTTCCCTCTTGCATTCAAGCCTGTGATACACATTTGATAGTCGTCAGTCATACCATTCATAGTACTTGTTACTAGATCAATGTTATTTACCGCCTCTCCTATGTCGCCAATCTTGTCTTTGAGGTCCTTGATGCGAGAGATGAACGCAGCTACTGATTCATTCTCCTCCATCTTAATGGAGAGAATCTTGATTTTCAGGAAAAATAGACGATTTGTATTTCTGATTTCGTACAGATCCTTGAGAGTTGTTCAAATCTTGTTTGCTGATTTGCACTCTGATGTGAGGGATAATGTAGTCTTTGACTGAAATTTTCAACATCATTTTCACCTTGTTCTCCGTCTTCTCCCAATCTTGAACTTTCACAGCTGTTCTTCATCCTGCAACTGTAGGTTTTAATTCATCTCCAATCACGATCCCCATGCACTATGCCCTTCCATCATAATCTGCAACTTGAATTTCCAATTAGAATAATTGGAACCATCAAGCTTATTGCTCTCGTTCAAGTATGCCTCAATCATTTGATTATTCATTTTGACACTTAAAAAAAAATGACTTCCAACAATTGACACAAAAAAACAGTTCTTCAAACAGATCTACCCTGGATCCACAACAAATAATGTCAAGAAACGGATCTACCTAATCTTCGACCACTCTGGCAGGCTACTCTGTGCACTGCACCACGGGCCCCTCTACCACGACCTATTCTATTGCGAGCTCATGGGATTCTCTGACACGGATCACGTTTGCAATGATGCTCACACAATTCATTAGTGATCTGCTACTACCTCTTCTTCCACGACTCACCGGATCCTCTGGCATGATCTCACTAGATCTTTACGCATGAGCTCTTTGGCTCCATGACGCTCCACAACACGAGCTTTCTCTGGCTCCTCTAACATAACACGATCTCTCTGGCTCCTCTGACATAGCACAATTCCTCTGGCTCCTCCGAAACAACATGAGCTCTCTGGCTTCTCCAACATGAGATCTCTGGCTCTTCTCCAACACAAGCTCTCTCTATCTCCTCCGGTGCTGTACACCCACTCTGATGCTATGCTGGGAAAAATATCTCGTAATTTTGTCATTAATCAACATCGATTTTCCATGTGAATTTGCGTTGATTTTAGAGATCATCGTTATTCTATGGCACAGATCTGTGTTGATCGACGCTTCTGTACCTCCAACGAATGCGTTGGTCTCAATGTTTCCTCAAAATAAAAAAAACTGCCTCACTCGAGCCTTCAGGGGCTTCTCTTATGTCACCTAGACACTCACAGGGATCAAAGCACTCTGGCTTTGATTCAACTCTAGAGCTTTGATACCATGATAAAAATGGAAAGATGAATTTATTAAGCAATATTGGTTAGCTCTACAATGAGAGACTACACCAGGAGGGACTGCGTCCGTAGGTCGCTCTACATTCTCATTACAATACAAACAATATATAGCTTACATTTGTAGGGAAGTTAGAACCAATACCTAAGAAATAGGAACAAAATCCAAATCTAAGGTTTTGGTGAACCAACTCTATCTAATTAAGTTTCTCCATTATATTCAACATGGCTCTAGATTTTAACAAGAAAATTCGAAGACAAACTCTGTACATATTATAAATGTATGCATAACCATGAAATAAATCCTGCAAAGATGCATAATTTATTTACGAATTTTGTAATGTCCTCATCCCATTACTTCATTTAAAATACAAGGAATATGTCCTTTTTACAAATCGCAACCATCAGTCGAAATCATAATACCATACACTCTTTGTACAAACCTGATTAGGAGCTCAAATCTGAGCATGGGAAAAAGCTCAAAAATAAAAGTTCTCAAATTGATTTGGAACCTAAGCGACGGGATAGGCCTCAGCGATACGATCCCAACGCCACAAACATCACTGATATTCGTTACCGTATGAAGAAGTTGTTGCATTTTGAAATCGCCCAATAACCTCTAATGCTGAATGTGTTCATTATTTTAATGTGGAGAAATATTTTTAATATATTAAAGTTTAATTAAAGTTTTATATTTATTAAAAATTTAATATTTTATTTGATTTAAAAAAAAAAATCATATATTATATTAATATTTTTTTATATATTAAATATTAATTAAAAAAAAAATATTAATTATATTAATTTAAAAATCCATATTAATTAAAACCCAAGGTATAATGTTAAAGTTTAAATGTGGCAACATAATATTTCAAATGTTTTAAAGTCATGGTAATATGGCATTCAACGTGGGTTTTAAAAGGTTATGAAAGGCAAACGTTATGGCATATATTCGTTCGCTAACGGGTCAAAGGCACGTGCTGAAATGTGGTTTACGTTTAGAGCGGAGGTCGGAGGGGCTTTGGGCTAAGCTCCCCTCATTCCATATGTCCTCAACTAAAAACCATAGCCCTAAACAAAAATTCCAATGGTTGTTAAAAAAGTTACGTTTATTGTTGTGGAGAGGCTACATGACTGGAAGAACATTAAATGTTAACAGAAAATGTTCCGCCGAATTTAGTGCTGATTCCTCCATTTTAGGCGGAATTCCACTTTTAGCTCCAGTTAACTACAGTTGGCCCACAATTAGTGGGATTTTTGCCTAACATTGGGAAAAAACTTCAGTTGGTGATATCTTTCACATGGGAGATCCTTTTGGAGTGAATTTTTTTTTTTATTTTGGGTCTCTTCAACCTTCTAGACTCAATGGAGCAGGTATGAAATCTAACAGAGGCCATCTTCAGAGGTTTAAGCATCGAATAAGATGAAGGAGCCATTAGGGCCTAGAAGAAGAAGGCTGTGTATTGGACTGTGTTTCTCTGTTTAAGGTAAATTAATAGGAATTATTAGCTATTTCATGCCTTTTGAATCTTTTTAGATGGTTTTCAGAGCCTGTTAATAACTTTAGAAAGACGAAAAGCTTCATTTAAGTTCTAGAGGCCATTTTCCAAACGAAATGTGTAGGCGAAACCAGAGCAGCCGGACGCCGTTTTTGATGAAAAAAACTCTATCTTGACTATTTAAGTCATTGTGGAACCAATGGAAGTGGTTTCAGATCATTTTGAGTACTTCTATAGCTTGATAAGTTGATATGAAGTCGTGGGTAGCCATGGGCAAACCGTGGAGGAGAGCCATTTTTGGGGATGTTGTGCTTAATGTAAGAAATTTATCAATTGGTATTTGATGTTTGATCATTATTGGATGTAGTAGTAGTGGTTTTAGGAGTAGAAAAATAAATCTGAGGGATTTTGTGCCATTTAGAAGCTCAGAGAAGCTTAGTGCACAGACAGAAGGATGTGTGTCCATGGAAGCCTAAAGCTATTTGCAGGAATTGGACAGCCATTAAAGGGATTTAAAATGATATTCTTAGCCCTTTGAATCATTTTTGTATTCATTGTGGTTAAGTGTGGAGCTTGTAAAAGAATTTAAGTACCTTAATCCCAAAGAGTCTAGTCATGTTGACGAAGCTCAAAGGAGATGTAGCCCAAGAGTTGGGGTGAACTCCTATATTATATTGCTGTTGTGTTTTGTTATTCTATGGCTGAATTATGTTGCTGATATACATGTTAATTTAAAAAAAAAAACAAATAAACTTAAAACACATAAACAAAAGAAAAGACATACACCTCTTCCAAGCAAAAATTCCGCATAATGTCAAGTTTGAGTAAGGTCATTTTAATTAAGTCTTAGTGTTTAATTCTATTATTTCTTTAGGTAGAGTCTGTAAGAGGGCCAGGTAGCTTCTAGATTCATCCTTTCTTTGAAAGGTGACATATTCGGTAAATGCCCCTACAGTCTATCTCTGTATTAGAAATAAGAAGTTCTCACATTTTCAGATTTAAAATTTGGAGTATTTGCACTCATTTACATAAATGAAAATGGATACCTTGCACCCTTTTCAAGTACAATCCATTTTCAGATCAGATGGTATCAGAGCTCGGGTTGAGCATTCCTTATTGTGCAAAAGGTTTTAAAACAGTGTAAGATATTTACTGTTTTATTGGTTGCAAAATGGTTGCTTGAATGAGAAGGGGTCTTTTCTGACATTTGGTTAAAATCTTGTCGTTTGTTTGAAAGCTTTGAGGACTTTTCTTTGGAAGTTCCTTTTGGTTGTTTTGACCATTTACATAATGTCAACTTCTTCTACAAGTGAAGTTTCCTCCTTCACGAGATTCTTCAATGATGACATGAAGAATGAGTTCTTTAAGGTGAAGGACATGGTGCAGATTCTCCTTGAGGATCAAAGGGAAAGTGTTCAACTTCGTGCACAATTGCTAGCTATGCAAGAAGAGAAAGAAGCCATTCTTCAAAGATTGCATGATATGGAGTTGCAGCTTCTTCAAGCTCAAGAAGCTTTGTCCAAGAAAATTCTTGAGGAAGAGGTTAATCGTTCCAACTTGTCTTCAAGTTCCTCCATTGAAAAGTATGTTGGTTCTTTTGAAAAACATACAAGAGGTATTGGGTCCAAATTGATGTTGAAAATGGGCTATCAAGAAGGCAAAGGTTTGGGCAAGCATGCACAAGGCATTGTTGAGCCTATTTTTGTTGTGGAGCGTCCCAAGAATATTGGTCTTGGCTATGAGCAGCTTAATGGCGAAGCTTTGAGCACATGCATTCAAGAATGTGATGCAAATTTGAAGAGAACATTTCTCCCAATTTCTCAATTACATCAATTTCATGATGGCAATCTTCCTTACCATTGTTTTAAGCCATCATTGTAGCAAGAAGATGGACATTTCATGCAACAAAAGAGGTATAATCATTCACATGATCAATTTGATTATGTTTCAACAAAGAATGATATTTTTTCTTGTTCAAATGAAAATAATTTTTGTTGCACATTTTGTGGTCGATTTAACCATCATGTTTCGAGATGCTGGATGACGAAGAAGGCATATAGAAGCAGATGAAGCAAAGACTACCTTCAAATAAGGTGCATATGATTTTCACTTTTTGCCAAAAGAAGGGACATGTTGTCTCTCATTGTTGGACTTTGCATCCAACTCATCGTCCCACGCACATGCAGCAAGAGGACAAAAATATTGGCGAAGGTGGAATCATGGATTCCATTATTGATGTGGAAAGGGAAGTTTCACATGAGGAAAAGTTGCAGCAACAAAAGTTGCCATGGGAGTGGCTTGGTGAGAAGTGGATGGAATTCTTGACACAGTAAGACGTACTCCTTTTGTACATATGCAAATTTCGGATGTATGCAAGTATTTTATGCTGTAATATCTTGTTTGTTTTGAGCCACCTTAGATCATTGATCAAGGTAGCATTGTACAGTTTCATTCTGTAAATTTCTCGCCAGAAATTTTTGTGTGAGTTCAAGAAGGTCAGTTGTGGACAGATGTGGACAAGCGCATTCAGGAAGGGAAATGTCGATTTCTTTCCATTTGTGGTTCAATTTCACTTGCTTTGCAAGGCAAAAGTGTTTGAAGGGTTGAAGAGAAGAGGATTTTTATTCTCTCATTTGCTGTACTACAGTTCAATTCTTCATTTCAGTAAGCTTTTGGGGACCAAAAGCCTCTCATTTGGGAGGTGTGATCAGGAGCTCAAATCTGAGCTTGGGAAAAAGCTCAAAAATGAAAGTTCTCAAATTGATTTGGACTTTGAGCGACGGGATAGGCCTCGGCGATATGATCCCAACGCCGCAAACTGCACTGAAATTCGTTACCGTATGAAGAAGTTGTTGCATTTTGAAATCGCCCAATAACCTCTAATGTTGAATGGGTTCATTATTTTAATGTGGAGAAATATTTTTAACATATTAAAGTTTAATTAAAGTTTTATATATATTAAAAATTTAATATTTTATTTGATTTAAAAAAAATCATATATTATATTAATAATTTTTTTTATATATTAAATATTAATTAAAAAAATATATATTAATTATATTAATTTAAAAATCCATATTAATTAAAACCCAAGGTATAATGTTAAAGTTTAAATGTGGCAACATAATAATTCAAATGTTTTAAAGTCATGGTAATATGGCATTCAACGTGGGTTTTAAAAGGTTATGAAAGGAAAACGTTATGGCATATATTCGTTTGCTAACGGGTCCAAGGCACGTGCTGAAATGTGGTTTATGTTTAGAGCGGAGGTCAGAGGGGCTTTGGGCTAAGCCCCCCTCATTCCATATGTCCTCAACTAAAAACCATAGCCCTAAACAAAAATTCCAAAGGTTGTTAAAAAAATTACGTTTATTGCTGTGGAGAGGCCACATGACTGGCAGAACATTAAATGTTAACAGAAAATGTTCCGCTGAATTTAGCGTTGATTCCTCCATTTTAGGCGGAATTTCACTTTTAGCTCCAGTTAACTACAGTTGGCCCAAAATTACTGGGATTTTTGCCTAACATTGGGAAAAAACTTCAGTTGGTGATATATTTCACATGGGAGATCCTTTTGGAGTGAATTTATTTTTGATTTTGGGTCTCTTTGACCTTCTGGACTCAATGGAGCAGGTCTGAAATCTAACAGAGGTCATATTTAGAGGTTTAAGCATCGAAGAAGATGAAGGAGCCATCAGGGCCTGGAAGGAGAAGGTTGTGTTGTGGACTGTCTTTCTATGTTTAAGGTAAATGAATAGGCATTCTTAGCTATTTCATGCCTTTTGAATCTTTTTAGATGGTTTTTAGAGCCTGTTAAGAACTTTAGAAAGCCGAAAAGCTTCATTTAAGTTCTAGAGGCCATTTTCCAAACAGAGTGTGTAGGCGAAACCGGAGCAGCCGGAGGCCGTTTTTTATGAAAAAAAAATCTATCTTGACTATTTCAGTCATTCTGGAACCAATGGAAGTGGTTTCAAATCATTTTGAGTACTTCTACAGCTTGAGAAGTTGATATGAAGTCGTGGGCAGCCCTGGGCAAACCGTGGAGGAGAGCCATTTTTTGGGATGGTGTGCCTAATGTAAGCAATTTATCAGTTGATATTTGATGTCTGATCATTATTGGATGAAGCAGTAGTGGTTTCAGGAGTAGAAACAGAAATCTGAGGGAGTTTGTGCCATTTAGAAGCTCAGAGAAGCTTAGTGCACCAACAGAAGGATGTGTGTCCATGGAAGCTTAAAGCTGTTTGCAGGAATTGGACAACCATTAAAGGGATTTAAAATGGTATTCTCAGTCCTTTGAATCATTCTTGTATTCATTGTGGTTAAGTTTGGAGCTTGTAAAATAATTTTATTACCTTAATCCCAAAGAGTCTAGTCATGTTGACAAAGCTCAAAGGAGATGTAGCCCAAGAGTTAGGGTGAACTCCTATATTATATTGCTGTTGTGTTTTTTTATTCTATGGCTGAATTATATTGCTGATATACATGTTAAGTTTCAGCAAAAACAAATAAACTTAAAACACATAAACAGAAGAAAAGACATACACCTCTTCCAAGAAAAAATTCTGCATAATGTCATGTTTGAGTAAGGGCATTTTAATTAAGTCTGAGTGTTTACTTCTATTATTTCTTTAGGCAGAGTCTGTAAGTGGGCCAGGTAGCTTCTGGATTCATCCTTTCTTTGAAAGGTGACATATCCGGTAAATGCCCCTACAGTCTATCTCTGTATTAGAAATAAGAAGTTCTCACATTTTCAGATTTAAAATTTGGATTATTTGCACTCATTTACATAAATGAAAATGGATACCTTGCACCCTTTTCAAGTACTATCCATTTTTAGATCAGATGGTATTGGAGCTCGGGTTGAGCATTTGTTATTGTGCAAAAGGTTTTAAAACAGTGTAATAAATTTAATGTTTTATTGGTTGCAAAATGGCTGCTTGAATGAGAAGGGGTCTTTTCTGACATTTGGTTAAAAGCTTGTCCTTTGTTTGAAAGATTTGAGGAATTTTCTTTGGAAGTTCCTTTTGGTTGTTTTGACCATTTACATAATGTCAACTTCTTCAACAAGTGAAGTTTCCTCCTTCACGAAACTCTTCAGTGATGACATGAAAGAAGAGTTCATTAAGGTGAAGGACATGGTGCAGATTCTCCTTGAGGATCAAAGGGAAAGTGTTCAACTTCGTGCACAATTGCTAGCTATGCAGGAAGAGAAAGAAGCCATTCTTCAAAGACTGCATGATATGGAGTTGCAACTTCTTCAAGCTCAAGAAGCTTTGTCCAAGAAAATACCTCATCTTCAGGATGTAAATGATGAGGTAAATCATTCTGATTTTTCTTTAGTTTCCTCTATTGAAAAGTGTGTTGGTTCATTTGAAAAACATACAAGAGGTATTGGGTCCAAATTGATGTTGAAAATGGGCTATCAAGAAGGCAAAGGTTTGGGCAAGCATGCACAAGGCATTGTTGAGCCTATTTGTGTTGTGGAGCGTCCTAAGAATATTGGTCTTGGCTATGAGCAGCTTAATGGCAAAGCTTTGAGCACATGCATTCAAGAATGTGATGCAAATTTGAAGAGAACATTTCTCCCAAGTTCTCAATTACATCAATGTCATGATGACAATCTTCCTTACCATTGTTTTAAGCCATCATTGCAGCAAGAAGATGGACATTCCATGCAGCAAAAGAGGTATAATCATTCACATGATCAATTTGATTATGTTTCAACAAAGAATGATCATTTTTCTTGTTCAAATGAAAAGAAGTTTTGTTGCACATTTTGTGGTCGATTTAACCATCATGTTTCGAGATGCTGGATGAGGAAGAAGGCACACAAGAAGCAGATGAATCAAAGACTACCTTCAAAGAAGGTGCATATGATATGCACTTTTTTTCCAAAATAAGGGACATGTTGTCCCTCATTTTTGGAATTTGCATCCAACGCATCGTCCCATGCACATGCAGCAAGAGGACAAAAATATTAGCGAAGGTGGAACCTCATATTCCATTATTGATGTGGAAAGGGAAGTTTCACATGAGCAAAATTTGCAGCAACAAAATTCGCCATGGAAGTGGCTTGGTGAGAAGTGGATGGACTTCTTGACACAGTGAGACGTACTCCTTTTGTACATATGCAAATTTCGGATGTATGCAAGTATTTTATGCTGTAATATCTTGTTTGTTTTGAGCCACCTTAGATGATTGATCAAGGCAGAATTTTACAGTTTCATTGTGTAAATTTCTCGCCAAAAAATTCTGTGTGAGTTTAAGAAGGTCAGTTGTGGACAGATGTGGACAAGCGCATTCAGGAAGGGAAATGTCGATTTCTTTCCATTTGTGGTTCAATTTCACTTGCTTTGCAAGGAAAAAGTGTTTGAAGGGCTGAAGAGAAGAGGATTTGTATTCTCTCATTTGTTGTACTACAGTTCAATTCTTCATTTCAGTAAGATTTTGGGGACCAAAAGCCTCTCATTTGGGAGGTGTGATCAAATCTGAGCTTGGGAAAAAGCTCAAAAATGAAAGTTCTCAAATTGATTTGGAACCTGAGCGACGGGATAGGCCTCAGCGATACGATCTCAACGCCGCAAACGGCACTGAAATTCGTTACCGTATGAAGAAGTTGTTGCATTTTGAAATCACCCAATAACCTCTAATGCTGAATGGGTTCATTATTTTAATGTGGAGAAATATTTTTAATATATTAAAGTTTAATTAAAGTTTTATATATATTAAAAATTTAATATTTTATTTGATTTAAAAAAAATCATATATTATATTAATATTTTTTTATATATTAAATATTAATTTAAAATATATATATATTAATTATATTAATTTAAAAATCCATATTAATTAAAACCCAAGGTATAATGTTAAAGTTTAAATGTGGCAACATAATATTTCAAATGTTTTAAAGTCATGGTAATATGGCATTCAACGTGGGTTTTAAAAGGTTATGAAAGGCAAACGTTATGGCATATATTCGTTTGCTAACAGGTCAAAGGCACGTGCTGAAATGTGGTTTATGTTTAGAGCGGAGGTCGGAGGGGCTTTGGGCTAAGCCCCCCTCATTCCATATGTCCTCAACTAAAAACCATAGCCCTAAACAAAAATTCCAATGGTTGTTAAAACAGTTACGTTTATTGCTGTGGAGAGGCCACATGACTGGCAGAACATTAAATGTTAACAGAAAATGTTCCGCCGAATTTAGCGCTGATTCCTTCATTTTAGGCGGAATTTCACTTTTAGCTCCAGTTAACTACAGTTGGCCCACAATTAGTGGGATTTTTGCCTAACATTGGGCAAAAAATTCAGTTGGTGATATCTTTCACATGGGAGATCCTTTTGGAGTGAATTTTTTTTTTAATTTTGGGTCTCTTCGACCTTCTGGACTCAATGGAGTAGGTTGGAAATCTAACAGAGGTCATCTTCAGAGGTTTAAGCATCAAAGAAGTTGAAGGAGTCATTAGGGCCTAGAAGAAGAAGGTTGTGTATTGGATTGTGTTTCTCTGTTTAAGGTAAATGAATAGGCATTCTTAACTATTTCATGCCTTTTGAATTTTTTTATATGGTTTTCAGAGCTTGTTAAGAACTTTAGAAAGCCGAAAAGCTTCATTTAAGTTCTAGAGGCCATTTTCCAAACAGAGTGTGTAGGAGAAACTGGAGCAGCCGAAGGCCGTTTTTGATGAAAAAAAACTCTATATTGACTATTTAAGTCATTAAGGAACCAATGGAAGTGGTTTCAGATCATTTTGAGTACTTATACATCTCTAGAAGTTGATATGAAGTCGTGGGCAGCCCTGGGAAAACCATGGAGGAGAGCTATTTTTGGGGATGTTGTGCTTAATGTAAGAAATTTATCAGTTGGTATTTGATGTATGATCATTATTGGATGTAGCAGTAGTGGTTTCAAGAGCAAAAACAGAAATCTGAGGGAGTTTTTTCCATTTAGAAGCTCAGAGAAGCTTAGTGCACCGACAGAAGGATGTGTGTCCATGGAAGCCTAAAGTTGTTTGCAGGAATTGGAAAGCCATTAAAGGGATTTAAAATGGTATTCTGAGCCCTTTGAATAATTTTCGTATTCATTTTGATTAAGTGTGGAGCTTGTAAAATAATTTAAGTACCTTAATCCCAAATAATCTAGTCATGTTGATGAAGCTCAAAGGAGATGTGGCCCAAGAGTTGGGGTGAACTCCTATATTATATTGTTGTTTTGTTTGTTATTCTATGGCTGAATTATGTTGCTGATATACATGTTAAGTTTCAACAAAAACAAATAAACTTAAAACACATAAACAAAAGAAAAGGCATACACCTCTTCCAAGCAAAAATTCCGGATAATGTCAAGTTTGAGTAAGGTCATTTTAATTAAGTCTGAGTGTTTACTTCTATTATTTCTTTAGGTAGAGTCTGTAAGAGGGCCAGGTAGCTTCTAGATTCATCCTTTCTTTGAAAGGTGACATATCCGGTAAATGCCCCTACAGTCTATCTCTGTATTAGAAATAAGAAGTTCTCACATTTTCAGATTTAAAATTTGGAGTATTTGCACTCATTTACATAAATGAAAATGGATACCTTGCACCCTTTTCAAGTACATTCCATTTTCAGATCAAAACCCCAACCATAATACTAGACACGGTGTCTCCTAGGAAGCAATCACTTGTTTAAAGTAAATCCATGCTTGGCTTCATGCTTCCTGTTGTGTTTACATGCAAACATCCTGAAATCTCCTAAGGCTAGAACTATGCAACATTGCAATGCAAACTACTCGGATTAGAATTTGAATAAAATTTACCACTCTTCTAGATTTTGAAGGTGTAATTCATTTCTAGGTAGCATTTATCGTCTTCGTCCACAAATTGAAAGTAAACAAACACAAAAATGTGTTAGATGAGATCAATTTTTTATAAAAGAAAACCTAAAGAAGCAAAACAATGATCTTAAAATGGTTGGTGTTTTCATTCATGGCATGGGTGTTTGCAACTATGGTGGTGGTTATATTGTGTCACCTCCTTGAATGAAGGAAGTGTGGCTGAGAAGGTTAAGTGTTGGAGTAGGGTCTCCTAAAGGCTGTGAATTTTGCCCATTTTTGTATATTTTGTATTTATTAATCTAACGCAGGGGCTTTGGGGTGGGTCAAAGCCCCTAATGCATTGTAAATGGGTCAAGGGTAGACCAAGAGTTTGCAAATCACAATTTTTGGACCATTGGATGCGTAGGCTAAATCAATATAAATACATGAAACTTTTTGAGTCTTAAGCAGAGAAGAATAGATATTGATGCGAAGCATGAATTGTTAGATATGTGGTAGGTTTGTTTGGGTAGGAATCCTGCTGGCTATGTGTGTGGAGATCCTCTGTCCTGCTGTGTGCGGACCCTGCTGGTTGTGTGAATAGGCGATATTCTAGGAATGTAAGTGGATTTTGGTAGTAATATATATGTGGAAGTATTGTGGACATATGATGTTATCTAAATCTGTTCTATTATGATTGATGCGAACGTGGGTTATATGATTAAGTATGAAAATTATCTGTTAGTAGCTGTGAACTGTTTGTGTTTCTAATATATGTCTCTGTGATCTGTTAAATTGTTGTGATTATACTATTCTATGATCCTAACTGGTAGTACACAAGTGGATGCGAACCTATTAAGTAGATCTGATAGTTGCATTATGGTTATATATTGAAAACCCAATGAACAACTTCTTGCTGAATAGATCTGATAATTGTGGACCGGCTTGACTTACCCGCTCTGTCCTAGGGTGCGGAAACATGGTTCCAACAACCTCCCATACTGCTTCAGGTGAGACTTTGGCTTGCGCAAGCAGGTCACTGTTGAAAGGGCCAGTAGTATAGGGGTTTGTTGGCAAACCTTAACCTTTGAACCTGGGTTAGGACCCCTCGAGCCAACAAATGGTTCAGTTGCTGGGACCAGGAGAATTTTGAGAGAGATTGGGTAATGCCAAGACCGTATTGGAAACCTAAGAGGAAAGAAATAGATGAATGGTTTGAAAAGAAAGTTCAAGAATTCACAGTAAAAGAAAATCATAGTGCAAAGTTGACTACAGATGAGTGGAATAATAAGTACATTTTCACGGAGATATATGAGATTTTCTTTGTGACAATTCTGATCGAGCTCCAGGAGTGGCTCACAAGGCTTGTCAATTTTCAGAAGTGTTGGAAAGATGAATGGGTCACGTAGTGGACCCCAGAACAGATTCAGCAGGTAGAAAAGACTGATAACACCATCACTCGTATGGTAGATCATTGGGTGGACAGGGTGATCAGAGGATTTGTGACAGAATTTGCAGTCGACCAATTTGTGTCCTACTCAGAATCAGAGCGGAGGTTCTTCAAGGGTTTCTGGGGTAAGTTTATGAAAACTTTGCCATTACTGCTTATGATCTTGTTGTGTGAAAACAACATTTTGCATAGCCATACAGAGTGAATGAGCTCCGATCAAAGAGAGGGTGCAACGTGTAGTGGTAAGTACTACAGAACTAATCAAGAAGGGGATCAATTTGTCTATAGTCCAGTAAGAAATTTTGCTGTGCATAGCTCCCCATCTACGCCGCCTTCGTATCCTCATAGGGGTAAGAACTCACCTCCACCCCAACCAGAAGACGATATGGCCTCACACATGAAGCTACCTACCTTCAAATGCATGGGTGATGAGGACATGGATCGGTTCTGGTTTGTCACATGATTTGTATGGACTTCGCAGAACGTAGCAAGCGATGCGGTGAAAAGGGCACAACTATCCCTTGCCTTTGAAGGAAGAGCGTTGGATTGGTACATGGGATATATTGACCAACATGCGAATGCGACTATTGAGGAAATCAAGAATGCATTAAAAAAACAGTTCAAGAAACTTAAGTCCTACTCTCAGATAGTGAATGACCTGAAAGCTTTCAAGCAAGGACCATCTGAGTCTGTATGGGAAGTGGATCAATGATTAAAGAAAGTAATCCGAGAAGGAGGATTCCTGTATGACGACATGCAGCACATGGAGTGGTTTATTGCTATGTTGCTGCCCCACCTACGCATACATATGGGTCATCAAGCCATTGAAATGCAGGAGAAGTTCTTAGAAGTTACATGAAGCTGGAGGCTGCGAAAAGAGATGATACCCAGTTAGGAGTACAACATATACAAGGCCAGCTAGAGGCAATGCACATGGAGATATAGAATCTGCGAAAGGAACGAGGGACGGAGGCCAGGCCCGAAAGATGGTGCATATGATGTAGGGTGAATGGCCAGACCAAATATAATTGTCTGTTGCTCGCAGAGTAAATGCAGGTCGGGGGACCCAGCCCGTTGCGCCTTAAGGAAGCTACGGGACCAAGTGGGCCGCCATTATGGTGCGATGACTGTCGCATTGCAGGGTTGAATTGTTGAACCCTTAGTTAAACTGAGGGGGGGGGGTGAATCAGTTTAACACATACATGGAATTTTAAGACTTTTTATTAAAACTTATTTACACTTTCATTTCATGTTCAACTTAATATGTGAGTAATCATAGAATGTGAGCAGCAATTATTAGTGTAATGTAACAGCAGCAAGTATTAAGCAGATGATATAAACCATATCAACACATAAACATCATGCACAGGGACACCAGATATAAGTGGAAATCCATAAAGGGAGAAAACCACATCTTATTATTGTTGTGATGCAAAGGCAAGCTCCAACTCCCTCTCACCACTGATTTTCTGCAGGCACCAACCTACAAGAGGCTCCTACCTCAATTATGCAAGCTACAACTTGCAAGAAAGCTCCAACTCCCTCTCAATTTTTTGTAGGCACCAACCTACAGGAGGCTCCAACCTCTGTCAGCTACAACTGACATCTATCAAGCTACAACTTGATAGGGGAGCTCCAACTTCCTTACTCTTTCAAAATAAAACACTTGCTGATTTACCTTGGATATCAGCTCTGTTCTGAACCTTCTCTTTTGCTGTCCATCAGTCTTCATATCTACCCTGCATCATCTTAGCATCTTCTCGGATTCTCTATCATCTCCTCCTTCTCCTCTACCTTACTGCTTCATTTCTGCATCTCTAACCTCACTCTCTAACTTTTTTATGCATATCAATGTGATATTATTTATATAAATTCCCTTATGACTGTTAGCATTCCTCAGGGAATTTGAAATGGATAGCCATGCCTCTTTGCCTTCTGCCTTCTCATTTCTTTTACTTGCTCATTCAGAAAAATATAACAATATGCATTAATTTCAATATTACAGTGGGAGTTTTGTTTTGCTCCGGAGACTTGCCAATGCATAACAAACAATATAAAATCAGTTACAACATTTACATTCACATTTTTAGTTACATAAAGACAATTTCACTCAACCCATTTTCTGGCCTTTGGCTTTGTTGGATTTGTCTTTTCTATTGTTGTTAGGTAAATGTTCTCCCTTCCTATGCTATTCACTGCAATTGTGTATCTGCAGCTGTCATATACCTGTTCTGCATACTCTGTTCACTGTATTCTGCATATTCTCCAGTTTTCTGTGCTTGTACACTTGTCAAATTCATTCCTGTGCATATTCTTGTTCATTGTGATTGTGTGTCTGCTGTATATATATATATAACTGCTGATCTGGAAATTTAAATAAACATATCTGGAGACCTTTTTCTTCCAAGGTTATCTTATGGTTGTGAACCATGTCTAAAAAATTATATATGTGGGAACTTTGTTCTTTGCCTTAATGGGATTATACCTTATTATAAAATCCATAATGTGCCTCCAACGTTCTCTACCTTTTATATTTTGATTATGAAATCATATATGTCGGGACCCACAATTTTGCGCTCTTTGTATCTGTCTGTGCGATGAAGTAGACCACGATTATAAGGCCATTGAAATTCTCCACTACTCAATGGTCTCCGGCATGTTAATAAATATATGTTCCCGGTATTAAAGCTCGACCAACAACTTCATATAATATATCGAATTATGATTTGAATATTACAATTGGACCATTGCAAAACTTTTAACTTTTCAATCTTCATAAGCGATGTTTCCTTTATAAAAACTATATGATGGCCAGTAAACCCATAGTCCCCTATCTATTGTTTCAATTCGATGTATAGAAGAATGCATCCCCAGATTTTAACTCCAATTGTATATATACCTCTCTCAATTCATACGAGAGTACACCTCCATCTTATTGTCTAAGCTGGAAATTTAAGTGAGTGTGGAGCTTCAATATATCACTATTTCCTCAAAGGTCATAAACCCCTCATTTCATATCATATACCCTTTTATCAACCCCAACACTAAGTCTTTATACAATTTTCAAACGGAGGTTTCATTGTTATCCTATGGTTCAACCTAAAAGAATAACACACATATAATATGCTTTCATATTCAAACCCCAACGCTAACCTTTGAAAGGTTCGGGCCCCACAGCTTTATAAACCCTTTTTCTATTTTCCGATGCGATTAATCACAACTGAATTCTTCTGATTGCGATTGGATCCTTTGTAATTGTCTCGATGCGATTGATCGCAATCACATCCTTCTATGGGATGTTCCGATGTTCCGCCCTTTTTCCAATGCGATGGCATGCCTTTTAAGCTAGACCTCAAACACATATGAGTCACTGTTCATAAACACATCGGGCCCGCAATTTCCATCGGGAATTTTATTAACATGTTTCACTGTTATGATCTTCTCCGATGCGATTCGTGAGAGTCCCACAGGGTTAATAAATTCTTCTGTCCATTCAATTTATTATAATTTATGCGTTTGCCAATGGTTTAAAAAAAAACCAACACTACTCGTCGGGCCCATAGTGATTATATCACTTGCCTTTCCGTTAGCACTCCTCATATGCAATTGCGCTCTGAATGGTTACAAGTCTTTACACTTATCACTTTTTATTCAAAGGTTTGAATCATTCACATTTAAAAGTCAATTCAAATCATATGAGCCCCTGATGTATTAAACTTCGGCCCTACACTCAAAATTTCAATACATACTCCAGATATCATTTGCGAAGGGTTTTACATTATATAACTCTTTAATGTATTAGCATAGTGTATATCGATTGTATTAAACCTTTGTTTTAATATCTCTTCCAACCCTCGCATACATATATGTTTCAACTTGCATCAAACATATAATCCGCACATAAACCTTTATAATAAAAAAATTATCACCGCGCTCACCGTTGAATATCGAAACCATATATTAGATTAAAAAGTCGGCCCCACAGCAACGAACCTTATATTAAGTTTCATACATCGCACAATCACGATGGCCGTTGATTCCAAACATTGACTATCAGATGGCCCAGGGCGTTATCGCATTATTTTTCCTCCCAAACTTTAACGTGCCCAAGTCACGCAATAAAAATGGTTTTACCAAACCGCCCGAGGCCACGCATCACAAAAAGACTTAGATCACATTCCAAATATAAAATCCACTTACCAAGTTTGGGGCCACGCGATACTGTTGGTATTGAAGCTCCGACTTTATTGTTCATCCAAGGTTCCATTAACTCATGGTTCCGATTTATTCATTCGTTTGTTAACTCTGTCTCTGCCTTTGAGTTCACATTCAACTTTAATACAACCATATATTAACGCAATCTCAAGCCATCCCTTATTCCACTGGTTCAAATTACCATAACCCTTCTCTCTACCGAAATTAAATCAGTTCCATTGGATTTGAGAGTCCATTACACAGAATTCAACTCAAAAAATGCCCAGTAACACTAAACCAATTCCTCAATTTTAGAACCTCACTGCCCATGATTTCATAACAGAGCTTGTAATTTCAAAAGCTCAGAACTTCACTGCCCATGATTTCATAACAGAGCCTGTAATTTTCTTCAAGTGCCTTATTCAATCGATGACTGTAATGTCGAATGACTGCAGCTTATGCATTTGTTCAAACACAAAATCAACATTCACAAAACCCTTGCCATAATTGCACACCACAACATCATAGACTTTGAATAGCTCTCTGCTTCAGTTCACTGCTGCTTGCCTCTGCTACCTCTCTGCTGCCTCTGCCACCTCTCTTTTCCATCTCCTTTGCCATCAATGACAACATTTCCAACATGCATGATACCAACCACTACCCTCGCCTTGCCGCATATATCCCAGAAGTAAAGCAAAAATGGTGTAGGTTTTGTAGGTCTGTAGGACATGATGAATAGAAATGTTGAACATATGATCTGATGATTGACCGGGGAAACCTAAATAGGGAACAGTCAGATCCCTCATCACCTAGATCCCTTGCAGGTATGGGAGGCTCCCTGTCCAGGGGCAGGGGAGGGGGGCGAGGGGGAAGCATAGGTAGGGGTAGAGGCCAACTGATATGCTATAATTGTGTAGAATTAGGTCACTTTGCAAGGGACTGCACGAACCCAAAGCGGCAATCCTACAGATATTACAGACAGCTGGACCATGTGATCGAGGACTGCCCGATTCTAATGGCCAAGGTACAGGAAAAGCAACAGACTCCTACATAGAATATAAAACGGGTTAAGGTGGAGCCTCGTGAGGAGGGGCTGAGCATTAATGTGATAATGCGTAGCGGTATGGCCACTAGGGGGGTTGGCAGAAAAAGTTGAGATGGAGCCTCTTATCCGCAAAGCAGTCACTAAACAAGAAGGCATGGACTTACAGAAGGAAAAGGAGACCTCTGTTGTGGCTCAGCAAGATTGTGCTCAGGACGAAACATCGGCTCCAAACAGTAGAATTGAAGATGAAGTCAAACCATTCTTACAGGCATGCACGAAGCTTCTGCATAATCAATGGGCCATAAAAACCTCCAAGCCCTACTCGATGGTTGTGCAGGAAAAGAAAACCTAGTCATTAAGATTAAGGAGGTGCAAAAACTTTATGAGCAGAAGAGATACGATTAACTACGCAGATTGGTGATTATGAAATGAACCAGGTAATTCTAGACCTAGGATCAGATGTGAATGTACTACCTAAACAGACTTGGTAGCGGATGGGAGAACCTAAATTGGACTGGTCCACTATCCAGCTGCGCATGGATAATCAACAAGAGATCATACCGTTGGGAAGATTGTAAAAGATTGTAGTAGATATTACCGGAGTCAAGGTATGAGCTGACTTTGAAGTCATTCAGATTGTAGAAGATGCGGACCCGTACCCGACACTCCTAGGATTGGATTGGGCCATTGATATGATGGTATTATCAATTTGAAGAAAAAAAGGATGGTATTTGAAAGTGAGGGAACATGGGTGATCGTACCACTAGACCCTGCAGAAGGAGAAAGGTATACCAAGCCAGCACGTGACACTAGTACATTTGGTGGAAATTCTGACACTTGGTTCGGAAACTTTTGACCAAATGTCGGAAATTTCCCCAAATTTTTTCAACTTTTTCAAATCCCGCCCAAAACCGTCGCTATACTGACGTTTAGAGACAAGTGTCGCAATACCGACACTTAGACAAAGTGTCGCAATTGTGACGTTTGGAGGAATCCGTCGCAATACCAACACTATGCCCCAAAGCGTCGTTATTGTGATGGCTTCCTCCAAATGTCGCAATTGTGACACTTAGTCTAAGTGTCGCAATTGCGACATTTGGAGGAAGTCGTCGCAATAGCGACGCTTTGGGGCATAGTGTCGGTATTGTGACGGATTCCTCCAAACGTTGCAATTGTGACACTATGCCCCAAAGCGTCGCTATTGCGACAGCTTCCTCCAAATAAAAATGATTTGAAATGAAAAAATCAAATGTAAAAATCAAATGTGCGCTCATTTGAAATGCACGCTCATTTGAAATGCAAAAATAACATGTAAATAAAAATGATTTTATTAAAAACTACATGCGCATTCGCCCTCAGCATTCGCCCTCAACTCTTGCAGAACATCATTCACCCTCATCATTCACCCTCAGCTCTTGCAGAACATCATTCACCCTCAGCATTCGCCCTCAGCTCTTGTAGAACAACATTCGCCCTCAACATTCACCCTTAGCTCTTGCAGAACAGCATTCGCCCTCAGCTCTTGCAAAATGGTAAGTTCTTACTGCAGGCCCTTCCTCCTATAGTAGGGTTGACCCTATTTGGGTTTTTTTTCGTCAATTCCATTGGATTGTGTTAGGCTATAGGGTTCTCTCTAGATGTCTTCCAGTGTTCTTTCGGATGAGTTTCAAAGAGGATGTGTAAGATGTGTTTGCACTTGCATGAATTTGACTCCACCAGTTTCATGAAGTTTAAGCTATGGATTTTAGTTCGACAAACTCATGCAAGTGCACAAGTTTGGAGTATCAAGAAATTTGAGGCTGAGGTACTGAGTAAAATAAGAAACACATTGATATGAGTTCATCCAATTGAAGATGGGATAGATCAACTGTTTCACAGTGTGAAATGTACTACAGATGTAGATCCAAAAAAATCTATAACTTTATAATTCGTATTACAGGTGCAGATCCAAAAAAATTGCAATTTTATAACTCGAAAATTGCCAGATCTACAAAGATTTGGGCAATTTTAAAATAGAATCAACAACTAGTCGATTAGATGGCTCGATCACTACCAGCAAAGAACAAAGATTCAAAATTACATCCATAATGGTTGAAAGAAACTATATGCGCACTTGTATGGCTCAAAGAAAACTCCAAATTTATATGGTTATCTGGACAATTTTACATTGAAGAGCCCTTTTAAATCCAAAATTGAAAACTCATTTTGTTTAAGATCTACAAACATCTATAGAATTTACAACAAATATTTCATATATCTACAAATTTTTTCAATGAATTTTAGATCTAGAGTATATTACAACAGATCTAGGGTTCTTTCGGGTATCTTCCAGTGTTGAATTTTTTTCCCACAAAACAGAGTCCAGGTAGGGATAACAAGGAAAATTATGAAACAATCTATGTGGATAAATGTGTATTATCTCCTTCACCAGTCATGCATGCTTTATTTACCACGAACACCTCTGATTTGATATTCATTCGTTGCTTCATCCATTTCACTTAGAAAAAGGATAAGGCTATCCCATGAAGTGCACCCTTTTGGTGTTTAAAACTAACCCAAAGTCCGCCCTTATAACCTACCAGCAGGTGCTCTATATGCTGTTTTCTAGCAACTACAGACACATTAGATGAAGAATTTGAGGATGGATCAATAGAAGAGTTCACAAAAGCACATAAAGGAGAGCCCTGTGCTGGGCATAATTAAAAGCAATAACAATCTATAAAGCTACACTCCTCAAAGGAACCATGGAGTGAAGAGTCAAAGACAAGAGAACCATTAGCTAAGGTTGTTTTATACTAATTTCATTTGGTTGTTGTATATTGTTTGGCAAGGAGATTAGAGTGCCTTTGTCAAAGTAAAACCTGTAGGCATGTTACATATCAGGAGTTGCAATTTGATACTTCTGGTTTTTCAACAGGTTTCATTTCTAGATTTCCTCCTAGAGTTTTTCATTTCTGCGCTTCTGTTTTGAATGGGAAATCTCCCTTGAAATGTTTTTTAACCTTGTGAACTCAATTCAATTATGCAACATCCTTATTCTTGCAGGGAATTTTATAGGAAGAGGAGGCTGTAGTTAGCCTCTCTGCAAATTGAATCACTAGAAATATTAACTTGACTGAGTTAAATTATCTTAGCAATGCTGTAATTTAGTAATATGGATTTTCATCTTACAGGGCACTGGGTTCTGCTGGGAACATATTTTCCACAAACGAAAAGGAAGTTGTTTCACTTGTTGGACTTGGATGACCATTGGAGATGATCGAGTGTATTGTAGAACTTGGAGATGAGGTTTTGCTTCTAGTATATATTAAAATTGTCTTGCCATCTATTAGTTGTTTTGAGCTGCTGCAAACTCTCTGGAATTGAAATGGTAATGCTAATAAAATACAAATTGTAGGTAGTGACTCTTAGAAGAGGCTCTTCGGGAAGCATTGTTCACAAGCAAGATATTAGTACTCAATTAAACATTCATATTGTCCTATGCTTTTTGGATTTAGTCTTATTCCATAATAAAAACCAAAATTTATCGTCATTCCAAACATTTCATCGCTTCACTTTATCTTACGTATTATTATTTCAAGTCTGACACTAGGGAGACATGGGAAATTCCAGCTTTTCACACAATTTGTACCATGCTAAAGTCTTTAATGCAAGGAGAAATTATGATGGAAGATGTTGTTGATCCAACAGGGTGTGGAAATACATTCTGTGGTGCATTCCTTATTGGATATTGGAAGACTCGAGACTTATTAATAACAGGCCCATGGGGTAGTATTGCAGCAAGCTTTAGTAAGTACTAAGTATAAAAGATCCACATACTTCCGTAATTTTGCATAATATGAAACAGGATTCATGGATATTCATTTTCATCTGTGTACATAGCATGGCACAATACAAGGCTATGATAATTTTCTTTTAGAATAGCTTGTGACTTCATCATGCTAAAAGTATATGGATTTTCCTTGCAATATTTTAAAAGCCCTGGTCTCAATGGGGATCTTTCTATGGTTCCCCATCGGTTTGGCATTGGCTGTAACGAGGAATTTGGTTGGTTTATGCCTGCCTTACTGGTTGGCTCTACCAGTGGGATCTTTCCTGGGGGTAAGAATAAGAGTTCGAGGAATTCCTCCACTAGTGCAGATCAAAGATGAGAAAACCAGTACATTATATGTTTGTTCACATAGAACTCTTCTTGATCTTGTTTTTCTTACTGTAGCACTTAGAAGGCCTGTAACAGCAGTTACATACAGTATCAGCTGCGTAACAGAGGCAGTGTCACCCATCAAGACTATAAGGCTTAATAGAAACAGAAACAAAGATTGGGAGATCATGAAAAAACTCTTAAGCCAAGGTGACCTGGCTGTTTGTCCTGAAGGAACTACTTGCAGAGAGCCTTATTTGCTTCGATTTAGTCCTCTTTTTGTAGAAATTACAGATTCAGAGTGTTTAATTCCTCTTTTCAAGAATTTGTAAGACCCACAAATGCAACTTCTTTTACCAACTTAAAAACTTGTCAAATACCTTGAAAAAACATTGTTTTAAGACTCTTACCCCCTCATAGGCTATTAGTTTCTCATTGAGATTGAATAAGAAAATGTATGATAAAAATCTCATACCTTCAAGCTGATTACTTAAATGCTTGTAGATTCCTCTTCAAGATTGTGATCATGGAACGACGATAAACTAAACTTTGCTCCTCGGCCATCATTGCTTTGACTTTGTTGTCATACTTTATGAGATATTGAAAGTCTTCATTACTCTATTTTCCTTCTAGTTTGAACTGAGATGACATCCTTCATACTCTCATCTAGTACTTAATATGGTATTCTTGGTCTTCAAGCTCCATACCTGCATAGTCTAGACTCCATCCTAGAACTCCATTTGTTTTTTCCAAGTTTTCTTCATACTTGGGTCAATGTTCTTCTCCCTTATGGTTTTTCAAAGGTCCTTCAAGCCGAGACATAGGTTTTAGATGGATCAAGAATTCTATTTCTTGGCATATGACATAATACTAGCTACTCTTGCATGTATTATTACTCTTACTATATGGCAGACTGGAGAGTCACAAGTACAAAAAGGTGTGTACATCAATCAAGGCCCTTATGTAATTTTTTTATTAACTGAAATATATATGTGTGTGGTGGGGGAAAGGGGATTGAAGTAGAAATATGTTGATATTTGGATTTCCCTTTCCATATGTTCACATAGTGACAAAATTATGGTATATTCTTTCCTGTGAAGAGTTTTTAACTTGTACATATTTCAGGGATTGAATTTTTCAAGACACAAGCTGGAAAAATAGAGGAAGAGGTTGATAGCCACAGGCCAAGTGGATTTGAAATAGTATTCCCTGCAATGCTAAAAGAAGCTAAAGCATTAGGTATAGATCTGCCTTATGAATTTCCTTTCATAAAGCACATCATTGAAAAGCGGGAGGCTAAGCTTCAAAAGTTAGAATCTGATCACCATTCTCCTTTGTCATTGATAAATTTTCCATCTCTCAAAGTGATAATTGACTAACTTTACCTTTTACATTGGTGGTGTTTGGATCAGGCTTCCTCCTGATCTTTTCTATGCCTTACCAACAACGCTACTCTATTCTTTGGAATGCCTGCAAGAAATAGTAGACTAGGAGAAAATAATGAAACTTCAATCCAAGGATGGATCATTCCTTAGCTCGTCGGCATCTACGGCAGTTGTGTTCATGCGTACAGGGAACAAAAAATGCTTGGATTTCTTGAATTTTGTCTTGAAGAAATTCGGAAACCATGGTATGAAAAATTACAATATGATTTCAGGAAGGCCCTTTTCTTTTTATATACTCTATGAAAAATGTTAAATTTTAAATTGAATATTGCGAATGAAGAATTTTGGGTCTCTAACTTCAAAAATAAGCATGTAGCCTGGAATTTAGGGTCTGTATAATGCATTTCTCCATTATTTTGGCTTGGAACAATGCCTCCACTATGGTGAGTGAGGGGGTTGGGAGGCTCGAGTCACATGTACCCAAATATTTAGAGTTTGTTGTTGTGTTTCCATCCCCTATTTGAATAAAGCCTGTTGGGATTTCATCTCCTTGTGCATATTTTCAATGATTAAAATTTTTCATATTGTATTGCGATGTATCCCTTGAGTGAGTTTTGGATTTGTAAGTTTTCTTGGTGTTTCATTTATAAAAAAAACTGTTTCAAATTGAGATTTATGGATTCCACTTCAATATTTGGATATAACTTGTTATTTCAGATTTAAGGTATTCCATTCTCACTAGCAGATTTTTGATGTGTGCTACCCAGTATGAGAAATATGTTGGAGGCCGTGAGAAGGCATATTGGCTACTAGTAGATTAGCCGTGGAGTTGCCATCTCCTTGCTTCTCGTTGTTACCACTATCTATCATGTTGTTAATTTTAGGGCATTTGCTGCAAATAGACAATTTTAGATTTTTATTTTTATTTTTATCACAATAATTTCCTTCCACCATTATCAGCAGTATACATAATGGTAATGCAATGTAATAGTAAGGAACAATAGAATAATAGCGAAGATAATAAGGACACCAGTATTTAGGTCGGAGACTAGGGCAAAACCCCACAAGGGGGAAAACCCAAACTTAATTCTTCTTATTATTCAATTAATATCAAGATTTTAGTAGAAAGAGATATAATGAGATGCCATACATCAGGCCACCTAGGGGCCAACAACTTTTGCTTGCCCAGCAAGCCTAATTTAGGTCACTGTCAATAGCTGATGTAAGATCACTATCTATTAACCATCATGGCCCTGATAAGAGTCACTGTCTTATTGTCACATGCTGCATATCATGTTTTCAGTGTTCAATTTGATCAGATATAGTGCAGCAGGACAACCTCACAGTAGACACCTCCATATTGTATAATGTCATTCTATTTTACCCTAGACCTGTAGTATGTTAGGTTTCCATCTGGTGACATTGTAGGTTATATTATGTAGTGTTAGGTCCCTTCCTGTATAAATATATGTTTAGTCCCATAGATAAATCCGATAGATAAGTCCTCCATAAGATTAACCGAGCTGCCACAGTAGAGTCATAGAAATATCTGAAGTTGTGTATTTCACTGTGCCAAGATCCGAACTGTGGTACCATAATACTTTTCAACAGAAACCACGCCTTAAGAGAGGTCCAAGCTGCTTCAGGGAATAGATATTCAAGCCTGTGCCATAGAAAGATGTTGCATTGGTTGTTTCAATTAATCTCTGTGATGATATATTTGAATATCAAATAAAAACTGTCTACTTTTGAATTCTTTTACTGAGCGTCTGTTTTGGATGGGTACGTAGTTGTGCTGAGATAATTGAAAATACTGGATTTTTTATAACTCTGTTTGCATCATCGTGCACCTGGATGACAGAGGAGTCTCGTTCAAATAAAAGGAGGAACATTTCAGAACCTGGAGCAAGGTTGTTGAGCAAGCATAGCATAATAGTGAAATTGTAGCGAAGGAAGAGAGTAGAAGCCTCCCACATCAAAGTCACGAAGGCATATGAACACAAAAATTAAATCGTTTTATAGATTATGAATTGCAGTTAAGGCGGGTAGTGGGAAGCGATTAGAATAGTTGAAGAGCAGTATTTTCAAATCCAGGGCTGGCTTGCTTTTGGTCCATTCCACTCATTTTTAATCGATCAATGAACGAAACAGGATTGAGGTTTCATCCACCTATCGATGTCTGTGGATATTATGTTGAACAAAGAAAAAGGTGCCCTTCCGCACCGTAGAGAAAATGGAGAGATATATGAAATACTCCTGGCTATGCCAGTTTTACTGTTAGGTTATGCATTTTTATGGTTGGCACAGTGTAATGTTTAATAAAATATTTCATAATTAACCCCTTGGCATTTACTGCATTAGACTACTACTCCTCTACAGCCAATCAAAAACCGAGTTCTAAGGCAAGACGTGGAGAGGGCAATCCAAGGAAAGAATGTTGCTTGGTAGCCATTCGAATCACGTTGTTGCAAGGAGGGCGATGCACCTGAACATCGTGGGGTCTC
Organism: Pinus albicaulis; assembly: GCA_034641835.2. Classification (NCBI taxonomy): domain Eukaryota; kingdom Viridiplantae; phylum Streptophyta; class Pinopsida; order Pinales; family Pinaceae; genus Pinus; species Pinus albicaulis. The sequence goes on from CM076575.1 coordinate 2,061,179,595, forward strand.
CACAAGGATAGTAAATCGAATCCGGTGTCAGAGGTAAGCCTCCATCATGCTGCTAAATTGTACCCTTGGCATTTACTGACTTTTACTCTGGCTTGATTATATTTGTGAGGGCTCTGGATTCCTCTTGCTCATGATACTAGACTATACATTCTCAATCTCACATCTCTATTTTATGATCATAGTCTCGCATCTCTATGGTTAGTCTCGTATGTGATTCTCAGTCTTGGTAGTGGCATATGTACACAAGTATCGACACTATCATAGTGATCTCAACACATCTAAGTTATGAACTCACTCCAAATATTATAAATAAATATCTGAACAAAGTCTTGAACAATAGTGTATATACGACATCATTTGGCATCGATTCACAATTGAATGCACAGTCTCGTTGGAATAATTGTATTCACAATGTATTGTCTTGCTTCAGTGGATGTATAATATTGCTTCAGTATAGAGTATGTATTGTTTCATTTCAGTTCAATATATATAAGGTCTTGCTACAGTAAAGTATGTAATTGATCTCAGTTCAGTACAATAATATGATGGTCTCAACACTCTGATGTATAGTTAATCTCTGCACTTTGGTATGGGTCCTGGCACACAATAATATGGTTGACCTCAGTGCAATTGCATGTCTGGCGGCATCACAGTTGTATGTATATTAACACAGTTGGATATTTATATAGCTTCATTAACATTACAGTGGTATATGTGGCATCACAACATTACAATATACATGGCATCATAGTCACAGTTATGTAGCATTATAGTTCATTAGTAAAACAGTTCAGTGTATGGCTTCATTAATATAACAGTTTAGTATGGCTTCAGTAGCTGCTAAATTGTACCCTTGGGATTTACTGCATTAGACTGCTACTCATCTGCAGCCAATTAATAACCGGGTTCTAAGGCATATCAAGAATAAGATATCTCTGAAGCATATTTGAATCAATTAATTTATGGAGTCTGGAAAATGAATTTATTTTGGATTTGTGGGTAAGGTTTCAGTTCTGTAAAAATTTCATAATTCAACTCTTTTGAAGTTTGCAACTCAGCCTTCAACAAGCCTGTAATTAGGCCTAAGTAAAATCCTGAATTTGACTCCTCTTGTAGTCTACAATTCGACTCTGTGACCAACGAAATTCACTCTGTGGAAGCCTGTAATTTTGACCCATGTGCAAGAAACTTTAGACATGCAACTATTTCAGATTTGTATTCATTTTTACGATTGGTCGCATTCATTTTTTTTATAAATATTTTAAGTCATGCGTCGGAAGATTGACATATCGTAAGCGTCAGAAGACCGACGTTACATTTTAAAAAAAATTTACTATGCCATCGGAAAAGTGACATTTTCCAACATCGGAAGAGCGACGTTCCCAAACACGGAAAAGAGACGTTTCCAAACGTCGGAAGACCGACACCACTAGCGTCGGAAGAGCGACTTATGCTCAATGTCGGTATTGCGAAACTTCAAAGTGTGGTTAGCCATAACGTCTATCTTCCGACACTTTAAGAGCTTCGGTATTGCGATACTTTAGAAGTGTCATTAGCCATAACGTCGGTCTTCCGACACTTTACGAACGTCGGTGTTGCGACACTTTAGAAGCGTTGGTATTGCGACGCTTCTGCAAAAAGTTGGAACAAGTGTCGCAATACCAATGCTTTATGGAAGTGTCGGAAGACCGACGTTATGGCTAGCCACGCTTTGAAGTGCCTCAAACTGTTGCTCTTGCGACGACTAGGTGTCGGAAAACTGACAAATTGGCCGTAAAAAATTGGGCTAAATTTACTAGTGTAAGGAAGAAGAGGTGGATCACATCTATAAGTAAATGTCGAGGGACGAATATTGGATCAAGCCTACAACCGATGGTGTGATTTGCTGGGAGAAGGACAACGAATGCTTTTCCGACTCCAACGAAGAAATCAAAAATTGGAAAAACCAACTACATGATGTCTCTGCGTTGCACTACCTACGAATTACCAGGGAATTCCAGTATATATAGCCTTTGAGGTAAGAGAACTACCCTACTTTGATGGTTTCGGTAGTATAAAAGAATTTTTGTGAACCTTTGAAGCTGAGGTTCCCAAAGAATGAAGGCTATGGGTCCTTAATATAGCTATGCACGCAACACCTGCGAGATGGCGGGCCACGCATAAGGGGGGCATTCCAGGAATGGGAGGAATGTCAGTATATGATGGTCCTACGATTTGAACCTTTGATTGACATGCGCGTTAAGATATTCCAGGGCCCAGGGGAACTGTGCGAACATTTGTTCGCTTGGATGGACCAATGGTGTGATCGTACTACAGAAGAATGGGTTCACCTATTTATTTATGCCTTGGGACCAATTCCCGCTGCATAGTACCTATATGCGGAGCTACATCAGCACACCTGCTAGTGGAAAACCTTAAAGGATGAATTCTTGGGGACTTTCGGGTTAACGGGAGGATGGGAGGTGCTTGAGGAAGCTCTGCAGAGTATCAATACCTTTGTATTTGGTGGATCCAGCCTTGATACAACGGGTGGAAGACCCACATGGGAAACACAAATGGAGGATATTGTCGAGTACCACAAGATCACCATAGAAGATTGTGACGCAGACCCGCACAATGTGTCAATCATAGAATCAGCAGGGGAACACACAGTTTCAAGGCCTCTGTTACATATGGTGGATGTTATGAAACCTCTAAACCCACGAAGCGCTAACATGGGTCCGAAAGAACAACTCAAGTTGGCTAACATTGGGGAACTATTGGGATGAGGGGGCAATAGGAAATATTGCGGAACTGCTCATGGAGTATCGAGACTTGTGTCCAACCAAGTTTCTAGAGCCTAGGGATATCACGGGGAACTTAGGCAGTATGCACAACACTCTGAAACCAGATGCGCGGCCGGTAAAACAATGCCCTTATCGTACGCAAAAGGTTAGGGAGGAGATCGATAATACGCTCATCGAACCAACCAAATGGTCGAATTGGGTGAGGCCTACGACTGAGAAATAACTGCGTTCGATCCTTGGACATACAGGCTACTACAGAAAATTAATCAGGGATATGCACTGATCACTACACCTCTAAAAAAAGCTTCTTAAGAAATATGTTTCATTCATTTGGGATGGCGCGTGCTAGAAGAACTTTGAGATACTCATGAAAAATATGGTCTCTGTACCTATTCTTACTTTCCCCGATTGGGGGACGTTATGTCATGATCATGTTGATACTTTGGGGATGGCCCTGAGAACGAACCGTACGCAGCCTGGCGCTGGAGACAGTGATCACCCAATCGCATGTGCTAGTCGGAAAATATCAAGTGCGAAGCGCAATTATGCCACCACGGAAAAGGAAGGGTTGGCCTTGATCTATGCACTACATAAGTATCAACACTATCTGTTAGGAGGACACTTTAATAGGATTACAAATCATTCAGCTTTAGAGTACCTAGTAAATAAGCCTGTGTTGGGGGGGGAAAATCTACAGGTGGCTGTTACAGTGTCAGGAATATGATTTTGACATCATGGTCAAGCCTTGAAAGTTGAGTACGAGGCGAGATCACTTGTCCCGAATTGAGACGAGAGAAGAACCCACTAGCTGGAAGAAAGGATTGCTTGAGGCACAGTCGTTTGCCATTAGGGTCATGGATGCACGCTCCAATAAGATCTCTTCGTTCCTAACCACAGGCATGGCACCTGCCAAAGATTTGGTACGACAAAAGAAGGAGTTAGTTAACTGGGCGACGGATTTTACCATTATCGCAGGTCATGAAGTGCTGCGTAGATATGGTCTAGAGCATGAGAACCATGGTCTCTTGGCAGAAGCTCACGGAGGCATAACAGGAGGTCACTATGCAGGAAAGAAGTCAAAACAAGAGATCTTGCATGATGGGCTATGGCAACATAGAATTTCAGTTGGAAAGAATCACATCAGATCGAAGTCGGTGCGTTGGGAACGCAGGAGGTTTTCTCGAAGCGCAGGGGTGCGCTGAGCGCACCCCGAGTGTGAAAACTAGCCATTGGAATAGTAAAATCAAGTAAAAATAAAAAATTACCATTGGATGGGGTAGGCGACTGACATTTAATGCAACGATTTTTGGATATTTTTTACCATTTACTTGATGGTAAGTCCTGCGTGACATCTACCCTATCGTTAGGCGATCCCCAAGGCTATAAAAAAGGTGAGCTAGATTGGAAAAGGGTTCTGTATCGCTTGAAAAGATTTTACTTGGCATGATTGTCCTGGACTAAGTTGTGCTGTAAGAATTTCTGTGCCTATAGCATCTCGTTCATGTCTGAGCAGCCAACTCCCTCTGACAGTAGCAATCTTGAGTTTATCTTTCACGCTAGGATGACGACCATGAATCCGACTGAACTCTCCAAGCCCGTGACCTTGGTGGAACAAGAAACTAAGGAAGTGGTGGAGGTCGAGTTAGAAGTTGAATAGATCCTCTCCATGCCTAGCCCAACCATAAGGAAAGGAAAGGGAAAAGAAAAGGGCTCAGGCAAGCCCTCAAAACCAACGAAATGGGTCGCAGGGAAGCCTCGTACTTCCCCGCGAAACGTAAAATCCCCGCGGGCTGCTCAGGAGGAGGCCCAGACAGCCGAGCCGATCAATTGGTTTCCCCCCTTCGTTCGACCACATAGGACATTGACGCGCACACTGAAGAACCTCGATGGCTTGATCACCTACCTGTAGATGCCACTGACCCCGGGGGAGGTTCCTGTCATAGGTGATCCTTTTGGAAGGTTTCATGAAATCAAGTTTGATGATCATGATTTGGCCAACTTTCAAGCCTTCTCTAAGCTAGCACCCGAATTATACCTTGATAAATTTCATGGAGCCAAGGGGGACAAATTTGTCCCCCAGTGTTGGGTGTGTGGTTTGGATGGGTCCGAACTCCTGAACCTGCTCAAGATGCCACACTTCGGACACTACAATGTCATGGACTGGCTCGCATGATAATTGCTCACCATTATTCATGACGGTTGCCTATGGATCCAGGACAGGATTCCCATTGATGCTGCACTAGTTCATCAGATTACTGGTCTCCCCATGAGCAGACCAAATCCCCTAGAGCGTGTTTGTAGGAAATACGAGGGGGAGACTGCTAAGTACGTGCACCAAAAGTACCATGTGGAGCACAATACTCGGGGTTTCATTATCAATTCCATTAGTGACCAAGGTACGCACTTGGGCACCACGCTGTTGGCATGTAAAATGATGAAGAAATGTCAGGTCACCTCTGTTCCAGCCTATGTAATTCGGTTAGCAGGCCAATGCGGGAAAAGGGTATGTTTTAACTGGGAAAAATATTTGTGTGATGAGTTTCTGACTAATGTCCGCAAGTCCCAGGAACAGGGCTGTGCCTTTTGTTACTCTTGGTTGATGTTCCTCATAGCGTTGGTTGCCTGGGAATCCCCTGCAGAGTCAGTCCTCCCTGAGCTTACCCCGGACATGTGCAAAGGGGCTCGCTATGCACACTTATGGGATTCCACGGATCCGCAATGTCTCGAGGACAACCGGGTGTTCTGGGTCCTCTTTCAGAGTAGCTTGGCCACAACTGTTGTTGTGGATTAGTCGCATGAGTGTACGAAATTGCAAAAGCTTAGAGAGTGTGGTCTACTCTCTAAAATATTGGTAACATGCAGAAAGTGGGGGGAGCTTAAAAGCATAAAAATTAATGGAAATAATATGCTAAAGTATGATATGGTTAAACTAAAACTAAAAAGAAACACAAATATACAGAAGCTATATAGAGAGTTCCAAACGATAATAATGGAAATGATGGCTCAATGGCCTCTTCTTATTAAATGTTTGAAATGGAGAAGAAATTTTACCCACTTGCCAAAGGGTCCCTAGGCAATGGCTCTAGGTCCCGATGTAAGGATGTTGCCTTCCAAGTTCTGCCTATGATGCAGTCTCACTCTCTCTCTCTACTGTGGTGGACTAAGATGTTGGGTGGCCAACTATCGAGTCCTCTTTAGCTCTAGCTCCAGGTCACACACAATGTTGGTGTTGCTTGGGCAACTTTGGCTAGCATAACATTGTGATCAACATTTGTTCATCTCTTGATGGGTTTATATAGGTGAGCTTCAAATCCTCCTTTCTTCCCTTGGTACATGATGGATGGTGACCCAAGGGATAGGTGTGATTCAAGTGTGTGCTCAAATATTCTTTTGTGTGCTCACATAATGTCTAAGGAGGTGTTGGTGGCTGTCCTTAGGCGACTTTCACATAAGGAGTAACTATCCTTTGCTTGTTGTGGTCCCGGAAAGTGACTTTTTTCCATTTCTAGGAATGCACGCTTATTGGGAAAAAAGGCGTGCAGAAGGTGCTCTTCTCGAAGGATAAAGCGCACATTTGAGCATTTATGACTAGTTCAAATCTGATTTTTCAAAACCTTAGAGATTTTAAATACTTCTTGATTCCATAATGTATTCCTATCCTGTAAATCCTTGGGCTCGACATTAATTGATGTCATCTTCTGGTGTACGATTTTCTAGTGTTAACAGTTGCCCCCTAATGTGTGAGGTCTAGGAAGAACTGTATAGCCGAAATACATTATAGTTTCTTTTTTGTATCGTACGTAGAGAGAGAGAGAGAGAGAGAGGTATGCGTGTATTATGGAATTGACAACACCTTGCACCGTTTCCGAGATAACCATGACCTAAGGGACCCCCTGCAGGCAAACAAAATATACAACATATGTACCAAATTTCAACGAGGCGGGCATGTCCCATGCTCGTGATGCTATGGCTAGTTAAACAAAATTGACAGATACATTTGCTTTCTGTGCCACTACTATGGTAGTGATGCTGGTGGTTGTTGATGATGACTGCTTACGCCCTCAGGGGCATTTTTTCTTTGACGATAGGTGGAATGTGGTACCCAAATGCGTAGTCTTGGTATGGCATATCATTGCGCATATGTACTGGCTAGGGCCTTGCCATGTAAGCATTGTTTGTCAGAGACGCTTATGGAGGCATGGGCCTTCGACAGATCTGATCAAAGTGAAATGGTTGTAAGGTACGATACCATCGTGACATGAAAGCTTTTGCTGTGGTCGAATTTCAGGAGAATCGATGACATTTGTGGACAATGATGTCTCCCACAGTGCCACCCAAGGATACCCCTTTGCATGGGGAGGGATTATCTAAGGTACCTCTTCATTTTTGGAAAAGAAGTGTTGAGTTCGAAAAAAAGGAAGCCTTCACCGAACCATGAGTCACCGACCTGAGGGCTCGGGGATTGAGATATGATGGGTTTAACATAGGCATGTTGGTGAGTGGTGACTGAAAACGGATGATGGGGATTCAGTGGCCTGAGGTCAAAGTATATTGCAGCAGCTTGGCAGAAGTCATAGTTATTTTTGGAGGGAAAATCCCTGGAGTCGGTAGGACTTCCAGGGCGGGTGTGAACCGCTATGAATGTCGTGGTGGTGCGTGCATGGGGGTAAAATAATTCGACCAAGGGAAATGGGGGACTGCTGCCATGGGGAAAAATATGAAATATGAGGGTGAAGTGGTGAAGGGCATCGTTTGCGGTCTTTTTACACTTACCAAAAGAATAAAATAATGAGGTTTGGTTTGTACAAAACACAGAGACAGGTACCCCAAAAGATGAAAGAGGGTTGCTCACTGAAGGTATGAGGACGGTGTTTTGTTGGGGGTAGGGGTCCCGTTGGTTGGTCTCATGTGTGGGGTTGATGAAGTAGAAGATGTCGCAGATGGGATTATGCTGATGGAGGTATGGCAGTCCAAATGCAGTGTGCGAAGGTGCGCTTTCAATATGCTTGTACAAATTGATCGTCCGGGAAGGGGGTTGAGTTTGAATGGTGAACTTGACCTTAAGCATGACATGTGGATGGGCATGAGGTGCTTCCCAGACTAAAATGGTATGGCCATGGCATCACTTGTGGGGTGGTACGGTCTACTTTGGATGATGATCGCCATGGTGGGGAGGCTCTACCAACCAACGCGGGCATTTATCATATGCAGGGTGAGGTGATGATAAGTGTGGTCGAGTATGAGGACCCTATGGTTTATTTCTAATGGAGAAATGATGTCAGGATATGCAAATCTCTCTGGGACTCTATCATGTCGAGGGTAGAATGATACCTGCTCCGAATCTTTCAGTGAATGGTGCTGTGAACGGTTTGCAGGTTCTTCCTGCAAAAACAACTACCTCAAGTGAAAGCATCTTCTTTTCATCCAATATTATTGAAAAACATGAATTTTGTAAAGGAAGATGGGAGGGTGCATACCTTCGGCGCTTGAAAAAATATTTTTCTAGAAAGTGAATGTGGGGCATCGCCTTCGTTCGTCATGGCATACTAATGATGGTGCAACTTACAGTTTGCAGAACGAACCTTTTGATCTCCTGTTATGGACCTTCGAAATTCTGGAAAAGGGCGATAAATATGGGATTATGGCCCTAATCCTATTCATTTGTACTTGCTAAGTTTTGGGAGATCAAAGGTGATTGCAGAGCCTTTCTTGCCATTGCGGTCAGCCTGTGTACCAGGGATTAGCGATATTATGCTGAGGTAACTTCCATGACGTCCTGTATTTCAATATTTTCAGTTTGATGATGCCGGGGGCTGTACAAATTGGGATTGTATGGCCTCAAAGGGACTTTTTTTCCTAGATTGTGCAGGAAATCTAGGCAAAGAGGTGCCCCCATTGCGCTTATTTCTGAGGGACAGCCGCGCGAAGGCGTGCTTTTCCCTCCTTTTTGCGCGCAAGGGAGCGCTTGTGAACGAAATAGGCATGCAAGGGCGCGCCTGTTTGAGAGACATGCACGCAAGGGTAGGGTTTTTGTAAAAACTTGGGTTTTTGTCGTCCCTTTTGATGTTTTCTCTGTACTGATGGGTGCCTGTTACTTGGCAGGTTGGTGTGGAGCGAGCGAGACTGACTTGACATCCGGACCGCTCTGGCTGTTGATGCAAGGGCATGCCGTCAGTTGGCCACATGGGGCCTTCTAAAATTTGCTGAGAACAAGTTCCTTCGGTCAAAGGACCGATTGTTACGTTATATCATACATCATTGGCACAGGAGGCACATTATGTTCGTTCTGAGGGGGAAAAAATTGATTATCCGTCCAGAGACGGATATATACTTTGTGACTGGATTACTGCCTCAGGGTGAGGCATTGAGGTATCCACTCCCTACTGGGAGAGTGAACATGGACAGGTTCCGAAGGAGGCATTGCGGTGGTGGGCCTCTTACTGAGGGGTGCATCAATATTGCATCAGTGACAGATGTGGCTGAGCGGTGTGCTCTGGCCATTATTGTGCGACTGGCGGGGTGGTTTGCTCCACATCAGGCATCGGGCCCATAGGTGGGAGTTTTATGTCGTTTGAGGAACGAGCATTTTTTCGATTTTTCCCGCTTCTGTTTTGATGGTATGGTGTCGCAACTGAACAGGGTCCAACATGGATCAAAATAATTTTCCTATGCTAGCATCTTGTGCAACATTATGTATGGGAGGGTGGTGCTGCTAAGGCCTGTTGTGGCAGTGCCTATTGGGGGGCCGAGGGAGCCACGCATGAGGAGGTGGGCTCCAGTGATGCCACACGACGGTGGTTGCATGGTGGGTCGTTATTGGAACGACATGACGAAGGCCTGGTTTGGGGCCAATTCGTAGATGTTTTTGCCATACCCATACACAGGGATGGACTTTCAGGGTGATCCCTATATCGGTCTCCCTTTTGGTTATGTTTGGGGTCCCGCAGGTATGTGCTATATTTTTTCATTTGTTCGAGTTTTTATGTACTTGAGTGTTTTTTATTGACACTAACATTATTTTGGTTACTCGTGCAGATGTTAGCGAGGTGGGATGCCCAGTGGCCCGACTGGTGGGTCATGATCCTCTGCCACGACTGCCAGGTGGTTGGGGAGGAGGTTCCGCAGGTGGAACGGGTGGTGGCGCCGGTGGACCTGGTGGGGATGGTGCTGGCCCTTTTGGTGAGGCTAGCAACTTGGTTGCAGCTGAGGTAGTGGCCGAGCAAGCTCGTGTTGATGCGGCTGAGGTGCGCATCGTTGTACTTACGACTCAGGTGGCCGCTCTAGAGGACTTCTGGGGTCAAGTGGACCGCTTGACCTAGGGGATGCCTGCTTGTGGTTTCATGGACGACTTCGAGGAGGATTGGCTAGAGACGATGATGGCTCATGAGAGGGATTATCGGCCCACTCTACGATGGGTAGCTATTCCAGTGGTGGGCCCAGGTGCTCCTTTTGAGGGGGAATCCCCCTAGAGTAGTTTTGTACAGAGGGAAAGCACTCGTTATGGGGATGCTTCCCTTATTTTTGACGAACCTTGTATTTTTGGGTTGGCCAATGGGCCAGTGATACTATTTTTGTGCTCAGATACATATATTTTTTGATATATATATGAAAGATCTTTTTGCCGCTCTACATGGTGTGCTATCTATTTCGATTTATGTATTTTGTGTTATGTTGATGGATATCTATGTTTTTGGTTTTTTATGTATGGTGGTTTATTCGAGATGCATTCCAGTCTAGGATATTGTTAGCTATGCGATCAGCTGCTTAGTTTTGATTCCTCGATACATGTGAAAATGTAATGTAATCAAATTGTCTACTTAATCTTTTGGCACACAAATATTTTATAAACAGGTTTGCATCTCTAGTTTCAAATGTTTGGTTTAACTGCAAAACCACTAACTGGGAATCGAGGTAGATATGCATATGGCGGATGCCCTGATGGAGGGCCTCACACATAAGTTCGATAATGACGTCATATTCTGCCTAATTGTTGGTTTATGATCCGATGCACACACCATTTGAACATAGTGGTGATCGGTCAGGGTGGTAGATGACCCAGGTGGCGACAGCTAAGCTTTGAGACCATCGCGACGCTCCATCAGAAAATCTGAAATAGGGTTCAAGTAGGTGATCCATGGTGGCACTTTGAGCGCGTTTAGGTCCTTGGGTCAAAAATATTTAGGTGTTGGGATTTTTGTGTATTCTAACCCTAGGGGATAAGGGCTGCTAGGGCCCTTATGGGTAGAACTTCTTGAGGTAAAGGCTGTTGATGGGGTTAGTGAGGTAGGTCCTGTTTGGTTTCGTCAAGATGTATTCCCCCTGTCAGAGACAATGTTTGATGATATATGGTCCTTTCCACAAGGTTTTGAGCTTCCTTGGCCTTAAGGCTTCTTTTGCGACATTGTACCGAAGGACTAACTCTCCCTTGGTAAATGAGCGAGGGGTGATGTGGTAGTCGAATGATGCTTTTACCCTTTTCTTATGGGCCTCATTGTGTTGCAGTGATTTTCGCCAACTTTCGTCAAATAGCTCTAGTTGTACTAGGCATTGTTCTAGAGGCTGGGTGTCATCAAAGAGTTTGATGGCGGCATGCAAGTTTGGGATCTTGCGGAAATCAATGCAAAAGCATAAGGTACCTTGGTCTTTTGCGACAGGCATAAAGAAAAATTCCTATGACGAGGGGGTGGTTGAAATCCTATCTTGGGCGTGCGATGATACAAGTCATATGTGGTGAATTGTGTCACTAGCATGCGGCGGGGGAAGGATCTTGGTAATTGAGTCCTGTGTGAGCCTAAGGTCGGCTCTCTCACTAGGATAGTCAATTTCCGGTAGGTGGAAGTTGTTTTTATCACAGAGGTGCTTGAATTTTTTTAGTAGCGGGCATGCCTCTAGCGCGTGGTCATGATCGATGAAAATGGTGCATGGTATGACAACGTTGACAGAGTAGATAGTGTGAGATTCTATGCTACTCGATGTTCCTGATGTGGACGCTTGGAAAGAGTCGGCTATGGACCAGGTCGTCTTCTGCTTCCATTTTTGTGTCGTAGGTTGAGGCTTGCCTCCCTTTTTGGTAGGTGGTTGAATTAATGCTGCTCTAGCTGCTCTCAGCTTGGGGAGATGTGTACACTTAAACGTATGATGGAAGTGTGAGAAAATTCGGTAATAAGTGCATGTGATCTTCTCTTGATTAGAGAGAATTTTTTGAGGCAGAGGTGAGACTATGCAGAGACTGTTTGCAAGGGGTTTGAGTTATCTGCATTGGTTGACTCGGTGATCGTTTAGATCACATAGGTCGCAGGTTATCCTAGGCTTGGCCTGGGGTATACGTGGTTGGTGTGTGGTCTTATCAGGCTTGACACACCACTGCGGTGGCGGGGACGTTGAGCCGACAATATATTTTTTATGTCATTCTTGGAGATCGTCCGTTCTCTTTTCTATGGATTTAATCATGTCGATAGTGGGACGGATCCGCGAGACATAAGTACAATGTCGGTTGTAATGATTACCCTGACATATCAGGAAAAATTTCCGTGATATGGGGGTCCCATCGTGCTTGGTCTGAGGCCAGGCGGGGTACCAACGTCACAATACTACTAAGTCAGGGCAGTGGACGACTATATGGTCCATATTTTTGCATAACATGCATGCGGGTGGGTTTCGTGAAGTGCCTTTAGGGGTAACTAAGGGTTCCCCACTCTACTGTTCTTCGGCTGACAGGAACATGATAGACTTGCTCATCTCCTCTGCTTGGGTCATGGAGCTGCGGATGGAATCGACATCCATATCATCTTCTTAGGAAAGACGAACTATAGCTAAGTGGAGGCTAGCAAGGGTTAGCCGAAAGTGAGATATGTAGTGAAAATCCTCCAATAGGTGATTATCGGCGCATAATGGGCATGTGAATTGTGCTGCCCGTAGCCCCACGTAGTAAACCCTTTCAATTGGATGCCATTTGTGAATGAGATCCAATGAGGCACACTCTTCAAGGTAGTGGTCACGTTCATCGCATAGCGTGCAACGTATAATGGGCATTACTGGGGGGTACTCTATGAATCGATGCTCCTCTTGTAAGTATAGGATGGTACACAGCTCGTCATTGATAGACTGGATGGAGGGATCCTCTTGATAGGATCGCTAGATCGCATGTAAGGCGTCCTTGTACCATGATATTTCTGGACAATGGTGGGTATAATGCCCATAGGTGTCATAGAGAGCAAATTCATGATTGGTACGCAACAGTTTGCTTGTGATTTTGGTGGCAAGTTCCTTTTTGTGGGAATGTCATTTCGAGATGCCTGCCTCGCAGCCGAGGAGTGGTTTTAATTCGTCCAAATCCGGGCATATGTGGGTAGGGTGTCCTGTGACATCACATATAACACAGGCTGATGACTCCATTTGCATAGTGGGGGTCACCACTTTCTTTCCTTTATTGGCAATTTTCTTGGTCGTGGTCACTGGTTTCGCAATGGGAATTTCCCTTGTGGGGGCGGTTTCGACCGCTTCTTGGGTAGGTTGGGGCTCCTCGAGACTGGGGGACTTTAACCCAAATGTAGTAACATTGGTAGCTGCTGTTCCTAGAGGGGGAATGAGATACCACACTGGGAATGCCAATGGTATATTGGGTAACACCAGTGTTGCCAAGACTTGCTGGGAGGTGAAGCCAGGAGGTGGGTAGAGGAAAGGAGTTTGGGAGGTGGCGTAGACTAGGGAGGCTGCCGTGGCTAATGCCTCAGTGTTGTTACTGCTTGAGTCTGTGTCCTGACTAACCTTGGTGCTTGATGTGGACATCATGCATATCGGGGCCCCTGTGGCATCGGGCGATACCTAAGGGGTGACGGGAGGATCTCCTAGGAATGACCCTAGGACGGACGACGGTTTGAATTGGGCAGGGCCATATTCTTGATACTGTGAAAGACCATCTGTGGTTGTATCTACATAGGGGAGAACCATATCCGTGTTGGTCAAGGGACGCTTTTCACTGTGCGTCAGCTGGTCTACTGTAATGATTCGATCCTCGTGGGGGAACATCATGATGCAGAAGACGGAGGATGCTACGGCAGACATGGCGTACATGTAACTCTGCCCAAGGAGTATATTGTAATCCAAGTGAGCATCTAAGACTTCGATGTCTATGTGGACCATCTTGCCGGCTAAACAGATAGGTACATTTTGGAAGAGACCGATGGGGGTCGAGGGATGACCGTCGTATGCTCTGAGTGTGATGACGCAAGGTTTGAGTTCGGGGGCTCCTAAATTTTGCCATACATTCTTTGACATGATGCATGTGGATACACCCTCGTCAATGACACATCAGTGAATAGTGATATTCTATACTGATACTGGTATCTGGAAGGCGACCATGGAGGGAAGCCTAGAGGTGGCTTTTTCTAAGTCAAAAGCCATCATGCGCATGTTGGCAGGGTCGACAGTGCCTAATGCGAAAAGTAGGGCTTTCAGTTGCTTTGGGCATGACTGCATTACTTCCAATGCAGACATAGAAGTAGGTGATTGAGCTAAATCATCTATGATGTTATAATTGTGGGCCACTTTGGAGTAATTACCTGCTCGCCTATTAGGCCCTTTTACCATTTTTGGCAATGGTTCCAAAGGAATCTTTGGAATGGTTAAAGGTGCAGTTGACGTGCTCGTACTAGCTCTTGACGTATTGTTGTTTGGTGGGGTGTCGTAGCTACGATTTTGAGTTTGGAAAAACATTTCTTCCCCAGCCATGTAAATTTCATGGTTGTTTTTCTTGGAATCGTCGAGGTTTTGTTGCTGAGTGCTGACCGTTCCTTGATGGAGGAAGGGTTCTTGCATAACCATAGTTGTCTGGGAAGATCCTCCTTGTCCTCGGTTACTCTAAAGCTTTTTAAGCTCAGGGAATTCGGGACAGTGGTGAGTATAGTGCCCGTACTCACCACATATTGAACAAGAATGGTTTGTTCGTAGAGGTGGCCTTTTTCCTTGCCTTTGGGTATTTCTTGGCTCCTGGTTTTGATTCCGGTTGGAGTTACCTCTAGCCTGGGATCGCGGTGGGCACTGTTGGTTGCTGCCCCCATGTCCAGTGTTCCCTTTTGGCTTGTTTTTTACCTTTTTCTTAACCATGTTAGGAGGGTAATTCTCCTTATCATACTGGTGTGGTTGATTTTGGGACGGCTACACAAATTTTACCTGTGCATTGTTTTGCGTAGGTGGGTTATCTGCTTGGGACTGAGCATATTGTTGTCCCATGTTTGCACCTGGACGTTGGGGGGGAGTTCTTCTGTCAGTTTTTCTTCCTGTGTACTAGGTCCCCTCAGCTAGAGGATAATGTTTGACATTGGGTTCAATGCTCCCCGTTTGTTTTGTGACATGGACTAACCGCCTCTCGTGGATCCTAACTTTGGCGATTGTAGCGGAGACTAATGCCTGTGGTTTTTGGTCTAAAGACAATCGTTATTCCAACAATTGGTATCAGAGCCAAGTTCCTTTGGTGTAAGCTTAATAGCTTGAAGGAGATCTGGTTGAGTCATGGAATATCAAAATGTACATGTGCTAAATACAACAAACTTTCCTGAATAGAGAGATAAGGTTAAAACAGGTTTAATGGCTGATGAACCTGAGGTATGGAAGCTTTTTTGTGATGGTTACTGCACAGAATCCCCCACAATGAAAGAACAACAGAGGAATTCCAAGGCAAAATGTGTGATATATAACAATCTTCATAACAAGGATCTTGAGTTAATAATGGATTTAACTTCAGCAAAAGAAATCTGGGATAGACTGCATTTCATGCATGGAGTAGACAATGAGGATTGCATTGTCAAGAAGGAGAAGAGAATTAAAAAAAATAGAAATTCATGTCAAAAGGAAGATGTTCAATCAAATCAGGTACCTGCTAGTGTGAATGACAGTAAGAACCATGAAGAAATTGTAGCTGAGGAAAAAGCCAAACTTGACATAGCCTTGACTGAAATAGAAATACTGAAGAATGAAAACAAAGACCTGAAGACATTGGTGCAAATATGTGATGAGAGAGAATATGAAGATAAGAAATATTTTGTTAGCCTGAAGACTCAACTTGAATAAGCAAGGAAAATAGAAGACACTCTGCTGCAACAAATGAGAGAGAAAAGTCAGGAATGTGAAAAATTGGAAGAAGAAGTAGTGAGCCTGAGAAAGAATTTAGAGAAAGCCCAAAGAGAACTATTAATGAATACACCTCTAATGAAAAGCACTGGACAATTGGACAAGATGCTAAATGCTCAAAGATCTACCCTCATAAAGGCAGGCCTAGGATATGTAGGAGAAACTAGTAAGTCCCAGATAGAAGATAATAGGAAAATTATTTTTGTAAAAGCTGTAAAGAACAGTGAAACAACTAAGCAAATTCCTACAGAAGCAGAAGCCAGCAAGAACATGAGTTGCAGAGAAACAAATAGAATCAAGCAGCAACATGAAAGAATAGAGAATGAGAGGATGAAACAATCAACTGCTAAAGGCTCATATGCTCTTAAGGATGAATTGAACAAATTTGGAAGTTGTCAAAGGAGGTTCTTCCCTCCTATGAAAAATAACACATGTTTCTCTTGTCATAAACCTGGAAATAATGCAGCACAATGTAAGAGAAGGCCTATCAACTTCAACCAGCAAAATATGCAGCAAAAGAGAATACTACCTCAAGCAAGAAAATGGAAAGGACAATCCTTCACCAGGTACACAAATCATTTCCATGGCTACTGTTATGCATGTAATAATTTTGGACATAAAATTGTTGATTGTAAAATGTATTCAAGAAGAGAAACAAAATATTATACATCAGATCAAATGAACCTTGGTAAAATAAGATGTTATGTATGCCTCAAACTTGGTCACAAAGCAAAGGACTGTAATCTGCCATATACATTAAAGAACTCTAGACAGATGATGGGATCAAAACAGATAAATCAAAACTATGAATCTAAAAGAAGAGCAGACATTATGATGAACCCCAATAAGGTATGGAAGGAAAAGAGAAAAGGGGAGCCTATTATCTCAATTACATAATGAATCCTCCATAGTATCAGGGGGAGATGCTCTAGGAAACAAAGCAAATATCCAACCAGTGATAGATATGAAGCAGCATCTCAGGGGGAGAGCAATTCATATGTAGTCTCCACAAAAGTAGTCTAAGAAGAGCTCCATGAAATGAGAACAGTTATGAGATCAGGAAGAAAAAGGAAAATTCCTGTAATAAGAGAACTAGAGAGGAAGACGAATATTTGAAGCATTCAATAGCTAACAGATTAATGAGTAAGAAAAGAGCCTATCATCATGTTGATGCCTCGAAAATCGCTGCAACAAAATTGGGGGATAACCACCCGGTCCGGACCTTAATACAGCTCCTTTTCCCTTTGGAATAGTGGCTCCGACTGGATATGATGGGACCAGTTTCCCAATAATGAATAAAAAGGGGTGGATGAATGATTGTTTGTCTAATCTAATGATAGGTGAATAACTTAATCTATCAGTGAAATAAGATAACTACCACTAATCCCGGGAACTATTGTACTTTGAAGTGTAGCGCTTGATGATCTATGTCTATTGACAGGCATATAGAAGACTCTATCTAATAAACACGGACATTTATTTATTCAAGGATTACCTTGCTTAAATAGTTAAACAAAGCGATTAAAGCAATATTGCTACACTTATCATTTATATCATCGACATATATATGATTGAAAGAAAAGCATACCATAAACATCCAATAGTGGAATGAATACAGAAATACTGTTAAAACACATATATATATTCAATAATAGCAAAGGCGATCAAACAACAATTCATATAAAAAGAATGGATTCAGACATAGATAATAGTACCATATGAGCTGCGAGTCACTCCCCAATATCAATCGCTATTTGAAATTCTCCTTTCAACGCAAAAATACTTTCACACAAAGATAGTAGTGCACATTTGCATAAAAGCCTCCTTGTCAAAATTAGAATAATTGGTCCAGTTTCATAAAAGAATACGCCTGAAGTACAGTAGTGCAACTTCAGGTTTTTAAGTCATATACAAAACTTCCGACCTTTTCCAAAACAATGAAAAGGTCTATAAATACTTAATTTATCTAAATATCTATGAAACTGAAAATCCTACTTAATTGGTATTAAACAATCTTGAATATCTCCTTCACGGCAATCTGGCAGTCGGCGGCATGAATCATCACTTAGGTTGTTCGTTTTTAGTCCTGAGCTGGCATATTGCAAGCATCGGCTCCACTTCTGGTGGTCGGTTAAGGCGAGAATTGAGTTGGGCATCATAGGTGGCATCTTGTATTTCGGGAATGATGCACCCGATTGCATCTGAGAGGCATTTGAGGGCGGCTCTCTGGCTGTAAGGTTTGACTAAGAACATCCAATAGGTGTCCCATGTCAAACTGTTAATTCCTGCGATTAATCTGCCAGTTTTCTCCAGCTCTGAGTAACATGATTGTTCCAATGTTTTAGCTGATGTCAATTTACCTGGGCTACATTGGGAAATCATGTTAGATAAGTAGAGAGTGTCATTAATCAATTCAACCAAATTACTTGTGGTTAATTTGCATCTGGAAACTGCCCTCTCTGCTTTCATTAACCGGGATTGCCATTCCATAAATAATATCTCTTTATGCGATTCTAGGATCTTTGGCAATTTAGCTGACTGTCCTTCCTCAGTACCTTGCCACTCAAGATAATTGGTCAATGTCTCATCGGCCTGCTCGAAGTCTATTCTAGCATCAGCCGATTTATCACTTAGAGATGTTGTTGAGTCACATAAAGGTTCTGCCTGGGCGATTTGTTGACATAACAGCTTTATCTGTGTTAATAATGCTTTGTTTATTTGTACTGCCTCTGCCCTGAATTCAGCTACCTGTGGAAGATTCTTTGTTTTCTCAAGCTGGGCTGATAGTTGAGCAATATGCTCATCTTTTATCTTCAGCATTTGTTCATTGGCTGTCTTGAGTTGTGCCAATGCCTCTGATAACTCTTTCTGCTTCTGGACTGCACTCTGATCAATCCTCTGCTTTTCTTCCTGCAATTGTTGAGTTAATTGATTATTGGTTTGCTGTTGTGTTAACAATTGCAGTTCTGCCTGCTCTGCCTTCTGCCATGCTTCTGATAGTTGCGCTTGTAATGAGAAAATATCCTGGTCTTTTGTTTTTAATAAAAGACTCACCTCTGATGCCTTATCTATTGTTGTTGCCGAATAGGCTCCAGCAAATTGTGATAGTTTTGTTAGGTCGTCAGAGGGGTCAAATTCCTCCTTCCAAACTACATTGCCCGTCACCGTTTGTTCTGGGAATAGGGAAGGCTGATCAGTTCTTCTCCTCTTCCTTTGTCGTTTTACCACAGCTTTGTGTTTCGGGCTATAGGAGACATCCAAGGGAGGAATTTCTTCTATCTGCAAAATAATTTGATCGGAGGGATCCTTTGGGATTATCTCTACTCCTTTAGAACTGGGTAGGCCGCTGGTTTCACCTGGAACTTGTTTTGAAGTGGTCTCCTGTGTGTCTGCTACTCTTGATGTTTCAGCTTCCTTTGAGCCCTCAGGATTGTTGATAATTGAATTGAATTGCTGCCATTCTTGGAGCAATTTGGGATTAATTTGAGTATCTTCATTTCCCTTTATGGTGCTCTGTTCCTGCTCTTTCGTCTGGGTTTCCTCTTGCACTTTCTCCTGTTCTTTTGTTGCAATCTGAGGTTCCTTAATATGTCGTTGTTCAGGCTCGCTTGATCCTGCTGCTGGGCTTGTTGCTAACAGATCTAGGGGCAGAGTTTGCAACCTCTGTTCTCTAAGTCTGTTGAATTCAACTAACCCTTCATCCTGATATTTCATTCTGGCCAGCGATCTAACTTGGGATATTGACTCGGCTGAGGAGAACAGGTCATCAAACATATCTTCTTTATGATCAAACTTTGCCAATTTGGCCTGTTCAAGGGCATTATAGGCAACTTTTTTGGGATCAAATTTCCTATTAGGGAGAGTTGCTAGAGTTAATGATTTTATCTTTGTAGCTTCTTTCTCTGCATGTTTGAGATCATGCAAGGTGTAGATACCACATCTAAGAGGAAAAAAGGGCCAGACCTGCTTCTTATTTTTCTTTAGAGTTTGTGTAACGCCCTCGGAAATAATCTGATAGGCTATCTCCATTGCCAGCAGTTTGTCAGGTATGTACAAAGGAAGAACATGAGGTTTGGCTTGGCTGCCGAAAATTCTTATATAAGTAAATTTTTCCTCTCCAAACTATCTCCCTATGCCAGTTAAATCAATCCCTGCTTGGTAGGAAATCTTGGGAGCAAGTTTATCAAAAATAGAGTAATGAATGGGTAACATGAAGCCATTGCAGACTTGGTATAAATGGTGCCTATAGGAGGTTTTCCACAATTTCTGATGGTATATGTGAATGGGCATGGGGTCTTGTGGAGTCCACCTCCAGCCGAGCACGGGAAATTCAGAATTAAAACACAGGGTGTCCAGGATATAAGCGCTGTAGTAGAATGGGGGAATAAGCCTTTCAATAATGCGGGTCTTGTTTCTGAAATCAAGAACTGCGGTGGCTAACTTATCGGACAGTATAGTTCCCCAATCCATAATTTCACTATTACACGCTGCCTCCATCAAAGGAACCATTTCTATAGTGAAATTAGAGGAGTCGTGCAACCCCCATAATCTACACATCATGATCCCAGCATAACAATAAGGAGAACATAGAGAATCAACAGAATACTTACCGGAAGATTTATGCTTGTGTGTTCTCGGATTCTGCCTCCAATCCCGAATGGGTTCGGATTCAGTTTCGTTCTCATTTCGGAATATCTCCAGAAATGCCTTGTTGTACTTCTTCTCTGGCTCAGGCAAATGATACATTTGCCTCAAATCATTAGCTTGAAATGAACCGAATATTCTTCCATCTCTGGTGTAGAAGGTTCTGTCTGTGATTGGGAGTTCCTCAATTGCCCACCTTACTACATCCGTATATGGGAGAATTTGTTCCCGAGCTGCTATCCGATGAAGGAAAGAGTCGGCTAAGTCCTTTAAAGTACCTTCAGATTTTCGGGTCGCACCTACCGTGGCTTGTACTGTTGTCACCTCAGGTTCTTCGGCTTCTATCAAATTATAGGTACTTTGCCAAGAAGTTTTGCCGAGGCCTGAACATGTAGTATCAGATATCAATCCTTTCTTTTTATTTCCTGGATCAGCGATGGCTTGTCTTATGGCTGGCGAAGCGAAAGCGTTTGCAGTTTTCTTGGACTTCTTCCCCATTCTGCTTGCATCTATTAGCTTGGAAGAATTCTGCACAGGAGTGAAAATAAGCGTAACACAGAGAATTGGTAGTGAAAACCAAATACGAGCGAAATATATTGATTAATGCATGATGAAGAATTAACTTAAGGTGGCCGTGGATCCAATCCGTGAAAAGATTTTAGACTTACTATTTCATTAAATGGCCGTAAAAACCTGTCAATCTTTTAAATGTCCATCATGTCGTTTATTGGTGGAATGATTTGTTTAAGCGTGCCTTGCCCGTTTTGGCGGTTGAGCGCAGGTGAATCACTATTAGAAAGATAAGGCCTTTAATATGAATTAATCGTAATATCCCCGTTTTAACAACTTTTTGAAGTTCGTTTTTTTGGCTTTATCGCATCGCATCAGGGCGAAAGGCGCTTTTGTTATGAAAACTTATGATTGCCGATATCCGATAGCCTATTGCGTGTTATCGCGTCGGAGCAAACCAATGGTTTTTTTAAGTTATGCCTCCTTTGTCATTGCGATATGCGATCTTGCGATCGCTTTATCGCAATGATAAAAGATTTAATCATTTATATCATAAAGCCATTATTGGTTTGTCAAAAAGGTTTTTTGTAATGTTTTCATTTCGTTTTCAGACCTTTTTGAATAATACAAAATTGATACCAATTAAAACTAAAAGGGACCCATTTCATATTATAGTGTTGTGAATAAAAATTATATGAAATGGGGGGGTTGTTGTAGAGGACAACACATCACTGTATCATTACTTCCTTCATCTATGGAAATGTCCCTTGGAGGAGTACAGTTAAGAGAGTGATCTGCACATGAAGATTCCAAGCAAAGAAATTGAAAATGTCTTCACAAAGATCATCATGTCAAAACAGTTGAATTGGTATATAAAGCAATATGTAAAGCAACAATGATTCTGGAACTATCATATAAAATAAAATGCAGTGGCATTCTTTCAAATCAGGATGAAAGAATAAGTAGCAGGTTAATGATGCCCAGGTCTAATTCAATATATTGATGTTTGTTGGTGTGAACAGTGAAAAGATCAATAGTAGAAACTATGGGTTCATGTGGTAGCTAAAGTGAAATCTCTGCATGGTTTATCAAAGTAATATCAATTGGTGTTTAGGTACAAGAAGCATGCTTATCAACGGATTACCAAGCATTCTCAGTGAAGAAGCAGTATAATACAGGTCCACAGGATCAAAGGACTATGGCAAGAATGCATCAAGGTAAAATTCCCAGGGTTATCTGCATTCAGCATGAAAAGGGCAGTAACAGTGCTAAAGGATCAATATCTGATTTACACTTGAAGTAGTATATTGAGCACCGAAGCAATATCTTTTTCTATATATAATTTCATGCCTTTCTGAAGTTGGTACATGTATATCTTCAAGGCCTCTTTCTTAAGATCAGTTACAAAACTGTGTGAAGTCTGTTTGCTGAGTTTTCAATTAAACATATTGAATATTCATTTGTGGAAGTTCATTTTGATAGAACAGTCAAAGTATCTGAAGAATAAAGGACTAGCTGTGATTACCATCTGAAGCTCAATTTTTTTTTTTTAAATCATCAAAATCCTACTTCAGCACAAAGGAGTTACTGGTAATCCACCTTTAAAGAGAGATTTATTATTGACATACATACCATTATGTCATAAATAAAATTTCATAGTTGATAAGTGAAACTGACCAATACATTGAAGGGTTTGTTTTGAAAGCACATTGTACAAGAAGGAAAGTCATTTGGCCTCTAATATTGAAAGATATTGCCTAGTCTTACAATAAGCTGTAAGCTCTGGTTTGATTCATTGTTCACAATAACAACAAGGACCTTTCAGTCATTAAATGTAATATCCTTGCCAGCATTCTAGCTCATATCATCACCAACAGGCAGGAAAGGTGTACCATAGCTATAAAAGATATATTGGCATCTTTTTCATAATTGAACAGGTGTGGTACTGTAGATGAGTATTGCAGGAAAAGACATATTCAATCTACAATGTTCTTCAACAGAAATATATTAGCTCACTAAATCAGACAAAGACAAAAGTATATTTGAAGCCTTCTCAATATTTTAGTTCTTGATCCAATCATACATCTCTGATTAGATAAAGTTGGCACAATGTGTTCTATGAAGTGTCATTATCTTCACTTTTAGCTCTATACAAGTGAAAGAAGTCTATGCGTTTGAATTGTATCAATTTACAGTGTATATTCAAGTCCAATAATCCTCAAAGTGTTCTCTCAAAAAGTCTTGTACATCAGTCCGGAGCAACATGGTACAAAGTCAGCAGAAGAGGGCCTAAACATAACTCAGAGAGAGGAATGCAGAAAGCAAACTAGAAATAAGCAACCCTTTTCCATTGATGTCAAAGGGGGAGCAAAAGAAAAAAGGGGCTTCTAAAAGGAAAGGAGAGCAATTGTATTGCCATCAATGCCAAAGGGGGAGATTGTTGGAAATGTTGTCATTGATGGCAATGGAATTGGAAAAGGAGGAGCACGATTGCCGTTAGACCAAAACCCACAGGCATTAATCTCCGCTACAATCACCAGAGTTAGGATCCACGAGAGGCGGTTAGTCCATGTCACGAAACAAACGGGGAGCGTTGAACCCAATGTCCAACAATCTCCCCCCCAATGCGAGACGAGTGAGTTTCGAACTCGAGACCTTTCGCTCTGATGCCAATTGTTGAACCCTTAGTTAAAATGAGAGGGGGGGGGGTGAATCAGTTTAACACATACATGGAATTTTAAAACTTTTCTCTTAAAAATTATTTACACCTTCACTTCATAATCAACTTAATATGTGAGCAATCTTTATTAGTGAGCAGCAAGTATCAAACTGATTTGTTAATGTAACAACAGTCTTAATATGTGAGCAACAAGTAGTAAGTAGTTTAGATAAATCACATCAACACATGCACAAAGACACCAGATATAAGTGGAAACCCATAAAGGGAGAAAACCAAATCTTATTATTGTTGTGATGCAAAGGCAAGCTCCAACTCCCTTTCACCACTGTTTTTTTGCAGGCACCAACCTACAAGAGGCTCCTACCTCAATTCTGCAAGCTACAACTTGCAAGGAAGCTCCAACTCCCATCAATTTTCTGCAGGCACCAACCTACAGGAGGCTCCAACCTCAGTCAGCTACAACTGACATTTATCAAGCTACAACTTGATGTGGAAGCACCAACTCCCATCTATTTTCTGCAGGCACCAACCTACAGGAGGCTCCTACCTCAGTCAGCTACAACTGACATCTATCAAGCTACAACTTGATAGGGAAGCTCCAACTTCCTTACTCTTTCAAAAGAAAAACACTTGTTGATTTACCTTGGATATCAGCTCTATTCTGTACCTTCTCTTCTGCTATTTATCAGTCCTCATATCAGCTATGCATCATATCTGCTTAGCCCCTCCTTCTTCTCTTCCTCACTTCTTCATTTCTGCATTCTCTAACTTTTCACTGCATCTCGTTCTGCTCCTCCTTCTTTATCTTCTCTGCCTCAATATTCCAAACCCTGCATTCTCTCTTCTCACTCTCTCTAACCTCTTGCAACTTTCTTATTTTCTTCAACTCTCTTCAATTCTGCTGCACACTCTCTTCTTCTCTCACTCTGTTTTCGTCAACCTACTCCCCTTGGATATTACCTTGTTTATATAAAATAGCTTCATGGTTGTATGGCTATTTGTATTCTACTGGGAATTCGAAATGGACAGCCATGTCTCTTTGCCTTCTGCCTTCTCATCTCTTTTATCCGCTCATTCAGAAAACATAACTGTAGGTACCAATTTATCATTACAGTGGGATATTTTTTCTCTTCCGGAGACTTGCCAATGCATCACAAACAATAAAAATCAATTAAAACATTTATATTCAAATTACAATGAGAACTCCAGCTCAACTCATTTAGTCTTTTGGCTCGCTGCGCGTTTGTCTTTTCTTTGACTGTGTCTGTCTTTTCTGTGACTGTGTTTTATCTCTTTTCATCTCTGTTTGCTCTTCTGCCCTCTGCTGTGGTGTAACTGCTGCATACGTGTAACTGTGCTTTTTATTTCAATGCATTTTATATAAGTGTAATTGCTGACTTTAAATCTGGGCATATTCCAACCCTTTACACACAGTAAGTGTCTTGTTGATGTGGTGAGTTCTGCAAGCGAAACGGACATATATCGCAATCGTTTTGTATTAATAATCGCCCTCCACCTTAAGCCGAGGCCCGTGGGTCCATAGACCACGCGGCATATTTCAATACAATCGCAACCGTTACATAAAACAACGCTCGGTGTTTTTATAACACCTTTTTAATAACACAGTACCCACAATCTTTATCATGAACCATCAACAATAAAACCCTTTCTAACCTTCTTAATAAACCATGGAATTTATATTAATGAACAACTCTGGAAGAAATTTGCGATTACTCTGATGCGATGCGATAAATTGCAATCACAAACTTCTATTTGCGATAGTTGCTGTGCAGTTTCAACGAACTGCGATATGTGATATTGCAATATTGCTATGGTTGCGATGGTTGCGATGGTTGCGATGCAATGGTTTGGTTGCGATGGTTCAATTCAATATGTGCGCCATACCTTGTTTATCACCTTGCGACTTCATTCATGATCCAATGGTGGATAATTCATCGCTCTTTCAACCTCTGATCCTACAGACATTGCGCGGTAAACTGGCACGAGAGTTAACATTCAATAGTTGCGAGTTGGACTGGGCCCCGGCGTTAACGATCTACCACATCCAACGGCAGACATCACATTGCACGGCTTCTGATGATCCGATGGATATCGCTCGGGCAACTTGCACGGAAAATAACTCGCGATGGCGCGTCGTACCTTGGGTAACCTTCGCGCATCTATATCAAGTGACCGCCGTCTGATGACCCCTTCCCAGATCAACGACGTTCAACAATATTGTTGCGCATCCTGAGTCGAACAATAACGCGCGATGGCACGCAGTGACAAGCGGTTTTGTGGAGTCGTGCAGGGACGCGTGTCACCCGTTCTATGGAATCAGAGCCAACCTCTTGAATACCGCTCAACTCGCAAAAGCGATGCGATAAAAACCACCGTTCAGCTCCAAACCGCCGTTACTGTTCCTCTCGGTCACGGTTCCACTTCTTCCTCGATGCGCCAAGTTCCGCCTTATGGTACTTTGGTTCTTTGAATCTCGCACTACATATACATACACACACACACATATATATATATATATATATATATATATATATATATATATATATATATATATATATATATATATATATATATATATATATATATATATGCTATAGTCCTTTGTATATAAAGTGCAATATAAAATTTGCTGCTAGAGTATACGATTCCCGGAATGAGATTTATATATATATGCATTACATTGCCGCTCCAATTTTTAGCGTATCTTCCAGTGGGGTAGGCGATTCTCGGAATTTATTTATATATATATAACGCCCGGCTGGGTAATTCTCGGAATTAAGGTATATATATATATATATCCGCCAGCTTGGGCGATTCTCAGAATTTTATATATATCCTCCAGCTAAGGTAGCGATTCTCGGAATAACGGTTGTCTCTGCCTCTGTTGCTTCTGTCGCTTTGCCTCTGTATTTCCTGCTGTGATAACGGCTCTGCCTCTATATTCGCTTCCTCTGTCTCTGCCCCTGCCTTAGCTACTTCTGCTACTCGACCTCTGCCTCTGCCTTCGCTCCTCATTCCTTTTGTGGAAATGCACCACCATGCCACTGTTTTCAATATATATACACATCAGCGTATTACTCCGAGCATTCAGGAGTATATACATTAACACAGGAACGGAGTACATTAACTGCAGAGTCAAACATTCTCGCGCATGCACAGGGACAGAGTACAAAGTTTGATCACTCTGCTCATATCCTTACTTATGGGATTCGAACTTCAATTATAAAGAGATCAATCATCATCCATCAAGGGCCCAAATATTCATGCATGAATTAAATCCACAAGGCACAAATATACTTAAACATTTCTTATTTACACAATGACTTCCATCTGATGGCCTTCTTCCCCTATGTAGGTCTATGCAGTTCTCTTTAGCCAATCGGTACAGGCTTTTCTTTTGCCATCACCTTTTCCATTTAATCAATGTTCCAACTCATCCTCAAGCATATTAAGTCATTACTACAGGGTTTTAGTCTTCAATCAAAGTCTATTCCATACAAACTCAATTAATGAATAATTGCTCAATAATTCATCTGCAAACTGTATTCCCCTAATTCAACTCCACTGCTCTGTCTCTAATTCCTTTGTTGCCTCTGCTACCTCTCTAGATCTCCAATCAACTAACCATTCTAAAACTGCCTCAGCTTCATATTTCATTTGCTCTTTTCCTTGTTGCTGTTTCAAGTGCTCCTCCTTTGCCAATTCCATTGCCATCAATGACAACATTTCCAACAGATAAGGTCCTCCTTGGTGATACGCTGGCGCCCTATTAGTCAAATTTTGTTGTTGTATGTGATGAATTTGAAATCCGGGTTGAGACATGTTCTGGGCAGACCCATGTGTGTAACCGGGATTCTGACTGTTGCTGCCTAGGTACCCTTGGGTCATTGACCCAATAAGTCCGTCTACAGAGTTAGACGTGCCTGGAAATTCTTGATAAGACTGCAGGTGCGGGGCATTGGGAAGGATATTGTATATGTATCCTGACTGCGTGTAGATCAGTTCAAGCTGTCGGGCTTTATTGATTGCATCCTCTTCGGATGTGGGTTTACGTTGCACCACATCCTTTGAAATCTTCGCCGTTAGAGTTTTCAAGAATAAATCTAAAAGGACTCGATTGTCGAGTTGTGCTTTGCATAAATTGCGATGCCGCCTCCACTCATGGAGATGCTCTGAAATATGGGTAGAGGGGGATTGTCTAAAATGAGTCAGTAACTCCATTCTTGAATCGTGGTGAATTGGCAACTGAAATTATGTGAGGAACGAGGTAGTGAGGGTGCTAAAGGTTCCATGTGAAGCAGGAGGTTGCTCCACGTACCATTTTGCGGCCACTCCTGTAAGAGTGTGTTGAAATAGCCTCAACCGAATAGTATCATCAATGATGCTATTTGATGAGCACCACAGGTGAAAGGTCATTATATGATTTCTTGGGTCTTCCGCTTGCTTGCCTTCAAACTTTGGCACGTTTGAAGGGAGCTTCGTGGGGATGGGAGGCCAATTGGGGTCTTGTGCGATGGGGTCATTGGCGAGCTTGGTAAAATTCGGTAGATTTAATGCAGCTAATAAGGGTGATTGGGAGGTTGATGTCATGGCAACGTGTGAAGACACAAAGTTCTGGTTAGAATGAGGGTTAGTCTGTGACATACCCTATTGTGAATTCAGCTGGCTTCCCGTATGGGATGCACTCCTCTGCCCCCCAAGGGACGAGGGGGGAGTGGTGTGCGGTGTGGTTTTGGGAGACAGATTAGGGTTCCCAACTAAGGTTGCTCCAAGAAAGGAGGAACCAAATATTGTGGCAATGTTCCGTCTTTGACGCCTAAATGGTGAAAGACCTGGAACCCCTCTCGGTAATGGGGGGAGGTCCAAAAGATGGCTGGACTGACGAGGTTCCGTTGGAACCGTTTGAGTGTCGACCAGGTTAAGTTTTGGA
Source organism: Pinus albicaulis (assembly GCA_034641835.2). Lineage (NCBI taxonomy): Eukaryota > Viridiplantae > Streptophyta > Pinopsida > Pinales > Pinaceae > Pinus > Pinus albicaulis. Next base: position 2,061,208,294 of record CM076575.1, read on the forward strand.
AAAAATATGAGGGGATCGAGTATTTGATCACGACAAATTTATGACCACATACAAAAAACAAAGCGAAAATGAAATGAATTTTCCTTTAACTTAATCTATGCGATCAATCAAGCAAAAAATGGTTTTGCTTATTTGCGCGTGATACTCAAAATCCTAGAAGACCTAATACATCCTCACACACTAAAAAGTATCTAGGTATTGAGAGGATTTCTTGCGAGTGTTGGTACAACGTCCCGTAAGAGCTGGCGATACCCCCAGTCAGCTGAAGAGAATCAACCAATGTAAGTGTAGATGGTCTGGCGCTTGCCTACACCGTCACCTATAGGGTAAAGGATGCCCTAGTTTTGGCCACTAAGAACCACCATCCCACGTGAGTGTTTGAGTCTTGGGCTTCTTGGTAGTCAGCTAACAGTACCGAGTATCGACTGGGTTAGGTAGCCCCAAATGATATCGCATGCACTGTGCCTAAGCCTAACCCCCTCTGAATCAGGTCTCTGCCACGCCAGGTTTTCTTTTCCGTGGGCTGATAGGTGGATTTTAAAGCTCCTTAAATACACAACTTCTATGTTTCAATGTGAAGTGTGATCAAGGCGGCTTATTGGATGCCTACCCCCTTGATCCTAACTTAATCTATAAATTCTCTTGTGGCCCTTGTGGGGAGAATTTAGTGAGTTGGTTTAAGTTATTTTTAGGTGGCTTTCTTTTCTTAGTGGGTGAATGTGTGTGAGTGTATGGTGAACAATATCATAATTTGAGCATATTGATATCGGTGATCCTTTACAAAATTCCCCTAGTTAAACTATGAGACGTTGTTCCTTGCTCAAATGGTAAGCATTTGCGAAAAATGGGCCGCTTCCAAATCTTCCTAATTAGTCTATGTGAGTGACTAAAGGGAGATGGTGAATCACAAATTTAGAGTGTTGATATGCTTGTCTAGGGTCACCAAATGGTGTAAAGACAACAAAGATTACTTACTTTAATTGGCGATTCAATCCTAGTCCCACAATTTCCTAGATACAAAAATTGAATTTAAACTAAAAAATTTCTACGCTAGCTTATGCATGTGTGGTCATGAGCCACTTACTTAGACTAGTTGAACTAAGTGTGCATACTAGAATGTGCAAAAAACCAACTTAAATGAAAACTAACTAAATGGCTACAGAAAGCAACAAAAAATGAGTTCTCAAAAGCTGTGGGGTATCAAGACAGGTGTTGGCAGATACATTAGGGGTTGCCCAACACACTTACAAGCAGAAAAATGCAGAAAATAGGGAGAAAAAATCTCTCTACAATTTGCATGCAAAATCCTTTGACAGGTGCGCCTTCCTGTGCGCAGGTCAGTCCTGAACGCACGCAATGCGCCTCTGTGAAGAAAAATTGTGCACAAAAATCCTGCAAGTAAAAAGATTAGGAGCTTCCTTCTTCAGTCTGTCACCTCAATGAGTCTAGGGACTGCAAGATGGGTCAGAGGACTGTAAGCTCCATTCCAGCATAAACAAAGGGTCTCCTGCAAAAGATGGCACAACCACATAAACTTGAAACACGTCAATGGAGTCACCAATCTTGTTGTTGTGGATTAGTCACACGGGTGTACGAAATAGCACAAGCTTAGAGAGCGTGGTCTGCTCTCTAAACTATTGGTAACAAGCAGAAAGTGGGGGGAGCTCAAAAACATAAAAATTAATGGAAATAATATGCTGAAGTATGCTCTGGTTAAACTAAAACTAAAAAGAAACACAAATATACAAAAGCTAGATAGAGAGTTCCAAACGATAATAATGCAAACAATGGCTCGATGGCCTCTTCTTATTAAACGTTTGAAATGGAGAAGAAATTTTACCCACTTACCAAAGGGCCCCTAGGCAATGGCTCTAGGTCCCGATGCAAGGATGTTGCCTTCCAAGCTCTGCCTCTGATGCAGTTTCACTCTCTCTCTTTGTTGTGGTGGACTAAGATGTTGGGTGGCCAACTATCGAGTCCTCTTTAGCTCCAGCTCCAGGTCACACACAATGCTGGTGTTGCTTGGGAAAATTTGGCCAGCATAACATTGTGATCACCATTTGTTCATATCTTGGTGGGTTTATATAGGTGAGCTTCAAATCCTCCTTCCCTCCCTTGGTACATGATGGACGCTGACCCAAGGGAGAGGTGTGATTCCATTATGTTCTCAAATATTCTTTTGTGTGCTCACATAATGTCTAAGGAGGCACTGGTGGCTGTCATTAGGTGGCTTTCACATAAGGAGTAACTGTCCTTTTCTTGTTATGGTCTCGGAAAGTGACTTTTTTCCATTTCCAAGAATGCGCGCTTATCAGGAAAAAAGGCGCGCAGAAGGCGCTCTTCTCGAAGGATAAAGCGCGCATTTGAGCATTTATGACTAGTTCAAATCTGATTTTCTCAAAACCTTAGATATTTTAAATGCTTCTTGATTCCATAATGTATTCCTATCCAGTAAATCCTTGGGCTCGACATTAATTGATGTCGTCTTCTGCTGTATGATTTTCCAGTGTTAACAGCAGCCATTAACTCCCACCCATGATTATCCCCTACCGGGTACAACAGATACAAGGGCATTGCAGCATTTCAGGTCACTCTGAACAACGTTCATATCAGAGCGCACAAGGAGAAATCCTGGACTTCGCTCCCTTATATGGTGATGGACGAAGAAATTGAGAACGTCATTGCGCTCTGGCCTCCTAATTGGAAGATCGGTTTCAAAACTGGCGCGAAGGGCATCGGAGGCACCAACACATCAAAATTCACCCCCCTATCGTCATCCCGGATATCAGAGGTACGCCCAAGAGTACCAGACAAGACACGAGTGCGGTCACACAAAAGTATGCACAGCAGAAGCAGATCCTCGAGAAGGACATCGAGGCGGAGACTCAGGTGGATTCGCAGCCAGACCTGGGTACAGAAGGTTTGGATGCAGGAGGACCTGCCTCCCCCCGTGGCATGAAATGAACAAGCGAGCCTGTCAAAACACCCCACAAAAAGCAGTGCTCTCAGCGGATAGAACGAGATGAGACAGTCACGTTGACTGATGGAGACCTGGAACAAATCGCTAATGCGGTCACCCTGGCCACAATGAACAGATGGGTAGCCTTAGAAGAGCAACAATAGGCTATGGCCGACACAATTCAGGCTGAGCTCCGTGCGCTGCAGCTGAAGATAGACACATTGTAGACTAGTGCAACTCAGGTACGCCCACCCTCGGCTGCCAATAACGCAACACTAGTTAGAGATGACAAACACCTCTGCTCTCTACCTGGCGCAACTCTAGTACTCAGTCCACCCGACTTGGGACTCCAAGTCTAGGCCAGTACAGAAGTCCAACTAAATTTAGCTAGGCTCCCTCATGAGGCCTTGTAGGGTCTCCACACCTCTGTATTTCAGGAAATTCACTATAAAGACCAACAAGTGCACCAACAACTTGGCGTGGCTGAACAAACAATTGATACAAAGAACACTGAAGTGTGCCTCACCACTACAAAGCACACAGAGCTCGAAAACATGATTCACCTACTTTTCTCAGATGTTCCCGTCGAGATCCCGGCCTCAACCACCCCTTAGGCAAAGGTTGAAAGGTTAGTCGCAACGCTAAAGGCCTCCCGGGAGGAAGTTCGGATATTTAAGACACGAATGGAGCAGCAGATCGCTAATCTGCAAGCTAAGTTTCAGCTCGAAACACCTCCGGAGGCATGAGCCCAACGAACTGCACTGGTCACTGCGACTATGAATGTCATCACCGAGTAGAACACGCAGGGTGCCCAATTACTAGATACCGTAATGTAGCTATGGACCAAGGTCCAGCGTGACCCAATCCTGCGAGGAATAACCCAGGACATGCGGAAAAAAAAATAAGAGTTCGAAATTATAGAAGCCACCTTGCCCACTTTGGTGCCTGCCCAACACTTGCAACGGCTGCGCACCATCCAAGCGCTCCAAGTTGATATTGAAGACCTCCGACAAAAGAAGAAGATCCTCAGTGAATGTTTGAAGCCGTGGGCTGCCGAAGCCCTCAAACTTTTGCAGGATGCTAATGTTACTATTAAGCAGCTAAACCAAACTCTAGAAAGTGTCACTACCACGACGGAAGGTCTGATTTCAGAAAAATTGTTTGACATTGCGCAAAATGCTGCTGCACAAAGTGAAGGTGTGCTGCCCCCATTAGCCGAGGCAATCAGATTGTTGCAGGCGCAGGTCGATGCCCCACCAGCACAATGACTCGAGATGAGTCACAATATTGTGTTGGTGGACTTTTGGAGCAGGGTCTCCCAAAGGCCGTGAATTTTTCCCATTTTTGTATATTTTTGTATTAATTAGTCTAATGCAGGGGCTTTGGGGTGGGTCAAAGCCCCTAATGCATTGTAAATGGGTCAAGGGTAGACCAAGAGTTCGAAAACCATGGTTTTCAGACCATTGGATGCGTAGGCTAAATCGATATAAATAGATGAACCTTTTTGAGTCTTAGGCAGAGAAGAATAGAGATTGATGCGAAGCACGAATTGTTAGATCTGTGGTAGGACCCCTGCTGGCTGTGTGCGCGGAGATCCTTTGTCCTGCTGTGTGCGAACCTTGCTGGCTGTGTGCGCAGGCGGTATTCTGGGAATGTAAATGGATTTTGGTAGTAATATATATGCGGAAGTATTGTGGACATATGATGTTATCTGGATATGTTCTGTTATGATTGATGCGAACGTTGGTTATATGATTAAGTATGAAAAGTGTCTGTTAGTAGCTGCGAACTGTCTGTTTTTCTAATATATGTATCTGTGATCTGTTAAATTACTGCGATTATACTGTTCTGTGATCCTAACTATTAGTACGCACGTGGATGCGAACCTATTTAGTAGATCTCATAGCTGCATTCTGGTTATATATTGAAAACCTAGTGAACAACTTCTTGTTGAATAGATTTGATAATTCTGGACCGGCTTGACTTACCCACTCTCTCCTAGGGTGCGGAAACCTGGTTCCAACACCCTCCAATACTGCTTCAGGTGAGACTTTGGCCTGTGCAAGTAGATCACTTCCGAAAGGGCTAGTAGTATAGGGGTTTGTTGGCAAACCTTAACCTCCGAACCTGGGTCAGGACCCCTCGAGCCAACATTAAGGCTGCAAGGGCAGATAAGGTGAAGGCCACGAAGGCGGAGGAGATGAAGGTGGTGATTTGATGGAGGAGATGAGGTGACGAATATGACGACAACGATGGCGAAAGTTACACATAGACTTAGCAAACCCAACAAATGTCACTTAATGGTATGCAGACTCAACAAATGTCACTTAATGATATTTCTCTTAACCATTTTGACATATTCCTTTGCCATTTGTGAAGTTTCCTTTGTTAAACAATTTGTATCACAACGAAATTAATGCATTAGATCTCATGAGAATTTGCAGTGTAGTACTAGGATGGGTGACTTGTTGAGAAGTTTTCACGTTTTTATTCTTGTGTCAATATTTAAGTCTCGTTCATCCAATGATCTAGATCACAAGACCTCTTTGGTGAATATAGGAGTCTAAAAGGTCAAAATATAATTATGGCTTACATAACAATAATAATGTAAGGACACAACAATAGTAATAGTAGGCTTCTATGTGGCACAACAATAACAATGTAGGGGCTACATTAATATTATAGGGACCTAACAATTTCCTTCTCATAAATGGTTTTGAGTAATTTCATTTAATGGCCATTCCTTCTTGCATTAAAAATACACCAATCCTAAATCTCAAGGCATCACAATCCACAATAAATTTATTTGTGGAGTAAAGTGTGACAAAGATGAGCGTGCTACACATGACAATATTAAGTTTATCAAAGACTTGGGTTGCTTCTTTAGTCCAAAAAAACATTGCTTTTTACTAATTTTGTTGGAGGAACTATGGTTCAACTACAACTCTTGACAAACTTGTGATAATAACCCATCCATTCTAATAATTCTCTAAGAATTTTAAGTGTTATAAGAACTGGTCATTCCATCATTGTTTTAGTTTTGCTGTGATCTATTTTGACAACCTCATGAGATACAATATGTTGCAAATATTCCACTTCTTGAACCCCAAAGGCACATTAGGAAGGTTTCACTATAGTTATTTCTCCACTATATTTTTTAAGACCATGTCTAACCTGTTGTACATACTTTTCCCAAAATTTATTATAAATTAATGCCTCATTATAAAACACCAACAATTTGAAAATATAATTCATCAAACTTTAAAATATGAAAGATACACTTGCCCAAAAAAAACATAACTATAAAATCATAATAACCTTCATGTATTTTAAACATTGTTTTGGGAATGTTTTCTTTCATCACTCTAATTAAATAATACCTTTAACATAAATCCAATATTTTCTTTTTATCATTTTAATCTCATGATACCTTGAACATAAATCCAACTTAGTAAAAAAAATTATACCTATAGTTCACCTTATGCCCATAATTCATCTAACAAAATATACCAAATTACAAAATTCCTAGATCAAATTGACATATGTGACTTTTCCTTGAGTTACATAGCCAAACGCATAAATACTGTAAACATTATGACTACATTGATGTGGTCGAAATTTATCACAAACATTATGACTCCAACTTTTTGGAATGAAAGGGGTAACTCTGCTGTGACAGCCAAAGGCTTGGTAATCCATCTTTCAATCAATCTTCTTTCCACTCTGTCAATGTGGGAAAGAAAAGTTCAATAAATAAAACCTCTGACTGAAACGGTATGCTTGGCTTCTTCTCGACGATCAGTAAACAATGTCTCGATACACCCTTTCAGCTGTAAGTGATGATGATCTTTGCTTCGATAATGGCAGGAAAGGAAGCGTTGGCTTCTTTTCATCGCCATTACTGCACATTCAAACATCCCAAATATATTTTTATCTTCTTCGTTCAGCTTCACGATGGCCTTGTCAATCACACTGCCATTACCCATATCGAAAGATCGGACTGGAGATTGGAGAGAAATAACGTACATTTTATTTCCAAGGAAGCTCTGAACCAACAACTAGATACTCCCCTTGATATCAATAAGTATGCCTCTCTTTTGCAGGGGTGCTCCCAGATCAAACAACTCAAGCAAGTCCATGCTCGAATGTACACATCTGGATTTTATCAAAATATCTTTTTTGGTGCGAAACTTGTGAGCATGTATGCAATGCATGGCAGTGTGGAGGAAGCACGCCTAGTGTTTGACAAAATGGTTGAACGAAATCAGAATGCATTTTTATGGAATGTGATGATAAGAGCTTATGCTGGTAACGGATTTTGTGAGGAAGCCCTGATGCTATATAACCAGATGCTGCAGACAGGCTTACAACCAGACAAATTTACCTTTCCGCCAGTGCTGAAGTCTCTGGCGGGGCTCACAGCTCTGCAAGAAGGCAGAGAGATTCATTGTCAGATAGTCAGAGTTGGCCTTGACTCGGATAATTTTGTGAGTAATTCTCTTATAGCTATGTACGCAAAGTGTAACCATGTAGAGTTGGCACAGAAGGTGTTTGACAGAATGTCTGAAAGAGATGTGGTCTCATGGAATGCAATGATTGTTGGTTATTCCCAGAACGGGCATGCTAATGAAGCTTTAACTCTGTATACACAAATGCAACTGGCAGACATGATACCAGATTCGGTTACTATGGTAAGTGTACTGCAGGCATGTTCCCATTTGGGAGACCTGCAACAAGGAAAGTGGATCCATGATTATATCATTCGGAGAGGATTTGATTCAATTCTCTGTGTGGGAAATTCTCTCATAGCTATGTATGCTAAATGTGGGAATGTGGATGTTGCACGCCAATTGTTTGATGAAATTCCCAAAAGAGATGTGGTCTCATGGAATGCAATGATCGCTGGATATGCACAGAATGGAGAGGCGAAGGAGGCTTTGGCGCTGTTCCAGGAAATGCAACTGGAAAACATCAAGCCGACATGTGTTACCATGGCCAGTGCACTTCAGGCATGTGCCCATTTAGGAGAGCGGCAACAAGGCAATCGTATTTATGACTGTGCAGTCGCAAGTGGATTTGATGCAGATGTGCTAGTGGGCACTGCCATCATTGATATGTACGCTAAATGTGGGAGCATAGAAGTTGCGCTTGCATTCTTTGATCAGATGACTAACAAAAATGTTGTTTCATGGAATGCAATGATTTCTGGGTGTGCTCAGAATGGACATGCCGATGAGGCATTGGCTCTTTTTAACCAAATGAAACTAGGACAAACAAAACCCAACTCAGCAACTATGGTGAGTGTGCTCCCGGCATGTGCCCTTTTAGGAGCTCTGAAACAAGGTAGACTTATCCATGGTTATATAATTAGACGTGGGTTTGATTTGGATATATTTGTGGAAACTGCGCTGATAGACATGTATGCAAAATGCGAGAGTACAGATATATCAAAGCAAATATTTGATAAAATGCCCGAAAGGAATGTGGTCTCTTGGAATGCGATGATTGCTGGGTATGCCCAGACTGGGCATGCTGTTGAAGCCTTGACACTTTTTAAACAATTGCAATTGGCAGATGTAATCCCTGATTCGGCCACCATGATAAGTGTGCTCCAAGCGTGTGCCAGCTTAGGAACCTTACATGGAGGCAAGCAAATCCATAATTATACTGTTCAATACAGTCTTGAGTCAGATGTATTTCTAGAGACTGCCTTAATTGATATGTATGCTAAATGTGGTAGTATAGAAATTGCACGCCAGATATTTGAGAATATGTCTGAAAGAACCGTGGTTTCATGGAATGCAATTATTGCTGGGTGTGCACAGAATGGATATACCAATGAAGCATTGATGCTTTTTAACCAAATGCAACTTGCGAACTTAAAGCCTAACTTGGTTACCATGGTTACCGTGCTTCCAGCATGTGCCCATTTAGCAACTCTGCAACACGGTAAGCGTATACATGGTTACATAATTAGAAATTCCTTTGAATCTGACATCTTTGTCAGTAATTCTCTCATTGACATGTATTCCAAATGTGGAAAGATAGATCTTGCACGTCAAGTATTTGATAAAATGTCTAACAGAGATGTGGTCTCATGGAATGCCATAATTGCTGGATACTCGATGCAGGGGTATGGTGAGCATGCGATTGCAATCTTTTCCCAGATGCAAAGAACTACGACCATGGAGCCAAACGATGTGACATTCCTCTGTGTTTTGAATGCATGCAGTCATGCAGGTCTGGTGTATGAGGGATGGCAGCACTTTAATTGTATGACTAGCAATTATTGCATCTCTCCAAGAATGGAGCACTATGCATCAATGGTTGATCTTCTTGGCCGTGCAGGGCATCTGAATGAAGCAAAAGAATTTATAGAGAATATGCCATTAGAACCAGGTGTTAGTGTATGGGGAGCTTTGCTTGGCGCGTGCAGAATTCATAGCAATGTTGAACTAGGAGAAGTTGCTGCAGAACATCTATTTAACATAGAGCCTGAAAATACGGGATATTATGTGCTTATGTCAAATATCTATGCTGGGGCAGGCAGGTGGAATGATGTGGCAAAGGTAAGGGTAATGATGAATGATAGGGGTTTGAAGAAACCCCCAGGTTACAGTTCTGTTGAAGTGAATAGTAGAATTCATACATTTGTTGCAGGAGGCAGATCACACCCACAGTCTGAGGAAATCTATGAAATATTGAATAGCTTGGCTGGTCAGATGAAGGAGGAAGGGTATATGCCCATGACACATTATGTCCTGCATGATGTGGAGGATGAGGTAAAAGAGCAGATGATCTCCAGTCATAGTGAGAAGCTGGCCATTGCTTGTGGACTTATAAATACAAGTCCAGGAACCCCTATTCAGATCACCAAAAACCTTCGAGTGTGTGGTGACTGTCACAGTGGCATTAAATTCATCTCTAAAATTGTCCAACGAGAAATTCTTGTGAGAGATGCAAATCGCTTCCATCTTTTCAAAGATGGATCATGTTCTTGTAGGGATTATTGGTGAAGTTAACTAAATAATATTTTATTCACTTGTGTTGGGGGTCACAGTTGCCTTTTATTTTTGTTTCTACTGTATAATGTTGTGTTTGGTATTCAAACTCAGGGCAATTTTAGAATGCCAGGGATCGTACTGATTAGCCTGGGGAAACCTTAAAAACCAAGTTCCAAAGCATATCTATATTTACATTGCTAATTGGCCTATAAACGAGGAATTTATAGCCTACACACTTCACCAAAATATATTCTTTGAATAATTTACTTCTAGTCTCTGTTATCCATGTTATACAGAGATCTCTATCTTTAACAATGGCTACAAGGCTTCTATTCTAGATTGCAATTTGGAGTACAAACTTCTATGCAACACTATATGCTTTGCAATATGGCAATCAACAAATGCAATGTTGCTTAATCAAAATTCAATTGCTTACCAATGGACTCCTTCCAATGGATTGCCAATTACATGGGCTGCCTATAGCATACTCAAAAGCACTGTGATTCATAGTTCAATGCTCATTGGAATCAGTGCAATATAATGGTGACATTGATCCCAGCATTGTTACACATATAGCGCTATCCCAATTCAGGTCATAATCTTCATTGCAAAGCTACCAGCTGTCTGTGAACCAATACATATACTTATCATTGGCATATACAGAGCTTCAAATTAGCTTTCATTGGAAACCAGAAAACAATTCAGAATGCCTTGACAAGTTTTGTGTGCTTTTAATTAACTTCAATCCAACTTGTACTCCATTTAATTAGACTCATCCTCATGGATTATCCAGCATCTATTTGCCACCCAGTTGTTCCAATTGTTCGCTCGTGGGTAAGTTCATCAGCTAGTGACTTATTCTTTAATTAGGTTGCAACTTAATGAAACATTACCCCGTGTTTGAGATGCTTCTCTGCTATCACTTGCTTCCACTGAAAAGCTACTAGCATTGATGAGACTAACCTCTTGTGCTGCTGCAACTCCTTGGACAACTTATACTTCATAGGATGGAGATGTGAGAAACTTTTCATTTTCTTTACTTTTTATCTCTCCAAATTTTTCTCTTGTAAGTGTGGCTTTTAGGGTGAAGTTCTAAATGAATTTGCCAACTCTTTTCTTCCAAATATCCTTCTCAACATGCAGTGGTGGAAAAAGCTCTTGGTGTTGTTAAATGGACTGCTTGACATAGTCATTTAATCCTTGCGCCTATGAATTCATTGTTGGTTTGGGGAAGTCTTCTCACCCTTCTTTCAAAAACGATTTGGTATGTGTTATGTGGCTTGCTTCTCCTGGAAAGGTGTATCTAAATGGCCTTTCTTCCCACAAAAGAAACATGCTTTGTGATACCAACAACTGGTAGCTCTATGGCCTTTCTTCTTGCAACAGTAACAAACAATGGATGTATTACTTATTGTAGACCTATTTCTTTTTGTCTCATTGTTTTGACTGATCTTCTTGCCACTTCTTCTAAGTGTTGGGGTAGGTTGAGTCTTTGCACTTCACTCATCCTCATCCTTCCGTAGTCTACTGCAAGAAGGATGGAGTGGTGGTCTGCTGCTACCCTCATTTTCTGGTTCTCTTTCTTTAGATGAGAAGGCTTTCTTTGATGCCTTTTGCCTTCACAAATATGATTTTGTTGTTTGTGGTCTTTTCCTCTCTGCCATTGACTTTAAGACTATCATGGTTGACCCTTAGTTTAGCCGCAATAGGGCTTAGGATGCATCTTCTCTTGCTTAGCCCTTCTCCATTGAATCTGGTTTTCTTTAACAATTTTGAACCAATGCCCTTGGTATGCTTTTTAAATTCACCAAAATGCTCTTGAGAAATGTCTAAGGAAGGTGAGCTTACCAGAGTTTTTAGGTCACAGTGTTGACCTCAACAATGGAAATGGAAGGTAGCTTTACTTCCTTGGTCTCTTGGAAAATTGCTTGTTTCACTGCTTATACTGCTTCCCTCTCTACCAACTCTGGCTGTAGTAGAGCTGTCATTTGAGTGAGCTTGTCCTTTTGTCAACTATCCATCTGGATGACCTTCTCTCTTAATTGCAGAGGGCACACTTTTCTCTCGTCCCAATTTGCTGTGATAGTTGCGGGGGAGTCCTAGCATTCATCAAATCACTTATTTAGCAATGGCAACAATGTATTGGTTCTTTTTTTGAACTAGTGAAAATCATTAGCATTTTTTTCTTTGAAAACAAAGGTTCTCCATCTCTGCTATTATTTAGTTAAACATTTGGACCTTCCTCTTCTCGAAGTTTAACATTGATGGCTTATAAGTCATCCAACCTCTCAATTAGCTTTATCCATAAATGAGTGACTGATATTCTATTCGATTCACCAACATGGATCCTGTATGGAATTTACTTCTAGTTTCCATTCTTTATCTTATATAGAGATCACTGTCTTCAACGAGAGAGTGGGAATAACATGAAACCACACCAAGCCATATGCATTGAAGGAAAGGTATGCCAAATCGACTTGAAATCCATATGCCAAACAATTGAAAGAAAGAGTAGTATAGTTTTTATTTTTATTTTTCAACTTCCTAGTTGAGCACTCTAATCTTTAACTAAGAGACAATACTAAAGAGTCAGGATTGTTGGATGGTCCTTGGACTGGCCTGACATTGGCCAATGATGCTTGAGAATGCAATATAACCTAATGAGAAGGTATATAACCATTAATTAAAAGCATGGGACAATAAACAAAGTGCCATCAATTATTATAATGGGACGTCGCCTTAGCTATAGAGAGACAATAATTGGTTGGAAAGTGAGAATTAAATATTTGTTATTATAATATTTCAAAAAGTTGTCTATAGGAAATCCTTTAATGCAAGGTCAAGGGAGATGTTACAACACATTACCAGGAAGTGAGACCTCACCCAAGGGATGCACACAACCTATAGTGATGTTTACAACCCTATACATCTTGTGTATGACCTCCAAGTCAACTCTCAACTCTTGTGTGAAGGCCAGGTGAAGGTTGGCCTTCACACCAATGTTCTCAAGCTAGATTATTTCTATTCTTTAGGATTAAAATTAGAAACTTACTTAAATTTTACTCACAACAACAATCCCTTGAAAATGATTGATTTCCCGATTCGACAAAAAATTGAATCGGATTGTGATAATTATATTGCTTGTCATCCATCTCGATGCTTTTAGAGTGCAAAAAGTGGAGGAATCAGCTCACATGCCCATTTTTTCTGGACCCAGTGTGGCAAATCAGGGCCAAAAACCTTTAGGGAGCATTGTGAAGCATCAAATGACGTTTTTTAGAGGTAAAATTTTGCTTCTTTAGTGCCATATATATATATATGAATCACCTCAATTGGAGTTCATATGCAAAAGTTATGGCACTTAGAAGTTGACCTTCTTGTTTTCACCACCATAATTTGAGAGGATGACACGTCAGCCCCATCATTCATGTAAAAGGGGCTAGCCATGTGATTATGATGAAGAAAACTCTAAAAGAGTTTGTATTGTAACTCTGGTTAAGAGTTAAGGTAGTCAAATCTAACCACTAGTAGGCTATCGGGTTGTGTTATAACTAGGTCACTAGGAGGAAAAGGGGTTCCATTCTTTTCGAGTGCATTTGTTCCATAGATGAGAAAAAATAGTCGAGAGGGATAGGAGATAGAGCACATAGAGAAGATATGTGCACTGTAGTAGCCCACATTCCACATGCCATACTTCTTTATATTCGCAACCATTTTCTATTCAGAGAAAGAGATTATAGTGATCTCACCTTCCAGCTAGGTTTTCTCCCAAAAGGGTTTCCCAGGTCATATCTTTTGTCAAATTGTGGTTTGTGAGTTTTTATTTCTCTTTTCTTTTTTAATTTTAATTTGCATGCATACTCAATTAATAGTAATCTACATATCTAAAAATCTAAAGAGAAATAAAACCCTAATAATGTAGATTTCATATTTTTAAATATATTTTTATCAGATCTGTTGCGATGAACTGTTCAGTGGAATATCCATGGTAGTTTACGAATCATATTGGTATTAGAATAGAATTCTTAAGGGACCTAGATCGGCGAAGCCAAAAATCGTAAAACCATATTCATGTTGACAAATCTATGAATAACCCATCCGATCCTGCAAAGGAGAGGTTTTCATGGCTGGAAGTACATGTCACAGATATAAACCATAATGTAAATCTCCTCATGTCGGCCTTAAGCAATAAGCTTGGGCTATTTGGAGAAGATGGGGGTTCTAATGTAGAGAACATATCAAAGGGGAGATCAGGAGATTAGGAGGAAATCAAGAACTAACCGAAGAAAGGACTCGAAAAAGATCAATCCAGTTCAAGTATTGTGAATCATTCACAATTCTTGTTCAAAATGGAAGCGAAGTTAGATATCAAGGCACACCAAAGTGAAATTGGTGCTCTGAAAGCTAAATTACTATTTGCAATAATTAGAAGTGTTTTCAATGTCCATCATATTGAGGAAGAATATAAGATCTCATTTGCGTGACTGAAATCAGAGGGCCATTCCCCGATTTGGTGGGAAAGCCACACAAAGACCTTGAGGTTGGAGGGAGATCCTCCAGTGACTAAGTGGGAGGAATTCAAAACCCTCATAAAGTCACAATTTTACCCTATCAGGTATGTAGATAACCAGTGGATTTGGTGGCACTACTTCATGAAAAAACTAAGATAGGGCATATAGGAGTACAACACAAAGTTTAGAAAGATGACCATAATGTTGGGTATCCCCCCAAAGGACCCAAATGTACTCTTCAAGTATTTGGGGGGTCTACGTAGACATTTGTGGAAGCAAGTGATTCTATTCAAGCAAATATTGATGGACTAGGCTTGTGTATAGGCACAATACTTGGAGAACATAGGCATGAAGAAAGGGTAATCAACTAGATCGAAGTAGAATGAGCAACATGACACTTCTAAGGAGGGGAAGAAGAAGTGGAAAGAGGGGAAAGATAAAAAAGTGACAACCACAACACATGCAAAGATCCCAACAACCACTACACCCACTGCAACATTGATGAACATACATTGGAGAAGTGTTAGAAGTTGCATCTAGAGCTTTGAGCATCCCATGGCCACCGATTCAAGAAACCAAGTTGAAATCAACTTGAATGTGGGTGAGAAGATTTTCTATACGTCAGTGAAGAAGGAGGTGACTCTGGGTAGCAGTTAGCAATAGAAAGAGAAAGAAATGACCAAACTCTTTCACATAAAGACATAGGTCAAGAAGACAAATATTGATGCTTTGTTTGACTTAGGGTCGTAGGTGAATCTAATTGTAGAAAAGTTGGTCAACGAAATTGGATTGAAAGTTCATGCTAATACAAGCCCATATCCATTGGGATGGGTAAATAAGGATGCAATGTTAAAGGTAGAAAAACAATGCAAAATTAGATTTGCTATAAGTGCTGATTTAATTGATAAAGTAGAACTAGATGTAATTCCCTTTGATGTATGTGGAGCCATGTTTGGATGTCCCTACATGTAAGTGTGAGATGCAATATTCATGTGGAGAGTGAACTAGTAACAACTCATCAAGGATGGAAAATAATTCACCATCAACGAGCACAAAGACAAGTCAAAAATTTTGCTGGTAACTTCCAACCAAGCCAATAAATTGATTAGTTCCAATAAGAAATATGTTTATTGTTTTTAAGAGAAAATTAGTTCGTAGAAGAGCCTGTAAGAGGAAATACATCCCTAGAGGAGTGTACTTAGAAATGGAAATAATTGGAAGAGTTGCTACGGGCATATAGGGACGTGTTCTGGGAGCCTAGAAGGTTACCACCAAAGAGGGAAGTGGAGCATGAGATCGAGCTATTGCTAGAATCCCCATAGCCAAACATTTGGTTTTATAGAAGCAAGTGAGGTGAAGAAACAATTGTAGCAACTACTGGAGCAGGGTGTCTTTCGACCCAGTACATCACCATGTGGGTCAACCATCATCAATATGCTAAAGAAGGATGGGACTTGGCGGATGCGTATTAATTATAGTGCATTAAACAAAATTACACTCAAGAACATGTACCCCCTTCCCAGGATAGATGATCGGTTCGATCAATTGAAACATGCAAAATACTTCACCAAGCCAGACTTATAAGTCTGGATATCATCAAGTTCGAGTCAAAGAAGAAAATACATGGAAAACAACCTTTAAAATCAGGAAAGGTTTGTATGAGTGGTTAGTAATGCCATTTGGCCTATGCAATGCACCAACTACATTTGTGAGGTTAATGAATGATATACTATTCCCGTTTATAGATTCTTTTGTCATTTCCTATTTGGATGATATTCTAGTATACAATGATAGCTAGGGGGAGTACATTTCACATTTGACGCAGGTATTGGAGACATTAAAGACGCAACAATTGCTAGAAAATCTCAAAAAGTGTGATTTCACAACAATCTGTGGTGTATTTTGGGTATGTGATGGGTGGAGGAGAGTCGAAGATAGATCTTGCCAAGATAGAGGCCATAATGAAATGGCTAGCGCCTATTAATGTTTCTAAGGTTGGGAGTTTCGTTGGGGTAACACAACACCCGAGTAAATTCATACCCTTGTTTTAAGTGGTAGTAGTGTTTCTCCACGCTAAAACAAGTGGTAAGCATTTCAAGTGGGGAAAGGGTCAACAAAGGGTCTTTGAGGATATGAAGAAGAAGATCAACCAGGCACTAGCTCTAGCATTACCAAAATTTCAACAACCCTTCGAAGTGGAGATAGATGCGAGTGTGTATGTTATGGGAGTGGTCTTGATGTAGGAAGGAAGGTCTATATGCTACCATTTTGAAGTATTTCACGAGATAGTTCTTAACTACCCTACCTACGACAAGGAACTCTATTCCTTGATGCAAGTTGTGAAAAAGTGGAAACACTTTATGATTGGAAAGGAGACAATAATCTACATAGATCACCAACCACTACAGTACCAACAAACCTAGGGTAAGCTACAACAAACTAGACATTATAAGTGGATGGGATTTTTATAACAATTTCATTAAGTGATCAAGTACAATAAGGGTAGCACAAACAAGTTGGCCAACATGCTTTCAAGGCCACCCACATCAAAGATCACAACTTTGGGAACATTGATGTGCATAGAGCCATTCACCGATGATGCATACAAAGAGACATATTAAGAGGAAGATGAATTCAAGGAGGTGTTTTAACAATTGTAGAAGTAGTCATGTGCATTATGGTGACAACATTGTTGACCACCATCTCTAAGATGAGTTACTCTATAGGTTGTATAAGCTATGTGTTCCTAAAGGTGAGTGTTTGCAACTCATCATAGAGGCTCACACCTCTAAGGTTGTAGGGCACTTTTGTGTAGGGAAGGTAGTGTTCAACTTGCATAGATATGTATTAGCCCAAGATGGAAGAACCAGTAGCTAGGTTCATAAGAGAATGCATGCTTTGTTGTACTAACAAACCAAGTAATAAGAAACAAGGTCTATACCATCTCTTACCTATACCCACTTGTCCTTGGAAAAACATTTCCATGGACTTTGTGGGATATTTATTAATAACCAAGAAGGGACATGAATACCTGTTCAGGAAGATGTGTGTTTTGATGCCCAATAAGAAGACCATTATGGGAAAGAAGCAACAAACTTGTTCTTGGGATAGGTCTGGGTTCACTTTGGGATAACAAGGAGCATCATTTCTAGTAGGGACACGAGATTTCTCAGTGAATTTTGGACTACATTGTGGGACAATATGGAAGCGAAGTTGAAGATGTCTACAACATTCCATCCTTAAATAGATGGGAAAAAAAAGTATTCAATATGACTTTGGTGTAGTTTTTGAGGGGTTATAATCAGAAACATTCAAAGACCTAGGATACAAATCTGGTATATATACAACACTCTTATAATAAAGCAGTCCACACTTCTACTGGTAAGTCTCAATTTGAAACTTGTTTTGGATATTTTTCGCCTTCACCTTTGGATATTGCATATAGGCAAAAAGGAGGAGTAAGGGAGGATCTTATGATAGATGCCTTGAGGTCTGGAAAATATGTTGAGAATATCAAGAAAATCTATATACATATACGAGAGAATGCAAAAGTCATAGGAAAAACACAAGACCAGACATGATCAACACCATACAGGGTCTTGGTAAGAAAATCAAGGCTATGTGATATGGTCCCTTTCAAATATTTGAAAAGGTGGGAGATAATGCCTACAGACTTAATCTACCCCCATACATGCACATTTACTTAGTTATGAATGTGGAGAACCTGAAACTCCATGGGCATTCTGTTATCTCTTAGAGAAACCCTGACTGTTAAGGAAAAACTCCAAGGTAACCTCAAACCTCTTTGAGACTGAAAGTTGGCCCTTCAACCTGGAGAGGGATCTATCTTTAAACTCAACTACTATAGGTCATTGTAGTAGTAGGTTTGAGGTTGAAAGCTGGCCCTTCAACCTGGAGAGAGATCTCTCCTTAAACTCAACTACTCTAGGTTACTGTAGTAGTAGGTTTACACATTTAATTTCTATGGACATATTTGTCTTAGAAATGATAAAATTTGGTTGGGCTATGTGGAAAATACACCATTGGGTATGGATTCTAACCCTATCAATTGATGTTACAAATTTGATGATCAAAACACAAAACATGATAACAATATTTCCTTTGATAGTTTAAGGAATTGAGAGGGAAAATGAAAATAAATCAGTATTAAAGTTAAATAGAACAATAATACCTAATGCTGGGGAAGTAAAGAAACATGAGCATAAATGAATCCCAATCTCACACACTCATCTTTCCAGACACGAAGAAAGTTTTAAAACAGAGAATACAGACAGGGAACTATGACACAAGAATTTATGCAAGTGCTCATGAAAAACTGTATATATTTAATATCTGCACAAATATTACACAAGGATTCTATGTTTGAAATAAACACCAACCCTTTTTCCTTCTATATTTCTTGCTTATATAAACATTACAACAACTAATCACAGGATTATAGTTTAAACTTTAATTACAGTAATCCAAAATTGTAATGAAAATATTCTAAGTGTTGATTTGGGTTAGCATCAGATGTGCTCTAAGTCTCAAATTTTGTGGAGAGGCTTAGACACATGTATTCTAAATAACCCAGAAAGTGTTTAGTGAAATTCCTCTCGGAATGTATTCTATAGAAATAATTAATTATTTTAAAGAGACCCTAAGTTAAAACTTAGGAAAATAAAATAATTAAAGTGTATTAATAGAATATGAGTGAGAATGATCTAGAATAAATGGATCAAGTCAATTTTTAATTTTAGTCATTGATTAGAGATCTAATATGGGCCATTGAATCCTCAACGAGAAGATTATAATAAGGACTTGAAGGGTCATTTGGAAAATACATTCGTGGAGACACAAAGAATCTAGAGATTGAATTCTTATGACGGAGCAATGCTCAGAGGAAGATCATATCTAAGTGATTCTTCATTGCAGTGAGGGGCCGTAGTTCCGGTTGGAATGTTTCCAGAGTCGGAGAGTACACACCAGAAGAGATAGAGAGAGCCACAACATTAGCAAAAAACCAGTGACACACTGCTTACGATATTTTCTTATAGAACACAGTAAATAATTTTTTAAGTAAATAACAAATAGAAGACTTTCCATCATTTGTTGCAGTAGGATTCCATGTAATATGAATTTTCACACTAAGTACATGCATCTGAAAAATATCTTTTAAATACAACAAATGTTCGAAAAATAAAAACTAGTTGCTGAAAATCATGCTAAAAATGAGGTTGAGAAAGATGTATCATGATGCAGGGGCATTAGACACTAGCCAACAATGTAGGAGGTTTTGTCCACAGTTGTGGCTAGAAGGGTTCGAAAACATTTGAATTGTAACAGCTAGGTGTCAATACCTCAGCTAACTGTTTTCTTTTAGATTAGTTAGAATTTATGGAAGTCGAATAGTTAGGTTCGATCCATCTGCCATGTTTCAGTTAGTCAAATAATTGTAATTAGGATTTTGATTTTCTAAACGGTCCTCACAGAGGAACCGAAGAGACACATTGTAAGATATATAAATTGTATCCCTCGGATGTATGGAGGGGGGGAGAGATTTTCTGCAGTAAAAAAATCTGTCTATCAAACAATTGCTTCCAGTTAAATGAATTTCAGTTCCTGTTGATTATCCAACAGTCTTGAATCGTTAATTGTGAGGAAATTTGTTTAATTGTGAGGCGGTTGAACACTGTCTTGTATATAACTATCGAATTGAGTCGTTGTACATCCTCGCATCTCTGTGTTCATTGTTTCCCTTGAGTTGTTTGAACAATTGAAACCCCCGCCCGCAGACGAGGTCTGCGTATTGTTGTGGTCATTGAGCTTTGGCCCATAGAATTGAAAACCCTGCTTAATAAATGGATGGACTGTTTTGAATCCTGAACCAAGGCCTGCGCTGAGTTAACAAACGGAGAGCATATGAATGAAGGCGATTAACCGTGGTCAATCACTGTTCCAAAACCGCGGGTGGATTTACGAAGCCGGATTGCCCATATCGCACCGCTTTTGTGGAGTGAGCGGTATTTCCAGATTGGGAGCGATTCCATTGAATGGTGGACACGTAGCACACGGTGGGACCGCAAAAACCGCTTTTCTGAGCGCCATCGCATGCTAACGTTCGACCAGGGAGGCCGTGTGATATTGATGCACACCGTCGATCTAGAGGGAAGCCATTGAATGGAGATCGTGCTTGGAAGTAGCCCGGAGGTTAACCAAGGTACGGTGCGAGCATTTGATTGAGCAATCGATTATATATGTGGGGCCGGAACCAAAGGTCCATTATAAGTCATTTGTTTAAAAGGCGTCGGGTATTTATATAAGGTTCGAAGGATTAAAACCTTGGTTATAAGGTTTGGTGGTGGAATATAAAGCTCGAGAGATATATTTTAAATTTTCAAAGGTTGTCGAATATGTTTATTTATCAAATTCCTCGAATTTGATAGATAACACCAAAGAAGTTGGAGAATACCACGTGGAGGGGGAGAACGGGTTTAACAGGAAAATGCTGACAGAGCTGCGAAAGGAGACTAGCTCTCCTTAGGGGCCAACTTTTAGTTTTGTTGCCGTCAGTTGTGGTATCAGAGCTGTTGTTTTCAAGTTGTTTTTGCAGAGAATTAACATGGCAATCCGAGTTGGTAGAGGTGCTGGCAGAAGGAGACCTGTTGCCAATGGAGAAGTGTTGGGAATTTTGCAGAGGTTCGAGGCCAGAATGGATGCCATGGAGCGAAGACAGCCCAGAGATCCTGAAGACATCAGTGAACCTAAATTAGAAGAAGCGGAAGAAAATGTTGAGATTCCTCCTGACATGAGGCTCCTCAGAATTGTTCTGGGGTCTGCAGTTAAGCCCAGAATTGAAGTGTCGAGTTATGCAGGGGGACTGAATCCAGAGGAGCTGGTGGAATGGATTAACGAAATGAACAAGTGCTTCGACTATGAAGAAATAAGTGAAGATAAGAAGGTCAAGTTTGCAGTAACAAAGCTGAAAGGACATGCTGCACTCTGGTGGGATGGAGTGCAGGTAGAAAGGAGGAGAGTTGGCAAGCAACCTATCAAAAGCTGGACCAGAATGATGGCTAAGTTAAAAGGTAAATTCTTGCCTAGTGATTATCAACTGACATTTTTTAGGCAAATGCAGAACCTGAGACAGAGGTTGCTGACAGTAAAAGAGTACACAGAAGAATTCTATAGAGTAAGCATAAGAGCTGGGAAATTTCAAGATACACTAGAGAAGACTGCCAGATATGTGAATGGTCTCAGGCTGGAGATCCAAGATGAGATTGGTCTTCTGTCTCCTAAGATAGTGGAAGAGGCCTACTAGATGGCCTTGAAAGCAGAGGAGAAACTCCCGAGGAAACAATCTTCCAAGAAGAGAGGTACTTTCCGAGGAAAGGGAAGTCAGGGTAGTAGAGGAAAGCCTACTACACCCAGGGATGGAGCTAATAGTAGCTCACCTCCGAATGCATCTATAGAGGATGATGCAAGAGGCAGAAGGGGCTCTTATAGAAGAAAAGGAAGAGGAGGCAGAGACAGAGGCAGAGGTAGAGAATTGAGGTGCTATAGATGTCAGCAAGTGGGACATAAGCACTATGAGTGTCCAGAGAATGTGGGTGCTGGTCCAAGAAATGCTGTAGTTTCCCAGGCTGGAGAAGAGGCAAAAATTGAAGAAGAAATTATACCAGAGAGGGGAGAGTCCTTGGTGGTAAATAAGGTCTTGTTGAAGCAAGCTAAAGAGGTCACTGAGCCTGCACAAAGGAATACTTTGTTTAGGAGCATATGCAAAGTCCAAGGGAAATGCTGCCAGCTAGTCATTGATAGTGGCAACACAGACAATCTGGTTTCCACTGAGGTGATAGAAAATTTGAAGCTGAAGACAAGGGAGCATCCAACTCCCTACAGGGTGTCCTGGCTGCATAAAGGGCACCAGCTGGTTGTAAAAGAACAGTGTGAGATAGAGCTACAAATGGGCAAATACAAAGATAAGGTCCTGTGTGATGTAATGCCCATGGACGTGTGTCACATACTGCTGGGTAGACCTTGGAATTTTGACAGAGCAACAATGCATGATGGCAAGAAGAACACTTACAAGTTCTTCAAGGATGGGGTACATCATACATTGATACCCATGGAAGAAGGAGAGCCATCCAGCAGAGTGATTGATCCAAAAACCTTGTCACTGAGTGGGAAGGAATAGTTGCAGCAGATAGAAGAAGAAGATGTAAGTTTTTCTTTAGTTTGCAAACCTAAGGTAGTTCTTACTTCTACAAAGATTTCTGATTTTCCAATAGAAATCCAAGAGATGTTAGACAATTATTGTGACATTATTGTGGATGATTTACCTGATGAGCTGCCACCTGTGAGAAAGATCAGCCATCAGATAGATTTTATCCCTGGTTCAAATCTGCCAAATAAGGTAGCCTATAGAATGCCTCCCACAGAAAATGAGGAAATCAGGAGACAAGTGCAGGAATTGGTGGACAAGGGACTGATTAGAGAAAGTTTGAGTCCATGTGCAGTACCAGCAGTATTGAGCCCAAAGAAAGATGGAGGCTGGAGGATGTGTACTGATTCCAGAGCAATCAATAAGATCACAATCAGGTACAGATTCCCTTTGCCCAGAATTGAGGATTTAATGGATTGTTTAAGTGGTGCTAAATATTTTTCAAAGATAGATTTGAAAAGTGGATATCATCAGATCAGAATAAGAGAGCACTAGAGAATTTGGCGGAAATTACAACGGCCAACTCGTCGCTATTCCGACACATAGTCGTCGCAAGAGTGACAGTTTGGGGGCGGAAAAACCGTGGTTTGTCATGCCGTCGCCATTCTGACGCACATAAAAAGTGTTGCACTATCGACACTTCTTCCGTCGTTCCGAACAAGCGTCACTCTTCCGACGTCTCACAAACCGTCGCGCCTCTGACGTTTGTAAATTGTCGCACTTCCGGTGAAATGTGGTTTGACGTTTGGAACGTCGCTCTTTCGACGCTTATAAACCGTCGCAATTCTGAGCCAACGTGGTCCGACGTTTTGGACGTCGCTCTTCCGACGCTTGTAAACCGTCGCAGTTCCGACTAAACATGGTCTGACGTTTTGGCGTCGCTCTTCCGACGCTTGTAAACTGTCGCAATTTCGACTAAACGTGGTCCGACGTTTTGGACGTCACTCTTTCGACATCTGGAAGACGTTGTAATTCCGACGATATTTGGTCCGACGTTTGGAACGTCGCTCTTCCGACGTTTTCATACTGTCTCTCTTCCGACGTTTCTGGGTTGTCGCAGTTCCGACGTCTACAAGGCGTCGGTAGACCGACGGAGGGTTCAATTTTAAAAAAAAAAATTAAAATTTTAAAAGACGAGAAACACTGTTTTGAAGATATTATATGAAGTAAAACAGTCCATGAAAGTGAAATAGCAGTATGTAGAATAGTAAAGCAACAGATAGAGTACCGACGTCCATTGTTCCAAATACAAATTAAAGTACCCAAAACCCTACAACAGTGAAGTAAAACAGTCCATGAAAGTGAAATAGCAGTATGTAGAATAGTAAAGCAACAGATAGAGTACCGACGCCCATTGTTCCAAATACAAATTAAAGTACCCAAAACCCTACAACAGTGAAGTAAAACAGCCCATGAAAGTGAAATAGCAGTATGTAGAATAGTAAAGCAACAGATAGAGTACCGACGTCCATTGTTCCAAATACAAATTAAAGTACCCAAAACCCTGCAACAGAGAAAAACGCTAATCATAATCATGTGAGGAATGTGATATGTCCAAAATATAAAAAGACCATCAGACCATATCAATAAACCAGCAACATAGACCAGCATCGCTAGTTTTGAAGGCAGAGTGATAAACATTAATCATTTTTTTTTCACAAGAGAAAAAACGTTGTTTTGAATATATTATATGAAGTAAAACAGTCCATGAAGTCATTACATTTTCACATCCGAAGATTGGAACCCAAATATCCATCCATAAAAGTGGAAGTCCCACCCCAGACAGTGATAGAAAAATACCCCATGTCACATACAGGGACTTGATATAAAACCCAATAACGGTCCACATGGAGATTATCGACAATCTGAGAAAGCATCCAAATATGCCCGAGGCATCTATAAGAAAGTGAAATAGCAGTATGTAGAATAGTAAAGCAACAGATAGAGTACCGACATCCATTGTTCCAAATACAAATTAAAGTACCCAAAATCCTGCAACAGAGAAAAACACTAATCACGTGAGGAGTGTTATATGTCCAAAATATAAAAAGACCATCAAACCATAGCAATAAACTAGCAACATAGACCAGCATCGCTAGTTTTGAAGGCAGAGTGATAAACATTAATCATTTTTTTTTTCACAAGAGAAAAAACGATGTTTTGAATATATTGTATGAAGTAAAACAGTCCATGAAGTCATTACATTTTCACATCTTAAGATTGGAACCCAAATATCCATCCAGAGAAGTGGAAGTCCCACCCCAGACAATGATAGAAAAATACCCCATGTCACATACAATGACTTGATATAAAACCCAGTAACGGTCCACATGGAGATTATCGACAATCTGAGAAAGCATCCAAATATGCCCAAGGCATCTATAAGAAAGTGATATAGCAGTATGTAGAATAGTAAAGCAACAGATAGAGTATGTACCGACGTCCATTGTTCCAAATACAAATTAAAGTACCCAAAATCCTTGAACAGAGAAAAACGCTAATCATGTGAGGAGTGTGATATGTCAAAAATATAAAAAGACCATCAAACCATATCAATAAACCAGCAACATAGACCAGCATCGCTAGTTTTGAAGGCAGAGTGATAAACATTAATCATTTTTTTTTTCACAAGAGAAAAAACGATGTTTTCAATATATTGTATGAAGTAAAACAGTCCATGAAGTCATTACATTTTCACATCTCAAGATTGGAACCCAAATATCCATCCAGAAAAGTGGAAGTCCCACCCCAGACAATGATAGAAAAATACCCCATGTCACATACAGTGACTTGATATAAAACCCAGTAACGGTCCACATGGAGATTATCGACAATCTGAGAAAGCATCCAAATATGCCCGAGGCATCTATAAGAAAGTGAAATAGCAGTATGTAGAATAGTAAAGCAACAGATAGAGCACCGACATCCATTGTTCCAAATACAAATTAAAGTACCCAAAATCCATGAACAGATCAAGAAAAACGCTAATCATGTGAGAATTCAAAGTAAAGTTAATCTATTAACATTGCGAATAAAATTACACCGAAGTCAAAAACATTGCCTGGCCATACTCATGGCAAATTTTTCATCAAAAAATCAAAAAATTAAGAAAACTGCCCTCATACGGGGAAACCAGTCTTGAACGTTTGATTTACAGAATTCAAAAATATTACTTAAAGGTCCAGCACATTAAAATAAACTAAAAGCAACCCAATTAACTGGGCCTGCTAAGCAAGAAAAACAAATTAACCAAACTACTCCTCCGCTGGTTCCTCCACGATTCGGCACCATCCTTCGGAAGGTCCAGGATCGCTAGGTGCTACCTCCACATGCATGCCACGACTCCCCTCCTGAAGGCCCGAATGTTGGCCGGCTTTTTCCGAGCTCAGACCCGCCGGACGGGTGCATTCTTCCTCCGTTTGGGCCTCCTCGCGGAAGACCACAGTGACTACAGCTGTGATTCGCGGGCGGTTGAGAGTGAAATCAAAGGAAAATTGCGCAGTGCGCGTCGTGGGAGAAGGTGAACTAGCGGTGGGGAAGCCAGGAGCAGGGGAATCCATACGGTGGCCAGATGCTACAAGCCGACCCCGCCCACTCCTAGCATTTGGATATCGACCTAAGTAATAATCACTGGACTGGCCGGAAGTCATCTCTGTTGAGGTGCTGGAGGGAGCGCGCCGGGATTGACCTCTAGTGCTCCCCCTGCGGCAACGCATCCTATGACGCACGCGAGGCATGGGTGCAATCTCAGGCGCAGTGGGCACAAGAGACTAAGAAGCAGAATTCCAATTAACAGAGGAAGACAGACAGAGACAGAACCGAGAGAAATGGAAATATGCAGCAAAGTCTAGGCAAAAGTTCCGCTGGCCACTTCTCCTTATCGTCACAGTTACCAGACAGTGTAATCCAGCAACCGGCTTGTCTGAAAAACCATGGCTAAACGCCATTTTGTATGTCAACCCGTCTGCAATGCAATCAAAGGACGCCCGTCATAATGAATCTCTGATCATTAATAATGAGAGCCGAAGGCCGGATCAAATTGGAGCGTGCGGAATCGCTCAGAGGAGTGGAGGTCCGATCTTGAATAGTGTTAAAAATTAATTAATGTAGATTTGATGTGAAAACTTAATTGAACAACGTTAAATGTTAATGCGAATGATATGAAATCGCCATATCCATGTCCCATCACCTTAAACGCCATCGAATGCACCCGCAGCCGGGAGCAGGGCAAGTTTTTATCGAGGACACGTGGCAAAAATTGATTGGAGCGGATCTTTGTTTGGGCCGCTCGCGCAGTGGAAATCCGGACCCGTAAAATATTAGGGCGAATTTGATAAGAAATTTGCGTCACAAAATTGGCCGACGTCAGCAGGCTATTTTGGAACGCGAATTTGGTTTGAATTATGGTTTATCGCCATTTGAAGTCCGGCGGACTCGACTTAAGAAAAATTTTCTTATAAAATTTGTGTTGGTTTTCTTTGATAATACACATATTAAAATCCCACTTAATAAAGAGACAAAATTGTTGTGCTTTCGGAACCTGACCCGAGGATTGGACATGAGTTAACAAACAAAAGGATAGCGGAACCAGACATGCACCCGTGGTCAAGCCCTCTACCAAAACCACGAGCGGAATCACAAAAGCGGGTTGCCTATATCGCACCGCTTTTGCGGAGTAGGCGGTATTTCCTATTCGCGAGCGATTCCATAGGGAATGCGACACGTGGCGAAGTGACCCCGAAAAACAACCGTTTAACCCACGCCATCGCACGTTAAAGCCCGACGTTGGAAGCCGAGCGAAATTGCCAAGAGTCGTTGATTTGGAGAAGGGCCATCGGACGGTGGTCGCACGTTGAACTTGCCCGGAGGTTAACTAAGGTGTGCGGAGGATAGCCAGGTACGATACGAGTGTTTGATTGGCTATTGATATATATAGGTGGGGCCGGAGTATAATGAAATTGTTTAATTAAACGATTGGCGGATAATTAGCATAAGTCTGGAGCGTGATTGTTGTAAGGCTGGGTGGTGAAATATAGAGCCGAAAGTTCATTACAAGTTATTTATTTAAAAATAAACATGGAGTATAAATACAAAGTGTTGAAAGTTAAACATTGGTTATAGGGATTGGAGATAATATAAAGTCGGGAATATAAATTAAAGTCCAACCATTGTGGATAGTATTTATTTATCAAATTCTACGAATTTGATAAATAAACCTGAAGAAAGAAGAAGTCAATTAAGACTCAGGCTGGAGGAAAAGAACGGGGTACACCAAGGGAAAATGCTGACAAAGCGATTGTAGACACACCAGCTCTCCTTGGGGGTCCAATTTCAGTTTTGTTGCGTCACACGATGATCTCTCTTCTCTGGCATTTACTTGTATTGAATATCACTATTCTAGGAATAAGGAGTTATTTTCTCCAAAATAACCCTAGCCAAACATTGACAATGCATCAAGGATATCTTTCTATGCTTCATAAGTACATATGTTCTACTTCTAAATCATGTCTTGGAAGTGGTTGTTTTGCTGGAAATTATTCACCAGTTGGTTTCATACCAAAGTCTTTTCACATTTTCAGCATCTAATACATGAAAAAGATAATGGTTTAAAACAAAATAAATATTTGAAATTTTGCAAGAATTGTCTGGCACACTTTGAATATGAATTTTGAAGTCAAGTGCATGATGTTGTATAGGATCAAGTTTCATTTTGAATACCAAATGTTTCACAAGAAACTTCTCAACATGCTACCCTGCAGTAAGGATTAAATGAAAATATTGCATCAACTATTTCCATAATAAAAGTGCACCTCGGCCATAAGACTAAACAACTACAAATGTTGTAGATCTAACAATACCACACAATCAAATGTATTCCACAAGGCCAATACTGTATGAAAAATGAAAAGGAGTTTGCAACCAAAAATACCTTAGGCAACTAATTCAATTAGATACACCAAAACATCAGCAAAAAGGAAAACCAACCTACTCAAAAGGCAAGCGTTTACCTCCTTTGACAAAATTTTGAGTTCCGAAACAAGGGCCTTTATTGTCTTGTCAATGCCCCTAGTAATTTGAACGGGGTTTGCACCTGCTGCAAAAACCTAAACAAAAAGGTTTCATTTCAAATTATTTTCCACAAATTTAAGATACAACCATTGTCAGTTTTGTATTTCCTAACAAGCTCATAAATTTTGACAAAAGAACCAAAATTTTTTAATACCCGATAGCAATTTTTTCACTCAAAAACTATCTTAGACTCAATAAGCCCAACCCAAAACTAAAAAACCAAACACCATAAGACCCTACAAAAATGAATAGATGATCTTAATCCAGTACTATCGACAAAAAGTTACCTTACACCCTCACTTATTAAACCCTGTGCTGTTGAATTTTAACTTCAACTGCTGCAGCAGAAGGACGCATGCAGCAGCAACATTTTTTTTTGGAGGTTGCTTGCATGCCATCCAGAAATTTAATTCAGCATTTAAAATTCCTGCAAGTTTTTTTTTTAGATGGCCGCAGCCATATTTCTGTACAGGATTGTATTTAAACACAACAACCAACATTAACGCAATTCACCAACCAGAAATTAAACAAACAGAAATTTACCTGACAGTTTTGTAAATTCAAAAGGAGGACACGTGGAGCATTAATATTGGATCGCATGAAATTGAAGGGAATCTGAAAACCTGAAAACCGGACCCGAATTTTTTTATAGGGCACATTGGATTGAGAATTCGAGTTAAAATTAGGCAGACGTCAGCATCCCATTTTGGAACGCGAATTTGGTTTGAAATTCAATCTATTTAGACTTTTGAAGTCCGACGGAAAGGGTTCTTTAATTTTTTGATAGTTTAATATATACATATGTTATATATATATCATATGCGAAATGAAAGGTGGGCCATAGAATTTAGTTTTAATTTTATTTTTTTTAAAAGAGGGTTTATTATAATATGTTTTTATATGTTCCGGCATATAAAAATAAAAAGGTCGAAAAAGCTTGGTAGTTTTTTTTATAGACAGTACGTAAATTTTTTATTACATAGCAGTGTGTAAAAAGTGAAAAACTGAGTGTAACTTTTTAAGTGTGTATGCACAGTAGTGCGAAAGGGAAAAACACAGCAGAGTGTCTTAGAGACAGAGTATGTTTGTTTTGAACAGACAATGAGTTGGTTTTATGCACTGCGTTTTGTAGCAGTCATAATTTTGTAATCCCTCTCAGTGAGGAAGTAGTGTAATAGTTTTTTTTTGAGTTATTGAAGGGAATAGAAGTTTGTTTTCAAAGTATTGAAACTCTGTCTCCTGTCAAAGAAATTTTTATTTTCTCTGTGTTAGAGAAAGGGAGATTTATGGGTGGTTCTTATGAATCAACCAACCATTCAGAACATGCTCATCAATCCAAACCATAAGTATTATGTGACAATATTCAAGCAGGCACTCAATCGGATTTCTGAAGTTATGTTAGAGAAACCCTAAACTCTCACTGAAAATAGGTGAAATGTGGCACCACTCAGAGATTGACATGTGCCAATTGGTACAAGTGGTAGACAATTGGCATGCTCAAACAACGAGGTGATGCAGGAATGACATGAGGGAGAAAATATCAGAAAAGCCCCAAATCCGGAGAACTAAAGCTCATCACCAACCTGAGATTGACAACTTTACATGATGTAACCTATGAAATCGTAAATGGAGAAATCATAGTAACAATAAAGTGACCTATGTAACAATAAAGTCGGATTCATCCTGGGAGTGGTAATGGGAGAAATCATAGTGAACAACATGAAACATACATAGTTGCCTACAATCAAATAGATGACAAAACACATACAAAAAACCTAGATAATAATCGTGAACAAGCTTAATATTGAATTATGAACTGTAAAGGAACTTACAAAATGTGACATTACGAACCTGGTCAAGCGCACAAGCAAAAATATCCTGGACATGACCCTGGTTGACAAGTTGTATTGCTCATGATGCAAGAGGATTTGTACCTGCACTGCCAAGTCAATCAAAATCCATCATTATCTATACAATAAATACAAGTAATTGATGTAGTATTTTTTACTCTAAGATGCATTCTCATGATAATGTTAGAACATATGTTGAAAATGTCAAAACATACCTGAATAAGCTCCTCTTCGTTTCAAGAACAATTTATTGGAGTCGCATGAACTTGGAACAAGCCTCCCACGATCTGAAAGAGTAGCAACTAAGTCAACAGTGACTTTTTTGTTGCTACACTGGATCAAAGGAGGTTTGCTCCAAGATTAAATCGCTCCAATAAATTATTCTCTACTAAACAGGGCCAACCATGTGAAGGTGGAAGCTCTTATGGCCCCTCCGCCCCCCCACTCACATCACTCTCAATTCCCCAATACCCAATCTATATTTCATTTTTTACTTTCATGAGCATAAAAAAAAATATTCAATAACTAATAAAAAAACAATTCAACAAAAAGTACGCAAGGAAACATTGCAATTAATGCTTGACATAAAAATAGTATGATAAATGATTTTTTTATATAACGCAAAAAAATGTTCCAAGTATGGTAACGTTTGTCTTATAATAATACAATATTTTACATTGTCAAATTTTCTTTTTCTTCTTCCTATTTTAAAGCTCCTAATTACATCATCAATATCATCGTGCTCTGCTCCTGTTTCGTGCCTTTCAACCCGCACTGCTGACCTAGTTGCGTATTCACGATGTCCGGGCTCATCCAGTGACGGGGCATCGCCTACAAAAACAGATAATATTAAATTTTAATTTTCAGTTTTTAAATATCATTGAACTAGTTCGGTAATATTAATAAAAAAAATTGCAATGAGATTATTTACCTGGTGCACCAGTTGTCGCCGCTGACCTAGTTGCATTGTCACGATGTCTGGTCTCATCCAGTGACGGGGCATCGCCTCCAAAACAGATAATATTAAATTTTAATTATCAGTTTTTAAATATCATTGAACTAGTTCGGTAATATTAATAAAAAAAATTGCAATGAGATTATTTACCTGGTGCACCAGTTGTCGCCGTTGGGACTGTTGCCCTGTCTTCCTCTCTGGTGGTAAGATCCTCAAGGGAAACATTCTCCGTCATTTAAACAAAAAACGTTATAAGGACAACCATCAAGGTATAATTAGAAAAAATTATAAGTGGAAATTAATTACCGTCACGGCCCTCACTGATAGCAGCATTGTCGGCCTGGTCCCCACTACAATGATTAGGTTGCACGAGAGGATCGTCTACATCTGGCTCTAAAACTGGGTTATTTACCTCGTCGGTAGTGTTTCTCCCCTGATTTAAACAAATTTGTTAGACATTAAATTTATGGACGAAAACAAAAATATTGAAAGGTTAATGTTTTACCTTATCAGGCATTGTAGATCTTGGGACCTGCCCCAAGCTTCTGCGACGTTCAACTACAGCTTGATAACCAAAACGAAAAGCGATATTTTTATCTTCCTCTGTATTTATTGTTCTGAAGTCATCACCCTACATTATATATGATTGTGTATTTTTAATCATATCTGATAGGATTACAAAAACGTTGGAAGGCGATACAATTAATTATAAGATGTTTAGCTACTTAATTACAATTCTTGCAGCTAATTTCAAGTAGCCACCCTGGCCGAGCTTGTGATGGCCCTTTTTCTCTATCCTAGCTTTGGTTTCCTTTGAGGTGTCAGGCAACCTAGCATCAAAAGATTGAAGTCAGATATGACGTAGCACACTTTTATTTTAGACATAAAGAAAATTAAAGCTATTGAATTAAAGTTGCAATTTACCTTGCGGGTCCAGTTGGCATTTTTCCTTCTTTCTTTGCCCTTTTCTCTTTTCCGTCATGGATGAGTGCTCTCCACTCACTCTCTGAAACTGCGAGAGGACGCTCATATCTAGGGTTAAATTGCAATTGCGTCCTATAGGTGTCCCTGGTATATTTCAAATATTTGATGGCTACTTGAGCCACCGCTTTTCTGTCAAATGTGCCGACCCCAAAAAGGGCTTCTAGATAATCTAGAAGTTCTTTTTTCAGGTTGGAATTCTGGGAATTCCACCCTGTACGTATGGTTGGGCCAAAAATTACCAACGCATGGCTCTCCAGAATCCTGTAGAACTCATTGTTTCCTACACATAATAAAACCAAAAGAAAAAGAAGATATTATCATTAATTTAAAAATAAAAATCATGATAAATATGTTTTAGATAAAGTACATGAAATAGTTAAAATATTAAAATTTACCTGGGAGTTGTACATGCTTTATAGGGACACCTTCATCGCTCACCAACAACGTGCCATTAATGGTCCCTGTGGAGCTGACACGTGTAGCTCCAGGAAACGTAATAATGTAGTTGGCCATATCAGCCTCATCATTGCCAACACGTTCAGCGGTTGGCTGGGTGTCTGCTTGGGCAGGGTGTGTTTCTTGGCTAGCACCTAAAAGAGTAGAAGGTGTACGAGAGGGTTGTTGGGCAATCTCTTGGCCTTGTGTCCCACCACCACCAACATCGGGTTCAGCAAATGCCAGAAAACACTACATACAAAAGAAATTTTTGTTAGTTTAGTCAATGTAAAAATTAAAAATCAAACTATCACAATTCATCTCATGCAGAACAAAAAAAATATCCTTTTGACTTTTTATTATTACCTGATATCTATTTAGCCGCCTCATAAGATGTTGTATCCTCTCTTCTGTTTCAGGTGTTTGAGGCGCATCTATCAAAGAATTAAATTCCGACCTTGCATCTCGTGCCTTTTTTTGCAACAACAACACTGGAGATAGGGATGAAGAAAGCTCTTCCTCAAAGAGGGAATCATCAGGTGTACCATGGCTAGGTGTTTGCATATTTGAACAAAATTAATATTATTTCAATTATGTAAATAACTAAAATACCTGAAGATAGAGCAATGCTGGCACTTTACATGTTCTTCCGCTGGCCTCTTTCCGCGATCATCCCGTTTCGGGGTTGTTCCTGCACTGCTCTGATCAGTCTGCCACATTGCAATAAAATTATAAATGTAAAAACTTGAAAACAATATCTAACTTGAAAACACAAAATGAAAACTGAAATAATTTTTAATAAGACACCGGAAGACAGAGTTAGAGTTTCAAATATGCCTTGCATTGAATTCAGTCCTGGAAACATGTCATTGCACATTAAGGCACCCAAACATTCAATCCACAAATGATATATTTAAGTAGGCTTCTCCTATTCTGGGAAAACACCATACCTATAATGTATTCACTTGCATGTATAAAGGGAAAGGAAAACATGTTTTCATACAATGGTGACAAAGGCATCTTGGGGAAAGGTATCTTCACTTTTTATTTATGTTGTTCACCCACACCACTCTCGTGTTTTCACTAATCCTATTTTGTCATTTTTGGATTCAAATTAAGTTAAGGCCTTAAGTATTTTTTGACCTTTCGGTGTAGTTTTTATAAGTGGCATGTATGGATTTTCCATTAATTCTGCACTTTTTCTCTTCATGCGCATGTTTCCCTGGAATCAAATGCATGATTTAGTCCCATACATTTAACAAGTTGTTGGATCAACTCCATGGGAAATATCATGTTTCCTATTAAATCAAAATTTATCTCAGTTAGGGTAGGTAGGAAGGTTTTCCCTTTGTATTAATAGGGCACTTCTAGCTTGCATTTTTATTATATCTTTCAAATTTAGTGTCGTTTCAATTAGGGCATGAATTTTTGCAACTTTCAAGGTGAGAATGAACAAAGACAAATTTTTGTGATGGATGACCGTATATGACTCCATGGCCAGAGGAAAAGGCACTAATCTACTTCTTCAAATATCTATAGTTCTCATTCACCTCATACGGAGATGGTCCCTGATTTTGAGCCAAATGTTGCAGCAAAAAGTTCTCCCCCTCCATAATTTGATATTCAATGGAAATTTCTTAAATTGATGATGGGGCATGATTATGGAACATTGGCACATACATATGTAATGGAATTCCAAGATCAGGATATATGTTTGCATATGTTTATGGCAATGTTCCACCAAGTCCCCTGGAGGTGGGAGCGAGGGGACGAGGGAGCGCGGGAGCGGCCTATGCAAAAGCTCCCTACCAATTTTCAGGAAACGTGGGGGGACGTCGGGGTCATAAAAATTATAAATTTTAATATTTAAAATGTAACTATATTTTTGCAAGGAATGTATATACAGTCATCATACACTTGCATCATGAAAGATAAATCATAAATGATAAAATTACAAATCGATGAATGATGAATCATATAATTGAAACAAATTTAAAAGTTAAAAGTTAAAACATACATCATACAATCATGCATGTAAGTTTGTAAGTTTGTAACTATATACTCATTAATGTAACTACTAACAATGTACAATGAAAATAAAGTTTAAGATATCATATGACATATTATATCAAGATTCAAAATAGAGTTTAAACTGAAGTTTACAAGTCAAGTCTAAAACATAAAACTTAAACGCAAATAAGTTATGTCTGAAACATAAAACATAAAACATAACATATGAATATCAAATGATATCATCATAATGATAAATGAGCATAAATGCTCAAGTTAATGCCCCACTAGTCTCTACATCCAACTTCTGCACGAATATATCAAGATCAACCATGTCACCATCTGAATCAGAATCACTTGGATTCTCAAATATGCTAAGTGGCACATAAAATTTTAACACGAAACCATAAACTCTGAATCAGAATCACTTGGATTCTCAAATATGCTAAGTGGCACATCAAATTTTAACACGAAACCATAAACTAAAAGGGGGGGCGTCTATCTAGACCCCTAGGTGGGGGGGCGAGACCCCGTGTAACACTGGTTTATGTAGGTGGTGGAGCAAAAAAGAGCTCAAATAGAGCTGAAATTTTTCACATAAAAAGGACTGTGGGCTTGACTAATGGTTCCATTTAAAAAATGATATCTAGACAGAGAATAAGTGTAGCATGCAAACATGCATTGAAAATCCATCTAAGTTTGCATTGTATTACTTATGATGGATTCAAATTTGGGTTTCAAAATGCCAGGTTATGGCATGATTTTGTCGAGAAACCCTTAGTTGGATTCTCATGTTGGTTTAATTTATATTTTAAGTTTGTTTTGCAATCTTTGGGTGATAGTAACTCATGAACTAGTTTACCAATGTGTAACAATCATATTTCAAGAATAAAGTTGTGATTTTTTATATTATTATTATTATCTATTAGCTACGAGTATTGACACCTAATGCCTGGAATTTTGACATCTTGATAGCATGGATAATTTCGAAAATGTTTCTAGTAATGTTAACATAATAACTATCATTACGTGTCTTCACTTTTTCACCATAATAGACTTGTGATATGGACTCATCACACAACTTCATATGCTATGTCCCAACAAGTTCAAACTGGTTGAACCTACCTCATAGTGTGGTTATTAAGGACAAGTTGCTTGATATATAACTCGATAGCATAGACCGCGTTGCAGTTCTAAAAAGAATCCTCAAGTGTCAAAAAAACTTTACAATATGTTCTACTATAAAGAATTTTGGGATACCTGAAATAATATATGTATCATTGATGACTTTTAAAGTATGACAAGATCCAGAGGGAAAGGAAATCAATGGAAGAGTGATCCACCAATGAGAACCTAGAATTTAGCATTAGATGAGTTAGAGTCTAGGAAATTGAAACCCTATACTTTTAATTAGTGATGAAGGACATCACATAGGTAATTATATTTTCATGTAGAATAATCTGTTAATTCAAATTTAAACTACATAATATGAAAGGCATACCATAAATTTTTCCATGTAAGTCCAAACAACTATAAAAATGGAAAACCTTCTTTTTCCATGGGAAATAATTTACCTTTCCTTTTTCAAGGCAATCTAAATCACAAAAAATATGAACTATACTGCACACATTCTTGGATAATGTGAAAGTGGAAAAGGAATACCCTACACAAGTGATGCACACATGTACACTTGAACACTATTACATTTTTGTAGTTGAAATGAAATGCTTGTTTTCATTTAAATGTAGGGTTTTTAAAGCAGGGAGAAATAATGGCTGCCAATTTAATAAGTGTTTCTTTAGGAAAAATTTAAATCTTGTATTGGGTGATGAAGATAATAGAGGGTATTGAATCTTGATTCTTGACATCTAGAGAGAACCATACGTATAGTCAATAGAATTGACCAAAAAAACCCAAATAGAGTCAACCCTACTATAGGAGGAAGGGCTGCGGTAAGAACTTACCATTTTGCAAGGGCGAGGGCGAATGTTGGTACCCAGGGCGAGGGCGAACGGCGGGGGCGGAGTGCGGGTTTCCATGCGACCGCTGCGAGAGGGGTCGGGCGAATGCGGGGCGAATGCGTACGAAGAGGCGAGGGCGAATCTTTGTTCTACAAGAGCTCGGGGCAAATCGGGGGCGAATGCGAGGGCGAATGCGTGCAGAGCTCGGGGCGAATCTTGAAGGTAAATCTTCGTGCAAGGGCGAGGGCGAATGGTGCAAGAGCGGAGGGCGAATGCGCGCGTGATATCGGACGTTAATGTAGCACACATGTATATTTGAACACTAATAGATTTTTGTAGTTGAAATGCAATGCTTGTTTTCATTTAAATGTGGGGTTTTTAAAGCAGGGAGAAATAATGGCTGCCAAATTAATAAGCGTTTCTTTGGGAAAAATTTAAATCTTGTATTGGGTGATGAAGATAATAGAGGGTATTGAATCATGACTCTTGACATCTACAGAGAACCCTACAGCCTAACACAATCCAATGGAATTGACCAAAAAAACCCAAATAGAGTCAACCCTACTATAGGAGGAAGGGCCTGCAGTAAGAACTTACCATTTTGCAAGAGCTGAGGGCGAATGCTTTTCTACAAGAGCTGAGGGCGAACGCTGAGGGCGAATGCTGAGGGCAAATGCTGTTCTGCAAGAGCTGAGCGCGAATGCTGAGGGCAAATGCCGTTCTGCAAGAGCAAAGGGCGAATGCGCGCGTGATATCAAACGTTAATGTAGCTATTTCGACAAATACGAAACAATAAAATCATTTTTATGTAGCGCGCATATAAGTTTCGAATTTTTATGTAGCGCCCATATAAGTTTGGTATTTTTATGTAGCGCGAAAATAACTGTCGCTATACCGACGGCGAAAAAGGCGTCGCTATTAAGACGGGTGCCTCCAAACGTCGCAATGGCGACACCTAGACATTGTGTCGCAGTTGCGACGTTTAAAGTCGTCCCAATAGCGACGCTTTGGGCCATGGTGTCGCAATTGCGACGTCTTCCTTTAAACGTCGCAATTGCGACACTTGTTTAAGTGTCGGTATTGCGACACTTTTCTATAGGCGTCGGTATAGCGACGGTTTCGGGCGGGATGGAAAAAATTTGGGAAAATTTCCAACATTTGGTCAAAAGCGTCGGAAACAGGTGTCGGAATTTCCGCCAAATGTAGTAGTGGAGGGTGATGAGTGGAAAACTGCCTTTAAAACGAATGAAGGACTGTATGAATGGATGGTAATGCCTTTTGGGTTGTCAAATGCACCTATCACTTTTATGAGACTTATGAATGAAGTATTAAAAGAATTCATTGGTAAATTTGTGATAGTGTATCTGGATGATATATTAGTTTTCAGCAAAACTAAAGAAGAACATTTGAGGCATCTTAATTATGTCTTGAAGAAGCTACACCAAGAGAAACTTCTGATAAACTTAAAGAAATGCTCATTCATAAAGGAAGAATTGGTGTATTTGGGTTTTGTTGTTTCTGCAGAAGGATTGAAGATGGACCCAGAGAAGGTTAAGGCAATTGTGGAGTGGCCTTCACCCAAGAATGTCTTTAAGGTAAGGAGTTTCCATGGACTTGCCAGTTTTTACAGGAAATTTATAAGAAAATTTAGTAAGATTAATGCACCCATCATTGAGACAATAAAGAACAACAAACAACCATTTAAGTGGACTGCTGAAGCAGAAAGAAACTTTAAACTTTTGAAGCAAAAGATAACTGAAAAGCCTGTTTTGATTTTGCCTGATTTTACTAAACCATTTCAAGTGAAGTGTGATGCCAGTGGAGAGGCCATTGGAGTTCTGTTGAGTCAGAATGATAGGCCTATAGCCTATTTCAGTGAAAAACTAAATGACACTAGAAGAAAGTATTTCTCTTATGAGAAGGAATTCTATGCAATTGTTCAGGCATTGAAAAAGTGGAGGCATTATTTGATGTCAAAAGAATTTGTACTATATTATGATAATCATGCTTTGCAGTATATTGTACAACAACCCAAGTTGAATCATAAGCATGCCAAATGGGTTGAGTATCTCCAAGGTTTTAACTTTTTTTTGAAACACATAAGTGGCCAAGCAAATAAAGTAGCTGATGCTTTGAGTAGGACGCACATGCTTGTTCAAGAAACTAATTTTGAAGTTGTAGGATTTGATTTTCTCAAAGAATTGTACAAAACAGATTCAGATTTTAAGGAAGCATTTGAGGCATGTTGTAACCTTGTTCTAACAGATAGAAGCCAGTGGCTGGATAATTTCTTGCAGGAAGACTTGTTATTCAAGAGAAACCAACTGTGTGTACCAAAATGTTCCATGAGAGAAAATTTGATCAAGGAGAAGCATAGTGGTGGAGTTGCTGGACACTTTGGTACTGATTAAACTTATGAGCAGCTGCGTCACTTCTATTACTGGCCCAAGATGATGACAAAAGTGGATAAGTTTGTGAAGAGTTGCAAAATCTGTCAATATGCCAAAGGAAGGAGCCAGAACGCAGGATTGTACACTCCCTTGCCTATTCCAGACAGGCCTTGGGACATGGTGAGTATGGATTTTTTTCTAGGACTACCCAAGACTCAGAGAGGGAATGATGCAGTCTTTGTTGTAGTGGACATATTTTCCTAAATGGCACATTTTATTCCATGTTATAAAACTAGTGATGCCACCCATGTTGCTAACTTGTTTTTCAAAGAAGTTTTTAGATTGCATGGGTTGCCCAAGAGTATTGTTTCAGACAGAGACACAATATTTGTGAGCCATTTTTGGAGGACACTGTGGAAGAAACTGGGTACCAAACTAAGTTTCAGCTGAGCTTATCATCCTCAGACTGATGGACAAACCGAGGTAGTGAATATGAGTCTGGGAAATTTGTTGAGAAGTCTTGCAGGAGAGCATCCCAAGCAGTGGGACCATATTTTGCCCCAGGCAGAGTATGCATATAATGACTCACCAAACAGGAGCATAGGGCAGAGCCCATTCCATATTATCTATGGAATGCACCCCAGAGGAATATCAGAGTTAAGAAATCTGGGAAGGGCAGAGATGAGAAGTGCTGATGGTGAAGAATTTTCTTTAAAAATGCAGGCCATACATGAACAAGTGAAACAACAATTACAAGGCAGCAGCATCAGATACAAAAGCAGAGCAGACTTGAGCAGGAAAGAAGTCCATTTTGAAGTAGGAGATTTGGTTTTGGCACACTTGAGAAAGGAGAGATTCCCAAGGAAGCAGTACAACAAACTGAAGTTCAAAAATATTGGGCCTTGCAAGATACTTAGAAAGTTTTCTGCAAATGCTTATGAGATTGAATTGCCACCTGATGTTGGAATATCTCCCATTTTTAATGTTGCAAATTTGTACAAGTATGAGGATGATGGTGGAGAAGAAAGAGTAGCAGACAAGGAACAGATTGAGTGGAAGGAGCAGCTACCTCTAGCACAACCATTGCAACCAGAGAAGATATTGGACAAAAGAGTGTCCAGAAAGACCAGAGGATGAGAGTAATTTCAGTACTTAATCAAATGGAAGGACAAGCCAGAGGAAGATGCCACTTGGATGACTGAAGTAATGTTGCAGAAGATAGGCAGATCAGTGGAAGAGCTCATGGACAGGAGCCCATGAAGAAAAATTCCCTCGGGAGTCTGATGCAGGGGCATTAGACACTAGCCAACAATGTAGGAGGTTTTGTCCACATGTTGTGGCTAGGAGGGTTCGAAAAAATTTGAATTGTAACAACTAGGTGTCAATACCTCAGCTGACTGTTTTCTTTTAGATTAGTTAGAATTTATGGAAGTCGAATAGTTAGGTTCGATCCATCTGCCATGTTTCAGTTAGTCGAATAATTGTAATTATACTTTTGATTTTCTAAACGGTCCTCATAGAGGAACTGAAGAGACACATTGTAAGATATATAAATTGTATCCCTCAGATGTATGGAGGGGGCAGAGATTTTCTGCAGTAAAAAAACTGTCTATCAAACAATTGCTTCCAGTTAAATGAATTTCAGTTCCTGTTGATTATCCAACAGTCTTGAATCGTTAATTGTGAGGCGATTGAACACTATCTTGTATATAACTGTCGAATTGAGTCGTTGTACATCCTCACATCTCTGTGTTCATTGTTTCCCTTGAGTTGTTTGAACAATTGAAACCCCCGCCCACAGGCGAGGTCTGCGTATTGTTGTACTGGTCATTGAGCTCTGGCTCGTAGAATTGAAAACCCTGCTTAATAAATGGATGGACTGTTTTGAATCCTGAACCAAGGCCTGAGCTGAGTTAACAAACAGAGAGCATATGAAGGAAGGTGATTAACCATGGTCAATCACTGTTCCAAAACCGCGGGTGGATTTACGAAGCCGGATTTCCCATATCGCACTGCTTTTGTGGAGTGAGCGGTATTTCCAGATTGGGAGCGATTCCATTGAATGGTGGACACGTAGCACATGGTGGGACCGCAAAAACCGCTTTTCCGAGCGCCATCGCACGCTAACGTTCGACCAGGGAGGCCGTGCGATATTGATGCACACCGTCGA
This sequence comes from Pinus albicaulis, assembly GCA_034641835.2. NCBI lineage: Eukaryota > Viridiplantae > Streptophyta > Pinopsida > Pinales > Pinaceae > Pinus > Pinus albicaulis. The sequence goes on from CM076575.1 coordinate 2,061,249,813, forward strand.
TCTGGAGGGAAGCCATCGAACGGAGATCATGCTTGGAAGTAGCTCGGAGGTTAACCAAGGTACATTGTGAGCATTTTATTGGGCAATCGATTATATATGTGGGGTCGGAACCAAAGGTCCATTATAAGTCATTTTTTTAAAAGGCGTCGGGTATTTATATAAGGTTCGAAGGATTAAAACCTTGGTTATAAGGTTTTGTGGTGGAATATAAAGCCCGAGAGATATATTTTAAATTTTAAAAGGTTATCAAATATGTTTATTTATCAAATTCCTCGAATTTTATAGATAACACCAAAGAAGTTGGAGAAGACCACGTGGAGGGGGAGAACAGGTTTAACAGGAAAATGCTGATAGAGCTGCGAAAGGAGACGACCAGCTCTCCTTAGGGGCCGACTTTCAGTTTTGTTGCCGTCGTATCCTCATAATGTCTCCCTTGCTGGAAAAACATGCCCCTCGTGGAAAAACAGGTCCCTTGTTGCAAAACAAGTCCAATCACCCTTCAAACCGTTGTTCAGGTTTTTTGCTATAATCGCTGATATCGTCATTGTCAAATCTTAGCTGTCTAAGTTGATAGTTTTTTTGACAGATACACTGTCAACGCTTTTCAAAATCTATTCCTTTTCAAAAAAGCATTGACATTTCCATTTTCAACAAATTTTTGAAAAGGAATAGACTATGAAAAGTGCTTACAGTCTATCTGTCTGCAAAACTATCAACTCATGCAACTAAGAGTTGACAATGGTGGTATCAACGATTACAACAGAAAACCCGAGAAAGAAGGAGCTCAAACAGAAAAATAGTTTGGAGGGTAACTATACCTGTTTTCTAGTGAGGAACCTGTTTTTCCAGTGAGTGAGACATTATGATGATACATCTTTCTCAACCTCATTTTTAGCATGATTTTTAGCAAGTAGTTTTTATTTTTCAAAGACATGATGCATTTTAAATATATTTTTCATATGCATGTACCTAGAATATTTTCATTACTATTTTGGATTATTGTAATTAAAGTTTGAACTATAATTCCGTGATTAGTTGTTGTAATTTTTATATAAATAATAAATATAGAAGGAAAAATGGTTGGTGTTTATTTGAAACATAACATCCTTGTGTAATATTTGAGCAGATCTTAAATATATACAATTTTTCATTAGCACTTGCAGAAATTCTTGTGTTGTAGTTCCCTATTTATATTCTTTATTTTAAAACTTTCTTCATGTCTGGAAAGATGAGTGTGTGAGATTGGGATTCATTTATGCTCACGTTTCGTTACTTCAACAACATTAGTAATTGTTGTTCCATTTAACTTTAATACTGATTTTTTTTTCATTTTCCCTCTCAATTCCTTAAAATGTCAAAGGAAATATTGCTATCTTGATTTTTTTTTGCTCATCAAATCTGTAAAATCACTTGATAGGGTTAGAATCCATGTACAATAGTGTATTTTCCACATAGCCCAACCAAGTTTTATCATTTCTCAAACAAATTTGGCCATATAACTTAAATGTGTAAATCTACTACTACAGTGACCTAGAGTAGTTGAGTTTAAGGAGAGATCCCTCTCCACATTGAAGGGCCTACTTTCAACCTCAAAGAGGTTTGAGGTTACCTTAGAGTTATTCCCTAACAATTAGGGTTTATCTAAGAGATAAAATTTTTGCACTATTTCCGGGGATTTTTCTATGGGTGATTTCTCACTATGAGGGGAACTGATAGTAGAGGCTAGGTTTTCAGTGGAAACAAGGTATGTCATTTTGAGCCTAACACTCTTTCTAGCATTAAATTTAGGGATTTTGAGACCAGAATACTACGAGGGAATGTATGTGCTAGGGGTTGGCTCAATGGAAGCTCTTGCATGATTTTTATTTCCATTCTTGGTGCCTTTCTTCCTCCCTCTTCTAGCCTTAGGAGATTGAAAACCACCCCAAAACAAGAAATGGCTCCAGGTTGTTCCTGCCTTGGCCAATTGATTCTCAATTAATAGTTTGATTAGGGATTTATGATAAACAAAGTGAAAATAAGGGTTTTCCCTAGCTCGAAATTGAGTGACCATGTGTTTCAAACTCTCCAGCAAATAAAAACAAACATTCATTCAGACTTGACCAACTAAATGAGCTAAGAAGTGAAAATGATAAAGGTTTACCTGGTTGAAATGACCTTCACAGGTAAAATAGGACTAGGTCATCCTCAACATCCAATTCAACTTATTCTCCAACCAAGATCGTTGAACCCCTGTCTTCCAATTTTAGCCTTAGAACTTTGTCTTTGGAAAAAATGGGACATCGATCCCTGCTAGAACATGACTCCTGAACACCCTTTCTCCGTATGAAGGAAGAGTCATGGCCTTTGCAATAAAATCCTCCGTAGCTGGAAAAGAAAGTCCACCAATCTCCAATTGGCGACCATCAAACCCCTGAGCGAATTCCTGAGCCACAAAATCATGGTAATTAGTGCATCCGTGGAAAGATTCCTACCACCCTGCTCGCTGAAATTGCTGCTGGATGTCGGGATAGATTTCTATGAGGTCGAGCACTTTTGGCTCGACTTGGTTGGGTTCGCAACTTTTCCCCATTTGCTTTAAAATCTAGCGGAAACACACAAAGGTTAACCAAGATTTTATCCTGGATTCCTGTCGACGATCTTGGATGCAAAATTTACGAGGAGTTACAAATGACAAGCGGAAATGTGAAACTAAATATACAACAGATGTTTTAACATCTATTTAAAAGTTTTAATTAGTCAGGTAAATGATTTAAAAATCACCCACGTCTTGGATTTGAATGATTAAATAACAACCACATACCTGGTGGCGCTGAAAAACGTTCACTCAACACGTACCTTCCACCTTGGAACTAAACATGGCATGTTTAATACACATCATTTTTGTTGCTGACCTGGTCAATGCATTTCAAAAAATCAAAATTTGAATTTTTTTTTGGCGCTGATAGTCTATTTATCAATTATACCCGAAAAGATGATAACCCCATTGTTAGTGCATTGTTCAGAAAATATTACAGAACCATAAAAACGTTGATAATCCCATTATCAACGATTTCCATGTTTATTAAAAATAAAATGTTGACATCGAAAATGTCAACATTTTCTTAAACAAAGCTAAAAAATAGAGTGAAATGTGATAACAGTTGGCTCCATGAGGATGTTGTCGATCATTGATGGTAGCCATAACCCTATAGACTAGTAGCCTATTTATGACAAAAAAATTGTCCAAAAAAAAACTTTTACTAACTAAAAAATAAAGAAACCCATTTTCCATAAGATGTTATTTTTACGGACTCTGAACTTTTGAAAACATAACTGATTGTAAAAAACTTTTATTCTTTGATAAATATCATCAGAACCTCAGGGCCTTTTCTTCAAGCTTCAAGTTCCTCAGAATTCTCATCCACACCTGCAAGTTTTTCAAAAATATATGGATATGTACAATGAACTCTGAAAATCATTCTTTGTTTTCAGGAGATGTAATGTTTTAGGAAATTTCCATTGAATGGAACTCTAGGCAACAATAATCCTTGCAGATCTTCTAGAATGAAACCGTTCTTACCATGGAAAACTACAATTCTGTATGGTCCTTTCCAATTGTTGTCAAACTTCCCATGCTTACCCTTGTCCTCAATACGAGTATCCCATTTCAAAACGAAGTCTTGGAATTTAAAGTAACCTTCCTTCATCTTCTTGTCAAAAACTTTCTTGATCTAATTTTTAACTTCCCGCAACTTTTCATACACTCTCTCTTTGTTCTCTTGTACCTATATTAACTTAATTATCCTCCTCTGCAAATTATTTGGTTCTTCTCTTAATTTATGTAAATATCTCATAACAGGGATTCCAATTCGAACAGGAAATGTTGCATCAACACCATATACTAACTGGAAAGGAGTAGTACCAATTGATATTTTAGTTATAATATTGTCTTCCCATAAGGAAAACTTGAGTTTTGTATGCCAAGCCTTCTTGTTATATTCTAACAATTTTTTAATAATTATGATTAGGCTTTTATTTTAGGATTCGGTCAGTCCATTACCTTGAGGGTAATAGTTTGTGGAATGGATAAGTTTGATATGGTAATCATCACAAAATTTTATTATCCTCTTAGATTTGAAACACTGTGCACTATCATTAATAATTCTCTTTGGACAACCAAATATAGAAAGAATTTTTTCTAATAATTGAATAGCCTTGAGATCAGTAGCTTGTCTACTTGGAAGTGCTTCAATCCATTTGGTAAAGTAATTTGTTCCTGTTAAAATCCATCTTTGTTGTGCTAAAGATGTCAGATAAATTTATCCTATGAAGTCAAAGCCGCATTGTTGAAAAGGTGTCTCCACATAAATACAAAATAGGTTTCAAAGGCAGAGACATTAATTTTGACTTGCCTTTAAACAACTGAAATTTATGCCAGACTGCAACTTCTTTTCTAAAATCAGAAAAAATGGTAGGGCCAATAGAATCCAACTCTCAAAATTTTATCTGTAGTGGCCTTCCAATAATGATGTCCTCCACAGGCTCCTTCATGAAAATATTTACTCATTTCTTTATCTTTATCTTCTAATAGAAAGTTTAATAAGATACCTTAAGGATCTTTCCAATATAAATAACTGTCTAAAAGACAATATTTAATAGATTTCAATCTCAAAAGTATAGCTCGAGTCTTATCTGTCCCTGGTGGTACTTTTAAATTTTGTAGGATGTAAACAATATCAGCATACCATGAACATTCCTTGAAATACTCCTTTGCTTTAACCATTGATTCTTCATCTGGAAAATCTTATGATTCCAAAATTTAATTCACCCAAAAAGTGTCAAGATTTGTTTCCGTCATAAGTCTACCTAGACCATGTACTTTGATTAGTTTGGTAGGATTGATTTCCAAGTCAAATTCTAACAACTTAGCAATCCATGTCCCTCTTTTTCCATCACTATCGAGATGTACTAAAATAATTTTTATTGCATCGTCTGGCACATAGGAAATCACGTGAGAATGCAATATAAACACCCTAAAATATTTTAGTGGCTTGATTAATGCATATTCTTGTTTTTCCAATATATTTTATTTCAGTTCAACATCTCTCAATGCCTTGCTGAAAAAGGAAAGGTTTGTTCCTGACTTGCCTCATTATTCTGAAGTAAAACAACAGAAATGGTGTGCTCGGAAGAAAATGAAAAAATTATAAAATCTTTAGAAAAATATGGACTAATGAGTAACGTTTCTTGACCTAAATCCTTTTTGATATCATCAAAGGATCCCTTTTATTGTCCAATGCACTTAATCTCACTTCCTTTCTTAAGCATATTTGACATTACTTTTAAATTTTTTGCAAAATTTGAGATAAAACGTCGTAGAAAATTTACTTTACCTAATAAAGACTGCACCTCTTTCCTGTTTCTTAGCTGTTCAATATTTTCAATTGATATCATTCTGTTGGGGTATCTATGAATTCCCTCCTTTGAAACTATGTGTCCCAACAACTTTCCTTCCTTCATAGAGAAATGGGATTTTTTTGGATTTAAAGGAACTCCGAATTTCCTGCACTTGGTAAAGAATGTCACTTAAACATTTCATATGGGCATATTATGATTTTGAGAAAACAATGATTCCATCTAGATAAATTACAACGAACATATCTCTATCATCAATGAAAGTTATATCCATTTGGCGCTGTAAAGTAGCTCTAACATTCACGAGTCTGAATGGCATCTTAGAATACCACATGGCATGGTGAAAGCAATCTTGTCCTGATATTTTGGATTAAACAGAATCTGATTATATCCTGAAAACCCATCCAACATGGAAATCCTTTTTGTGCGAACCACCTTTTGCAAAAATTGGTTTATTTTTTGGTAAAGGATAATTATCCTTCAATGAGACTTTATTCAAATTTCTGAAATCTACACATAAGCAAATCTCCCCGCTCTTTTTTCTCACTAACACCAAGTTTGATATCCAATTTGAAAACCTGAGTGGAATGATGATTTTTTCAGCTAATAGTCTCTTTACCTCCTTCTTAATTAGCAACAATAGCTTTAGATTGATCCTTCTTAACTTTTGTTTGAAGGGTTTATCGTTTTCCTTATGTGGTATAGTATTTTGGATGAAATTTTGATCATAGACTTTTAAATCTTTGTATCTTCAAGAAAATATATCAGCAAAATCCTTCAACAGTTCTGCATATTTTGGTTTATGCTCCTCTTTCAAAGCATTAGAAACTTTGACTATCTTTGGATCAATGTTGGTTCCCAAATTGCGGTCCTCCATATCCCCATCACTTGGCAAGATCCTTGGGTTAACTTCCACATCATTTGAATCGAATAATCTCTCTAAAGGAACCAAGCCTCTAGGGATTATGTTGTTACTTAATTGAATAATATCCTATCCAACAAAAATATTAAAAAATAATGTTGTTTCAGAATCTTTATCTATGGTTTCATCTTCATTTTTCTTAATTGGAGTATAGAGAAATTCATCTATTCTTTCAAGAAACCTTAATTTTGTGATCGTCTTCAAGCAACTTCCAGTGCTTAGTATTGTCCAGAATAGAAGGCTTATATCTGAAATTGATCTCATACTTCTCATTAGCATCAATATGAATTTTGAATGCACTAGCAATTGCTGCAAAATAGTCCGCAATTCCATTTTCTTCTCTAGGTACCAGCGAGATTTTTCAAAGAATAAGTTAGAAAATAAATCACATACCTCACTTTTGTAGGCTCTCATTCTTGGATGTTTGGTTTGATAGGCACCTTTTACTTGGTTCACAATCAGCTTTGAATCTCCAAAAATGGGATTTTTCTTTGTTTTTTAGTATCTTAACATATTTAGCCCAATAATCAAAGCTTCATATGCTGCCACGTTATTTGTACGGTCAAAATACAATTTATATGAATGTAATTGGATAGTACAATCTGGTGGAACAATCCAAATTCCTGCCCCAAAACCCTTCTTGTAAGTGGAGTCATCAAAATACAACTTCAAGACTTCATCTGAAAATTTTTGAACCAGTTTTTGATGAGCACTAATCTCATATTTTTCTGGTATTTATCCCTCAATACAAAAATCATTAAAGAAAATTTGTGATCCCAACTCCATATCTACTGCATAATGGGGTGATTATACGACTAAGTTATATTGCTTACCATATAAGACGTTTTCACCTCTCTGTATAATCTTTTAAATTCACCAAACATTATGATTGAAGCATAAGACATGCCCATCTGTAGCGTCCCTCCCAATCTTGTTTCTCAAGATCGAGATAATAACATACCAAATATGGTGGAATGTCCACTATCATTATATCCATCATTACACTCTTAGCAGGAAATTGTGCTAAGTTGAAAACTAGGTCCTTTATTATCCCTAAACATTTTACATTTCTTTAATCAAATGAGAACAAATCCTTGCATGATCTGGTAATATGGAGTCCTAGATGGTCCGTGAATGACTTAGGCATGTGGTTATGTGAGGCTCCGAAGTTTAACATGGCATTATTAAGGATCATATCGTGTATGTTTAGACTTGCATAAAATGGGGGAACACCATTGTTTATACTAGTGACATGTGGGCTAAAAACGAATTTAGGAGCATCATCATGTAGGTTTAAGGAATCCTATGAATTTATGTTGACTTGATCAATTTTTGAACTTTTAACGATAGTAAAAATGATTTTTCTATATTGTTCATTTCTTAAAAGTTCAGCAAAAGGAATGGATACTTTCAACTTACTGATTTCACTTTCCAAATTAAAGGTTGACTGCGTTTTTTTTGAATCCTTAATCTTTTTTTTTTTTCTTATGATTTTATCGAATTTTCCTTCTTAGGATCCTCTGGTTTCTTCAATATTTCCTTCCTAGATTTAGATTGCTGCACAATTGCTATCTTTTTTGGTAGAATTTTGATAGGAAAAATGTGGTTTCTGAGGTTGTACTGTCTTTGAAAATTTTCCACTGCATTATTATAACCCTGCTGATAAACAATTGAATCACAAAGATGAATGTCATCCTTTTCTCTTGAACATCCAACTGACATATCATGTTCTTCTTTGGTGGAAAACAATTGTGTCTCTTTATCAACAAAGCATCCAATCTGATGATCTTCTTCGTTAGTGGCATCCTCATCAACGAAACCTTCTGGAAAAGGAGGTTGAACAACAAATTGCTAATATTCAGGACCTTTCTGATCTCTTGGACGATTTTGAGCACCTCGAGGTCTCCTGAAATTCAAATTCCTCACTTGAGGTTGATTTTTAGCTCTAGAAGGCGTTAGTTTATCCACCAATTTCTCCATTGTTTTCAACATCACAAAAAACTTCACATCATGCGATGAAGATGATTCTTCTTTTCGACCTACCCTCCTTTTAGTCTTCATTTTTTCCTTCTTAGCCAAAAAATTGGCTTTTAGTCCAATTGCATTACTCTGCATTGCCTCTAAAGTAACATGATTTATCTCACAGAGATAATAAGCCAATTCAACATTAAAACCATCAAGATAATGAAAAAAATCCAATCTAGGGGGAGGTTTTATCTCAACTGGAATTGAATTGTAAATTTTGTTAAATATGGACGTGAATTCCTAAACTAACTCCCCAATATTTCTTTTCAAACTTTTATACTCATTGAAAATCTACAGGGGATTTTTCTTCACCTCCCACCTGGTAATAAATAGCCTTTCGAACTATTGAAAGTCATTTATACTTGTTGTTGGTAAAGATATGAGCCATCTCTTCACCTCTGCTGATAGAATTTGTGCAAAAAGTCTCAGTTTTAAATCTTCATGATCAAATTATTCTAAATAAATAAAATCATTGAGCTTGTCCACTTGCTGTTGAGTAGTGAAAAACCTAGTGCCATCGAACTGGATCAAGCACTATCCATAATTTGCAGGGAGTTCATGTCACATTGGCCTTGAAGGTTTAAAGGTGCATACCTAGTAGCCATGATATTAAGAGATGTAGTTATAGTAGAGGTTTGGATAACGAATATCAAAGGAAATAAAACTGTTGTAACCGACGCTGATGGACCAAGACTGTGAGATCCCATAGAAGACGGAGGAGTAGTTGTAACAAAAAATTATGGAATGGAGAAATAAAAATTTGCATATTTAGCTGCAACTACCTAGAGTTCTTGAATTTTATGTTCTAAGTTCCGAAAATGAGACCAATGGAAAGGTCAATTCCTTTTTGAAAAGGAACAGATTATGAAAAGCACTGACAATATTTCTGTCAACAAAACTATCAACTCAGGAAGCTAAGAGTTGACAATGAAAGTATCAACAATTACAACAGAAAACCTAATAAAGGAGCTCAAATAGAACAATAGGTTTGGAGGGTGACTGGACATGTTTTGCAGCGAGGGGCTTGTTTTGCTAGCAAGGGACCCGTTTTTCCAGAAAGGGAGACATTATGATGATACATCTTTCTCAGCCTCATTTTTAGCATGATTTTTTTTATTTTTCAAAGACGTGATGTATTTAAAATATATTTTTCAAATAGATGTAACTAGAATATTTTCATTACTATTTTTCATTACTGCAATTAAAGTTTAAAATATAATCTTGTGATTAGTTGTTGTAATTTTTATATAAAAAATAAATATAAAAGGAAAAAGAGTGGGTGTTTATTTGAAACATAACATCCTTGTGTAATATTTGAGTAGATCTTAAATATATATAATTTTTTTATGAGTACTTGTATAAATTCTTGTGTCGTAGTTCCCTGTGTGTATTCTTTGTTTTAAAACTTTATTCATGTTTGGAAAGATGAGTGTGTGAGATTGGGATTCATTTATTCTCATGTTTCTTTACTTCTCCATCATTAGTAATTTTTGTTCCATTTAACTTTAATACTGATTTCATTTCTTTTTCCCTCTCAATTACTTAAACCATCAAAGGAAATATTGTTATCCTGCTTTTGTGTTTTTCTCATAAAATCTATAATATCACCTGATAGGGTTAGACTCCATGCCCAATGGTGTGTTTTCCATATAGCCCAACCAAATTTTATCATTTCTCATACAAATATGGCCATAGAACTTAAATGTGTAAACCTACTACTAGATTGTCCTAGAGTAGTTGAGTTTAAGGAGAGATTCCTCTCTAGGTTGAAGGGTCAACGTCCAGCCTAAAATAGGTTTGAGGTTACCTTAGAGTTTTTCCCTAAAAACTAGGGTTTCTCTAAGAGATAACATTTTGGCAACATTGCTAGGGATTTTTCAATGGGTGATTTCTCAGCATGAGGGGAAGTGATAGCAGAGGGTAGGTTTTCAACGGAAACAAGGTCTGTCTTTTTGAGCCTAACACTCCTCCTAGCATACAATTTAGGGTTTTTGAGACAAGAAATCGATGAGGGAATGGTTGTGCTAGGGGTTGGATCAGTGGAAGCTCATGCATGAGTTTTATTTCCCTTCTTGTTGCCTTTATTCCTCCCTCTTCTAGCCTTAGGAGGTTGAGTTTGAAAACCTCCCCAAAACAAGAAATGACTCCAGGTTATTCCTGCCTTGGCTAATTGATTCTCAATTAACAATTAGTTTAGGGATTTGAGGAGAAGGGTTTTCCATGGCTCGAAAATGAGCGGCCACGTGTTTTGAACTCTCCAACAAATAAAAACAAACATTGATTTAGATTTGACCAGCTAAATGAGTTAAGAAGTGAAAAAGGTAAAGGTTTACCTGATTGAAACGAACTTCAAAGGAAAGATAGGACTCGGTTATCCTCAGCAACCAATTCCACTTATCCTCCAACCAAGCTTGTTGAACCCCTATCTTCCAATTTCGGCCTTTGAACTCTGTATTTAAGAAAAATGGGACATCGATCCCTGTTAGAACATGAATCCTAAACGCCCTTTCTACATCTGAAGGCAGAGTCATGGCCTCTGCAATCAACTCCCCCGTAACTGGAAAATAAATTTCGTTTATTTCCACTTGGTGACCATTAAAATATTAAGAAAATTCCCGATTCACAACATTATGGTAACCAGTGGAAAAATTCCTGCCACCCTACTCGATGAAATTGTTGTTGGATGTCAGGATAGATTTACAAGAGGTCATGCACTTTTGGCTCGGCTCGGTTGGATTTTACGCTTTTCCTCATTTGCTGTAAAATATAAGGGCAACACACAAAGTTTCACTGGGATTTGATCTTGGATTCTTGTCGACAATATTGGATGCAAAATTTACCAAGAGTTACCCAAAATCACAAGCGGAAACATGAAACTAACCATACGGGAAAATGTTTTAACATCCGAGTAAAAGTTTTAATCAGTTTGGTAAATGATTTAACAATCATGGCATGTCTTGGCTTTGAATTATTAATTAACAAACACATACCTGGTAACACTGGAAAACGTTCAATCAACACTTACCTTCCACCTTGGAACTAAACGTGGCACATTTAATACGTATCATTTTTGTTGCCCACGTGGTCAACGCATTTAAAAAAATCAAAATTTGAAATTTGTTTTAGCGCTGAAAGTCTATTTATCAACTACACCCAAAACGCTGACAACCCCATTGTTAGCGCATTGTTCATAAAATATTATCAAACCATAAAAACGTTGATAATCCCATTATAACCAATTTCCTTGTTTATTACAAATAAAATGATGAAACTGAAAATGTCATCATTTTCTTTAAAAAAATTCAAAAACAAAGTAAAATGTGATATCACCTTCCATGCTAGATCAGGAAGAGGAACATGTCCTACATTCTATGGAGGAATTAGGCTCCATATGCTAAATCAAAGTTGACAAAATATATATTTTTCATAAGAGGTATAAAACTACAAGATAGGGGCAACATGACCTTTAGAAGATTAGGTTGAAAGGATAACTTCCAAGAAAAGATAAATGGTACACTTGAGAGAAGGTGGAGGAAAAATTTCCTCACCTCATTCAATAGAATGTTTTGGGGACCAAAAGCCACCCGAAATGGGGAGGTGCAATCCAGATTGGATCATTTTGTTGTTTTTAATCCATCTTGATGCTTTTAGAGTGGAAAAAGTGGAAGAATAAACTCATAGGACCATTTGGAAAATTGAGGTTTGAAATATTACAAGAGAATTTTGAGGCACTAAATGATGTTTTTTGGGGGTAACATTTTTTTTCTTGACACCACTCTTTTTTTTTCATATTCTACACATAGAGAAATTTCTAAGGTGCAAGAATCACCTTAATCATAGTGCGTATACAAAAGTTATGCCACTCAGAAGTTGACCTTCCTATTTTCACCACCAAGATTTAAGAGGATGCCATGTCAGCCCCCACCATTCATGGAAAAGGGGCTAGCCACATGATTATTTTGAAGAAGACTCTAGAATATTCCATATTATAACTTTGGTTAGGAGTTAAGGTAGTAAAACCTAACCACTAGTAGACTATCAAGTTGTGTTATAACTAGGCCACTAGGAGGAAAATGGTTCCATTCTTTTCGAGTGCATTTGTTCCATAAATGAAAAAAACAATTCGATATGGATATGAGATAGAGCACACCGAGAGTATTTGTGCACTGTAGTAGCCCAAGCACCACATATACTTCTTTGCACTTGCAACTATTTTCTATTCAGAGAAAGAGAGCAGAGTGGCCTCACCCACGTGTTGGGATTTCTCTAGAAAGGGTTCCCCAGGTCATATCTTGTGTCAAATCCTAGTTTGTGAGTTTTTATTTTTTCATTCTCTATTTTCTACATAATTTTTATTTTCTCGCATACATAATTAAAAATAATCTATAGATCTAGAAATCTAAAGAGAAATAAAACCCTAATAATGTAGATTTCATATTTTTGAATGTAGATTTATCATATCTGTTGTGATGAACTATTTAGTAGAATATCCACAACAATTTAGGGAGAAGAAATGAATAAAGATAAATTCATGTAAGTTGCATTCCTAAAGGATGTATGGATAACATAAAATTTCAATAAAAACTCATTGGGAATACTCCCTGGCATCATTAATAAAATTACATGCAATAATTTTAATGCAAGGAAGAGATTATCTACCTCACACAAAATTTTAAAATGACCATTTCTAAATTTCATCGCAAAAGAAGCAATATTTACCTTGGAAACTCAAATGGAAAATTCAACGTTTGAGTGGTTGCTTAGTCTTATTTCGACAATCTTAGGCTACAATGTAGTTTATTGATCTTGTGCATCCTCTTGTCTTGGCTATCAAAAAAAAAAACAAAAGCTTTTGAGAGTCATTTTATTAGAATATATAGGAGAGTTGAAGGGTTAATGAGAAGGCAAAGGGATAGACCTTTAATTTTCGACTCCCATTCCCCACTTTTTTTCTCTTCTATTTTTTTTCTTTCCATATACATCTATTTTTTTATTTTCATTTTCTTTATTGCTGCATTGTTTTTTTTTCCATTTATCTTTATTATTATTGAATTTTCATTGTATTAAGTCTTACAACCATTTCTCTTGTTTGGATCCATTTCACATCACCAACTCCATTAATAGGACATCTAAAAGCTTTGTTGAATGGATATTTGTCATGTACATCATGATTAACCTAATGCTGGAAAATATACTTTCATGTTACACATGGAATACCATAGGCAAACATGTGGCACTTTGAGGAAGGAGCACATGGAAATGTCTTCATTTTACTTAGCCATTGAACATGGTTGTCTAGAATTAAGCATTCAATAGATACATTGGATCCATTGGGAATTGTGGAAATTAATACATCCATATTCTCTTTGTTTCCTCATTCCTTCAAACTCTTGGCATTCAATTCTATTGAATTGGATTAGTATTTAAATCCCATTGTGTGGTAGGGTTACAACTAGCCATGATTGTTGATAAAATAAATTCCCTCAAGAGCTTGATGTTGGGTCAATTGTCACTAGCTAAGCCAATATGAAATCCAAATTAATCAATTCCATGTGTCACCACTATGGATTTCCACATTATTATTCTAAAAAAAATGCCTCTCCATGGAGGAATTGTAATATATTTTCTAAATTTTAATGATAATATGCATTGGACCTCCTGTTTCCATCAACAAGTTCATATAGAGAAAGGTAGGCCTTGTTACGACAAAAACCAACACCTTTGCTCAAAGTCCCAAAGAATGGTGCTAGCCTTGTGGAACTTGGAAGGTTTGCCACTATCATCTCACCAATTTCACCTTGTGCTTTAGTCTAGGGGAAATTTATCTACTCAAGGGTGCTATGGGATAAAATCATTGAGGCTAGGAATGATATCCCCAACATAGAAAAATTTAATTAGAAAAATAAAGAAAACCAAAACAATCATACAATATGCTTCAAATTGACAAAGAGAGGTTTATACATCCACAGGTGGGTCCTACGGTTGATGTAGATCCAAAGGGTCCAAACCCTCACTCTCATTCCTGATGTACATACTTGCAACATGAGAAACAAGCGAACAAGCAGAATAGAAATATCAAATCATACAAAGATATATGACGTGTTAGTTCAACAATTATACAATTGCATAATTAAAAACATGTCATATGAACAATTGAATAGGAATGTAACATGCGTTTCTTTATTAAGATGTACAAAAAAAAGGTATTTATTCAGTTACTTGACCTTTGCTGCATGCACTAAACAAACCACGATCTGAATCCTTCCTTCCCAACCCATTGAAGATCTCCTCCTCCAAAAAATGTTCTGACAATGCAAGATAAAGAGATTTGGAACTACAACATAGAAACAAAGGTTTATTGAAGAAGGTATATTGCTTAAAAACAAAGAGATAAAAAACCTGATGGAGGATGATTTTTCTACCATTATGATACAAAGGAAAATCACGTGTATGGTGCACCACCCAAGGTGTCTATAAATGCCACCAAAAATTGGTTTGGGTGATTATGACATGGACTACAATAGGTGGTTTCTCATCTAATTTACAAACCCCACTCATAAATGCACAATATATATATATATATAACGTATTTTATGGCATACACAGGTTTCTTTGGTAGGACCTATGTATATATATGTTTTGTATGTGGAAGCACGTATTTTATGGCATACACAGGTTTCTTTGGTAGGACCTATGTATATATATGTTTTGTATGTGGAAGCTCACTTATGAAAATTGAAAAATTATTTTAAAGTAGAATTAAAGTCATATACAAGGATAAGGGGATGCTTCCCTAGCCAACAAGTGAATATAAATATGTGTCATAGAAGATTCTATAAAAAATCCCCCCTAATGTATTTTAATAGCTGATATACATTATGTATATATGGGAGGACGCATTATGACAACGCAGGAGGATCTCACCAAATTCAAGATTGAATAATACCTGCAAAATGAATTAGAAAGAAAATCCATCTCTGAGGTGCACATATCCATGCTATGGGGAATTAAAGCATGGCCACCAATCAAGTACACTGTATATCCATGATGATATATATAGAGTATTAAAATTATGATCATAAGAATACATAGTGGATCCATATCAATTAGATCATAACTGTGAATACTACACAACAAAGCTATGTCTCAACATCAAATAACAGGATGTCCAAAACAAAGTGAAGTGTTTAATTGATCCATCCCTAAAGTACCAAAGTCATGTATAAAGGATTGGTAATATGCAAGAAATCAGGTGTCAACATATACGATGTTGTTGAAATAAGGGCAACATATTAGGATGTATTTCATTAGCAAAAACTAAGGAAGCTAACAAGTGAACATGGATGCTAACACAACCCGAGGAATTCAAAATTGATCATTGATGGTATAGTTTTACACTATGATAGTAAACAAGCTAAATTTCACCATGTGAGAAATATTTTGATTATAGGTCATTGATGTATATATTTAACAAATGTGAACTACCCACCAATAATGATAATGGGAATCAAGGTACCTAGGACAATCTAACAAGTGAAAATAAACATGTTGAATTCAAACTCTTGAAAGAATATATTGAGCAAGAGACATTTGTGTATTCCAACTATAAATAACTAGGGAATCTTCCACTGATGACTGCAAACCCCAAGGGACTAAAAGGGACTCTAGACCTTAATATTCTTAGATCAATGAAGTTGATGGGAAAATATCTGATGGAAGGAGGGCATTAGGGAAACCCCCATGAAACAACATGAGTGTAACCAATTATTTGAAAGGAATCATATGAAAATATTGAACAAACCACCATTGAGTACGTCTCTCACATGAACTAGATGAAATAAAGCTTGAAAGATACCGTCTGAATAACAACTAATAATGAAAGCTATTGATAGAGTTGAGGAATCCACCGATAGGGTCAAATGGAAATCAAAGTAATACATAAATCCCAACATATGATAATTTAAGGTAATGTCTAACACAAAGGAAACTTCTTGGTCAAATATCAATGATAAAAAACAATGTTAGGCACAAGGTCACCTCTCAATGATGAAACTGGGGTGGACAGGGTGATACTCTAGGTTTACTCTTAGAGCAATTTGTCAGAGTCGATATGAGAATACTCATCAATAGGAAACCAATGGGGACCTTAGATACTAAAACAAGTATATAAATGAGACACTGAGCATATACTAAAAGTGACTGGAAAAACTTGGTATGGCCGACATAATGGGTCAAGATACATCGCAAAATGTCACACACAGAGCTAACTTGCCTGAAACATAAGCATGAAAAATATTGTGACTAAGGTAGCATGGGTTGAATAATGAACACTGTATAGGTCCTATACACGAGAGGCATCAATAGAATTTCCATAGGCTTGGAAGAGTAACCAACCAGAGGAGTAAGAATATGGAACAAGTTCAACTTCTTAGCCATACTAGGTCCTAACCCGATAAGGATAAGACTCATGACATGGTGTTTTTTTCAATGGAGACACAACTTACTCTACTACCAACTTGAGAAAAAAAATATTTCTTTTTCCCTATTTTTTGTTAATATTTATTTTTTTTGTATTTTTTCATATTATGAAAATTTGAAAAAGAATAAAATAATGCTTTTGATACAATAGAGGGAACAAGTGTTGCAGAAAAGCATACTAGTTCTAGTGCTTGAATTATTCCTATGCTCAAGGTAGGGGAAAGCATGTAGGATATGGACACTTTGGGAATGTTCCCTCTAGGGATATGGGTGTCAAGTTGCAAATCTAATAAATGAAAGGCTTGAAATTTTAGAAAATACATAGGAAAGTGGCTTATAATAGAGTAAGTTGAAGCTAACATAAGGAAAAAAGTGCAAGTTGTTGAATGAAATGCAATAATATGACTTGACATGTGGGAACCTCTAATATATAAGTTAGAATAAGAGTGAGGAAGGAGCATGTGACTTCAAAGTGAAGTCATTATGGGACTAAAGAGGATTCCCAAGCCTAAAGATAACTATAACATGGACATCAAATGACTAGTGAGGAGCTAACTTGTTAAATTTAAGAATTTGTGTTAAATTTCCACTTTTGTCAGATCAAATGACAAAGAAGATGATTGCATTGAATTCCTCTTTTCGAGAGGACCAAAATCGACCTAAAGATCATGTTATTTGGACTGTTGGGTATGTGTTATATTCTTTCCACGACTAAGCACGCGCGGGGGGGCAATAGCCCCCCCTGTTGAAGTCCGGGGCAACGCCCTGGTGAAAATTTTTTGGTCCTTAATTTCTGGTGGGTAGTCCGCGCCCATGGTTTTGTGCATGGTTTTGCACATGGTTTTGGGGTACGATGGTTTTCGGCCCATGGTATTTTGTAGATCCAGTCAAGGGAACTACGGTTATGATCTAATCCAGGGTTAATGGATTAGGGTTTATGTATGCTTCTGTGATGTATATATATGTGTTGTAACACTAAAAGGAATAATAAATGAAAATCAAGCTAGTCAGCCCCGATTTGGGATCCAGGGGAAAATCTCTGTGTTTATCTATTTTATGTTTTATGCGCTCGCTATTGTTTATTTTCTGTTATAAGATTCGTGTGTAGATAATTTATGTTCAGGGTTAAAACCTACATTTGGTATCAGAGTTGTTTCGATTTCAAGGGGACGCTTGTTAAGCCGAGGTTTGCTCGGGCTCCGGGTAGACCCCGCTCTAAAGGGGAGATCTGCAGGATCGATTCTTGCTGTGAAAGAAGATGGCGAGTGGCGGGAAGATATAGATCGAGAAATTTAATGGTCAGAGTTTTGAGTTGTGGAAGCTCAAGATGGAGGATCTTCTGGTGGATAAAGATCAGTGGATCACGGTAGATCCAAGTACTAAACCAACGGAAATGTCAGATGAAGACTGGAAGAAATTGGATCGGAAGGCTAAGAGCACAAAAGATGGCAAGTGTGTCTCGCATTCGCATTTGTTGAATTTATCCTCTGGTAAGCTACGATGAAGAATTCTTGTGGGAAAACTTGGGACTTTGTACCAATCTAAGTCTTTATGAATAATTGTTCTCTGAAAAAGTCAGATAACCCGAGATGAAGGATGAAGACTAGGTGACAAAGCATCCGAACGCCTTTCATCGTGTAAGTCAACTATCATCTCGTTGATATTAAAATATCGATGAAGATAAGTGCACGCCTTGTTGTGTTCTCTACCAAACTTCGTGGATACCGTTATTGCATGGTTTAGCACACAACGACCTTGAACAATGATGACATTGTCTCACATTTCTTTGCTGTTTGAGGAGCTTGAGAGACAGAGAAATATGGAGGGCTAGAATGGAGATGCCTTATCCGTACGAGGAAGGTCCCAAAACAGAAACAAGAATAAGGTTTCGAGTGGGAGATCCAAATCTAGAGGGGGATCTAAATATCCTCAAAAGTTTGTAAAGGTACGATGGAAATGCGGAAAGGAAGGGCACTACAAAAGGGAGTGCAGATCTAAAGCTCCTGAGAAAGGAAAGGGATCCGATGATGCTCCTTCTGCAGAGGCAAAAACCACTTCGGATGAAGGTGGGGATGTGTATCTGGCTTCTTCTTCAAATACACATGTATATCATGAGTCATGGTTGATTGACTCAGGTGCATCCTTTCAATTCACTCCCCATCGGGAGTGGTTCTATGAGTATGAGAAATATGATGGCGGTGATGTCTTCCTAGGGGATGATAGGAAGGCCAGAATCGTCGGACGTGGAAAGGTGAAGCTGAAGCTGCAAGGTGGAAGGATTAGAACACTTCGGGTGTTATGCATATTCCTCGCATTGGCCGTAAATCTGATTTCTCGTAAGTAATATGGAGCATGGTGTAAAAATAGTGTTCGAGAAAGATGCCCGCAAAATGGTTCGGGAGCACGGTATTCACGTGAGTTCGGGATCAGAACTCGTATTAAGCTGACAAGGTAGCACCGTTATTGAGGGGTGTAACGCTTGGTGGTTCTTGGAAAGTGGAGCGGAAAGCCTAGTCGTCTCTCGGGAGAAAAGACCATGCTATGGCATCAAAGGCTTTGGACATATCGAGTAGGGCCTCTGATACCGTACATAGAAATGGTATGGTAGAAAGTACGTCTAATTTCTCTCTCGATTTTGATTGTGAACATTATGTATATGGGAAGGAATCGAGTGAGTTTTTCTTTCGTGCTATATATAAATGGGTGAGGTGTACTTGTGTACGTTGATGTGTTTATGTGTTTGGACCTGTATCAGTTCCATCACTGGGAAAGTCTATGTACTATGTTTCATTCATATATGACTTCTTAAGGAATACATGGATATATTTATTGAGGAAGAAATCTGAAGTCTTTGACAAATTTAAAGAATTTAAGGCTCTGGTGGAAAACCATACAGAGAAGAAGATAAAGGCGTTGAGGATAGATAATGGTGGGGAGTTCTGCAAGAAGGAATTTGAAGAGTTCTGTAAGAAGTGTGGTATAGCACGGCAGAAGACTACTCCATACACACCTCAGCAAAACGGAGTTGCAGAAAGAATGAACAGAACACTGATGGAAAAGGCAAGAAGCATGTCCAGTGGTACCGGGTTAGGACAAGAATTCTGAGCAGAGGCAGTGGAGACTGCATGTTACTTAGTTAACAGATCACCTTCATCAGCGTTGGAGGATAAGACTCCACATGAGGTATGGACTGGTAAGAAATCCTCTCTTTCACATCTAAGGGTATTTGGATGTGATGCATATGTACATGTTCCAAAGGAGAAAAGGACCAAGTTGGATAATAAATCCGAAAGGTGCATCTTTATTGGGTATAAGGATGGTTTAAAGGGTTACAAGCTTTGGAACCCAGAAACAAGGAAGGTTGTGTATAGCCGAGATGTGGTGTTTAGAGAAGTGAAAGATGTTGTTACACATGAAGTCCTACCAAAGGAACCTGAGAAGATAGAGTTTGAGCTAAAGGAGGATGAATCAGACTCTACAACAGAAGAAGACTCAAAAGGGGAAGAGCCACAAACTCCAGCTGTGAGAAGATCATCTGGGGAAAGAAGACAACCAGAAAGGTATAGTCCATCTGCTTTCTGTTCAAATTTTTCCTTAACTATAACTGATGATGATCCCAAAACTGTCAGAGGGGCAGTAGATTCAGAGGATGGAAAACTCTGGAAGGAGGCCATGGTTGATGAAATGGCATCCTTGCACAAAAATGAGACATGGGATTTGGTGGAGTTGTCGACTGGAAGGAAGCCCATCGGGAGCAAATGGGTGTTTAAAAGGAAGATGAATGTAGAAGGCAAGGCGGAGAAATACAAATCTCGGTTGGTAGCAAAAGGTTATTCCCAGGTGCTGGGAATTGATTTTGGTGATATTTTTTCTCCTGTTAGCAAAGTTACTTCTATTAGATTACTTTTATCTGTTGCTGCTGCATTTGATTTTGAGATAGAACAGATGGATGTGAAGACAACATTTCTTCACGAGGATCTAGAAGAGGAGATCTACATGAAGCAACCTGAAGGCTTTATGGTGAAGGGTAAGAAAGAACTGGTATGCAGGTTGAAGAAGTCTCTGTATGGGTTAAAAAAGTCACCAAGGATGTGGTATCAGAAATTTGATACCTATATACGGGGACTTGGCTTCACCAGAAGCAAGGAGGATCACTGTGTTTATTTTAAATTAATTGGTGACCGTGGTATTTATTTGGTCTTGTATGTGGATGATATGTTGTTGATTGGAAATGACAAAGAAATTATCCAAGATTTGAAGACCCAACTGTTCTCCAAATTCGACATGACGGATCTTGGTGCTGCAAACTATATTTTGGGCATGGAAATTAAGAGAGATCGGGAAAAGAGGAAGCTCTGTTTAAACCAAAGGAAGTATGTCAAGACTATATTGCAGAGGTTCAATATGCAGGATAGTAAACCGGTTAATGTTCCTATTCTTGTAGGTGTAAAGCTATCTGCTGAACAGTGTCCCAAGACATAAGAAGAAGAGGAGGATATGTCCCGTGTTCCATATGCAAGTGCAGTGGGTAGACTGATGTATGCAATGGTCTGTACTGGACCAGACATTGCACATGCAGTGGGAGTATTGAGCAGGTTTATGTCAAACCCAAGGAAGGTGCATTGGACAATAGTGAAGCGGGTTTTCATATATTTACGTGGCACTAGTGATTATGGCTTGTGCTACCAGGGAAGACCAGGATTGGAAAGAATGTTGGACATTCGTGGTTTTGTTGATGCAGACCGAGCTGGAGATCTGGACCAAAGAATATTTATAAGTGGGTATGTGTTTAGGCTATTTGGAGGCGCAGTCAGTTGGATGAGTAAAAGACAGTCTGTAGTGGCTCTTTCAACTACAGAGGTAGAATACATAGCAACCATTCATGCAAGCAAGGAAGAAGTTTGGTTGCAGAGATTGTGTTCAAGTATGGGGTTGGTACAACAAGCTATAAGGATAGACTATGATAGCCAAAGTGCAATTTTCTTGGCTAAAAACCCTGCTTATCATTCACAGACAAAGCACATTGATGTTCAATATCACTTTATTAGAGATATGGTTGAGGCTAAAAGGGTGTTGCTGGTAAAGGTGGACACTTTGAAGAATTTTGTAGATGCATTGACGAAGTCTGTGAGCACTCAGAAGTTCTCTTCGTGTAGAGAAACAATGGGTGTTGAAGAACTGGGCCAATGACTAAGCTCTCCTATGGCCCCTTGCAGAAAGAAAATAACAAGTGGGAGAATGTTGGGTATGTGTTATATTCTTTCCACGACTAAGCACGCGTGGGGGGGGGGGGGGCGATAGCCCCCCCTTTGCGCTGGGCGCAACGCGGGGGGGGGTGTCACAGGGGGTAGTCCGCGCCCATGGTTTTGTGCATGGTTTTGCACATGGTTTTGGGGTACGATGGTTTTCGGCCCCTGGTATTTTGTAGATCCGGTCAAGGGAAATACAGTTATGATCTAATCCAGGATTAATGGATTAGGGTTTATGTATGCTTTGGCATGTATATATATGTGTTGTAACACTAAAAGGAATAATAATGAAAAATCAAGTTGGTCGTCCCGATTTGGGATATAGGGGAAAATCTCTGTGTTTATCTGTTTTATGTTTTATGCTCTCGCTATTGTTTATTTTCTATTATAAGATTCATGTGTAGATAATTTTTGTTCAGGGTTAAAACCTACATGGACAAGTGGAATTTGTTTTTTGAATTTATTTATTAACTCATGTATATTGGTCAGGTCAGCCTCAACCTCAATGGACCCTAATGGAAGCCTATAAAAAGAAGAGACCTCAAGCTCATTTTGACATCACAACATCAAGCATTTTCTTCTCTTCTATTTGATTAGGTTCGATACATCGATAAAGAAAGAGATTGTACAGAGGTCCGAAATCACAGGTTCGAAGTTCGATATGAAATTAGGGTTTCTGGTTGAGCCGTGGGCTTAACACTAGCGGATCCAAGCTAGCTATAGACAAGGTAGCGGCTCAGATCCTAAAGCTGTGAGCATGCAGTATTATGGTAGTGGATCTGGGTTTGATTGTTGTTGACTGTCATCTAAAGGTTTCTAAAGTTGCCTGAAAGCTGAATCAAGTTGTCTATGATATATTTGACCTCTGTGCATAGGTTCATGAATTTTTTGGGTTATATTATTATACATATTGTATTGGGATAATTGAAATTATAGTTCTCCAAAGTTTCCGTTTAGTGACAACAGTGTGTGACAGTATGCTATAGGCAGTGATCAAAATCAGAGGTTTTGATGTTTGGATGCGTTTCATGGATATTCTCGTTGTTGTATATATATGGATCATTGTACTCTATTTTCCTGAATCATTTGATGACATTCTACTAGAAGAATAACTTGAAAGGGTTTTCCCCATAGTGGGTTTTTTCTTGGTCTTCGATCAATCCTGGTGTCTCTATGTGTGCATGTTTTTCTTCCTATGTTCCTTTATGTTCCGCTACATTGATGATGATGTTATTTCTATTTCTACATAGTGGCGTATGCTTATGAATAATAATAATGTAAATATGAATAATTTTATGATGCTATGGGGTGAAATTAATGTTTTAATGATAAAATGCAACTATCAAAGCAAAGATCAATATAGCCCTATTAAAAAGTAACATAACTAAGAGGCCCATGTAAGGAAGGCTCTATCACTAAGTTACGACACATGAAAAATGAGTGGTTTGTGTTGCAAAATAATGAGGTTGATCCTATGGGAAATTATGGTAAAAGGAAATATCCACAATGAAATATTCATATTTCTAATCCACATGATAGTAATACCTACCACAATAGATCAATTATTGTGGTATCATAGAGATGAGAATGTTGAAAAGTGAGAAAAATATATTGCAAAGCCTAAAAATTTAGTTAAGACACTAAACAAGGAGTCAAAGAAAAGCTCGTTAGTTAAAAATTTAAAAAAGATGATAAATAACTATAGATAATTGGGTAAGAATTAGGCATAAATAAAGAAAATTTGAAAATCTTACCACCTCATTTTCATTTTTGGCCTTGCTAGAGATTGATGTCTGCATGGCCTTAGCCCATGTTTTGAAGTAGTCTACTACCACGATGATATATTTTTGCCTGTCGGTTGAAGGCGGGTGACAAGAAGTAAATTCCACCCCCACTTGGTAAATGGATCGATGGTGAGAACATGGAAAAGAGGAACAATATGAGTGTGCATATTTCTTGTGAAAACTTGACAAGGACGACACTTCTTGACTACTTCAATACAATCATTCAAAATCGAAGGCCAAAAATACCCTGCATGCAAAATATTCTAGGCTATTTCTAAACTAGATAAATGACTGCCACATACTCAACCATGACAATCATTTAACACCTTCTCAACCTCATCATAGGTGAAAAAACTATGTGGTATCAGATCAATCTTGAAATGATACAAAGTATGTTGATGATTAGATAATTCTTAGCAATATTTCAGACATGTTATCGACGTCCCATGAGAAGAACTTAGGGAACTTCAAAGTTTGGAGATATATCAAGACACTAGTACAAAGGGGACCAACATCCGATGTCTATTTTTCATATGTGCGACTTATTGGCGTCGACTATCTGACACATTGGAGCTAAGAAAATCATTGCTGGCATTTTGTCAAATAGTCAACACTTTATTAAGCGTCACATACTTGACGTGACTAACGTCGATTATTCGATGCCAAAAATAGTGGAAATTGTCATTAAAAATCCAACACTTTAAATTTTGTTTTGCAATGGTCACATCTATAAGATATCCAATGGAAAAAACATTGGTAGAGATTCCCACATGCAGTTAATATCTGACGGGACCCATAGTACGTTCCTTCACCCCTAGGCGCCAAACATTATGACACTTTGTTGTTAGATATTCGACGATTTGTTAGTCTAGTCCGATGGGAATGTCTGATGGTGTGGCATCGGATAATCATCTGTAGAACAATATTGTGCAACGAGAGTGTTGTCTCTCTGAAACTTCCTTCCGTCGGTGTGGAGAAACAAGTATGACGTTTCAATGTTGGATAATCAACATTATATTAAATTAGTTTGATGAGAGTTATATATCTCAGACATGTCGTTCCGTCGGTATGGAGTAGAAATAATGATTGTTTAGTGTCAAATATTCGACATGGTAACAATTTTGTCCGTTGGGAGTGGTATATGCCCGAAAATTTCTCAGTCGTGCATCGAATATCCGACAGTTTTCATGTCAGATAAGAATCGAATATGAGACAACTTTTGCGCACTAAAAAAAATGACGGCTTTATATGAGGTTTTCTCGCTTTCTCCGTGGATCCATCATATCCATTCTAAAGGTGAAAGACCAACACTTCTATTCAATAATTCAAACACTATGATCAATAATCCATAAATCAAAATTACTTACAATACATAGCAATGTAATTTTCGTGTTATTACTATTTGAGTGAAAGAGAATGATATCTCATCATTTTTAAAATTTTCACCCAAAATCTAATTTTTGAATTGAAAAACAATGATAAATCCCTTAGACTTGTCCCTATATCATAATGGGGTGATCTCTACTATGTCTTGATGCCCTCAAAATAAATCATGTTAACATGGAAGGGAATTTTTTCCACTTTGATTAAGTTTAGAAAGTCATCAAACTCAAAGTTTCAAGTGAGTAAGAAATTTTCTAGATCGAATAATTTAGATTTTTTTTTTCTAGATTTCTAAAGTGGCTTAAAAACCAAGAGTTGAAATGGTCTCTATAACACAAATTGTGAAGCCTTCCTCTGAAATATAATCCCAATTCTTAATTAGGTATACAATTCATTACTCGTATTTTTTTCCATGATATCTACATGCATAATGCTCCCTTGTACTATTGCTCATATATTTCTCTATGGAAATAGAGTTATGAGCTTCTATGAGGCACATAAGTAGTGTGCATGTCTAATGGATACTTTAATATACCACGAGGAGAAGTTTTCTATGTATAATATGATGTTTAGAGTTTTTTTTAATGGTTGGTAAGTGAACAGATGATATATTGTTGTAATAATATGGATTTTGTTCCACATTAATACTCTCTTCATTTTGTTTTTAATAGTTTGGAAAGTGACTCATTTTAATATTTCAATAATAAGCACATAGGTTCCTAATAAATGTGAGTTGAAGCATAAGTATTGAAATGCTAGTATTATAATGAGAGAGGATAATATCACACAACTCACATACCTATGTGCTAAAGCAAACCTATATTCTATAATGAACTTCAATTGAACAATGTTTTTGATGTATGCTTTGTTAGGCCAAAACAAACCACAAGATGTGATGCTTTATGGCTTGATACTATCAAAGAGTTAGGAGAGGGGGAATTATTAATTTGCGATGTAGGGATTATTAATGTGGAAAGTATCCCAACACCCATAAGGTCAATTTAAAATTAACAAACCTTTTTGTGTATGCTTCCCTATCTCAAAAAAATCATCAATATGTAAAGCTTGAATATTTAATATCACCGAATGGGTAGGCACATGCTATTGTGATAAGATAATTTGCAACATCACATAAACATTGACCATAACTCAAAAACAACTTCTAATGTCGTGTTAAGATAGTTTGCAACATCACATAAACACTAACCATAACCCAAAAACATCTCATAACATATACATAAAAAAATATTAAAAATATTAATATTAAAAATAACATTATCATTAAATTATAAGTTTAAAAACACATCAATCTAATAAAACCATTGACAATGCTACTAAAAATAATGTAACTTTGAACAACCATATATATGAAGCTTAATGGTTAGTAAAGACAGATTAAGAGGTCTCAGGGGAGTGGGTGTCTAATAACATAGGATTCTAATAAATAGATAGCTACTCATAGATCAAAATGACTTATAACATATAGTATTGCAATATTTATATTGTTAAATTTAAATATAAATTTAAAAGGCAGAGATTATATAGAATTCATTTCAATCCTATCAAATGATATTTTTAATATCAATTTCTCAGGCCACATTGTAAATAAACAAAGGATTTATGTTGATTATTTAACCAAATTTATTTACTAAGGATGTTATGGGAATGAATATGGTATCCAAGGGTGTGAAGAATGTTTTTGATTTCCTTCAAAATGAGTTTCATGACATGGATGTTAATGAGTGTTTCTAGCAATTTCTGTGCAGACAAGAAACCCACAACTATGAATTGGATTGAAGGGCGTGGAAAATCAGGGTGTGTGATGCTATCATCACAAAGGAAGTTGTTAACAAGGTTTTGAATACAATTGTTCCAGTTTTTTTTGAAGCTGAACAAGATCAAGAACATAATTGGATTTGCACTCGCTAGTGCAATGAGAGGCTTCAATGCTCACACATCCAATATTTTCTACTATATTTATTGTAAGTAATCTATATCTTGGTTGTATTTTCTAATATATATTAGTCTAACAAAATTCTAACATATATTAGTTTTCAATTCACACCAGTTTGTGATTATGATGAAAATTTAAGTATAAATGAGTGTAATTTCCATGATGGGATGTATGAATTTTCCTCCTCACATTTCCCATCAATGATTATAACCTTGAATGGGCTAGCACTGATCTGTTAGCATCATCTCAAAATGACCAGACAAATGAAAATTTACCATGTCTGTCACTTGAGAAAGTTTGAGATCTAAAATGGATCTCAAAACAAAAATGTACAACAAAAATAAACTTTATAAGAACAAATAGGATTCAAGATGATGATGTCAACCATGGGGGATGATTCACCACTTTTTGAGTAAAAAATTAAAAATATTAAAAAATAAAAAAATAAAAAAAACTTTTACAACTTGTATTTTCAACTTATCTCCCTACGATTTTACTCAAATTTCGAGTTGGAGCACTCGTTGGATGAAAAATTAATTCTTCATTCAAGGAGTACCTATGTTGCATACTTTCGATGGACTCAACTACATGAAAAATGAGAAATACATGAAAAAATGTGATTGCACATTTTTTCATGTATTTATCATTTTTCGTGTAGCAGGGTCCATCGAAAGTATGCATTATAGATACTCATTGGATGAAGAATTAATTTTTCATCCTACGAGTGTTCCCGCTCGAAATTTGAGTAAACCATAGGGATATAAGTTTAAAATACAATTCAAAAAACTAGTTTTTTATTTTTTTCCTCTAAAATTTGATGATGTAATCTAATCTTACTTTATTATTTCCACTATTATTTTATGATATTCCTTAGGAGGCCCATTTTACACCTCAAAATTTCTATAATGAATCATCACTTCACACTATCTCATAGATGACCCCTTCTACAAATTATATGCATGAATTTCTAGGAGACCATCCCCTCTACCTAACATATGCTTGATTGTGACAACAAGTGAATAAAGGACAATTTATAAGTAGGGTATGTTGTCGACAAATATCTGTCAATTGTCCTTTATTCCCTTGCTGTCACAATAAATCATAGGATAGGTGGAGCGGAGGACCTTCCATAAATTCATGCATATAATCTATAGAAAGTGTCATCTATGAGATAATGTGAAGTGATGATGACAAAAATTGTAAATTTTCATTTTCCAGGTCATTTTGAGATGATGAGATAGACCAATGCTAGCGCATTGAAGGTTATAATCGTTGAATTTCAATGTGGGGGGGGGGGGGGATAATTTATATGTCCCATAATGGACATTATACACATATGTACTTAAATTGTCATCAAAATCACAAATTATTGTGATTAGGCATTAAAGCAGGAGTAGCTAGGACCTAAATTAGGAGTGTGATAGTGTATGGTGGAGTGGGATAGGGATACAAAATATTATATGGTTGATTTATCATGAGAACGAATTGTGTAATGACTTAGTTTAACATGAGAATCTGATTATAGGCTCTTGGTGTTCATAATATAGTTAATAGACTTATACCACAAATTTATCAAATATATGGTATTCTACACCCTCCTTGTATTTGAGGTTAGTGAAGAGGGGTTATCAAGCCTAGGTGGGATAACATGTCCCTGGTGTATAGCCTAACCCTACAGGTATCTCTATCTGTATGGACCAAAGTGATGATATACTGACTTATCTGAGCTAGCCAAGATGGATCAACCTATGAATCTATGCTGATTGTATTGGGATATAAATTTATGATCAACCCATCACATTGATTTGTAACCAAAGCCATGAAAGGATATAAATCTCAAGAAAGTGTCAAAGATTAAAGATAAATCAAGTTAATATTTAACATAACTCTTTGCACTAAATTTCTCAACATGGTAGTAGAGCGAGGTTTCTAAGTGAAGGTAGAAAAGAAAATCAAATTAGCACCATCTCATCTCAAGAAGAGAAAATTACCTAGTCCGAATTTGTGAAGGAAATAAGAACAAAAATCTTGGCATTAATTACTTGCCCTAGTTGCAGAGATAAGGTCAATAGTATACAAAAAAAGGAACATGATATTTTGGAGGGATATAAGCACTTTTCTTGATGAACAGATATCTAGAAGACCCTCTCTCCCTGAACCAAACCTATCAGATAAGAAAGTGAAGTTCTGAGCTCATTCTACTAGCCCTCTTCTCTATGAAACAACCTCAGACTTACTCAAGAAGAGCGAGCGCTTAAGGACTCTAATATTGACAGACCGAGAGTCTATTTTACAAGCTCAAGAAATGCCAAGCGTCTTGACAAAGTAAGCGAAGGTATGAGGTAATTTTACAAGATATGAAGTCTTCAAAATTGCATGCTATTGTAGTCAAGGAAAGAACTCATAAGATATACTTATTATCTGTCATCTTGGAAATATGTAAAATATTCCTCAAAAGGTTCTAAGTATTATTAAATTATTCTAAGCATAAATATTTATTTTAAATCCTAGAAGAAATCCATCCTTTCTGATTTCAAGAGGACGAAGATCTTCTATATATACTTGTGCATATAAATTCAAGACCAAGTTTCATTCTGAGCATTAGTATTGTTACAAGAGGATTGAGACATATAAATTTCACATGCATATGAAAGGATTCTAAATTCGTCTATCAAGACTTTGAGTGATAAAAGTCTCAAGTTGAAAGGAATGTGCACGAGTCTCTTTTGGAATCCCTAAAAGGTTTTCCATTTTCACCTTTTCAAAGGGAGCCAAAAGCACGATTGAAAGAGGATACACCTATGCATAAAAGAGATCCAATATCAAGGGTATTGATGACCTTTTTCTGAGCTTAAATCTTGTTGAAAGAATCCCAAAAACCATACTTTACACTTGTGCATCAAGACATCAAAATTTTTAGCATGTTCCTTTTTTAGATTATCATATTGCAAGTGAGGACCAGTTCTATTATTGGTCTTAAATAAAATCTAGGATAATGGCCCAATTAGAAATCTAGGAGGAGTAATTTCAGCCTTATAAAGAAAAAATTCTAGATCTCATCTTGTTCTGGGTATAAACACAATTCAAAAGGACATAAATTAAAGCATCAACCATCTTGAAAAGTGAATCAAGCCTCCTATTCTAATTCTGAGAAAAAGAGACCTATATCAAATCTCTTAAAGGAACATTTGAATTATCTTTAGAGCAAGAGTCACCATTGATCAATATAGGATCCGTTGACCTATGTAAGTGGGATAAGAAGACAATAATATTTGTGTAGGTTATGTGACAAGATTGGCATATACAAATACACAGTTAGTGCTTATGCAAATCGGTGGTCCAACCTTCATTGAAAGGTACATCTATTTTAATTTACAGTGGCATTATTTTTGGAATTATTTTTTAGTGTAGCTCTATAAAGTTTTCAACAAGAATAAGGGCATATAATTTGAAATCCTTAATTCAAATTTATAATAATCTAATTGGCCATGTCGAAAAGAAGCAAGCTACAAACAGTGGTAATATCACAAAATTCATTGCAAGACAATTTTGTGTTTATCCATTATAATAATGAAGTAAAAATTTTGAATAAATTTTTGGGTATAAGGAATATTGTTGCACTTGTAGCAATTAACTGTATGGGACCTGTTCATCACAAATTTGCAAGAAAAGAAGAAAAAATTTATTGATTTTGAAGAGATGACAACCCAAAGGCAGTAAGTAGGGTCATTGTGACAATCATCTCTTTGAAGGAAGGTTTTGTTTGTTGTCAGCCTATCCCTAAAGATCAAGAAATATTCAATTTTGTTCCATCATGGAAAAGAGTCCTTATTGCATCATTAGCTTATAGTAATAACAAGAATCAATACAACATAGTTTTGTTGATAGTAATTTCAAGAAATTATTGGGTAAAAGGGATATCGTTGTAGGAAGTTATCTAGATTTGTGCATCACTAATGAGCTAGCAGTAGAGCAGTAGAATATTGATCCTGAAGTAGGAAGAGGTCATTAGATAGATACAATAAAGAATATCTTGATATGTTGCACACCTTAAAGAAAAGCGATAAAAATACCATTGCATTTGAAATAGAAGGTAATTACAATAAAAGTATGTAACCTTGAGGTATGTATGACATATTTTATTAAGGATCCAACATGAAATGTTATAGGTTGAGTGTATGGTTCTATGGTTTGTTGTTAATTTTTTTTATATTGGTATTGATATCTAAAAACTTCATTGACATAAGTAAAACCCTAGTCATATGGAAACACTAACCCTATTCCCTCGTAAAAACCCTAACCCTTGGTATTTTAGGGTTTGTGTACAACCTAGGGCTCATGAAAATTATATACATATTGATGAACTTGATGAATTGTATATGGATCCCTTGGTCTAGGGTTAGAAATTTAAAACCCTAGTATTCCATCCTATAAGTTTCCATTTTAACTCTAGATTGAAAAATTAATACCATGATTTTGTTATTATATACTTTTCTTGGGTGTACTTTTCAATGAATACTGCAGGTACAAGAAGTAAAGGAAGAAGGATGAACAAATCCTTTATTTTGGCAAGCATGATGGAAGGAGGGAACTGTAAGGACCCTTGGATCCTTGGGAAATCTGATATATTCGTGGTATAAGCATGCAACTATGGATGCCTGTAAGAGAAGAATTAATAACAACATATAGAAGGATTCATGAACCTATTATTGCAGTCAACTAGACGATATAAAGATGTTGCTGCAAGCATATAATAAGGATCATTTATGCACCTCCTTTCTGATGTCATGGAGTGATTTATTTTTAATGTGCAACTTCGGTCAAATTCCAGCTTGGATAATTCATTTGTAGAGGATGATTATTGGAATGAATTCCTCTTTTTGAGAGGGCCAATTTTGACCAATGGAGCATTGGATTTTGACATGGGAAAGTTTGTTTTAAGGTCAATACCACACATATGGTTTTTTTCAAGGTCGCCTTCACTAGTCATGTAGGCTCATGAAGCCTAGGAGACACGACCTTTGAACCACATTGACTTGTATAAATAAAGGTCAAGGAAACTTCATTTTTGCATCTTCAAATCACACATATTTCTCTCTCCTCTTTTGATTGGTTCGAACTCCAAGGGAATTTATTATCTTCACACATGCAAGAGTTTGATTGGGCATTTTATCTCTGCTATGACTTCCTGTTTCAGCCAACGTTGACGAGATTTGACTGAGGTTCATTTGACCTATTTTGATTTTGATTTTTGGAGGGTTGACTCTGTTTGACTAGGCTGCATTGAATGTCACTAGAACCAAGAAAATATGAGTAGGTTTGACCTACGTTGACCACAAGCCTGAGGTGGTAGTTTTATTGTAGGATTGACCTTTTATTTGACCAAGTTTGACTGCTCCAAAGGTGATTGTTTTTTGTTCTTTGACTGTCAAGTGAGGCTGAGTTCCTCTCTCCTTTGAATGAGCTACTTTGGAAGAGTTTGACCATCCTTTGACTTTCTGGTTAGGGAAAAGTTTTACTTCTATTGACTAAGGGAAGAATTACAGACTTTGACTAGGCAATCTATTTTACTATGAGCAATGGTATTGGATCATCATATTTGCAAGTCAATTTGACTATTGACTTTGAATTTGTATCATTTCACTCTTTTTATATTTCTCTCTCTCTAAACATTTGATATTATCAAGAATAAAAGATCAATGGGTTTCCCCTTGTGGGTTTTTCCCCTGGCTTAAAGCCTAAATCTCGGTGTCCTCTTGTCTTTTCTTGTCTTATGCATTTGTGTTTATTGTTCTTTATTTAGTTACTGTCAATGGTATAATGGTTTATGTGATTGTTATTGAAAATGAAATGAAATGGTATCTAGGCTAATATGGAACATTGAAGTAATTGATATAAGCAAATTACTTGTTAACTAAAATTAACATAGTACCAGATTCCAGGTGAGGAAAAGCTCGAATAAGAGAAGAAAAGCAATCACCAAGGAATTTGTTGTCAAATGGTTTCCACTTCAAATATTGGACCATGCGGGCATATTTTAAAAACCCTTTTTTCAATGATTATGAAGAGAAGGTATCTAAATATTCAAGATATAGAGACATGAAGTAGGTCATCTAGGACCAAGCTCCTAGAAGGAGAAACATTTGAATTCTGGAAGCCCTAATCAGTGATTAGGACATCAAGGAAATTTTAAAGTATGGAAATTTATTATAAAGTTTAAAAACCATGGTGAATCTCACTAGTGTCTAATATGAAAACGATAAAATACTTGTTGTTATCTTTATAAAAATATTCAAATTTCTAATGATTTTATATGTAGGCTCTCTATAATTTTGGAAATTTTTACGGTAAAATAATTATATACTGTAAAGTTTAGGCAAATCATTTTTAGAACATATATAAATTTAGGAATATTTTTTTTGAAAAATCATGGAAAATTAGCCCACTTGCGAAAATTAGCCTTGATCCGGATTTATGCAGGAACACAACATAATACACATATAACCATAAACAAAGAGATGCAACGGAAATAATGCTTCATTTTATTAAAATCAAATGAATGAAATATGCTTACAGACATAATGGAAATAAAATAGCTAGGGCATTGGTAGCTTATCTCTGAGAAGAGATGTGGCAACTACAAGCCTCTGAACTGTGTTACAATGAGACATAATGGAAATGAATGAGCGAGGGCACTGGTAGCGTATCTATGAGAAAATATGTGACGACTATAGGCCTATCCACTATGTTACAATGAGGATCGAAGGCCTATTTATTGTTGAGAAACAATGGAAAACCCTAAACATCCAAAAACCTTACCCTAGGAGATTAAGCGCCAAAACTGTGGGTCCCGTTTGGGTAAATTGGTGTTTCAACTTCCCAGGGACGTAACTTTGGCATACAATCTTTGTTTGACGCGCTAAATACCTCGTTAGAAATATCTATCCGAGGATTACAAATTTTGAGTGAGAAACATCATTCCATAGACCCATGTTGCTCCCAGTTTTCCCAAAAAACATCATTTAGGGCCTCAAAACAGCTCCGAAAGTTCAGGACCCAAAAATATGCTAAAAATAGTAAGTTGTACTGAAAATTAAAAATGGAAATAACTGATGGTGGGGGTTCAAATCTAATAGGTGGGTGGCCACCAATATCCACCTGGATCATTAGGGCCCCAAAACGACTCTGAGAGTGCAGGACCTGAAAACCTGCTAAAAATAGTAAGTTGTGTTGAAAGTGAAAGGCTGAAAGAATTGATGGTACGGGTCCAAATTGAATAGGTGGGTGGGCAGAGATATCCATCTAGATCAAGCCCCTAAAATTTTCCATGGATTAGGTCGCAATCCCGTGGATGAAAACAAAGAATCCACAAACTCTTTGTTAGAGATTCAAGGAGCTAGTCCAGTAGCTCATACAAGGCCAAGCATCTTATCAAAAGGAATATAGTTCTAATATGATTTATGAGATATAAATTTACTCCTTGAAGTGATCAAAGTTTTCATAAGATCTGAATTCTAGATGGATGTCCAATCTCCATATTAGAGCATTAACAAGCCAAAATTGTATCTCATTTTTTAAGAAGTTCTTGAGAGGTTCGAATTTTGAGCCACCTCAGAAACCTAAGCACTATGTAATTGAAATAGAAGATATAAATTAATCCAAGGCCTTATAGGCACAACTAGGAGTTCCATAGTGAAGCTACAAGGGGATTTTAATCTTCCTTAATTTCTAGGCATAAAATCAATTTGAAGGTTTTGATTGATATCCTCAGTCATTTTGAAAAAGGGTCGAATCCCATGCTACTATCCTATGCATATAAAATACCTATCCTGAGTTGCTAGAAGATTTGTTACATAAGAGACCTAGACTTATTTCTAAATAGTCACTTGTGCAAATAAAAATATAATTTTTTGTGAACAAGAAAGTCTTCCTAGTCCAGTGAGAAAATCTCTTAGTAATAAAAGAGGATCAAATCACTTTTAAGATCCTTGAAAGTCTGATGGAAGTATAAAAGAGTGACTACATTCACCTTAGTTAAGCTATGTTTTTCAATCATGTGTGGTGCCATAAAAGACAAAAAGTATAACAATTCTAAGGCCACACACACACACACACACATGCACGTGTGTGTGTGTGTGTGTTCATTTGTGTTTCAATAGAGAAATAAAAGAGCCAACCTATGGAGCATCTTAAGTAATTTATATAAATAACAATAGTTATCATTATCAAAGAAGAATATGAGATCCCTTCTTTATTCATGTTGACATAATAATCCTATAATGAGTTGATTGGAGGTACATTAGCATATATTGCAAGAGAATTCATCAAGGTACATTTTGTAGTTGTGTATGTTTGTAAAGAGGTTGAGAAACCGTGGAGAAAAGACATAGTACCAAGCCACTCATATATATACTATTTTTGAAAGTTTGAATAGTCCCTTTGAAGTCAACTTTGGAGAGAGAATAATATTGTGAATTAGTTTTGAGTATATGAGGGTTCTTTTGCATCGTTTTTCTAAGAATATTTATATGTCTTTATTTTACAATCCGAGATCACATATCATTGTTTTTGAAAGCCCTAACTAAAGGGTCCTCTCAAATTCCTTAAGGTCAATTTTTTGGATGGAGGTAGTAATAATATTCTCTTACAATGAAGATAATGAGAAACTACAAACATCTAGTAGCAGATGTAATCGTGTTTTTGAGGTTGATAAATATCGGTCTCCTCCAAGGACATAAAACTTGTTTCTAGGTGAAGAATATACTTGAAAAGGAACAATAGAAGACATCCCTGAAGTCCTATAGTTGTCTCTCATATAAGTCAAGAATAAAATCTGTATTATTTAAAGAAATTGTGAAGCAAGGAATGTTTGTTCAGAAGTCAAAATACACACTTCATTGGAAAGAGAAGTATGTAAGAAATATGTCTTGAATAAAATACAACACCCTTTGAATTTTCCATCTTAGATAAGGGTTGTCGTACCCTTGAGTTATTTATTATTGAAGACAAACAATAAGAAGAGCATGGAATCTTGTTGTAGGTCTTGTAGCAACCCTTATGATCATAAAGGATAGAGGTATGGAAACACTAAGGTACATATAATATATTTTATTATGTCAAAGGGTTTGAAACCCTATTTTCCTAGTTCCCTCATTAAAACCATACTACTTGATTTTTATGGTTTGTGGAGAATATAGGTCATGATTAATGAGGATGATGATTTTATTTATATCTATATCTAGGGCTTGTATTTGGAAACCCTAGGATTCCATCCTCCATTGTTGCATAAAAACCTTAGATTGTTAAATTGACATCATGCTTTTGTTGTTACATATTGTGCTTGGTAGTGCTTGTCATTGATCATTGCAGGTGTCTCATGAAGAAAGCATTAGAAGGAGGAAGATCTTATGTTTTGGAAAGAATAGTGAAAAGAGGGAACTATGAGGTCCTTGAATTTGATATATTGGTTGGATCCTTGAACACTTTGATGCGTAGAGCCAGATTTTTATGAAGAATGGTCGTATAGATATGGATTCTTGGATGAGAAGGACCTCTTTATGAATAATGGATTGCGAAAATGGATGCATTTGTAGTAGTCATCTAGTAATGGAGAAATACAGTAGCTGGTTTTGCATAATATCATGGGAGTATTTATTCACTCTAGTTGAAGAAGGATCATGATAATATTTCAGAGTTTTTCTCTATGATTTGAAGCAAGTTTCCTAGAAGTTCGCTGATACAATTGTAGTGTGATAGAATCTCATATTTTGAATGAGGAGAAGATTGATGAAGGCTAAAAGACCAAGTGAAGTAAGAATTCAGAGGGACCTATAGAATCCCTGAAAGAATAGCTTGATGCCTATTACATGAAGGAAGTCCATGACAAAGGATATTGATGAAGGAAACACATGAAAACTCAATATGATCTGATGACTCTGATGTTTAACTCTGATGATTCAATTTATCTCTGCTACCTAAGAATATGCATGGAATTTATGTGATAATGATTGGATGTATTTGGCACATGTATTAATGATAGAAAAGGTAGTAGGTTGAAGATAGCTCAGTGGTCATGTTTTGGCAAGGTCACTTTCCCGATATTCAGAGGGAGCTATGGTTGAGCTATGATGATTTCTTTATGAACATTCAACTATTGATGATATCTGTCTAACATATGTTGATACTCTCATTTATTGAGGTAAGGGGTAGTTGAATTCTAAAGTCAAGATGAAATACCTACCCCTGATGCACTACTTCTTAGGATTAAAGGTCTGGCAAAAAAATGGAAAAGTTGTTGGTACGGATATAGATAACTTGTTGGGGCCCTGGTGTTCTTAGTAAAAACCCAACTAGACATATGCCTTTCTATGAAGACATTGAGTCAATTTATGGTTAAGTCTCATTCATTGGATTGTTACTTTTTGAAATATATTTTTGATACAATTAATTATGGTCTGAGGTACACTAACGAGAATGTAAGATTCCATGGATATTCTAATGTTGGCTAGGCTGTCAGTGTGCTGGATGGAAAGAGCACATCTAGGTGTTATATATCTTGGGATCAACTTCTATTTCGTGGGTGAAAGACACAATTTTCTTGCTCTGGGATCACCGATGAGGCTAGATATATATATAAAGGAGCGAGTATGCCTAATGTTAATTCATTTGGATGAGGAATATCTTTAGTGAGCTATTTGAGCATGTGATGGAAACCATCATTTTATATTGTGATAATTAGAGTGGGATTCACCTTTCAGAGAATCCGTGTTCCGGAACTACTCCAAGAATATTGACATCAGGTACCACTTTATTTGAATATGGAACATGGGGGAGCAATCAAGGTCCATCATTTCAGGCCAGATGAGTAGGTTACTAACATCATTAGAAAGCCTCTTGGTAAGTCTAGGAAGTCTAGCGAGAAAGTAAAATGATGTCACTCTCCTTTGAAGTGTGAATTCTCTAGGGTCTCCATAGCTCTAAAGGAGTATAAGATAGTAGTTGAATTTGATGAAGCATATCTCTTGGTTGGGTGGTTGATATGATCATGGTGTGTTTGTATTTGGGTGTATGGTATTGGAAGTCTCATTTGAAGGTTATAATAAGAGAATTTGGGTCTATGGTCTTGGAAGATTTTAAATGTAGAAGTAAAAAATTGATTGAAATCAATTGCAAGAAAAAACAAAATCATGCACCTAGTAGCCAAGAACTTGGTGGGATAAAGTTGAGCAGTACTTAGATGAGATTTTTTCAGGTATATGACTCCATCCCTAGTTAATATTTCAAATCCATATATGTGAATGAAGTACTTTCAAAACAAAGGAAGGAGGGGAAGTTATAAGAGAGAAATAATTAAATAAATAGAAGAAAAATAATACCAATACCTTATGCCCAATTAATAGAGAAAGAGTTTCCACTGCTTCCCTGCATGAAAAATGAGAGTTTGTGGTCTTTCACTCCAATACAAACACAATGGTAAAATAAATACCAATAATACATAATTTATTTTCATGGAAATGTTTCTTATTTATTATAAACATTTATGTAACTCACATTTGGTCAAGACATACAACACAAATATCAAACAAATTTTGTTTTCTCACCTAAACCCTTACCATCTTGAGCTATTTTCTTTAGATAGTTGTTCCAATTCAACATCTAAATCAATACTAGTTTTCCTACACATATTCATGAGAACAATGAGGCAAACTTAGATTAAATTTGACCAAATATTAAATTTAATTGCATGAATAAATAATAATTAAAAGGACTTGAGTGCGTGAATACTCTAATGGTCTCCTCTTATCTCAAGGATAAATTATTGTAGTAGTTTAATCTTGGAGCGAACCTCCCTACACTCGACGAAGCAACATTGAATTCAACATTGACCTTGTTGTTCTCTGTTGGATTGAGGGCATCTAGATCTAAGATTATCCAAATCCTAATTTATTCTTTACTAAACAGGGCCAACCACGTGAATGTGGAAGCTCTTATGGTCCCTTACCCCCCTCACATCACTCTCAATTCCCCAATACCCAATCTATCTACTATATAGGAAATAGTTGAAAGAAAAACATTAATATAGATAAAAAAACAAATAACAAACATTCATTCATTCGTAAATCCAAAAAACATTTCATCTTAATATATTTTATCATAAAAAAAGTTTACATAATATGAAACAAGTTCATGTACATAAAGAAAATATAACAATTATTCATTCAAAAAAATTATCATAAAAAATATGTTTTCGTAATATGGTACGTGATTTTTCCAATGATATAACTAGTCGATTCATTTATTTTATTTTTCTTTATATTTTGACAACCTGGTCATGTACTCATGAAATTTTCAAGGCTACCGTAAGAGGGGTGGATCATCAACTGTAACAAGAAAGAAATGCTAAATTGATATTTTTTGTTATTATTCACTAATAAAAATAACATTAAAGTTTTATTTACCTCGTGCACTAGTCGAAATTGTTGGAATGGATTCCCTGTGTTCCTCTTCTGGTACAAGATCCTCATGTATGACACTCTCTGCCATTGAAAGCTAGCTCATGGTGTCTATATGTTTTGGTGTGAACTTTACCAAAAAATCCTATATGAGAAATAATAATTTTTTTCGATTAGACAATGTAAAAGTTATTATTATAATTATATAATTATATAATTATTATCTGATATCTTTCAAGATGTTGGTTAAACATGTTGATTGTATATTTAATATCAGGACTTTTATTTCTAATGAAAATCAAACGAGAAAGTTCTTCGTTCATTCTAACCACAAGCTTATTGACTATTACGATTGGGTCAAGAGACATGTACAACTCATCATCATCAAACCTATCAGGATCACTAAGCCCTTCACTAAGTACTTCCTCAGTAGCATATGTGGACTTCTCTGAGGATTGCGCCTTCCCCTTATCACCCTTTTTATCAAATAAGTGTAATTTGTAATTTTATTCCACCATCCTCAACTACAAACATTTAAATATTTGATATTGATGAAATATTTTAGATCAATAAAAATATCTAATTTAATGATTTAACTCAATTGGAATGGGCATCATTTGGCTAAGAACCATCATGAGGTGAATGGACAACATGCTATAATATATTTTTAATTGTATTGAATTGGATTATTTGTATATTAGGAGGCCTATTTGGTATTACTAAGTGAGTCAATGGTATATTTCAATGAGAATTTTTGTCTTTTGTGGATCATAATATTTTCAAATGGATAGTTCAGTTAATTATCACACGAGTTGAAACCATTACATAATTGAAAGGGGCACATGAAGAGGAAAAATTTAATCACTAAAACTTAGAGGATGAAACCCTTAACTATTCATTTTGAAGGTTGATTGGGGCATCACAACTAGGGAGTAATTCAGGGAGAAGAGAAGAAGGGTATTATTCAAGGAAAGGAAGGCATGGACTCTTTTATTAACAAGAAAGTTAGAAGTATTGTAACACAACATTGTGGATGGAAAATACAAAATGTCATGTATTGCACTATAATAATGCATTAGTCCGCAAACTAGAATTGGAGTTACTCAAATCCTTCACTAAGGAAATGTTACAAATATCTCATCCCCAAGACTAAAATGGGTGGCTGATTTAACAAATGTTGGTACGTTAGAAACAAGTTCAATGCATGGTAGTTATAATTATAAAGCTTATGGAAACTAGTGTTATAACATATGAAAGATTATTTGGTTTGCCTAGTAGTCACAAGGGTTGTACATGTTTTAAAATGACTTGTATACCAACATTTTTAAAATACACAAAGTTTATATGAGACAAATTGTCATGGTATTGCCGTAGCCTTCATACATAATCAAATGGAAATTCTAGTGTGTATTTTGGTTGTGTATGTTGGAATATATTGTTGTTGGCATGATTTTTCAGAGATGTATTGAGCATAGTTATTAGTGTTTCTATGATTTGAAAGTGTTGATACACTTAGTGGATTTTATTATCACTGTATTAGGCAGATCGAGGGTTTGTATTTGAAAATATTTTTCTATGTTGATATTAAGAAAATATGGATATAGTGTGAAAATGTATGAAATGAGGTCCATAAAGAGTTGAAGGTCAGTTCCTTTATGAAAAGTGGTGGCTTTCTAATTATGCAGTAGTGGCTTCCTTTATGTGGGTGCCTAAGAAACTAGTTGGGGGTCAATACCTCAAAAATATCAGTGTCTGCAAAGCCATTTGGGAGTGGGTTCTTCCAAGCAGGTGGGTTCCTATAGTTTATAGGGGGTCAGTTCCTCCTGAAGATGAGTGCCTACATATAGTTGTGGAAGTGGCTGTCTTCATCAGGTTGTGGCCTAGAGAGAGTGGGTGCTCACAGAACTCATTAGTCAGTGCTTGCACAGTGGTGGGTGTGAGTGATTGATGTAGAAAAATATTGATATGAAGAATAAGAAGAAAACATGTTTGATGGTCTTTCTCCCATGATAGTTTCCACCTGATATCTGGTTTCCATGTGTTGACGATGGTTTATGTGTTGCTTTCATTATTTGCATGTGTTATATGTTGCTCATGTGATCCAGGAGGATATTGTTGGCCACCCACATATTCCACCTAGTCAGTTTCATTAGTTTTATTATTTACTATTTTTAGCAGCTTTTTTGTGTCCTAAACATCTAGAGCCGTTTTGAGGCCCTAAATGGCGTAGTCCTTGGAGATATCTTTCCAAAAATGTATCATACACGCCAAACGAAGATACTATGACCAATTTACGACCCTCGGATGTTGGCTACCGAGCTAACCCCAACGGGGCCCATAAACTCTTGGTGTTACAGCTCCTTGAGTTAGGGTTTTAGTTATTTAGGGTTTTCTCTTATTATTCAATACTAAAAACGCCCTTAAGCCTCATTGTAACATAGCTCAGAGGCATGTAGCCACCACATCTCTTCTAAGAGATAAGCTACCATCGCCCTAGCTAGTTTATGTTTATTTTGTCTGTAAGCATATTTTAGTCATTTGATATTAATGAAATGACGTTTTATTTCTGCTACATCTATGTGTTTATGTTTATTTATGTATTTTATTTCATTCCTGAATAAACCCAGATTCAGGTTACGGCTCCAAGAGGGTTTGAAACGTATTTTAGTTTTAATGTTTTGCAGTAATATTCAGTAAAATTTATATAAGTTCCACGGTCTCCATATATCATATTAGAGAGTCAAAAATATATCATTTGAGATTAGTTTTTATTATCTCAAATGGGTTTTTTATGGAATTTTATTTCGTTTCCTGGTTTGAGAGATATGAGCAATTGAACTTACACATGTCTGTAACATTGCGTCGCCACACATCCTATGAGTTTGTGGAATCATTTTATCACTCCATATGTCATTAAAATTAAATTTTCTTATATCACTATAAATATCTATTTAATACCTCAAATGGGTCTCTGATAGAATTTGATTTCATCACCTATAGCAGAAGCTATCAACAAAGTTGCAGCAAGAGGTCCATTTCAACCAAGATCCAAATTAGTGGTATCAGCGCGATCTGCTTTTTCTCAAGATTTATTTTCATGTACCTAAAAAGGTTGGGGTATAAGGAGTTGGGGCTCTATCTGGTTGAACCTTTGCAAGATCAACCTTGCAAAACCCAACGACCTCCCATGGTTGAAGTAAATAAAGACGAGAGAGCCGGAGATCCTATCAAAATATTGCTTGAGAAGGCCCTCGAGAAGCAAATGAACACGATGATGGATAAATTTTCCCAGATCCTTCAACTGATGCCCACCAATGGTGCATATCCATCCAGCAGCCACTCTGGAGGTGCCACTCCTTTCAAGGTACAAGTCAACATCGAAATTCCTGTATTTGAAGGCCAGATAGATGCAAATGTCGTATATAGATGGTTGAATTTTCTGGAAGGGTATTTTTCGATCCATGATTTCTCTGACCGAGAAAATTTTACTTTTTCACTCCTCAAAGCCTCCCCCCATGTCAAAGACTGTTGGGAAACCTATTGTGAGAAAAAGGACAAGAGGCAACCCTGTCTGTTCTCAGTCGCACCCACTTGGAATTTATTCCGAGATGACATCAAGGAACAATATTACCCCATGGGGAGCTATGAGGACAAGTACATCTAATGGACCATGCTACCGCAGAAAAGGGATCAAGAGGTGCACGAAGTGACAAATTTGTTCCATACCTTTCACACAAATTTAGGTATTAAATATTTAGAGAGACATTTGGTGCTCAAGTATTGCAATTGTCTACACATATACATTCAGGAGGAAATGAATTTCCTCAACATTACCTCATTTGGCGCGACATGTCGAAATGCCGCCAAGGTCGAGCATAAATTTAAGTAGAAGAAGCAAGACTTTGGATTCGTGAATTCGAAGCTAGGGAAAGGCGCCCCCAAACCACAGAACAAGGGGAAAATCCAAAGATGGGAAACTTAGAACAACACCACAAAGCCAAAGAAGGACACAGAGAAGTGGTGTGAATTTCATAAATGCTCCACTCACAAAACAAGGAAGTTTCAGACCAAACAGTCATTCGTGGCCAAACATAAGGCATATGAATTAGATGCATGTTCTAATTCAAAGCCAGAACTAGACAAGGGGAATAAAAGAGGGAAGTAGATCATTGATGCAGATCCCAGTGCCATTGTTTCCACCAACAAGCTCCAGAGGGAGGATCCCAAGGAACCAGAGGAGGGGGAGCTCCTCTTCCATTCGTAGATGTGGGTGAAGGGTTCTCCACTGTAATTCCTTGTCAATAACGAAAGCCAAAAGAACCTCATTTCAACAAAGGTCGTGAAGCAGATTGGCCTATCGACCACATCACACCTGTAGCCGTGTGGTTTCACCAAGTAAGAGATCTCCATGTAAGCCAACAATGCCACCTTCCGTACAACATCAAGCCCTTCACGGATGAGGTGTTGTGTGATGTTGCTCCTATTGACGTGTCTGATGTATTATTAGGAAAACCATACTTGTGGAAGTGACATGTTTTATATGAGTCTAGGCCTTGTTCTATTATTATTGCTTTGGGTTATAAATTGTATATGATACCAGAGGTAATATCACCTCCCACCATATCTTTGATTACTTACAAGCAACGTAGTAAGATTATTTCGCAAACCAGAAAATTTGTTTTCATTACAATTCACCCACAGGGAAAGAAGAATATTGTGGCCACAACCTCCAAACAGGGCTCCCCTGTACGACAACAGTAGATGGAAAAAGTCATGGAAGAATATAAGGACATTTTCTCCTTGCCCACAGAGGTTCCTCTACATTGTTAGGTCAAGCACTCCATTGATTTGACCCTAGGCGTGCGGCTGCCGGATGTTTCCATACCTCATGAAACCACACAGAAAAAATCCACACATATATTGTTTGAGGTTGATAAAGCAACCAAATTTATTGAACACATCCAACAGGTCCATGACATCTTGGAGAAATCCAATGCCAAGTACAAGCAGCGTCATGATCAAAATCAGGTGCCACACAATTTCTAGGTGAGCAACACATTCTGGTTACATTTTCAGAAGGAATGCCTTTATGGACAACACCACAAGCTACACCAACTTCAAAGCAGGCTAAATCCTTCACTAAGTTTTCAAAGCATGCCAACTCCTTCACCAGGGAAAGTGGTTCACTAGGGACCAGGTTCAACATAAATTTTCCCACCTCATGAAGGCTCTGCC
This sequence comes from Pinus albicaulis, assembly GCA_034641835.2. NCBI lineage: Eukaryota > Viridiplantae > Streptophyta > Pinopsida > Pinales > Pinaceae > Pinus > Pinus albicaulis. Next base: position 2,061,294,692 of record CM076575.1, read on the forward strand.
CGTAATGGGGACCATTTCTTCCTAAGGGGGGAGGAATGATCCAGGAGGATATTGGTGGTCACCTGCCTATTCCACCTAGTTAATTTCATCATTTTTATTATTTATTATTTTTAGTAGCTATTAGGGTTCTAAACTTCCAAATCTGTTTTGAGGTCCTAAACGGTGTAGTACTCGGAGAGATCTTTCCAATGAGGTATCTTACGCGCCAAACAGAGATAATATGACCAAGTTACGACCCTGGGAAGTTGGTTTCCTAGCTAACCCCAACGGGGCCCATAAAATATTGGTGTACATCTCCTCGGGTTAGGGTTTTGGTTTTTTAGGGTTTTCTTTTATTGTTCAATAATAAAAAGTGCCTTGAGCCTCATTGTAATACAATTTAGAGGCATATAGCTGCCACATATCTTCTCAGAGATAAGCTACCGTCACCTAAATAGTTTATGTCTATTCTGTCCATAAGCATATTTGAATCATTTGATAATAATGAAATGAATTTTTATTCTAATACATCTCCATGTTTATGTTTATTTATGTACTTTATTTCGTTCCTACATAAATCTAGATTTAGGTTACGACTCCGTGAGAGTTTGAAACATATTTCAGTTTCAATGTTTTGTAGTAGCCTTTAGTAAAATTTATGAAAGTTCCATGGTATCCATAGGTTATATTAGAGAGTTGAAAATATCTCATTTGAAATTATTTTTTATTATCTCAAATGGGTTTTTTATGGAATTTGATTTTGTTTTCCGGTTTCAGAGTTATGAGCAATTGAAGTTACACATGTCTGGAACATTATGCCACCGCACGTCCTATGAGTTTGTGGAATCATTTTCTCACTCCACAGGTCATCAAATTTCAAGTGTCTTATATCACTAGAATTATATATTCAATACCTCAAATGGGTCTTTGATCGAATTTGATTTCATCACCTATAACAGAAGTTACCAGCAAAGTTGCAACATGAGGTCCATTTCAACCAAGATCCAGATTATCATGTATATTGCTACTCATACGATCTTGTAGTACATGTCTTATATACTGGTTAAATATTTTGTTGTTGGTAATTTTTGATGATTCAGTTAATGTCTGATGTAAAATTTGTAAAGATGATTCATATGCTATAAAATTGATTCACCCCCCTCTCAATATTTCCAATCTCTCCAACACATCCATCATGTATAAAGTTATTAAAAAATCCTTACACGTTTCATAATTTGTATGCATATCATAAAGAAAAATAATATATAAATATAAAAAATGTTTCATCCACGACATATGGAGACTATCATAAATATACCTCGTGCCTCTCGAAAGAAATATACATATCCATACCATCAGAAAAAATAGCATATTAAAATACTATATCACCCATGAAATATTATCATGTATCTCACCAAGACATATCATCAAACATATATATGCTCAAAATAGAGTTCTATCTAAAATAAAGTATGTTGTAAAATATATTGTATATTATGTGTCAACAATAAAATTTTGCATGAAAAATAATTAGTGAAGTAGATCTGAAATAGTATGTAAGCTCCAGACATGAAGTGTAACTATCATCTATTTCCTTTCCCTTTATTTTCTCTTCTTTGTCTCTCCCATGTGGTTTCAAAGCACATCTTGAAAATAAATATTTTCCATCTCACTTGTCCTTGAAACATTGGTGTGGGAATGGGAGGAAGGGCCTCTAAGGATAAATGTGTAGAAGCTACAGGCGGGTTCAGTGTAGCTACTACTATATGAGCAAGAGAATGAACAAGTTGTTCATGGTGTTGATTCATGGCATGTGAAGCAACTGAAGGTGATTGGTAAGTAGAGAGGAGAGGGAGTATTGAATGACGTGAAATGGATGACCATCATGCATGTCCAAAAGGTGGTTCAATGGGATTTGGGTCCCATCCATAAAACTAAAGTGGTTGCTTTTGTGGAATCTCTATGATGCTAAGCTGTGGAAATGGAATATTCTAAAATGGTTTTGGAGTGGGTTGAAGGGGATTTGATCACATGGAAATAAATTGGAGATAGTGGTGAAGTAAATATTCGAGATCCCATCTCTAGGTGGTAACCCCCCGAGGTAGATATGCCTTGTCTAAGTGAGTTGGTTAAACTCTTTTGAATCAACATCAAAATGGGCTAAAAAATTAATTCTCTTGTTATAGTTCTCCCTCCATATCAAATTCCCTCTTCTGCCATGCCCATTATTATTTTTACCTGAACCTCTACTTTTAAAGCTCATTATATGTAGTAGTCGATTTATATATGTGCAATGTAGATTTCAAAACATTAATCAGTGAATCAACAAAGTAAATGTGATATATAATCATGCTTATGTAATTGAAAGGGTACATGATAAAACATTACTGGGAAACTTTTATATATAGGGAAAGGAAATACGCTCACACATGCCAATATAAGAAAAATGTTTATATGTATTAGGAAAGGAGTATTTGGAAAAATAAGTATACTTTCATACAAATAATTGTTTCACTTTTCTTTTCTAAGATTGAAAAGGAAAATACAAACTATGCAAGGCCTCTTAACTTCATACAAAAAATCGTTGGAGCAAGATTGAAGATTTGGGCCTTTTTTGAATAGAAGAAAAGTAGGATATCATGCTTGAGTGTGCTTCATAATCATCCTCAAAAGTAGTAAAAAAAAATCAATGGACTCATATGTTATAACGACAATTTTTTTTTTCAACCAAGCCTTGGAAACAACCAAAGAATGCAAGAGAGGTGATGAACTAGAGTGTGTGGTTTATATGTAGTCAATATGATGAATATTCAAGCCACATGACTGAGTAGATGATATGAATCCTGCATGCAACATGATGGATTTCATATGGGTGTCGGGTGCCGGAAAATGAGAGTATGGAAGAGAAACATTTTTTTCTCTTCACTTGCTTTATTTGTGACTTTGGAAATATGACCTTGATTTGATATGAATCTATTGTCTTTGTCCCATAGTGGTTTTGGAATCATATCTTGTGTGAATAATTTTTATTTTTGGTAGCTTGGGAGGTACTCCAAGCCCTAGGGTTAAGGGATTGGAGGGAAAAGTGCCACAAGAGTCACTTGTAGGGTTGGAACCCAAGCATGGGGTTTTGCACCCATAGGGATTTCGGCCAAAACCATGAGCAAATTTCGACATGTGATGGATGAGGATGATATCTCTCGGTGAGAAAAATATAGCGCAATGAGAATCATCCAATTCAGAGATGTAGAAATGGAGATATGGATTTTTGAAGCTAATTAATGGGTTTGCACATAAGAAGTCTAGGTCAGCTTGGTGTAAAGAAGACACATGACAATTGTTCAAACTCTTAGATGATGTTGAAGAAGCCATCTTGTCAGTTTATAAATAAGAGGTGTTGTGGAGGTTATTTCCACATCCAATTGTGAAACATAAAGGAAACATTAAGGAGAGAAAGAAGCTTGTAAGGAAGAGGAGGGAAATATTTGTTTAGGGCCGCAGAAGGAGGGTCACTTAAACAAGGAATAGAAGGAAATGTGGAACCTTCTTATGACTGCTTGAATTGTGAGGTACCTTGTTGTGGAGGCAGAATAAGGGAGTAGTTGTTCTGGGCAATTTGATGACTGATATATGGAGGGATTCTCCTTGAAATGAGGTTGTGGATTAGTACTAAAGTCTGAATAGAGGCCGAGCACTATTTCAGAGGTTGTGTGGGTGGAATGAGGGCTAGAACTTAGTTGTACAACCAACACATTACATCAAAAATTCAAGGAGACTAGGCCACATAAATGCGGAGGCTTTAGTAGTTGTTTGGGAGGGCTAACAATGAACTATTGGGTGCCCTAAAAAGGTAGCCAAAGTAACATAATTTGTATCAGTCCTGGAAGTAGCTTAAGGTATGTCACTTTTTCCATAATTTCCATGTGTTGGATCCTAGTATGAAGATTATTTTTGGATCATATTTAGTGTAGCCCATGGAAGGAAAGGAGGAAGGGCTAACATCGAGCTTAGAATCCCTAACCAGTGGGCAATTTCCATTGTGAATATTGGTGATTGGATTAGATTCATATGCAGTCCGTGGGTGCCATGTTTCGGGGTTAACATGGAGTGTTGAATACCCCAACTAGGAGAAGATCTCACGGTGGATGGATGTCATGTTGATGAAGACTATAGTAGATAAGTGATTGGGTTGACATGGACTATCAGATGCCCTAATTAGTGGGCAGATGTTGCAACAGTACATTGGAGTATAGATTTGTGAAATAGCTCCTTTATTGCAAATCAAAGGGCATATGTGGAGAAGTATATTTGCAACCAATAGAAGGGTGTCCTAGGTGTGGGGATGCCCTAGCTAGGTGAAAATGCTACAACGTGTATTATAAACTCGTGATTATTGGAGAGAAGTGTGACAGTGGACCAAGTGTGGACGTGATTGGGAATTTATGGTTTGCTGGAGGACAACGTGATAGTGCCCAAGTTGGAGACTATTTTGCAACACCTTGATGGACAAAGGTAGTTGCTAGAGTGGAAATTGTTGAGCTCAAGGGTCTGATCAACCAACAATAGTTTTGAGTATCTCGAGACTTGTGCATGGAGAAGGACTTCTACAGCATATGACAGACAATCCTCCTAGCCCATGTTCATTGTGAGAGATGGACATATTGTAGTGATAGGTGGCATTCCTCCATGCCCTATGTTGGTATTCATTGGAGCGTCACAGGAATACCATAGTGGGTTGAATTCCATTAAGTAGATGAGGAGCAGCAATGGGCACATTGAGAGTTGTTAACAAGTGGAGCTGTGAACAACTATACATGAATCTTGATGTGTTGATGTGTTGGTGGACGAATGATCAACTATTTGAGCAGATTGATAACCGAGGTTCAATGGTCAGATGGAATTGGAGCATTGATAGAGGAAGGAGCTATGGATCAAGAGTCGAAGGACTAGGCAGGTACAAGGTACGACCAAGAGGAGATGAGAGAGTTAACTGCATCAACCAAATGATTAGAGTATCTTCTTAAGGGAATATTGGTTGTCGATGTATTGAAACCAAGGCCCAGTTTGTATCTTGTTCAAGTGGATGATTGAGGGCCACTATCCTTGGTATGGGATCCCTAGACTATTTATTATATGTTATTTAATATACTAAAGTTGGATTGAAAAATGTAAATTTTTTTCTATATTCTGTGCATGTGTGATTTACTATTGCTTATATTCCATTGTTCAAAGTAGTTCTATTGAGATTCTTGGTTTGGTAGTGTCAGAGATTTTAAGATTCTATCCTAGACCCAAGATCATGGAAAATGAACATGGTATCAAAGGATATATGAGCTACTTTGAGAGATAGTGAATCCGAGTATGAACAACGAAGCAAATCAGAGGGAGTTGTAGATGTCTAGATCATGGAGCAGAGGTTTCAGCTAAATACATAGAGATGCGGTCTTGACTGTCTTGGAAGCGATTTTGGCTGGGAGTTCTGGTGGATTGGTGGTGAGCCTGGTGAACAACAGTTTTTTGTAGCGAAGATTACTTATCATGGAATTTTTTGATTTGTCATGGATGGTTGGGACACATTGAGGGTTTATTTGGCTTGGACGAGATAAGTTTGATCAATATGACTTCATGTGATGGAATTTGGATTGGTAGGCTGGAGTCTTCATCTGATCATGATGTTGCATATCCGAGGTTGGTGGGATTTGCATTAGTGGTATTTGATTTAGGAGGATGAGTGCTTGCAGGAATGGCCTAGAGGAGATTGTGTAGGCTCAGAACGAGTCTAGCCTTAGAGGAAAAAGCCCTATGGTGGGTCAGGATCTTTAGGTTAAAATGTGATAAGGCAAAGACACTACCTATATTTCTGGGTTCATTCTACATGATTTGCTACGGTGATGGAAACCAGATGGGCTAGTGTTGTTGGAGTGAAGATGGTTACTCCTAGTCTTGGAAGTACCTCTCTTGCTAAGAGGGAGTGTTGATTTTTGGTAGCTTGGGAGGTACTCTAAGCCTTAGGGTTTGGGGATTTAAGGGAAAAGTGCCACAAGATTCACTTGTGGGCTTGGAACCCAAGCATGGGGTTTTTCATCCATCGGGATTTGGTCCAAAACCATGAGCACATTTTGACATGTGATGGATGATGATGATATCTCTCGGCGAGATGAATCTAATGCAACGATAATCATCCAATTATCAGTTGTAGAAATGAATATATGAATTTTTGAAGTTAATTAATGGGTTTGCACATAAGGAATCTAGGTCGGCTTGGTGTAAATAAGACATGTGACAGTTGTGAAAACTTTTAGATGGCATTGAAGAATCCCTCTTGTTGGTGTATAAATAAGAGGTGTTGTGGAGGTTATTTGCACATCCAATTGTGCAACATAAAGGCAACATTAAGGAGATAAAAAGGCTCGTGAGGAGGAAGGACATCACTGTTTAAGGCCACAAAAGGAGGATCATTTCAATGAGGAAGAGAAGGTAGCGTGGAGCCTTCTTATGACTGCTTGAAGTGCAAGGTACCTTGTTGTGGAGGTTGAGTAAGGGAGAAATTTTTCTGGGCAGTTTGATGACTAATATATGGTGAGATTCTCCTTGAAATGAGGTTGAGGATTAGTATTGAAGTCTGAACATAGGTCAAACTCTGTTTTAGAGGTTGTGTGAGTGGAATGAGGGCTGGAACTTGGCCCTACAACCAACGTATTACAGTAGCAATTCAAGGAGACTAGGCCGTAGAAATTTGGAGGTTTTAGGAGCTATTTGGGAGGTATAATAGTGAATTGTTGGGGTGCCTAAAAAAGTAGCCAAAGAAATAGAAATTTTATTAGTACTGGAAGCAACTTAAGGTATGACACTTTGTTAATTTTGGACAACTAGGTCCAAATTCCATGTTGTGATGCTCAGATGAAGATGCCAATATTTTTATTAGACTCCTCTTTTGAAGAGGCGTGTCATGAGCATAATTCATAACAAATATAATAAATATAATTATTAATAGTCAAATAAGGATTATGTAAGTAGTCATTAAGTTAGTGAAAGGGCATGTCTAAAAGACATGCCCAGTCATGAAAGTCCATCTGCCTAGGTATATAATCAGGGTCTCATTGTAACATTTTATCATCACTTTTACATTTTATATATAATAAATTATTATTACGAATACCTCTTGTGTATTTTAAAATTAAGTAAACAAGCCTACAACTTTGTTGCTCCATTTGGTATCGGAGCAAGTTCGTGTGGTGACCGCCTTCTACTATTGTCGGCCACTTTCAGCTGTTACATGCGGTGCCTCGAAATTGCTGTCGCTCGATGTCTTCATCAATGTAGATGGCTGATTTCAAAAAAAAGTTGATCGATCTTGAGAGTAAGATCAATAATTCTGATAAATTCACTAAAATATTAATCGATCTTGAGAATAAGTTTACAGGACATTCTGACGACATCAAAAAACTTCAAGACACGACAAATTGAATAGAAAGAAAAATTTGGCAAAACCATAGCGAGTCCACAAACAATCATAACAAAGCAATGCAGAAGATAAACGCCATTTGGGACAAGATAAATCTGACGCAAGAACAAATATTCCCAAATATTGGACATAATCAACAAAACAATTCATCCGATTCAGAGAATTTAGAAGATAATCATGAAGAATCACTACATTCTGCAAAAGATCAAGTTATGAAAATTTCAAATTATGATGAAGGTGATCTTAAAAACAAAGATGATCCTACTAGCCAAGAATCTGTTGAAGTAGCTGAAATTGATGATGATTATGAGGAGGAAGAAAACCATAAAAATTATGACGAGGAGATTAAATAGTTCACAATAACTGAACATAATGGACAAGCATTTGGAATTAGTGTGCATAAAAACTATAGTGTTAAAATACCAAGAAGTATAGATTCTAAAACCAACACTCAAAGCAGCTCTAGATATGGACTACTCACTAGCAAAGACTCTGAAATCAACCATAAAAGTTATAGAGCTGATAAATTGAGAGACAACAAATCTAAAACTAGACACAAGATCAACAAAATTCTCATTTCTTATTATAAGGAGGTGTGGCGAAGAAATAAAGTAACCTCTAATATTACACATAAGATGTCAAAACAACAATATAAAAATGCAAAAAAATTGCACTGACTGGCCATTTGATGGATTCACCCAACTCCCTACTTCGTAAATTGTCAGATACATTGATTGTTTTATTTTTGAAGGTAACCATGGCCACCCCCAATGAACAGGAACCCACTAATGATCCAAATAAAATTTTGAGTCAAGAACTGCAAGAATATTAAATCGATTCAAATGTTTATGAGAGAGATGAGGTTAAAAGACAGAGGGAGTGGGTTCTCTATCAAATTAATATCAATTTTCACAGCTTCGTGGGGATATTTAGAAGTTATGAAGCTAGGGACGAGGACACCGGTTTCATTGTGGATAAAAAGTGCGGGCTCATTCTCACCAACGGGCACATTGTTGAGCCTGGGCCTTGTTACACTAAAAATTGTCACCTTGACATTCTGCTAACTGTATGAGCTCATTAACACTCATACATACCTCCTCTGCAAGTCTTACAACCTTTAATCCCGATGTCAAGCCCTGAAACAAGGAGAAAAGTTCCTAAAAATCTCCTAAACTTTGGTATCGTACTTTCTTGCTATCTTTCCTGCGGTCCCGCACCCAATGTTCAGCTCTCCTGCGTACCTGAACGCAATTTATCTTTGTTATAGGTGTGGACCCCTGTAAGATAAAAAAGGCACAAGAAAATTCCAAAAATCTCAATTAAAGTAAATTCTGGAAGCTTCTAGAATGGATCTTGCGGTGGCAGAACCGCTCTTGTGAGGTGCATGTATCCCTCACCTTAAGGAAATAATCCCTTGATGTGAGGAGTCTATCCCTTTGAAGGAGGATTCTATCCCTTTAAAAAGTGGAATCCTAACCTCCTCATCTGCTCTATAAAAGGAGGCATTGGGTAGCCTCAAATGGTGAAGATTTTGAGGTTCAGATTTTGGAGATTGAGGATTAGAGTTCAAGATTTATGTGTGATTGAGTTGAAGTGCTGTTGAGATTTAGACTTCTTTCTACTGAGATTTTGAGAGGAAAGATCACATACCTCTTTGTGCTCCTGGAGGAAGAGTGCAAGACTTATCAAAGTAGAGGAGACTCCTGCTTCGGACCCCGGGAAGGCCTTTTGAACATCAAGGATAAGGTTGTAAGGTTCTTCTATTATTTTAAGATTAATACAATAAAGTTTTGTTTTTCTCAATAAATTGTCGTTCGATTGTTTATTTTCAATAAGCTATCGTTTGATCATTTATTTCATAGATTCCTTGATCACTATGATAGGTATGTTTTATAATTATTTGTTATACAGGTGCTATTTAATATTTGCTTGTTTGTGATTACAGGTCGAAAAAAGACAACACTTTCTTGTGACGAAAGAACTCTTGTTGCGACGAAAGGATTATTGTTGCGACGAAAGAACTCTTGTTGCGACGAAAGGATTATTGATGCGACGGAAGCACTACGACCGCAAATAAGCATTTGGATCTAAGGTAGGATCGACACCTTCATATAATTTATTTGTAAAACGAATATATTTAGAGAAAGACAAGCTTAGTTGTTTGTTTGTTGCTAGATTGTCTTCTGACACTAGGGAGATCGGTCTTGTCCGCAAGAACGATTTATCCGGCCAACAAATTGGCGACTCCGCTGGGGAAAGAACTTGTTGTTTTTGGTTATCTTTTATTTTGATTTGAGGAAAAGTTTCTCTAGGTTTTTGATTGATGGATATCTTCTTGGGTAGCTTAGGTTTTCTCTATTTTTGAAAAATTTTAATCTTTTACGTTTTTCTTGAACTTTTCTGGGGACCGCACTTTGTTCTTTTGCACAGTGCGGGTAGTTTCGCACTTTCCTTAAGTAAACAGTGCGGGACCGCACCTGTTACTTCTGGGAGCCTGCGAACCCTGTTAATTTTTTTGAAAAACTTTAGATTTATTCTTTTATTTTAGTTTAAATTTAATTTAGGATTCTTAGCATCTACCCAGATCTGTATTTTTCTGTCAAAAATTCTTGTTTATGAGTTTCTTTTAGCAAATTCTTCATCTCATAAATCTCCATTAAGTTAATTGTGTGTTTTGAGTCTCTTTTTTGAGAAATTCTTAATTTGATTTCCTTTGGTCATTACTTGGAGGTTTGTCTCAGTCTTTTCACAATTTTATATCTTTTTGCTTTTGTTTTTGCAAAAAAATTTCCCCCTCATTCGCCCAGGGGGGGGCTAAATTGTGTATGAGTGTTAATCACCTTTGAGTTTTTATTTTTATTTTTGATCTTTGGAACTCTCACCCAATTTTCTTTGCTTGCACTTGATTGGTTTACATTAGAATCATCTTGTGTTTGAGAATTCTCTTGCATAGATCACATTTTCATAATTAGAATTCTCATTTTCAGAATATGAATGAAAAATGTGCATAGATTACATTTGCACACTTTTCAAGTGAATTGTGCATAGATTACAACTACATAGTTTACATTCTGAAAAATCAATCGTAGATTTAGATCAGTTTTCTTTGAAATGAATTTAGATGTTTTTATGCTTGTTTTAAAAACACAAAAATATAAATTTTTTTTTGGGATTGATTTGCATTAGTTTTTATTGATAAAATTAGTGCATTAGAGAATTTGTTATATTTTCTCTTAGCGATCAATTTTTTGCGTTGTTGGAAGTGAATGGAAATTCTCTCCTTACTTTAGTTAGGATTCATTGAATTGAAAACATTACATTATCATATTCGATTGCATTCAGTTTTGGGTCGGGTCATAACACCATTGGTTTCGTATCCATTTACCCTTTTGAGTAATAACAACCTAAATAACACAGCGCTTAATAAAATTCATCTAGTAAATTTTACATTTTTAGGGCTCTTTCCACCAATATAGCTTAGGATTACTTCTTTGGAATAGGTTGTAGTTAACTTTCCAAAGCAACAAAAACAAACAAGTAGATAAATCTTTTGGTAGGAAATAAATCCAATTGTAATTGGTACAATCTGGGAAGCTTCTCTTAAAGAAGTCAATCACGAGATCATGTCTAAACCTTTGAGACGATCAATTCTGTTTCATTGGGAAAGATAGAAGATTTTGCGTGCATTACAAATGGTAAATCGGATTAACCATTATCGAGGAGCCTGGGGTCACTTGTTGTAAACCTCGATCGACCATGGGCCGAGGAGCCTTCAAGGGGATTGAGCTTGCTACTCCTCGCCCTCGTCGACCTGGGTTAGAGACTATTCCCTAGCTTGTAATGGATTTGTTACTATTGGTAACCTTAGTGTCCATAAGCTTAATATTATTTCCTAAGGTGACGGTGAAGGAAATATCTCACTATACTTGGAGCAGACGTCGACTAGACTCACTTGGACTCTCTGGGGGGTTCTCTTCACTCTAGATGGTTTTGTGAAGAAACTTGTGCCAATTTGTTTCATTAAGTAGGTTGTCAGGGTAACTTTCCCAACCGCCCTTTCTGTATTAAATTTCTACTATGTTGGATTTCATCACCAACTAGTGTTTCTAGTATGGGAAAATACTGTTTCTTTGTGGTTTGACTCCTAGATTTGATAGCGTGTGTTAATTTATTTGTTTTTACTTTTAGATACCATAGGTGTGAATTGTGAATTTTAATTGTTAGGTGTGAATTGTGAATTGTTAATTTTAGTTTTAAATTGTTAATAAAATTCACCCAAGTTGAATATAATGGCAACCTGCTCCTTAATTTACCAACCAAGGAACCCCTCTTAACAAGAATCCTATTACTTTTCCTTGCTTTGGAAATGTTGGTCCTCCTTATATGGCTACATTTTCATTACCTGGATCTACAATAGGTTTACCAGTATGGTTATTTTCAACTTCATTAGCCCCAAATAGTCCAGTTATTAAACCTCAACTGAATGCTTCACCTCAATAGAGTTGACCATCTCAAAATCACCAACCTCATGTTGACCCTTTACCTTCTTCGCCCAATATTTCTTCCTCCATTTATTCCTCTTCGCTTGGTAAAATCCTTGACACTAGTAACCAGGTGGCTAAGAAGAAGAAGAAAGGGAAGAAGAAGAAGAAGAAAAATAAGAAAGAAGTCAACCAACCAACCATGGCTGAAAGTGTTAGTAATGTTAAGGAAACATCCAACATGCATCATAAACCCAAATTCCCTTGCAAGCTTTGTAAGGGTGACCATTTCCTTATCAATTGTCCTGGTATTCCAAAGGCCTTGGAAGTATGGTCAGAAAATTCTCATCAACTTTCCATTGATCCATCAACCAGTGATAGTCAGGTTCCTGGGAAAAAGGATAAAGTTAGCTTTCCTTGTAGGTTATGCAAAGGGAGTCATCAAACTCACATTTTCCCTCACATGGATGAAGCCTCAAAATTGTTGGAAAACCTTACTATTCCATAGCAAGAACTTCCAACTGGTTACCGTAAAATTTCTCCCAACCTACTGTCAACTGACGAATTGATTGATCTAATTCCAACTATAGTCAATCCCACTCTTCCATTGGAGAGTGAAACTGATATCACTCATGTTGATGATCCATTAGTTGATCAAGTGGTCGACTCAATTTCACATTCGGTAGATCCCATTCTGTCTGTAGAGAGTGAAATTCATACCGCTCAAGTTCTTCTTGTTACATCAGATTATTCTATGCCAGGGGGCATTTCACCTGTTTCTACAAGTAACCCCCTCCAAGTATTGAGGTCTTTTCCTTTGATTGGAATAGACCGATCGCAGCCTCATCTTCCTTCCATCCCTTTCCAAATTATTGTGGCTAGGTGCTAGGGACATACACCGCACAAGGTAGATGAAGGTGCTTCGTTAGTATTTTTTATCCTCAACTTCTTGGAAAAGCTTTTGGGTTGACTCGCCTTGTGCCTATTTGGCGTAACTGAAAGCTTTTAACACAACCATTAGTGAACCTTTAGATCCTTCTTAAGTTTTCTAAGAGCTTTCCAGGGAAAACTCCGTTTTGTAAAGATCTTATGGTAGTTCGAGGGTCCTTGGATTTCAATTTACCCTTGGGCGAGACCATGTATATGTAATGAAAGCCGTCGTATGCAATGAAAGTTGTAGTATCGAAACTCTTTCGCGTGATGTCTTTCCCTCATAATGGTAATATTGTGACTGTAGACCAGCTTTCGTTCCCTAGTCTTGATTTGACTACCAATAATCTGACATCCCTGAATGTTCCTCATACGCAAGTGGTATCTACCCCACCACGAGTTAATTATGTGGAAACTAGTCCCATGTTTCCAATTACCGATGTAAGCGAGCCTCTCACTGTTTGCTTGTCTTCCTTTGACTTAGATCCGGTAATTGACATGGAAAACTCTATGTGATTATTTGAACGTGATGTTTTTATCCCTTTTGAGTCCCTTGACATGTCTTCATTTCATAGAACTTTTCTTCCATCTGATGAAGACCTCTTGGAATCCATGATCAAGGTGTGTCCATTGACATGTCTTTCTTCCAGTTGGAAACCATGATCAAGTTTTTGAGTAGAGTTCCTTTTGCTGTGTCAACCTCATTAAAAAATGAATCAGTTGGTCTGAGGATAGTTCCTTTTACTGTGTCAACCTCATTAAAAAATGAATCAATAGTTTCTGAGAATATTTCCTTTTACTGTGTCAACCTCGTTAAAAAAGGAATTAGTGGCTGGTAAGGAGAGTTCCTTTTATTGTGTTAACCTCGTTAAAAAATGAATCAATTATTTGAGAGCATAGTTATTTGTGTCAAGCTCTTATTTAAAAAATGAATCAGGTATGAGGATAGTTCTTTTCCTATGTCAACCTCATTAAAAAATGAATCATTTGGTCATGAGAATGGTTCCTGCTACTGAGTCAACCTCGTTAAAAAATGAATCAGGTATGAGGACAGTCCTTTTCCTGTGTCAACCTCATTAAAAAATGACTCAGTAGGTAGATTGTAGAGAGTAGATTTGAGGAAAGTTCCTGTTACTGTGTCAACCTCGTTTAAAAAATGAAACATGTAGCTGAGGATGGTTCCTTTTACTGAGTCAACCTTGTTAAAAAATGAATCAGGTATGAGGAAAGTTCTTTTCCTGTGTCAACCTCATTAAAAAATGAATCAGTAGGCTATATAGGTAGATTTTAGAAAATAGATGCGAGGATAGTTTCCCTCACATCGTGTCAACTCCTCGTTAGGAAGGAAACATGTTTCCGTTTGTTATTATTTTCCGTGTCAAGCTTGTTAAAAAATGAAACAAATCCTCCCCACTGAGTCGAGCTCGACTAGCTTCAGAATGTTAAGTCATATATTTAGGTTAGTTATTTTAGTTTTGCATAATTTCTCTTTACGCTTAGGGACTCGGTCTTTCATATGATCTTGTAAATGAACCTTCAGTCCATCCAGATATTAATTACCAGCAATATACTTAGTTGAATGAAATGAAGTTGGGGGGCATGCGCTCTAGCAGTTACGCTTAGGGGGCATCAAGCACAGTTTTATCTCTGTTTCAAGCTTGTGCAAAAATGAAACCACTCTGAAGCATATTTTTTCTCTGTTTCAAGCTTTTGTAAAAATGAAACCTATCTTGAGTCAATTTCGGTTATTTTCAATACTCGTTAAACTCATGAAAATCCTGAGATTATTTTTCTATCTTTCATTCTCATAAAACACATGAAAATGCCGAGTTCTTTCCGTCTTTTCCTGCTCGTAAATTAAATTGAAAGTTGGCCACAGGAGTATATTTTTATCTCTTTTTCGAACTCGTTAAAACTTACGAAAAAGTGAAAACCATGAGTACATTTTTATCCCTTTTTCGAACTCGTTAAAATTTACAGAAAAAGTGAAACCACCGAGTATACTTTTATCACTTTTTTTTGAATCTTGAAAATTACGAAAAAAGCGATACTCCCGGAGTCCTCTTAAGCCCTTCGTACCTCTAAACATGAAAAGATCGCTGAGTACTTGATTATTCAAACTCGTTTAAGTAAATGAATGATCGTCCTTTCCGTATAAGTTTACCCCTTTTCCGGACTGAAATGGACTATTTACGAAAAAGGTATATGTTGACTAATTACGGTCAATAGAGTTCTTTCCCGCATTATTTTATCGTTTTTCAGGCCCGAGAGACTATAATTACGAAAAAGTACACCCATGGAGTTTTCTTAAGTTTTTCTTCTGACTCCCTAAAATTGAAAAACACTGAGTTTCTCCTATACTGGACTCGTTAAAATTTAACAGTAAAGAACCTGTTCAATTTTAAACAGGAACGAACCACTCCTTCTTAGGGTTCAAATTTTAAACTAAGTTGACCTACATCCGAAGGATGAGCTTATAAACAAGAAAATGTTATCCTCCCGAAGCTTGTAAAAAATAAAGAGGTACTTGCTAGAAATGGTGGGGGAAAAGAGAGAAAAACAAACCTATTTGTTACATTTTGATTATTCGGAAAACCATTAACCACTCTTGAACACGACACTTTTGTTCACCTTGGTTGGGAAATACTTTGCCTAACAGTTAATTAAACCATTTTGAAAGTCTTCAACCGGTTTCTGGTTATTAGCTTTGGGTCAATTGTCACCAAGCCATCTGCAGTGTTGTTATGTGTTCAAGAGGACAGTTAAAACAAACCATTCATCTGCAAAATATCTGTCATCCATTTTGACCATCCCTGAGTCATTCCTTGCCAATATATTTCTTCAAAAATTGATCTATGATTTCATGTTGTGGGCTTGCCTACGACAGATCACTTTTTATCGATGACAGCTCATTATCTAGGAATTTGATCCGTAAACCGTCGCACCTTGGAAACTTCGCATGCCTCAATGGCGTGCTCTCGCCTTCGACGACAAAGCTGTGCATCATTGGCCTTCGATCGAATGATTCCGTGACATGTTCGACTTCGCCTTATTCATTCACCATGTTAGGGTTGTACTGAGTACTTTGAGAGCCATTGACATTACCGGTGGTTACTCTCACACTTGTTAACAATTTACATTATTGACTGGTAATCAAGTGGTTTCTACCATGTTCGACTTCGACACATTTAATTGCATGGATAGAATCGTACTAGTTCAGGAAGCAGATATCAAGACCCTGGATCTAGTTTCCACCATCCAGGCTACGAGGAGTTTTATTATTATATAGTAGACTATTCATTATAGATGGCTGCGTCCATGCTGTGTCTACATATGTCTACACTATTGATGTGATATTAAAATCATTTCTGTATCAAAACAAGTTTAGTTAGTTTTTGATCTGAGTATGGGACTGCCTACCTCAACGATGATATGATTACATATATATATATTTTGCATTGAATGATTTTATAGGTTTCGACTGGGGTGTCCACAGGATGATCCTTGAAATGATAAATTACTTCACTCTTCATATATGACAGACTTCATCTTCATGTATTTCAGACTTCGCACTTTAGGGGGCAATCTGTTACACTAAAAATTGTCACCTTGACATTCTGCTAACTGTATGAGCTCATTAACACTCATACATACCTCCTCTGCAAGTATTACAACCTTTAATCCTCATGTCAAGCCCTGAAACAAGGAGAAAATTTCCTAAAAATCTCCTAAACTTTGGTATCGCACTTTCTCACTATCTTTCCTGCGGTCCCGCACCCAATGTTCATCTCTCCTGCGTACTTGAATTCACTTTATCTTTGTTATAGGTGCGGACCCCTGTAAGATCAAAAAGGCGCAAGTGAATTCCAAAAATCTCAATTAAAGTAAATTCTGGAAGCTTCTAGAATGGATCTTGCGGTGGCAGAACCACTCTTGTGAGGTGCATGTATCCCTCACCTTAAGGAACTAATCCCTTGATGTGAGGAGTCTATCCCTTTGAAGGAGGATTCTATCCCTTTAAAAGGTGGAATCCTAACCTCCTCATCTGCTCTATAAAAGGAGGCATTGGGTAGCCTCAAATGGTGAAGATTTTGGGGTTAAAATTTTGGAGATTGAGGATTAGAGTTCAAGCTTTGTGTGTGATTGAGTTGAAGTGCTGTTGAGATTTAGACTTCTTTCTGCTGATATTTTGAGAGGAAATATCACATACCTCTTTGTGCTCCTGGAGGAAGAGTGCAAGACTTATCAAAGTAGAGGAGACTCCTGCTTCAGACCCCAGGAAGGCCTTTCGAACATCAAGGCTAAGGTTGTAAGGTTCTTCTGTTATTTTAAGATTAATAAATTCAAGTTTTGTTTTTCTCAATAAATTGTTGTTCGATTGTTTATTTTCAATAAGCTGCCGTTTGATCATTTATTTCATATATTCCTTGATCACTATGATAGGTATGTTTTATAATTATTTGTTATACATGTGCTATTTAATATTTTCTTGTTTGTGATTGCAGGTCGACAAAAGACAACACTTTCTTGCGACGAAAGAACTCTTGTTGCGACAGAAGAATTATTGTTCCGACGAAAGAACTCTTGTTGCGACGAAAGGATTATTGATGCGACGAAAGCACTAAAACTACAAATAAGCATTTGGATCTAAGGTAGGATCTACACCTTCATAGCATTTATTTGTAAAACCATTATATTTAGAGAAAGACAAGCTTAGTTGTTTGTTTGTTGCTAGATTGTCTTTTGACACTAGGGAGATCGGTCTTGTCCGCAAGAATGATTTATCCGGCCAACAGGCCTGTAGTTGCTGATGCTACGTTCTCTAACGAAAAGGACATTCAAATTTATCCTCTTTATCGTGACCCTGTTCACGATTTTGGATTTTTCAGTTTTAATCCCACACACTTGGAGTCTATGACTATTGAGGAAATTGTGCTTGCACCAGAAGCTGCAGCCGTTGGATTAGAGATCCGGGTGGTAGGAAACAACGGTGGTCAAAAGCTTTCAATAATTCCGGGAACCTTGGCCCAGTTGGATACAAATGCACGACACTATTCTGAAAATGGATTCAATGACTTCAATATTTTTTATATACAGGAAGCTTTAGGAACAATAGGAGGGTCAAGTGGGTCACCTGTAATTGATTCTCATGGACAAGCAGTTGGATTACATGTTGGCGGCGATAGTACTTCTTCTACCTCATTTTGTCTTCCACTGGATCGAGTGGTGAGGGCCTTGAAAATTTTACAAGATTTGAAAGACCAGGGCAGTGGTACAGTCCATATTCCTCAAGGAACACTTTAGATGACTCTTGTTCACGCAGGATTTGATAAGGCACGTAGGTTAGGGCTTCAACGCGAGACTGAGAAATTAGTGAGATAGGATTTTCCTGAGGGGACAAAAATTCTTGTTATACATTCCGTTGTGCCTGGAGGTCTTGCTCATAAGATGCATTTAGACGCTGGAGGTATACTTGTGTGCGTGAATAGTGAGATTGTGATATATTTTATGAGTTTGGAGACAGTGATCGATGTCATGGATCCAAAGCGTGTTAGCAGTTTGAACGGATATAGAAATATAGAACAGATTAAACAAATTTTTAATAAAAACAAGAGTTATCGCATGACACGACATTGCGGTGTCTGAAAACAAATTAGGGAATCAGCAAGATAGATTGTGAGAGAAGACTATGTCTGTCTATGAATTTGTTGAGGAGTTAAATTCGAAATTTTCTATCTTCTTATGAAGATTGTGTTTGTATGTCTAGATAAGATTGCGTTATTTTCATTTTGGATTATCGTTGACGTTTTATGCGCTAAATTCTCTACTGGCGGGGGGTTGAGAAGGGTTGTGTCGTTTCGATCGACATAATTCCTAGGAGCATTAGACTATTTCGATTCAATATGGGTCAATAGATATAATTGGTTCGATACATATAATTTATAATTATATAATATATATTTTAGATAATTTTGAATTATATAATATATATATTTTATATAATTTATAATAATAATAATAAAATTAAAAAAATAAAATTATTATTATTTAATTTAACAAACAAAAAAAAGAAAGAAAGAAAGAGGGGGGTGAATAGATATTACCCCAAGTTTAAGACACTCTTACCTGCAATTTATAACCTCGAGTACCAACGAAATCACGTTACAAATGCTGAGATAACAAAAAACACAAGATGAAGAAAAATGCTCAGATAACAAAAACACAAGGTGAAGAAATTGTTAAGCGGTATAGCTTTGAGGACAAAGCTTCTGAAGGAAGGGGCAATGTTATGAATATAATTCACAACAAATATAATAAATATAATTATTAATAGTCAAATAAGGATTATTTAAGTATTCATTAAGTTAGTGAAAGGGCATTTCTAAAAGACATGCCCAGTCATGAAAGGCCACCTGCCTAGGTATATAATCAGGGCCTTATTGTAACAATTTATCATCACTTATACATTTATATATAATAAATTATTATTACGAATACTTCTTGTGTATTTTACAATTAAGTCAACAAGCCTACAACTTTGTTTCTCCAAGGTGCAATATTGATCTAACGATCATCTTGATCGGATGCGTAGAACATTTATTTTGAATTTATTCAAAATATGTGCAGGTCAGCTTGAAGGTTTTGTGCCCCCACAGTTGTGTCACACACCCTAATTGATGGATATAAATTGGTCAATGTTGGAGGAAATTTTTAATCATCTCATCCTCACACATCTCTCTCTCCTCATCTGATTGGTTCAATCAGCTTAGAGGCTCTTCTCTTCACACATGGGAAAATTTTAGAAAGCAACTTTTTCTGTTTTCAGCCTATGGTTTCTGCAGTAACTTTGAGCAGCATTGCTTTGGTCAGTGCAAGGTAAAATCGACCTAAAACTCTCCCTTTCCTTCGATTTCCTCAATCCACATTTTTTGGCACTATTCTCGAGGTTAGATGTTGACTTTGACTTGGATGCATTGAGCTAGCTACTGTTGCTGTTTGCATTGACCGTTGGCTGACAATGTTGACTTTTGGGTTGACTATTTTGGATATCCTAGAGGGTTGTGTGACACTTCTAGTTGTGTTTACCATATTTAGACTTTTTTGGTTGAAGCATCCTACTAACCGCCATAACAGAGCAACTCACTTGTATATTTTGGCTTGTCTTCTGTCGATTTACTAGTATGTTCTATCAGCATTTTAATTTATTGTTTATGTCATTGCAGACTGATATTGGGATAAAAATTAAAGTTGCATCAAGCATAGAACATCTACACAAATTTACATGGTATCAGAGTTGAGGTGAAGACAAAGCCCTAGTTTGTAGCAATCATCAAAGAAGAGCATGGGTTCCTCTAACTACAATGGCTTTAAGGCTGATGACAAATTGATTGGGAAGGATGACTTCCATGCCTAGAAGACGACATTGGATCTTATGTTGGAAGACCAAGATGTCATGGATTATGTGCAGGGTAAAATCCAACAGCCTCCATCCACTGCACCTGCTGCCACCAAGTCAAAGTATAAGAAGGGGGTAATCAAAGCAAAGCTGATGATCAAGGACTTAATTCATAAGAGTTTGGTTGCCTACATATCTGAGCTGGGCACATCCAAGGAGATGTATGATAAGTTGGTCAACATGTTCAAGGCCAACAATGCGAATCAAGTCCTATTCTTCAAGAACCAATTGAAGAATCTGAAGAAAGGCAGGGATGAGTTTGTTCAATCATATTTTCTGAAGCTGACTGAGATTAGGAATAATCTACTAGCTATTGAGGAGACAATAGTTGATTGAGAGATGGTTATCACCGCACTTGTAGGTCTCTCATCCGAATGGCATGTATTCAACATGTGATACCATATTTTGACGAAGTACTATCGAGATGCGTACAAGAAGAGACAAGGATGAAGGAATATGAAAATGAAGGAAATGCTGCCTTCGCTACTCATTCTAAGAAGAAGAAATTTGGTGGTCCAAGGAACAAAGGAAGAGTAGGGGCCTAAGGAAAGAAGGTCAAGTGTTACACTTGTCATAAGCCAGGTCACTATGCTAGAGAATTCCCTTTCAAGTAGGATTCTCCCAATGATGATGACAACAATAACAACCAGAGGAATGGAAATCAAAAGAACAATAGGTTCAAGGGAAAGAGGAAGGCTTCCTCCAACGGAAATGGGCAAACTTTCAAAAGGTTGAGAAATTCCAGGTATGAGGAATCAAATGTTGTTGATAAAATAAATGAATTCATTCTTGTATCTGCCCTCTTTGCTGCATCTCCACCCGACACTATGGATGTCTGGTTGATAGATAGTGGTGTGTCAAGGCACATTACTAGGTTAAAGGAAGCACTTTCTGATATGGTTGAGAAGGATACTAATCTGGAAATTATCCTTGGAGATGATGCCACATATCCTGTGAAAGGGACAGGGAATATGACCCTCCACTTGTCTCAAGGTCAAGTCCTCTGCTTGCGGGATGTAGTCTATGTACCTACTTTGAAGAAAAACCTTGTGTCTATTTCGGACATGGAAGAAAAAGGTTTCAATGTGGCATTCATTGATGGGAAGGTGTGTATCTAGAAGAAGAGTTTCAAGGAAGCTATCATGATTGGGTTTAGAGTTGATACACTCTACTAGGTTGGAGGAGTCCACTGGGAGAAATGACGTGTGATACTATCCGATAGACTGAACTATGGCAACGGAGGTTTGGACACCTTCACTACAAAGACCTTCCCAAAGCAAGGAAGGTGGTGACAAGGATTCTCGAGTTCTCTAATAATCATGAAGGTGTATGTCAAGGTTGTGCTGAAGGAAATCATACAAGAAGACCTTTCCCCTCAAGTGTCACAAAGACATCTGATGTCTTGCAATTGATCTATTTGGTATGTTTCCCGTGACATACTTAGGAGGATGTTCTTATTATATGACATTCTTAGATGCCTTCTC
This sequence comes from Pinus albicaulis, assembly GCA_034641835.2. Classification (NCBI taxonomy): domain Eukaryota; kingdom Viridiplantae; phylum Streptophyta; class Pinopsida; order Pinales; family Pinaceae; genus Pinus; species Pinus albicaulis. Next base: position 2,061,316,487 of record CM076575.1, read on the forward strand.
TCACAAAAATTCGATATACTTCTTAAAGAAGAAGGATGAGGCTTTCATGTGGTTCAATACCTTCAAAGCCTTGGTGGAAAATCTACAGGGAAGAAGATCAAGATATTGAGGAGCGATAAGGACATTGAATATGAGATGAACGAGTTCAAGAACTTTTGCACAAAAGCTGGCATCAAGAGGGAGACCACAACTATCTATACTCCTGAGCAGAATGGCGTTGCTGGAAGAAAGAAAAAGACCATTGTGGAAGTTTCCCATGCCATGCTATGTGACCAAGGTCTACCAAAGTTTCTGTGGGAGAAGCTGCGAACACTGCCATGTACATACAAAACTGATGCCCACCTTCTACTTTGGTCTCCAAAAATCTTGTAGGGGTTTTCTCTGGTAAGAAACCTGACGTCTCACATTTTAGAGTTTTTGGATGTCATCTTTATTTTCATGTGCTTAAAGAGAAGAGGATAAAATTAGATGCTTTTGAGAAGAAGGGAATGTTTGTGGGCTACAACGAAACTTGGAAGGCCTATAGAGTCTATGTGCATGGTCAAAGGGAAATGGAGATATGCCACGATGTCACCTTTGACAAAGATTCTTCCCTGAGGAAAGTAGTCAATCTTCCTAGATTCTTGCTAAGTTGTGACCGCACGGGTGCCCTGTGCACGTTCGTGCGGCCCGTTTGCCATTGCTCCCTTGTGCCTTCATTTGGTCGAGTGCATTGTGTCGCATCATGTGAGGACGCCCGCCCAAACGTGTTCAGGGCAGGTCGTTTCGTTTGATGGCGGCCGTATCAAATTTGCCAAGTTGTCACCACATGGGTGCCTTATGCACGTTCGTGCGGCCCATTTTCCATTTTCTCCCTTGTGCCTTCGTTAAGTCGAGCATGTCGTGTCATTTTGTTTGAGGGCACCTGCCCAACCCATTTGGGTCGGGTCGTTTCGGTTGAGGGTGCTCACCCAAATGCGTTCGGGTCAGGTTGTTTTGGTTGAGGGTGACCGCCCAAATGTGTTCGGGTTAGGTCGTTTTAGTTGAGGGTGCCCGCCCAAACGCATTTGGGTTTGTTCGTTTCAGTTGAGGGCGGCTATATCAAATTTTCTAAGCACTTGTGACTGCACCGGTGCCCTGTGCACGTTCGTGTGGCCCATTTTCCTGTTGCTCCCTTGTGCCTTCGTTTAGTCATGCGAGCCATGTCGCGCCGTGTGAGGGCGCCCACCCAAACACTTTCAGGTTGGGTCATTTTGTTTGAGGGTGGTCGTATCAAATTTTCTAAGTTGTGACCGCACGGGTGCCTTATGCACGTTCGTGTGGCCTATTTTCCATTTTCTCCCTTGTGCCTTCGTTCGGTAGCCTAGCGTGTCGTTTCGTTTGAGGGCACCTGTCCAAACCCGTTTAGGTAGGGTCGTTTCATTAGAGGGTGGTTGTATCAAATTTGCTAAGTTGTGGCTGCAAGGGTGCCTTATGCACGTTTGTGCGGCCCGTTTGCCGTTTGCTCCCTTGTGCCTTCATTCGGTAGCCCACCGTGTCGTTTCGTTTGAGGGCGCCCACCCAAACCCATTTGGGTAGGGTCGTTTCATTTGAGGGCGCCCACCGAAACCCATTCGGGTAGGGTCATTTTGGTTGAGGGTGCCCACCCAAACGCATTCGAGTCGGGTTGTTTCAATTGAGGGCACCCTCCCAAACGTGTTTGGGTTGGGTCGGTTCGGTTGAGGGCGGCTGTATCAAATTTTATAAGTACTTGTGACCGCATAGGTGTACTGTGCACGTTTGTGCGGCCCGTTTTCCAATTGCTCTCACTAGTACATTTTGGCAGAAATTTCGACACTTTTGACCAAATGTCAGAAATTTCCCCAAATTTTATTAATTTTTCAAATCCCACCCATATCAGTTTTGCTAAGTTGTGACTACCTGGATGCCTTGTGCATGTTCGGGCGACCCATTTTTCATTTGCTCCCCTGTGGCATCATTCGCCATGTCGCGCCGTGTGAGGTCGCCGCTCGACCAGGCACGTTCAGGCCGGGTCGTTTCGTTCGAGAGCGCCCGTATCAGTTTTGCTAAGTTGTGACCGCCCAGGTGCCTTGTGCACGTTCGGGCAGCCTGTTTTCCTTTTACTCCCTTGTGGCATCATTCAGTCGGGCACGCCGTGTTGCGCCGTGTGAGGTCGCCCGATCATGCGCGTTTGGGTTGGGTCATTTCGTTCAAGGGTGCCCATATCATTTTTGCTAAGTTGTGACCACTCGAGTGCCTTGTGCATGTTTAGGCAGCTCGTTTTCTATTTGCTCCCTTGTGGCATCGTTCAGTCAGGCGTGCTGTGTGAGGTCGCCCAACCAGGCGCATTCGAGTCGGGTAGTTTTGTTAGAGGGCGCCCGTATCAGTTTTGTGAAGTTGTGATAGCCTGGGTGCCTTGTGCACGTTCGGGTGGCCCTTTTGCCATTTGCTCTGGCCTTGTGGCATTGTTCGATCGAGCGCGCCATGTGAGGGCGCCCGACCAAGCGTGTTCGGGTCGGGCCGTTTCGTTCGAGGGCACCTGTATCAGTTTTGCTAAGTTGTGAACGACCGGGTGCCTTGTGCACGTTCGGGCAGCCCGTTTGCCATTTTCTCCATTGTGGCATCGTTCGGTCGGGCGCACTGTGTCGCGCCATGTGAGGTCGCCTGACCGGGTGCGTTCGGGTCGGGTCGGGCCGTTTCGTTCGAGGGTGCCTGTATCAGTTTTGCTAAGTTGTGACCGCCTAGGTGCCTTGTGCATGTTCGGGCAGCTTTTTTTCCATTTTATCCCTTGTGGCATCGTTCGATCGGGCGCGCCGTGTGATGTCGCCCGACCAGGCACGTTCTAGTCAGGGCATTTCGTTCAAGGGCGCCCGTATCAGTTTTGCTAAGTTGTGACCACCCGGGTGCCTTGTAAACATTTGGGTGGCCAATTTTCCATTTTCTCCATTGTGGCATCATTCGTTCGGGCGTACCGTGTTGTGCTGTGTGAGGTCGCCTGACCGAGTGCGTTCCGGTCGAGCCGTTTCGTTCGAGGGTGCTCGTATCAATTTTGCTAAGTTGTGACTGCCCGGGTGCCTTTTGCACGTTCAGGCGGCCCATTTTACATTTTATCCCTTGTGGCATTGTTCGGTTGATTGCGCCATGTCGGGCTGTGTGAGGTCACCCGATTGGGTGCGTTCGGGTCGGGCCATTTCATTCGAGGGCGCCCGTATCAGTTTTGCTAAGTTGTGACTGCCCGAGTGCCTTGTGCACGTTTGGGTGGCCCGTTTTCCCTTTGCTCCCTTTTGGAATCGTTAATCGTTCAGGCACGACGTGTCGCGCCGTATGAGTTCAGGTCGAGTTCGGTCTGGTCGGGTTGTGTCGTGTGAGGCCACCCAAGGAAACGCGTTTGGGCGGGTCGATTTAGGTCAGTTTGGGTCATATGAGGGTGGTCATATCAAAAATTCTAAGTTGTGACCACCCATGTTGCTTGTGCATGTTTGTGCGATCCCTTTTCTGTTTCCTCCCTCGTGCACGCTTTGTTCGGGTGGGTCAGGTCATGCCGTGTGAGGGGCACACCATAGGAAACTCGTTCAGGTCAAATCATGTGAGGGAGGTCGTATAAAAAATGATAAGTTGTGACCACCCATGTACCTTGTGCATGCGACCCATTTTTCGTTTTATCCCTCGTGCCTTCGACGTTCAGGTGAGTCCAGTGAGGTTGGGTCATGTGATGTCGCCCAAGGAAATGCGTTTGGATCGAGTCGGGTTGAGTCATGTTGTACTGTGAGGGCGCCCAAGGAAACATGTTTGAGAGAGTCGGGTCAGGTTGGGTCATGTGAGGGCACCCAAGGAACATGTCCGATCGGGTCGAGTCGTGTCATGAGGGTGTCCAAGGAAATTACATGTTCGGGTGGGTCGGGTCGAGTCGTGTACTGATGCCGCCCAGGGAAACACGTTCGGGTTGGGTCAGGTCGGGTCATGCCATATTGTGAGGGCACCCAAGTAAACACGTTCGGGCGAGTCGGGTCAGGTCGGGTCTGGTCAGGTTGTGTCGTGTCATGAGGCCGCCCAAGGAAACACGTTCGGGCAGGTCGGGTCTGGTTGGGTTGGGTCGTGTGAGGGTGGTCGTATAAAAAATGCTAAATTGTGACCACCTTAAAATCCAGTGCCTCCTCATATAATCCTCTCCTCTTATAATCGACCACCATTACAGACATTTACACCACATTTGGTTTACAAATTTAGTAGGTAGGTAGGGTGCCCCTATCTCCCATCTCCATATAGAGTAATTTGGTCACATATTCTTTATTCTATGATAGTGGTTCCTCTCTCTTAAGTCCTATCTCTTAATAAATAAAGAATACATGGCAACAAGCAACAATACTTACAAAATTGTTACATTGAGATGCAAAGAATAAGAAACTAATGTGCATAAACAGAGACCAATGAAACTATCATCTTAACCCCTAACCCATTTAACCCCCTAAACCTCTAAACCCCTAACCCATTTAACCCCTAAACCATAAACCTATAAACCCTTAACCCCTAACCCCTAAACAATTAACCCCTAACTCATTTAACCCCCTAAACCCTAAACCTATAAACCCTTAACCCCTAACCCCTTAAACCCTAAACCATTAAACCCTTAACCCTAACCCCTTAAACCCTAATTACCGACCCCTAACCCAACTAACCCCCTAAAACCTAACCCCATTAGCCCCTAAATTATAACCCCTAAAATCCTTAACTACTAAATCCCCTAACCCTCTAAACCCATAACCCATTTAACCCCCTAAACCCTAAACCTATAACCCATTAACCCTTAACCCATTTAACATCTAAACCTCTAAACTCTAACCCATTTAACCCCTAAACCATAAACCTATAAACCCTTAGCCCCTAACCCCCTAAACCATAAACCTCTAAACACATAACCCCTTAACCCCTAACCCCTAGCTAAAATGCTTAACTGCTAAATCCCTTAAGCCCCTAAACCTCTAAATGTTTGACCCATTTAACCCCCTAAACCCTAAACCTCTAACGCTTAACCCCTAACCCCTTAAACACTAATTCCCAACCCCCAACCCATTTAACCCCCTAAACCCCTAAAACCCTAACCCATTTAACCCCCTAAACCCTACCCCTTAACCCCTAACCCCTAACCCCCAATCCCCTAAGCCCTCCAAATTCGAATTATCTTTGAAGAAGTAATTGTTTTCTTACTTCTATCTAATTCACTATATACTCAGATCATGAATGTGAGAAGGTTTTTTGTAGATTATATTATTATTGTATCAACAGTGTAATTATTTATGTGTAGTTATATATTTCTAGTCAAAAACCTCATCTTCAGAAATAATTTCTTGTCATTTTCAAAATTGACTACCTCATTTAGCACAACATGCAACTTATCTAATACTTTATTGAAGCTAAGAGCTCCATCTTTGGGGCAAGCTGCTTTTTGGGCGCTAACTCTACTATGTGTGGGGTTAATTAACCCTATGCCTTCAATGTTTACTGTTTGCATATCAGATTTTGTGGGGGTAGATAACTCGTAGCCATATCACATAGGCCACATTCACTTACGAAGGTTCCCCAAACTCTAACCCCAATTTGGTTGATCTTGCTGATCAGCTTGAAAATTTTGAATTTTCATTGATGATTGATTTTCCTCTTGCTCGAATGCAAAAGGAAGATGAATTTCATCTTTTTCCTCCATAATTTCCACATTCAACATCTATTGTAGCTATTCATCTATGCTCATCTGGAATCACCATAAGTAGTAATTTTTTTTTCTTGCAATGGATTCTTGATGTTGATCTCGACGAGATTTATCCTCAAAAAACATATCCTGGTTGTAAGCATGGTTGTGGTATGTTGATGTTGAGATGAAAACTACAACTTGTAGCCCTTGATCTGCTAGGGGCCGGTTACTTTGATATTAAGGGTGGTGTATTCATACTCCTTTTGAATAACCAATAAAGGGTCAAGGAAATTGACCAATATGTTGTCAAGTTTTATCTTATCCATCTTTGGGGCAAGCTGCTTTTCGGATAACTCCATTGTTTTTTATCTCAATTTTTCCAATTTCTTCCTTCTCTCATATGATACCTGAGCCTTTTCCTTTCTCTTCCCTTCTAATTCCGTAATAGTGTCATAGTGATGCCAACCAACTTCTTTGGAAAGCCTTCCTAGCTAGCAGGCAATACTTGTGACCTGGTTGAAAACTCAACACTTTCAGAGCATCTGGAATGACCATTCTCTTCTTTCGTTCATGTGGTAGGGGAACCCCTTCAAAAGCCCTTTGGGTGGCCCATTTTCCGTTTTCTCCCTTATGGCATCATTTGGTCGGGCGCGCCATGTGAGGTTGCCTGACTGGGCGTGTTCGGGTCGGGCTGTTTCGTTCGAGGGCGCCCGTATCAGTTTTTCTAAGTTGTGACCACCTGAGTGCCTTGTGCACGTTCGGGCAACCCATTTTCCATTTTCTCCCTTGTGGCATCGTTCGGTCGAGCATGTCGTGTCGCACCGTGCGAGGTCGCCCGACCAGGCATGTTCGAGTTGGGCTGTTTCGTTAGAGGGCACCCTATCACTTTTGCTAAGTTGTGGCTGCCTGAGTGCCTTGTGCATGTTCGAGCGGCCCATTTGCTATTTTCTCCCTCGTGGCACCGATCGGTCGGGCGTGCCATGTCGCGCCATGGGAGGTCGCCCGACCAAGCGCGTTCGGTTCGAGCTGTTTTGTTCGAGGGCGCCCATATCATTTTTGCTAAGTTGTGACCACCCAAGTGCCTTGTGCATGTTTGGGTGGCCCATTTTCCATTTGCTTCCTTGTGGCATCATTTGGTCGGGTGTACCATGTCGAGCCATGTGAGGTCGCCCGAACGGGCGCATTCGGATCGGGTCATTTCATTCGAGGGTGCCCGTATCAGTTTTTCTAAGTTGTGACCGCCTAGGTGCCTTGTGCACGTTTGGGCGGCCCGTTTGCTGTTTTCTCCCTTGTGGCATCATTCGGTCGGGTGCGCGTGTAAGGTCGCCTGACTGAGCGCGTTCGTGTTGGGCTATTTCGTTCGAGGGTGCTCGTATTAGTTTTTCTAAGTTGTGACCGCTCGGGTGCCTTGTGCACGTTCGGGTGGCCCGTTTGTCGTTTTCTCCCTTATGGCATCCTTCGGTCGGGCACGCCGTGTCGTGCCATGTGAGGTCGCCTGACTGGGAGTGTTCGGGTCGGGCCATTTTGTTCGAAGGCGCTCGTATTAGTTTTGCTAATTTGTGACCGCGCGGGTGCCTTGTGCATGTTCGGGCGACCTGTTTTCCGTTTTCTCCCTTGTGGCATCGTTCGATCGGGCGCACCGTGTCGCACCGTGTGAGGTCGCCTGACTGGGCGCATTCGGGTTAGGTCGTTTCATTCGAGGGCGCCCATATCATTTTTTCTAAGTTGTGGCCGCCCGTGTGCCTTGTGCACATTCGGGCGACTCGTTTGCCGTTTTCTCCCCTGTGGCATCGTTCGTTGTGTTGCGCTGTGTGAGGTCACCTGACTGGGCGCGTTTAGGCCGGGTTGTTTCGTTTGAGGGCGACCATATCAGTTTTGCTAAGTTATGACCGCCCGAGTGCCTTGTGCACGTTTGAGCTGCCCGTTTGTCATTTGCTCCCTTGTGCCATCATTCTATCGGGTGGGCCATGTGAGGTCGCCCGACCAGGCACGTTCAGGTTGGGCCGTTTCGTTCGAGGGCACCCGTATCAGTTTTGCTAAGTTGTGACTGCCCGGGTGCCTTGTGCACGTTCGGGCGGCCCGTTTGCTGTTTTCTCCCTTATGGAATCATTCGGTCGAGCGTGTCGTGTCGTGCCGTGTGAGGTCACCCGAACGGGTGCATTCGGGTCGGGCCATTTTGTTCGAGGGCGCCCATATCAGTTTTGCTAAGTTGTGACTGCCCGGATGCCTTGTGCACATTCGGGTAGCCCGTTTGCCATTTTCTCCCCTGTGGCATCGTTCGCCTTATTATCCTTACTAAACCAAAAATTTCATTGAAAATAATAATTCATACCATAACATTACTACTTCCCTTTTAACCACATAAAACTTATTTTTAAGTTACCATATTTCATCTTTAATATCACATAATTATATTAAAAAATCAACCAAAATACCTAGTTTATGAAATAAAAATTCAACAATTTTATATAATTAATAATTTAAATAAATGTCTTAGATCTAATCTCATTAATAATTATTTATAATCAACAATACCACTTATTTACCCAAACCCCTTATTAACCCCAAGAAAAGTCTCACACATTTTATTTAATGGAATTTGAGTGGCCTTAAAAAAACACACATATTTCATTTCAAAATGTCAAAAATTTTCAAATATCAAAATTTTTAATTGCCCTCATACATTTCCCTCCAGTTGCATGGTTTGTCCAGGGAAGGAGGGAGGATGCGGTTTGGAGGGGCAGTTCAGGGTTAAAACAAAGTCGCTCTATCTATTAGCTATGCAGCCAAAGGTTTTCAAATAAGAGGAAGTTGCAAAAGGGTTTCTAAGCCATATTTGATATTGGGGTTTCGTTGTTCTTTTGGTTTGGTTTCTGTGGGTTTCGTTGAGTTTTCTTACAGGTTCTGCAGTCTGAGGCATCGCACGCAACATCATCACATATACATGCATCACACCTATATCTTTGGCACTTCAATTATAATAGTCACATGACATCCATAATATTGGAGACAAGCATTATCTTTGTGAGGAAATATGTATGTAATAAAAGGACTGGAACGTTGACCTGAAGCCATATGTCCTCCATAAAAAACACAATAAGTGATCTTCAGATTCATTGATTGCATCCTAGAGGAGTTACATGCAGATCTATTGAAATAGGAAGCAACCTAATGATGCTTTTCTTATCTTAATCACTGAGCGATCTTCTGCAACAATTATTGATGTATTGAGCGGTGACAGAGGGGCAGTTCAGATCTGATCCAAATCTGAGTTGGGTCAATAGAAAAAATTTGAGAGATCCTTCACATTCAAGGGGGCCAATGTGGCAACCAAATTGGCTCCAAGTTCTGGGAAGTGGTCTGTGAAGAACACGGGATCGATCCTACTGGGAGATATCAGGGCACTTCAGATTTAAATCTTGAAAGGGTTAATGTTTACTACAATGAGGCGAGCTGTGGGAGATTTGTGCCCCGAGCTGTGCTCATGAATCTGGAGCCTGGCACCATGGACAGTGTGAGGACTAGGCCTTATGGACAAGTCTTCAGACCTGATAACTTCGTTTTTGGCCAATCCGGGGCTGGAAACAACTGGGCCAAGGGGCATTACACGGAAGGAGTCGAGCTCATTGATTCTATGCTTGATGTCGTTAGGAAGGAGGCTGAGAACTGTGATTTCCTGCAAGGTATGTGTCTTTTTCAGATTTGAATCCTTGACCTTGTTTTTTTGAAATGTAGGATTTCATTTGCTAAAATGATGTTGGTTTTTGTTGTGTACAGGGTTTCAAGTGTGTCACTCTTTGGGAGGTGGTATTGGGTAAGGAATGGGAACCCTCTTGATCTCCAAGATTAGGAAGGAATACCCTGATAGAATGATGCTCAAATTCTCTGTTTTCCCATCTCCTAAGGTGTCAGACACTGTTGTGGAGCCTTACAATGCCACACTCTCTGTTCATTAGCTGGTAGAAAATGCAGAAGAATGTATGGTGCTTGGCAATGAGGCTCTTTATGATATTTGCTTCAAGACTCTTAAGCTCACTACACCTAGCTGTAAGTACTCTTTGTTTTGGGATCTTAGCAACTTTGGTATTTTTATGGAATTTATTAATTTTTAATGACATTGAAGTTACCAGGGAGGTGTTTTAAATCTATTTATATGCCTCTAAATATGATTACCAGTTTAAAAAATTGTTAGTTTGTTTGGGTTCACTTAGGAGATTTCTTTTTTCGTTTTGATTTCTTGTTATATCGAATGAAAAATATTCATTTATGTGGTCAGATTTTCAATATTTTGTTTAATTCTACTTAGTAGGACATTTTATTTTTATACTTGAAGGTCCAAGTTTGAAATATCTTGGTCTCATTTTAGACAAATTCCTCATAATTTTCCATATATATCGTTCTTAAGTAGGGAGAACATCCAATGGTTTATCACTTTGAAGACTAGTTGCATGCCAAGCTAGGTTATGTTGCCTATGATAAGGATTTTTTTTTCACAGTTTAAACAATTAAACATTGGTGGCACTTCTTCCTCGGAAAAGGAAAATATTCTACGTACAAACCATCAACCATTGAAATTCTGCAATTCGTCAATTCAAACACATATCCATACAGAACAGGCATAATGTCTACAATAATTACATCATTATCTAATAACATAATGAATCCACAGACGAGATAATAGAGTCTATACCTTCTCAGCCATCCCCATAGGGATACTTGTTAGCAGATTAATCATTAGACATCATATGTAGTAATTATGATGACTAAAAATTGGTTTATCCTAATTATCCATATTTTGTACTCATTTTGCAGAATTTACCTTTCTTGAATTATACTCTTCAATAAGTTTTTGTACAAATTGAATTATTCATGTGTGTTAGTTGGTGCTAAATAAACTATTGAAAGAATCTCATTCCTTCTCCTTGGAAGACACCTTTCAATCGATGAGGCTATTCAATTCCTTTGGCAACATATTGCCGAATCATGCTGAAGAATATTAATGATTATATATATATCAGTGCTCTCATTGTAGCTTGTCTATGCCTCCCAATCAAAATCTTGGCATATGTTAGCATCTACCAGTGCCTTCTTAACCATCAGAATCTAGTTAAATGAATTTCATTGCTGGAAAGTCTACGAATCAACATAATCATGATTAGATCTTCATAATAGTGTGTTGTTTTTTCCAACACGGTTTGTCGATTCCCTACAACAATAACAATGATGCACCAAAATCTGCAATACTAATTTTCCAACAAATTTGGATACACTTCAGGTTGCTTCTCTCCCTATGTTTTTTAGTCTTAGAATGATGACCATACTGAGATTATTAATAAGAAAATTGTGCACAAATTATCATTAAATAAAAAATCCAACAAACATTGGGACAAATACCTCCATGTCAAAGTTATGTTAGAACACCACATGTTTGCATTGATCATTCAACTACTAGTTTGTTTTAGAAGTTTCAACCCCTTGCGTCACATCAGCTTTTAGTGTCCCTCTTTGCCTCTTGCACATCACATGAGCAAATAGAGTAGGACAAAGACACTGCATTCATAGAGCTCTTGTTGCAAGTTTTAGCTCAGATTTCTTGAGCGTGTTTTTTGGTATCAAGCCCCTCTAAGTGTTTAGTATATGGCACATTTGTGTTATTTCAAGTTGACTTCACCACGAAATGCTCTTATTACACCTACTGCAAGGCATGCTATATTGCATTTGATTTGCATTTACTATTATTAGTTTGGGCATTGACCAATTTTTTTTCCCAATTCCCCTGAAGGTTACATTAGGCATCAGTTTTTTATTTTATTTTTTCTCAATATTTAAATTCATTTATCTCTCATGCCATTGGTTGATCAACTGGGGGTCTTATTTTGGAGCCAACAACGGCCATCTTGGGACAGAGTAAAATTCCATATTTCCAACTTCCTCTTCGAGAATATGTATTATATCAAAACAAGGACCACTAAAAATAGGTAGACTTCAATACATCTACTTTGGAAAAAATTGAGCATGTCTTTCTAGGTTGACTGGATCTTACAATACAAATTTAAGCATTGGCTTCCCTATTTATTACAGAAATAAAGGAAAAATTCATGTTAAGAAGGATTATATGGTAAGGACCTTAAATTTCCTTCATGAATTTTATTGTATATCTCAAGTGTATAATTTATTAGTTTCTCTTGTAGTGGTTTGTCCCTAGTGAGATGCTCTGGTAGACATTGACATCTAGTGTGTTTGTAATTCCTATATCTATATGGCACATTAGATTTGTAACTTGCTTAGAGATACTTGACATCATCTTTTAGTGTCATTATTCTAAGAGAGGTCTTCACCTTTAAGGTCTTTCTATTCTTTCAAGCAAGTGCAATTTTTTGTTTCGAGTGTGCATAGAAACTTAAAGTTAATGAAAATATCATCTTGTGTTTTTTGAACAAGTTTTTCACCTTTACATTTGACAATCTATATCTTCGGTTTGCTCATCTTGCTTCATCTTTTTCTTTATCGATTAGTAAACATTGTAGAAAAAATATTCGTTGTAATTTTCACACTAAGCTTCCTAGGAGATTTTGTTGTCTAATTCTCAGAAAAAGATGGAGATATTTTTAATGTATCTAAACTTTTCATTTATTGTTAAGAAGAGAAGTTGGAATTCTACTAGATGCATCATCAATGGATTTTACAAAGAACCTTGCACCAGCATTCCATATAGTTTTCAGTGGCTCACATATGTTGTTGTCTATATGAATCAATTAAAGAAGTCCTTTAAAAGGGATTGCGGTATCTTTAAGGAATTTTCCTAATGAAGCTTACCTTTAAAAGGGATTGTGGTATCTTTAAGGAATCGTCCTAATGATGCTTTCTCTAAAAGTAATTTATAGATGACTACAAAATTTATGATGAATCCACATCCCACCCATAACCAAGTTTTCCTCATCTCTACTAGTTTCTACATAGATGGCCCAATATACAGTGTCACAACTCCACACTTGCAATACCCGTATACTAAAGCTGTGTAAAATACTGTACAAAATTTTATACCATGATCCTGGAGATTGCACTTTCTCTGATTTGGGAAAAAATTATAGTATGCAAAGAATCCTGAAAGTGTGTGTTTATTATTGTCTTTGAAGAATTGAAATCTCGGTGGTCCAAGGGAATCGACCTATGGAAACAAAGAACTAGTGCAGAAGTCTTCATTAAAGCTGTGGGTCACTCTGCACACTAAAGTTGTCATGCATGCTACATTCCAGTTGATGAAGAGTGAAGGAGACCGTGCAACTTTAAAAACACACTCCTCTTTATCTTTATAGGAACCTTTTTTTTAAAGATAATAAACAACTTGTCTTAAGGAGGTTATAACATTTGAAAAAATTTGAAGTCCCAGAAAAACTGGATACTCCAGAGGAAATATTCCCTCGGAATAGAACCAAAGAAACCCCAAAATCTATAGTATACTGGGCCCATGTAGACCAAAATACAGAGCCAATACAGGCCATCAGAAAGCTGGAATACAAACTTCACAAATGACTTCTAAATCTGATGGAACCAGACACAAGTGTACATAGTCCACTGAAATGAAAGACCATCAGTTCTGAAGCTATACCACATCTAAAAAGAAATGAAAGAAGACCAACACCGCCTCTAATATATGAAACTGCCAAAGCCACAGGGCACTCCCCTGACAAAGGGGGTGTAGTTGATTATGCCTGGCCAATCCTTCAACGAAGCAAAGTTCCATTTTAAATTTTTTTTTTTTAAACAGTTGTCGGACTTTTGACACTAATTAATAAGCATCGGTTAAGAAGCGTCGGTATTGCAACACTTATCAAAATGTCAGTATTGCGACACTTCTCAAAACGTCGATATTGCGACACTTATAAAACGTCGGTATTGCGACAGTTATAAAACTTTGATATTATTGCGACACTTATAAAACGTCGGTATTGAGACACTTATAAAACATCAGTATTGCGACACTTATAAAACGTCGGTATTGTGACGCTTATAAAACATCGGAATAGCGACGCTTTGTATAACGTAGGAAGACTGACGACAGTCTGCAAATGTCGGAACAAGTGTCGCTCTTCCAATGCTTTCTCCAAGTGTCAGAATTTCGACGTAATGGGTAACCACATTTTTCCTGGCCTCAAAATGTCACTCTTGTGATGCATATGTGTCGGAATAGCAAAAAATTGGCCGTCGGAAATTGGGCCAAATGTGCTAGTGTCATGAGGCGAGGCTTGGAAATCAAGAAGAACCGAAGGATGAAAAGATGCCTGATGTTGAAGGATCGATGGACCCGATTGATCCACCTTCTTATATGAGGAAGAAACCATCATGGCTTATGGGAACTCTCGAGGATGCCGAGGGACATATGGCCCCAAGGGGGACATTCCGTGAAAGAAAGAAGTTGAATAGATACCAAGGGTATCTAGCATCCATGAGTATTACTGTACAATCTGAGCCTGGATTATTTGAGGAAGTCGTAAAGCATCAATTTTGGAAGGATGCTATGCATGAAGAATATGAGTCCATTATGAAGAATGATGTCTAGGATGTGGTTCCAAAAATGGAGGACAAAGCGGTTGTTACCTCTAAATTTCTCTACAAGATAAAGCATGGATATGATGGAAGTGCTGAAAATTTCAAGGCAAGATTCGCTGCTCGTGGCTTCTCTCAAAAAAAAGGCGTAGAATATGATGATATATTTTCACCCATGGCCCGATATACCACCATTCAATATATCATATCCCTTGTTGCTACGCAAGGATGGAATCTTAATCAAATGGATGTGAAGACCGCATTTCTGCATGGTGCGATAAAGGAAGAGGTGTATGTGGAGAAACCTCTGGGGTTCGAAGTCCAGGATTAGGATACCCATATTTTCAAGTTAAATAAAGCCCTCTATGTATTGAAGCAAGCACCCACATCTTTGTACGAGAGGATAGATAGCTACCTGATGAAGCTGGGCTTCACTCATAGTAATGCTGATCCAAACCTTTACTTGAAGGTTTATAGAGAGAAGCCTCTCATTCTGGTGCTATATGTGGATGACCTCTTCCTGATAGGTGCTGACCCTGTCATTCATCAGTGAAAGAGGGAGCTTGCTGCAGAGTTTGAGATGAAGGACGTAGGACTAATGCATTACTTCCTAGGCCTGGAGGTCTAGCAAAGACTTGGCGAGATTTTCCTTTTTCAAGGAAAATATATTGTGAAGCTTTTGGAAATATTTGGAACAGTCGATAGTAAGTCCATGTCGACACCAATGGAGCTCAAATTTAAGAAGTTGAGTGGCAACACAGGTGGGCCCATGCTATAAAATCCTACTGAGTATCGTCAACTCGTAGGGGCCTTGATGTTCTTAGTAACACCTCTTCGAACGTATGTTTTGCAGTGCATGCTTTGAGTCAACATATGGTTGAGCCTCATCATATTCACTGGGTTGGTGCCAAGAATATGTTGAGATATCTTCGGGGCACGATAAACAGTGGGCCGAGATATACTGCCGGGAGTGTAACACTTCATGGATATACTAATGCCGATTAGGTTGGTAGTGTGGTGGATCGTAAGAGCACATAAGGATGTTGCTTCACTCTTGGATTTGCTTCGATATCATGGATGAGAAGAAAGAAAAAATCGGTGGCTTTGAGCACCGCGGAGGCCGAATACATTGCCACAAGTATGGCTTGTTATGAAGCAGTTTGGTTAAGAAATATCTTCAGTGAGATGTTCGGGTATGTGCTAGATACCACCATGATACTCTGTGATAACCAGAGTGGGATTCGATTGTTTGAGAATCCCGTGTTCCACGATTGATCCGAGAATATTGATATCAGGTACCACTTTATCTGAGATATGGTACAACGAGGTGCCGTAAGGCTCGATCATATAGGAATTGATGAGCAGGCACTAGAAAATTTTGACCTAATTTTCGACGGCCAATTAATCGCTATTCCGACACATAGGCATTGCAAAAGTGACAGATTGAGGTCGGGCAAAACATGGTTAGCCATTACGTCACAATTCTGACACTTCAATAAAGTGTCGCAAGAGCTGCACTTTTGCGACGTTTCCAAACAACTGTCGCTCTTTTGACGTTTTCAAAATCTTCACTCTTTCGACATTTTACACACCGCCGCTCTTCCTACGTCTCCCAAATTGTCGCTCTTCCGAAATTTTACAACTGTCACAATTCCGAAGAAATGTCATCCGATGTTTAGAACGTCATGCGTCTGAATTTTATGTAACGTTTATTTACTGGCAAAAAAGTTAAAAATATTTAAAAAATAAACGTCGCTCTTCCGACGTGCAAGGCGTCGGTCTACCGACGAAAAAGTAAAAATATTTAAAAAAGGAATGTTTCTCTTCCAACGTGCAAGGCGTCGGTCTTTCGACGAAAAAGTAAAAATATTAAAAAAATTAACGTCGCTCTTTCAACGTGTAAGGCATCGATCTTCCGACGAAAAAGTAAAAATATTTACAAAAAATTAATGTTGCTCTTCATCTCAACTTGTATAAGCCTCTAGTTGTCACCACTTCAAGTTTTACTGTTGATTTTTCATGCCTCCAATATCATCGATCCCTCCACAAATCTGTCTTACCTAAGCTTCAAATAAACACTGGTATACACTTCTACAGATGTGTTCTCTCTAAACTCCAAGGAAGCACTAATTTACCCTTCAAATATACTCCACATATGTGTTATCACCACTCTCCTTCCACGAAGGTAAGTCTGAGGTGTTCTTGGGCTCAATGCCACAGGACCGAGCTTTACAAGCTAGATTGGTATATGAAACATAAGTCACTGAGTCTTATCACAGTCTTGTAACTTAACACTGAGCTCATAAATAAAAATAGGTGACTTAGCTAATTCGAAAGTTCTGTTCAAGCATCAGTAAATAGGAGATAATCTGAGATTTTAATAGATGTTCACCGCATAAAATATGTCAAAATATTGTAGCTATATCCCTGGTCTGAGACTGCAATGAAGAGGTCCAAAGTATGGCGGCTTCAATAGAACCAAGCCTCAATATACAGTTGCAATAGGTCCGAGGGTTTAACTGATTCAAGTCTTAATAAAAGGCTACAACACAGAACCAAGCTCTTATGGTATATGTCTATCCTCCAATAATGAAAAACATTAAATTCTCTTGAGCATGGTAATAGAACTAAATTTGTTTACAATAGTCCACAAGATATCCATTCAAATATACTCCACATATGTGTTATCACAGCTATACTTCCACAAAGGTAAGTCTGAGGTGTTCTTGGGCTTAATTCCATAGGATCAAGATTTACAAGCTAGATTGGTATACGAAACATAAGTCACTGAGTCTTATCACAGTCTTGTAACTTAACACTTAGCTCATAAATAAAAATAGGTGACTTAGCTAATTCGAAAGTTCTGTCCAAGCATCAGTAAATAGGAGATAATCTGAGATTTTAATAGATGTTCACCGCATAAAATATTTCAAAATCTTGTAGATATATCCCTGGCCTGAGACTGCAATGAAGAGGTCCAAAGTATGGCGGCTTAAAAATTACCAAGCCTCAATATAGGGTTGCAATAGGTCCGAGGGTTTAACTGATTCAAGTCTTAATAAAAGGCTACAACACAGAACCGAGCTATTATGGTATATCTCTGTCCTCTAATTATGACAAAAATTAAATTCTCTTGAGCATGGTAATAGAACTAAATTTTTTTACAACAGGCCACAAGATATCCATTCAAATATACTCCACATATGTGTTATCACCACTCTACTTCCACAAAGGTAAGTCTGAGGTGTTCTTGGGCTCAATTCCATAAGACCAAACTTTACAAGCTAGATTGGTATATGAAACATAAGTCACTGAGTCTTATCACAGTCTTGTAACTTAACACTGAGCTCATAAATAAAAATAGGTGACTTAGCTAATTCGAAAGTTCTGTCCAAGCATTAGTAAATAGGATATAATTTGAGATTTTAATAGATGTTCACTGCATAAAATATGTCAAAATCCTGTAGCTATATCCCTGGCCTGATACTGCAATGAAGAGGTCCAAAGTATGGTGGCTTCAATAGAACCAAGCCTCAATATAGGGTTGCAATAGGTCCGAGGGTTTAACTGATTCAAGTCTTAATAAAAGGCTACAACACAGAACCGAGCTCTTATGGTATATAGATATAGGAATTACAAACACACTAGATGTCAATGTCTACCAGAGCATCTCACTAGGGACAAACCACTACAAGAGAAACTGCTAAATTATACACTTGAGATAGACAATAAAATTCATGAAGGAAATTTAAGGTCCTTAGCATATAATCCTTGCTTAACATGAATTTTTCCTTGATTTCTATAATAAATAGGGAAGCCAATGCTTAAATTTGTATTGTAAAATTCAGTCAACATGGAAAGACACACTCGCTTTTCTACAGAGTAGATGTATTGAAGTCTACCTATTTTTGGTGGTCCTTGTTTTGATATAATACATCTTCTCGAAGAGGAGGTTGGAAATACAGAATTTTACTCTGTCCCAAGATGGCCATTGTTGGCTCCAAGATAAGACCCCCATTTGATCAACCAATGGCATGAGAGATAAATGCATTTAAATATTGAGAAAAAATAAAATAAAAAACTGATGCCTAATGTAACCCTCAGGGGAATTGGGAAATTTTTTTGGTCAATTCCCAAACTAATAGCAGTCAATGCAAATCAAATGAAATATAGCATGCCTTGTAGTAGGTGTAATAAGAGCATGCCATGGTGAAGTCAACTTGAAATAACACAAATGTGCCATATACTAAACACTTAGAGGGGCTTGATACCAAAAAACACGCTCAAGAAATCTGAGCTAAACCTTGCGACAAGAGCTCTATGAATGAAGTGTATTTGTCTTACCCTATCTGCTCATGTGATGTGCAAGAGGCAAAGAGGGACACTGAAAGCTGATGTGATGAAATGGGTTGAAACTTCTAAAACAAACTAGTAGTTGAATGATCAATGCAAACATGTGGTGTTCTAACATAACTTTGACATGGAGGTATTTGTCCCAATGTTTGTTGGATTGATGATTTAATGATAAATTGTGCACAATTGTCTTATTAATAATCTCAGTATGGTTGTCAGTCTAAGACTAAAAAACATAGGGAGAGAAGCAACCTGAAGTGTATCCAAATTTGTTTGAAGATTAATATTGTAGCTTTTGGTGGAATCGACAAACCAAGTTGGAAAAAACAACACACTATTATGAAGATCTAATCATGATTATGTTGATTCGTAGACTTTCCAGCAATAAAATTCATTTAACTAGATTCCGATGGTTAAGAAGGCACTGGTAGATGCTAACATATGCCAAGATTTTGATTGGGAGGCATAGACAAGCTAAAATGAGAGCACTGATATTTATAATCATTAATGTTATTTAGTATGATTCGGAAATATGTTGCAGAAGGAATTGAAGAGCCTCATCGATTGAAAGGTGCCTTCCAAGGAGAAGGAATGAGATTCTTTGAGCAGTTTATTTAGCACCAACTAACACACATGAATAATTCAGTTTGTACAATAACTTATTGAAGAGTATAATTCAGGAAAGGTGAATTCTGCAAAATGAGTACAAAATATGGATAAGTAGGATAAACCAATTTTTAGTCATCATCATTACTGCATATGATGTCTAATGATTAATCTGTAACAAGTATCCCTACAGGGATGGCTGAGAAGGTATTGACTCTATTATCTCGTCTGTGGATTTATTCCGTTATTAGATAATGATGTAATTATTGTAGACATTATGCCTGTTCTGCACGGATATGTGTTTGAATGGATGAATTGCAGAATTTCAATGGTTGATGGTTTGTACGTAGAATATTTTCATTTTATGAGGAAGAAGTGCCACCAATGTTTAATTGTTTAAACTATGAAAAAAAATTCCTTATCATAGGCAGCATAACCTAGCTTGGCATGCAACATGTCTTCAAAGTGATAAACCATTGGATGTTCTCCCTACTTAAGAACGAAATCTATGGAAAATTATGAGGAGTTTGTTTAAAATGAGACCAAGATATTTCAAACTTGGATCTTCAAGTATAAAAATAAAATGTCCTACTGAGTAGAATTAAACAAAATCTTGAAAATATGACAACATAAATGAATATTTTTAATTCGATAGAACAAGAAATAAAAACGAAAAAAGAAATCTCCTAAGTGAACCCAAACAAACTGAATTTTTTTTAAACTGGTAATCATAATTACAGGCATATAAATAGATTTAAAACACCTCCCTGGTAACTTCAATGTCATTAAAAATTAATAATGTATTTATTATGCACATCAGACTCGTCATCAAATCTGGCATCACAGAGAATCACATCAACAGTTTACTTCATGCATTAAAAAAAAAACATAAAGCATGAACGAGATCGTACCCTTGCTGCTTGAGATTGGGAATTGCAGAGAAATGGATGAAAACACTCTGCGGCTTCAGATTGGGACTTTTTATGACTTAATATTGCACTGATATTTGAGGCAACTTCATCAGTAGTTCTTCATCTTGCAAAATTCTCCATTTTTTTTTGCTTCTGTTAGTTTAGCTGTGAATGATGCTTAGTCTTTAGATTGCATTCAGTTAACTGAAAAACAACATACATACTGCTCGTTTGCAGGGTAAAGCACATCAACCCTAATATCTTCATCGAAAAACTTCTCACGTCGAGAATTTTTCGCAGATGAAGAAATATCACAAGGTAGAAAATTTTATAAGATACATTTGAAATATTAACTGAAAATCTAATTGGTGATAAAAATACGAAATCTAGGTAATAAAAAACCCACACAACAAAAACCATGTACACAACAAAAAAGCACACAATAAAAACCTTGTACACAACAAAAATCCATATCATTTTAACAAATGAAATCCTACATTTCAAAAACATAAGGTCAAGGATTCGAATCTGAAAAAGACACATACCTTGCAGGCAATCACAGTTCTCAGTCTCCTTCCTAACGACATCAAGCACAGAATAAATTACCTTAGCTCCTTCCGTGTAATGCCCCTTGGCCCAGTTTTTTCTAGCCCCAGATTGGTAAAAAATGAAGTTATTAGGTCTCAAGACCTGTCCATAACCCTTTCAATTTGTAGATTTGAAGTGCCCTGATATCTCTCAGTAGGATCCATCCCGTGTTCTTCACAGACCACTTCCCAAAACTTGGAGCCGATCTGGTTGCCACATTGGCCCCCCTGAATGTGAAGATCTCTGGCATTTTTGCTATCTACCCAAGTCAGATTTGGATCAGATCCTCCCTCCTTCCCTGGACAAACCATGCAATCGGGGGGAAATGAATGAGGGAAATTAAAACTTTTTATATTTTAAAAATTTTGACATTTTGAATGAAACATGTGTGTTTTTTTTTAAGGCCACTCAAATTAATTTAAAAATAAATATTTTTTAATAATTATAATCATTTTAAATAATTAAAATAATTTCTAAATAATTAAATGTTTGTTTATTTTGATTGTTTAAAAATATTTACAAAAAAAAAACATATCTTTTTTAGAAGTAATTAAAGCTATATGAGTAAACAATCGACTGATTTTTGCATATAGTAATCCTTCTACCCTACTAAATCATCATGCTTTATTAAAAGGAGTTTTAAACTTTACACTATTAAATTATGTAGTATTTTAAATATTTGGAGTTTTAATCTCTTTCATATATATATATATATTTTTTCTTTATAATTTATGTATTATGTATATAGGGGGTTAAATGGGTTAGGCCGGTTGGGAAAAATGGTTTAAGGTGTTAGGGGTTAAGGGTTTAGAGGTTTAGGGTTTAGGAGGTTAAATGGGTTAGGGGTTTAGGTGTTTAGGGGGTTAAATGGGTTAGGGGTTAAGGGTTTAAGGGTTAGTGGTTAAGGGTTTAGAGGTTTAGGGTTTAGGGGTTTAAAGGTTTATGGTTTAGGGGGTTAAATGGGTTAGGGGTTAAGGGGTTATAGGTTTAGGTTTTAGGGGGTTAAATGGGTTAGGGGTTTAGCGGGTTAGGGGATTTAGAAGTTAAGGATTTTAGGGGCTAATGAGGTTAGGTTTTAGGGGGTTAGATAGGTTAGGGGTTGGGAATTAGGGTTTAAGGGGTTAGGGTTAAGGGTTTAATGGCTTAGGGTTTAAGGGGTTAGGGGTTAAGGGTTTATAGGTTTAGGGTTTAGGGGGTGAAATGGGTTAGGGGTTTAGGGGGTTAAATGGGTTAGGGGTTAAGGGTTTAGGAGTTAGGGGTTAAGGGACGTTTAGAGGTTTATGTTTTATGGGTTAATGGAGTTAGGGGTTAAATTAGTTGCTTATTCTTTGCGTCTCAATGTAAAATTTTTGTAAGTATTGTTGCTTGTTGCCATGTCTTCTTTATTTATTAATTTATAGTATTTGTTAGCCATTGATTTACATTTATTTATGAAAATGTCTATTGCAATCAAACCAAATGTATGTTCAATCTCGAGTTTCAAACTCAGCCACAGTGTTGTCACAAAATTTAAGTCTGGAGAATGGTCATCTGATGAAGTCTTAATTACCAGACTACACCTCATGACTACTCCAGAAAATCTTAAGTTCGAGTGTCCCACAATCATGAGAATTTTGGCTCTTATACTCTTGCTCCACCTGACTGTGTCCTGGAAATACCCTTTTTTATTGCAAAAAGATCCTAATGTTGTTGACCTTGTCCCTTAACAGACCAAGGAAACATATGTGACTGAGAGGAATGGAAAGCACTACAAAGTTGAACAGAGTACAAAAGACTAAGATGGTTTAAAGGATAAGCTTGAATTAGAATGTAGCAGTGTTGAAATAACTAAAATTTGTCCCAAACGAATAGTTGATAATGCGAAACCTTCTTCTGTACCAGTCAAGCAAGACTACATTCATGTGAGAGCAAGAAGAGGCCAAGCGACTGATAGGCATAGCTTGGAAGAATATAGGGTATGGTCCCTCTTTTTGATGAAATATTTGATCTACATTTTTTCTATCGAAGATTAACCATTTTAACCTTTCCAACAAGGCGGAATTAACCCAATCGTAGGTCCCAATATGTCATGATATATATTAAATCTCTATATATATGAGAAGGAATAATTATAAAGACATAGATTGATAGAGGTGGTGAGACAAGGGGAGTCACAAGGGAGAGATGGAGATAAACTAAAGGAGAGGGGAGAGAAGGAATGGATCAGCTGAGAGAGAGAGAGGGAGAGGAGTAAGAGAGGTAGAGAAGGGTAAGAGAGGGAGATAGTGACACAAAGATGGAAGGGGGGTAGAAAGAAGGATAGAGGGAGGGATATAGCTGTGAGAGGATTGGAGGGTAGAGAGAGAGAGAGAGAGAGAGAGAGAGAGAGAGAGAGAGGAAGTGAGAGGTCATTCCAGATGCTCTGAAAGTGTTGAGGCTTCAGCCAGGTCACAAGTATTGTCTGCTAGGAAGGCTATCCAAAGAAGTTGGCTGGCATCACTATGACACTATTACGGAATTAGAAGGGAAGAGAAAGGAAAAGGCTCAGGTATCATATGAGAGAAGGAAGAAATTGGAAAAATTGAGATCAAAAGTAGTAGAGTTAGCCGAAAAGCAGCTTACCCCAGAGATGGATAAGATAAAACTTGACAACATATTGGTCAATTTCCTTGACCCTTTATTTTTTATTCAGAAGGACTATGAATACACCACCGTTAATATCAAGGTAACCAACCCTTAGCAGATCAAGGGGTTAAGGGGTTAGATGTTTGGGGTTTAGGGGGTTAAATGGGTTAGGGTTTTAGAGGTTTAGGGGGTTAGTGGATTTAGCAGTTAAGGATTTTAGGGTTAGGGGTCGTTACAGGTTAATGGGGCTAGGTTTAAGGGGGTTAAATGGGTTAGGGTTTTAGGGGTTTAGTGGGTTAAATGGGTTGGTGGTTGGGAATTATTGTTTAATGGGTTAGGGGTTAAGGGTTAGAGGTTTAGGGTTTAGGGGGTTAAATGGGTTAGGCATGAATTTAGAGGTTTAGGGGCTTGGGGTATTTAGCAGTTAATGATTTCAGCTAGGGGTTAATTGGTTAGATATTTAGGGTTTAGGGGTTTAAATGGGTTATAGGGGTTTAAAGGTTTAGGGGGTTAGGGGATTTAGTAGTTAAGGATTTTTTGGGTTAAGGGTTAGGGTAGGAGGTTAAATGGGTTCGGGTTTTAGGGGGTTAAATGGGCTAGGTTGGTTGGGAAATATGGTTTAAGGAGTTAGGGGTTAAGGATTTATAGGTTTAGGGTTTAGGGGGTTAAATGGGTTAGGGGTTTACTAGGGGCTTAGGGATTAAATGGGTTAGGGGTTAAGGGTTTAGGAGTTAGGGGTTAAGGTATGTTTAGAGGTTTATGGTTTAGGGGTTAAATGGGTTAGGGGTTAAATTAGTTGCTTATTCTTTGTGTCTCAATGTAACAATTTTGTAAGAATTGTTGCTTGTTGCCATGTCTTCTTTATTTATTAATTTATAGTATTTGTTAGCCATTGCTTTACATTTATTGATGAAAATTTCTATTTCAATCAAACCAAAAGTATGCTCAATCTCCAGTTTCAAACTCAGCCACTGTGTTATCACAAAATTTAAGTTCGGAGAATGGCCATCTGATGAAGTCTTGATAACCAGATTGCACCTCATGACTAATCTAGAAAATCTTAAGTTCGAGTGTCCCATAATCATGAGAAATTTGGCTCTTATACTCTTGCTCCACCTGAATGTGTCTTGGAAATACCCTTGTTTATTGCAAAAATATCCTAATGTTGTCGACCTTGTCCCTTAACAAACCAAGGAAAAACATGTGACTGAGAGGAACGGAAAGCATTACAAAATTGAAGAGAGTACAAAAGACTAAGATGGTTTAAAGGATAAGCTTGAATTATAATGTAGCAGTGTTGAAACAACTAAAAGTTGTCCCAAACAAATAGTTGATAATGAAAAAACTTCTTCTGTACCAGTCAAGCAAGACTACATTCATGTGAGAGCAAGAAGAGGCCAAGCGACTGATAGGCATAGCCTGGAAGAATATAGGGTATGGTTCCCTCTTTTTGATGAAATATTTGATCTACATTTTGTCTATTGAAGATTAACCATTTTAACCTTGCCAACAAGGAAAAATTAACCCAATCGTAGGTACCAATATGTCATGATATATATTAACTCTCTCTATATATGAGAAGGAATAATTATAAAGAAATATATTGATAGAGGTGGCGAGACAAGGGGAGTCACAAGGGAGAGATGGAGATAAACTAAAGGGGAGGGGAGAGAAGGAATGGATCAACTGAGAGAGAGAGAGGGAGAGGAGTGAGAGAGGTAGAGAAGGGTAAGAGAGGGAGATAGTGACATGAATATGGAAGGGGGGCAGAAAGAAGGATAGAGGGAGGGATATATATGTGAGAGGATTGGAGGGTAGAGAGAGAGAGAGAGAGAGAGAGAGAGAGAGATTAAGGAAGAGAGAGGTCATTCTAGATGCTCTGAAAGTGTTGAGGCTTTAGCCAGGTCACAAGTATTGTCTGCTAGGAAGGCTTTCCAAAGAATTTGGTTGGCATCACTATGACACTATTACGGAATTAGAAGGGAAGAGAAAGGAAAAGGCTCGGGTATCATATGAGAGAAGGAAGCAATTGGAAAAATTGAGATCAAAAGCAGTGGAGTTAGTCGAAAAGCAGCTTATCCCAGAGATGGATAAGATAAAACTTGACAACATATTGATCAATTTCCTTGACCCTTTATTGGTTATTTAGAAGGAGTATGAATACACCACCGTTAATATCAAGGTAACCAGCCCCTAGTAGATCAAGGGGTTAAGGGGTTTAGGGGTCAGATGTTTGGGGTTTAGGGGGTTCAATGGGTTAGGGTTTTAGAGGTTTACGAGGTTAGTGGATTTAGTAGTTAAGGATTGTAGGGGTTAGGGGTCGTTATGGGTTAATGGGGCTAGGGTTTAGGGGGTTAAATGGGTTATGGTTTTAGGGGTTTAGGGGGTTAAATGGGTTAGGTTTTTAGGGGTTTAGGGGGTTAAATGGATTTGGGGTTGGGAATTAGTGTTTAAAGAGTTAGGGGTTAAGGGTTAGAGGTTTAGGGTTTAGGGGGTTAAAAGGGTTAGGTGTGCATTTAGAGGTTTAGGGGCTTGGGGGATTTAGCAGTTAAGGATTTTAGCTAGGGGTTAGGGGTTAAGGGGTTAAGGGGTTAGAGATTTAGGGTTTAGGGGTTTAAATGGGTTATAGGGGTTTAGAGGTTTAGGGGATTTAGTAGTTAAGGATTTTTTGGTTTAAGGGTTAGGGTAGGGGGTTAAATGGGTTAGGGTTTTAGGGGGTTAAATGGGTTAGGGGTTAAGGGTTTAGGAGTTAGGGGTTAAGGGACGTTTAGAGGTTTATGGTTTAGGGGTTAAATGGGTTAGGGGTTAAATTAGCTGCTTATTCTTTGCGTCTCAATGTAACAATTTTGTAAGTATTGTTGCTTGTTGCCATGTCTTCTTTATTTATTATTTTATAGTATTTGTTAGCCATTGATTTACATGTATTGATGAAAATTTCTATTGCAATCAAACCAAATATATGTTCAATCTCCAGTTTCAAACTCAGCCACAGTGTTGTCACACAATTTAAGTCTAGAGAATGGCCATCTAATGAAGTCTTAATAACCAGACTGCACCTCATGACTACTCCAGAAAATCTTAAGTTCGAGTGTCCCACAATCATGAGAAATTTGGCTCTTATACTCTTGCTCCACCTGATTGTGTCCTGGAAATACCCATTTTTATTGCAAAAATATCCTAATGTTGTCGACCTTTCTCCCTTAACAGACCAAGAAAACATATGTGACTGAGAGGAATGGAAAGCACTACAAATTTGAAGAGAGTACAAAAGACTAAGATGGTTTAAATGATAAGCTTGAATTAGATTGTAGCAACATTGAAACAACTAAAAGTTGTCCCAAACAAATATTTGATAATGCGAAACCTTCTTCTGTACCAGTCAAGAAAGACTACATTCATGTGAGAGCAAGAAGAGGCCAAGTGACTGATAGACATAGCTTGGAAGAATATAGGGTATGGTTCCCTCTTTTTGATGAAATATTTGATCTACATTTTGTCTATCGAAGATTAACCATTTTAACCTTTCCAACAAGGCAGAATTAACCCAATTGTAGGTCCCAATATTTCATGATATATATTAACTCTCTCTATATATGAGAAGGAATAATTATAAAGACATAGATTGATAGAGGTGGTGAGACAAGGGGAGTCACAAGGGAGAGATGGAGATAAACTAAAGCAGAGGGGAGAGAAGGAATGGATCAACTGAGAGAGAGAGAGGGAGAGGAGTGAGAGAGGTAGAGAAGGGTAAGAGAGGGAGATAGTGACACAAAGATGGAAGGGGGGCAGAATGAAGGATAGAGGGAGGGATATAGTTGTGATAGGATTGGAGGGTAGAGAGAGAGAGAGAGAGGTCATTCCAGATTCTCTAAAAGTGTTGAGGCTTCAGTCAGGTCACAAGTATTGTCTGCTAGGAAGGCTTTCCAAAGAAGTTGGTTGGAATCAGTATGAAACTATTACGGAATTAGAAGGGAAAAGAAAGGCAAAGGCTCAGGTATCATATGAGAGAAGGAAGCAATTGGACAAATTGAGATCAAAAGCAGTGGAGTTAGCTGAAAAGCAGCTTACCCCAGAGATGGATAAGATAAAACTTGACAACATATTGGTCAATTTCCTTGACCCTTTATTGGTTATTCAGAAGGAGTATGAATACACCAACGTTAATATCAAGGTAATCGGCCCCTAGCAGATCAAGGGGTTAAGGGGTTTAGGGGTTAGATGTTTGGGGTTTAGGGGGTTAAATGGGTTAGGGTTTTAGAGGTTTAGGAGGTTAGTGGATTTAACAGTTAAGGATTTTAGGGGTTAGGGGTCGTTACGGGTTAATGGCGCTAGGGTTTAGGGGGTTAAATGGGTTAGGGTTTAAGGGGTTTAAGGGGTTAAATGGGTTAGGGTTTTAGGGGTTTAGGGGGTTAAATGGGTTGGGGGTTGGGAATTAGTGTTGAAGGGGTTAGGGGTTAAGGGTTAGAGGTTTAGGGTTTAGAGGGTTAAATGGGTTAGGCGCACATTTAGAGGTTTAGGGGCTTGGGGGATTTAGAAGTTAAGGATTTTAGCTAGGGGTTAGGGGTTAAGGGGTTAAGGGGTTAGAGATTTAGGGTTTAGGGGTTTAAATGGGTTATAGGGGTTTAGAGGTTTAGGGGCTAGGGGATTTAGTAGTTAAGGATTTTTTGGGTTAAGGGTTAGGGTAGGGGATTAAATGGGTTAGGGTTTTAGGGGGTTAAATGGGTTAGGCCAGTTGGGAAGTAGGGTTTAAGGGGTTAGGGGTTAAGGGTTTAGGGGGTTAAATGGGTTAGGGGTTAAGGTTTTAGGAGTTAGGGGTTAAGGGACGTTTAGAGTTTTATGGTTTAGGGGTTAAATGGGTTAGGGGTTAAATTAGTTGCTTATTCTTTCATTCTTAATGTAAAAATATTGTAAGTATTGTTGCTTGTTGCCATGCCTTCTTTATTTATTAATTTATAGCATTTTTTAGCCATTGCTTTACATTTATTGATGAAAACGTCTATTCCAATCAAACCAAATGTATGTTCAATCTCCAGTTTGAACTCAGCCACAGTGTTGTCACACAATTTAAGTCCGGTGAATGGCCATCTGATGAAGTCTTAATAACCAGACTGCACCTCATGACTACTCCAGAAAATCTTAAGTTTGAGTGTCCCAAAATCATGAGAAATTTGGCTCTTATACTCTTGCTCCAACTGACTGTGTCCTGGAAATACCCTTGTTTATTGCAAAAACATCCTAATGTTGTTGACCTTGTCCCTTAACAGACCAAGGAAACATATGTGATTGAGAGGAATGGAAAGTACTACAAATTTGAAGAGAGTACAAAAGACTAAGATGGTTTAAAGGATAAGCTTGAATTAGAATGTAGCAGTGTTGAGACAACTAAAAGTTGTCCCAAAAAAATAGTTGATAATGCGAAACCTTCTTCTGTACCAATCAAGCAAGACTACATTAATGTGAGAGCAAGAAGAGGCCAAGCGACTGATAGGCATAGCCTAGAAGAATATAGGGTATGGTTCCCTCTTTTTGATGAAATATTTGATCTACATTTTGTCTATCAAAGATTAACCATTTTAACCTTGCCAACAAGGCAGAATTAACCCAATCGTAGGTCCCAATATGTCATGATATATATTAACTCTCTATATATATGAGAAGGAATAATTATAAAGACATATATTGATAGAGGTGGTGAGACAAGGGGAGTCACAAGGGAGAGATGGAGATAAACTAAAGGAGAGGGGAGAGAAGGAATGGATCACCTGAGAGAGAGAAAGGGAGAGGAGGGAGAGAGGTAGAGAAGGGTAAGAGAGGGAGAAAGTGACACAAAGATGGAACGGGGGCAGAAAGAAGGATAGAGGGAGGGATATAGACGTGAGAGGATTGGAGGGTAGAGAGAGAGAGAGAGAGAGAGAGAGAGAGATTGGGGAAGAGAGAGGTCATTCCAGATGCTCTGAAAGTGTTGAGGCTTCAGCCAGGTCACAAGTATTGTCTGCTAGGAAGGCTTTCCAAAGATGTTGGCTGGCATCACTGTGACACTATTACGGAATTAGAAGGGAAGAGAAAAGCAAAGGCTCGGGTATCATATGAGAGAAGGAAGAAATTGGACAAATTGAGATCAAAAGCAGTGGAGTTAGCAGAAAAGCAGCTTACCCTAGAGATGGATAAGATAATACTTGACAACATATTGGTCAATTTCCTTGACCCTTTATTGGTTATTCAGAAGGAGTATGAATACACCACCGTTAATATTAAGGTAACCGGCCCCTAGCAGATCAAGGGGTTAAGGGGTTTAGGGGTTAGATGTTTGGGGTTTAGGGGGTTAAATGGGTTAGGGTTTTAGAGGTTTAGGGGTTAGTGGATTTAGTAGTTAAGGATTTTATGGGTTAGGGGTCATTACGGGTTAATGGGACTAGGGTTTAGGGGGTTAAATGGGTTAGGGTTTTAGGGGTTTAGGGGGTTAAATGGGTTAGGGTTTTATGGGTTTAGAGGGTTAAATGGGTTGGGGGTTGGGAATTAGTGTTTAAGGGGTTAGGGGTAAAGGGTTAGAGGTTTAGGGTTTAGGGGGTTAAATAGGTTAGGCGCACATTTAGAGGTTTAGGGGCTTGGGGTATTTAGCAGTTAAGGATTTTAGCTAGGGTTAAGGGGTTAAGGGGTTAGAGATTTAGGGTTTAGGGGTTTAAATGGGTTATAGGGGTTTAGAGGTTTACGGGGTTAGGTGATTTAGTAGTTAAGGATTTTTTGGGTTAAGGGTTAGGGTATGGGGTTAAATGGGTTAGGGTTTTAGGTGGTTAAATGGGTTAGGCCTGCTAGTGAATAGGGTTTAAGGGGTTAGGGGATAAGGTTTTAGAGGTTTAGGCTTTAAGGGGTTAAATGGGTTAGGGGTTTTTTGGTTTAGGGGGTTAAATGGGTTAGGGGTTAAGGGTTTAAGGGTTAGTGGTTAAGGGTTTAGAGGTTTAGGGTTTAGGGGTTAAATGGGTTAGGTGTTTATAGGTTTATGGTTTAGGGGGTTAAATGGGTTAGGGGTTGGGAATTAGGGTTTAATGGGTTCGAGGTTAAGGGGTTATAGGTTTAGGGTTTAGGGGGTTAAATGGGTTAGGAGTTTAGGGGGTTAGGGGATTTAGCAGTTAAGGATTTTAGTGGTTAGAAGTTAGGGGCTAATGGGGTTAGGTTTTAAGGGGTTAGATGGGTTAGGGGTCGGGAATTAGGGTTTAAGGGGTTAGGGTTAAGGGTTTAATGGTTTATGGTTTAAGGGGTTAGGGGTTAAGGGTTTATAGGTTTAGGGTTTAGGAGGTTAAATGGGTTATGGGTTTACTAGGGGTTTAGGGGGTTAAATGGGTTAGGGGTTAGGGGTTAAGGGTTTAGAGGTTTATGGTTTAGGGGTTAAATGGGTTAGGGGTTAAATTAGTTGCTTATTCTTTGTGTCTCAATGTAACAATTTTGTAAGTATTGTTGCAGCTTGTTGCCATGTCTTATTTATTCATTAATTTATAGTATTTATTAGCCATTGCTTCACATTTATTGATGAAAATGTCTATTGCAATCAAACCAAATGTATGTTCAATATTTAGTTTCAAACTCAGCCATAGTGTAGTCACACAATTTAAGTCCGAATAATGGCCATCTAATGAAGTCTTAATAACCAGACTACACCTCATGACTAGTCCAGAAACCATACCCGTGTATTGATGGCACAACACTGATACGGGCGCCTTCAAATGAATCGGCCCGACCTGAATGCGCTTGGTCGGGTGCCCTCACACGACGTGCCCGACCGAACAATGCCACAAGGGAGGAAATGGAAAATGGGCCACTTGAATGTGCACAAGGCACCCAGGTGGTCACAAATTAGCAAAACTGATACGGGCGCCCACGAAAGAAACGGCCCGACCCGACCCGAATCCACCCGGTCGGGCAACCTCACACGGCGTGACATGATGCGCCCGACCGAACGATGTCACAAGGTAGCAAACAAAAAATGGGCCACTCAAAAGTGCACAAGGCACTCAGGAAGTCACAACTTAGAAAAACTGATACGGGTTCCCCCGAACGAAACGGCCCGACCTGACCCGAACGCGCCCGGTCGGGCGACCTCACATGGTGTGACATGACGCGCCCGACCGAACGATGCCACAAAGGAGAAAATAGAAAATGGGCTGCTTGAATGTGCACAAGTCACCTGGGCAGTCACAACTTAGCAAAACTGATACGGGCGCCCTCTAATGAATCAACCCGACCCAAACAAGCCCGGTCGGGCCCCCTCACACGACGCGACCCGACACGTCCGACCGAACGATGCCACATGGGAGAAAACAACAAACGGGCCACCTGAATGTGCACAAGGCACTCGAGCAGTCATAACTTAGCGAAAATGATACAGGTGCCCTCGAACAAAATGGTCCGACCCAACTCGAATGCGCCTGATTGGGCAACCTCACATGGCGTGCCCGACCAAATGATGCCACAAGGGAGAAAATGGCAAACGGGCCGCTTGAACGTGCGCAAGGCACCTAGGTGGTCAAAACTTAACAAAATTGATATGGGCGCCCTCGAACGAATCGGCCCGACCCGAACGCGCCCGGTCGGGCGCCCTCACACGGCGTGCCCGACCGAACAATGCCACAATGGAGAAAATGGAAAAATGGCCACCTAAACTTGCAGAAGGCACCTAGGCATTCACAACTTAGCAAAACTGATACGAGCGCCCTCGAACAAAATGGCCCTACCCGACCCGAATGCGCCCAGTCAGGCGACCTCACACGACGCGACATGGCGTGCTCGACGGAACGATGCTAGAAGGGAGAAAATGGAAAAAGGGCCACCCAAACATGCACAAGGCACTCAGGCGGTCACAACTTAGCAAAACTAATACGGGTGCCCTCGAACGAAACGGCCCGACCCGACTCGAACGTGCCCGATCGAGTGACCTCACACAGCGCGACATGACGTGCCTGACCAAACGATGCCACAAGGAAGAAAATGGAAAACGGGCCGCCTGAACGTGCACAAGGCACCCAGGTGGTCACAACTTAAAAAAACTAATACGGGCGCCCTCGAACGAAACGGCCCGACCCGACCCGAATGCACCCGGTCAGGCGACCTCACACAGTGCAACACGACGCGACCGACCGAACGATGCCACAAGGTAGAAAATGGAAAACCGGCCGACCGAACGTGCACAAGGCACTCGGGCGATCACAACTTCGCAAAACTGATACCGGCGCCCTCGAACGAATCGGCCCGACCCGAATGCGCCCAGTCAGGTGCCCTCACACATCGCGCCCTACCGAACAATGCCACAAGGGAGTAAATGGAAAATGGGCCACCTGAACGTGCACAAGGCACTCGGACAGTCACAACATAGAAAAACTGATACAGGCGCCCTCGAACAAAATGGCCTGACCCGACGCGAACGCGCCCGGTCGGGCGACCTCACACGGCGTGACACGACACACCCGACCGAACAATGCCACAAGGGAGAAAATGACAAACAGGCTGCCAAAACGTGCACAAGTCGGCACATGGGTGGTCACTACTTAGCAAAACTGATACGGGCACCCTCAAACAAAACGGCCCGACCTGACTCGAACGTGCTCGGTCAGGCGACCTCACATGATGCAACATGGCACATCCAATCGAACGATGCCAAAAGGGAGAAAATGGAAAACGGGTTGCCTAAACATGCACAAGACACCCGGGCAGTCATAACTTAGCAAAACTGATACGAGCACCCTCGAACGAATTGGCCCGACCCGAACGCGCTTGATCGGGTGCCCTCACATGGCGCGACATGGCACGCCCGACCGAACGATGCCACAAGGGAGAAAATGGAAAATGGGCCACCCGACCATGCACAAGGCACTCGGGCAGTCACAACTTAGCAAAACTGATACGGGCGGCCTCGAACGAAACGGCCCGACCTGACTCGAATGCGCTCGGTCGGGCGACCTCACACGGCGCGACACGGCACGCCCGACCGAATGATGCCACAAGGGAGAAAATGACAAATAGTTTGCCCAAACGTGCACAAGCTAGCACCCAGGCGGTCACAACTTAGCAAACCTGATACGAGCGCCCTCGAATGAAATGGCTCGACCCGACCCGAACGCGCCTAGTTGGGCGACCTCACACCGTGTGACACAACGTGCCCGACCGAACAATGCCACAAGGGAGAAAATGTGAAATGGGCCACCCGAACATGCACAAGGCATCCGGGTGGTCAGAAATTAGCAAAACTGATATGGGCACCCTCGAACGAAATGGCCTGACTCGAATGCACCCGGTTGGGCGCCCTAACACAGTGCGACACGGCACGCCCGACCGAAAAATGCCACAAGGGAGCAAACAGAAAATGGGCCACATGAACGTGCACAAGGTAGTCGGGCAGTCACAACTTAGCAAAACTGATATGGGCGCCCTCGAATGAAATGGCCTGACCCGACCCGAACGCGCCTGATTGGGCGACCTCACACAACGCGACATGGCGTGCCCGATCGAACGATGCCAGAAGGGAGAAAATAAAAAACGGGCTGCTCGAACATGCACAAGGGACCTGGGTGGTCATAACTTAGCAAAACTGATACAGGCGCCCTCGAACGAAATGACTCGACCGGACTGTGCCCGGTCGGGCGACCTCACACGGAGCGACACGACGCGCTTGAAAGAATGATGCCACAAGGGAGAAAACGGAAAATGGGCCACCCGAACGTGCACAAGGTACCCGGGCGGTCACAACTTAGCAAAAATGATACGGGCACCCTCGAACGAAACGGCCCAACCCGACCCCAATGCGCCTGGTCGGGTGAGCTCACACGGCGCGACACGACGCACTCGACCAAACGATGCCACAAGGGAGCGAACAGCAAAAGGGCCACTCGAATGTGCACAAGGCACCCAAGTGGTCACAACTTAGAAAAACTGATATGAGCGTCCTCGAACGAAATGGCCCGACCCGACCCAAACGCGCCTAATCGAGCAACCTCACACCGCGCGACACGGCGTGCCCGACCGAACGATGCCACAAGGAAGCAAATAGAAAATGGGCCACCCGAACTTGCACAAGGCACCCAAGCAGTGACAACTTATCAAAACTGATATGGGCGCCCTCGAACGAATCGACCCAATTCGAACGTGCCCAGTCGGGCACCCTCACACGGCATCACACGACACGCCCGAATGAGCAATGCCACAAGGGAGGATACGGAAAATGGGCCACTCGAATGTGCGCAAGGCACACAGGCGGTCACAACTTATTAAAACTGATACGGGTGCCCTCGAACGAAACGGCCTGACCTGACCCGAACGCACCCGGTTGGGCGACCTCACACGGCGTGACACGACGCACACTACTGAATGATGCCACAAGGGAGAAAATGGCAAACGGGCTGCCTAAATGTGCACAAGGCACCCGGGTGGTCACAACTTAGCAAAACTTATACGGGCACCCTCGAACAAAACGTCCCGACCTGACCCGAACGTGCTCAGTCGGGCAACCTCACATGGCGCGCCCAACCCAATGATGCCACAAGGGAGAAAAAAAAAAACGGGTCGCCCGAACGTGCACAAGGCACCCGGGCAGTCACAACTTAGCAAAAATGATACGGGTGCCCTCGAATGAATCGCCCTGACTCGAACGCGCCCAATTGGGCACCCTCACACGACGTGACACAGCGCGCCCGACTGAACGATGCCACAAGAGAGAAAATGGAAAATGGGCCACCCAAACATGCACAAGGCACCTGGGCAGTCACAACTTAGCAAAACTGATACGAGCGCCCTCGAATGAAACGAATCGACCCAAACGCGCCCGGTCGGGCACCCTCACATGGCGCGCTCGACCGAACGATGCCACAAGGGATAAAACAGAAAATGGGCCACCCGAACGTGCACAAGGCACTCCGGTGGTCACAACTTAGCAAAACTGATACGGGCGCCCTCGAACGAAATGGCCCGACCCGACCCGAACGCACCCGGTCGGGCGACCTCGCACGACGGGACATGGCATGCCTAACCGAACGATGCCACAAGGGAGAAAATGGAAAATGGGCCTCCCGAACGTGCACAAGGGACCCAAGTGCTCAGAACTTAGAAAAACTGATACGTGTGCCCTCGAATGAAATGGCCAGACTCGACCTGAACGTGCCCGGTTGGGTGACCTCACACGGCACGACACGGCGCACCCGATCGAATGATGCCATAAGGGAGCAAACGAAAAATGAGCCGCCTGAACGTGTACAAGGCACCTGGGCAGTGACAACTTAGCAAAACTAATACAGGCACCCTCGAAAGAAACGACCCGACCTGACCCAAACGCGCCCGGTCGGGCGACCTCACTCGGCGCAACACGGTGCGCCCGACCGAACGATGCCACAAGGGAGCAAATGGAAAACGGGCCACCCGTACGTGCACAAGGCACCCGGGTGGTCACAACTTAGCAAAATTGATACGGGCGCCCTCGAACGAATTGACCTGATCCGAATGCTCCCGGTCGGGTGCCCTCACACGGTGCCACACGACGCGCCCGACCAAACGATGCCACATCGGAGGAAAAATGGGCCACCCGAATGTGCACAAGGCACTCGGGCGGTCACAACTTAGCAAAATTGATACGGGTGCCTTCGAACGAAACGACCTGACCCAAAAAGAACGCGCCCGGTCGGGTGACCTCACACGGCGCAACACGGTGCGCTCAACCGAACGATGCCACAAGGGAGAAAATGGAAAATGGGCCACCCGAAACTGCACAAGGCACCCGGGAGGTCACAACTTAGAAAAACTGATATGGGTGCCCTCGAATGAAACGGTCTGACCCGACTCGAACACACCTAGTCGGGCGACCTCACACAGCGCGACACGGTGCACCCGACCGAACGATGCCACAAGGGAGAAAACTGAAAAATGGGCTGCCCGAACATGCATAAGGCACCCAAGAGGTCACAACTTAGCGAAACTGATACGGGAACCCTTGAAAGAAATGGTCTGACACGAACGCGCTTGGTCGGGCGCCCTCACACGGCGCAACACTACGCCCCCGACTGAACGATGCAACAAGGGAGAAAATGGCAAACGGGCCAGTCGAACATGCACAAGGCACCCGGGCTGTCAACATAACTAGAGTTCATTTAGTTTTGATTCTCTCTATACATATATTAGTATGGTTCCCAACCATTCCTTTTCTAGTCAAATTTATTATGCATCTAGTTCATTAAAGTGCACAATATGACATTAATATCAACCAGGCCCCCTTTATGAAATCTCATTCCCCAAAATATGGAATATGTTTCCTAATTTATCGGTGATTTTAATTTTACAAAATAGAGATAATATTTACAATAATATGAAATTTTTCTGGGCTATCACAATGATCTTATTGTACACTTTGGACTATGGATCTCATATAAAACAATGATTCACGGCCTTTAATTTAATTGTAACAAAAATTACCTGATACATAACAAAAATCCTTCATTCCTTATATTCCCATAGCGTTGGGGATATTAAGAACAACAATTGAAGTAGATTTAGTGAGGAATAGATATTTCATGACCTTTGACATCACATCCTTCCATCATATGTCCACTCATACTTACCCTTGCATGAATACCTTTTGAATTATTCATTTTCTATTTAAAATAAATATACATTGATCTTTGAACAACACAACAACCCTAATTCACTTTTTCATTCACTTTCTATTTTGAGGGTATGCTAGTATATTTTTTCTCATATACTTGTGAGGTCCCTTGGACATGTATTCATATAGAGGTAATACTTTTGAAAGAATGGTGAATTTTGTTTTTTATTAGTCCCTAACCATGGAGTATTTTAGTAACTTATGTTTGACTTGTATAGTTGGTTCTCATGCTCATCTTACACACCAAATGTCAAAAGGTCAAACCTACGCTGAGATATGCTTATCATGTTTTTTGTTTCCACAAAATATTTCACCCAGGCTTAGCTCTTCTGGAAATACAAATTTTCTTTTGGTTTCTATTTCAATGCATCCTCTACTTCTTATTCCAATGAGTGGCTTATTTATTCTAGAGCATATTATTATATGGTTAAGCATAAATGCAATTTTATTGCTTGTAATGATTGCAACACCAATTTTTTTTTTTTGTGTTGTTGGTGATGTAGGGTCTATAACAAATAAGGAATATAACATGCATTTCAATAATTTATTATGTGTTCCGAGTCTTTGTTGCAACCTTCAATTAAAATATCAAATCACTCATTCAAGTAAAGGTAGAATAGTAGAGTTTTCATCTCACCAAGTTGTAATCAAGGATTTAAAAGATCCCAAGCATGTCCTAGCCTTTGGAATAATATACCAAAATGTGCAAGTTTTCATGTATAAGTGTAATGTAAAATTTTTGATGTATAAGCATGTTTTCTAACAAAAAAAAAACATTATCCAATAATGTAATACTCATTATATCCAAATAAATCATATTTATATAAACAAAATGTTATATAATATAATTTTTTCATATTCAAATGTTGAACAATTGTTAATAAAGTAATACTTTACATGTCCACACATGTAATTGTTTTTCATGTCCAATTTTGTTGTCCAACCAAAAAAATGTTATCCATTGACGCAATATTTATTCTATCCAAATAAATCATATTTATATTAATAAAATGTTAAATAATACAATGCTTTTCATATTAAAATATTGTGTTGTTTAAACGTCAGTCTTGCGACGCTTCGGAGAAACCGTCGGAAAAGCGACGTTTCTCATATAGACGTTGGTCTTGCGACGTTTGGCTTCACAACGTTGCAAGACCGACGTCTATATGAGAAATGTTGCTTTTCCGACAGTTTCTCCCAAGTGTTGCAAGACCGACGAATGTGTAGGCGACATCGAAATTTCGACGTTTCATCCCATAAACGTCGTAAGACCGATGAAGTGTTTAAGACGTCGCAATTCTAACGACAAACATAAAAGTCGCAAAAGCGACAATATCCCTAAACGTCGGTATAGAAACGGTTTGTGGCGGGATTTGAAAAATTGATAGAAATTGGGGAAATTTACGACATTACGACAAAAGTGTCGGAACTAAAGTGTCGAAATTTCCACCAAATGTACTAGTGAGCCTGTGGATATTCTCACAAAGCCCCTGGGGAAGGTCAAGTTCCTAACCTTCTATGAGAATCTTGGTATCATGGAACGATCCTATGCTGAGGGTCCTGTAAGACGATGAGCTCTGGGAGCTCTGGGGTACTTTGGGGATAGCTTCTTGGAGCTATAAGAAACCACAGGGCCAGGCTTTACAAACCTTGTTGGTGCTTCTGCCCCACCGTTATGATGATTTAATTGGTTCACCTCTCATGATCTGTGCCCCGTATGCATCTTACCCATTGAGTTCAGGGCTCATGGGAAGTACCTCTCATTTGGACAGTGAAGTGGGAAAAGCTAGAGACTAGTAGCAAAGACTAATGGACACATCAGAGATTGCCGTACTCTCTATCTAGGATGGCACGGTCCAACCACTTGATTTGGGATCAAGTATAGTGAGGTTTTTGTTACACATTATTTTGTCACCATGACATTTTATTGTCCATATGCGTTCATCAACACCTATATAATGCTCCCTTAGAAGTATACAACCCTAAAGTTCCTAAACCGAGTCTTGAATTTGGAGAAAAGCTTGTAAAAATCATAAAAATACTTGTATCGCACTTTTCCTTAGCTTTACCTGTGGCATCGCATCCTTTTGCTCCAAAAACTGCGGAGCGGACCACACGTTTTCTTCATTAAAAGTGCAGACCCCTATAAAAGGTAAATTGAAGGCACAAGTAAATTCTAGAAGCCCAGCTGGTCGAATATTCTCCTAGCTGGAAGCTTCTAGAATGCGTAATCCAGTCGAAGCCTTACTCCCTCCATTATCATGAACATTCATTCCTCATAAAAGGAGCCTATTCCTTGGATTTTGGAATTTAATCCCTTGATAAGGGGACTTTATCCCTTCTATTTTGGAGCTATAACCACTTTCCTTCTCCTATAAATTGAAGCTTTGGTTCAGTCTCAAGGGTACATGCTCACATATGTAAAACTTCGCTATGAATTTTGTATACACTTAGTACTTGCTTTGTACTTAGTACTTGTATTAGAGAATGGAATTGCTGAAGAAACATACTCTTTTTGCTAGCTGCGAGAACGATTACATAGTCGTAGTTAGACTAGTTCAAAGAGTGGAAGGGCTTGTCAAGCCAAAGGAAAACACTTGTTCCGGACCCCGGAAGGACCTATACGACATCAAGGCGAACGCGGTTGTAAGAATCCTTCTTTTATTAAGAGATAATAAAATTGGATCATGTTTTCTCAATAAGTTGTTTATATGTTTACTTGAATTAATTATTTCTTAAATTCCTTGATCATTAAGATAGATTTGTGATTTGTGAATTAGTATATGTTGCAGGTTCTTTTGATTATTTTCTATGTTTTTGTTTGCAGATCTCGAGAAGTGACTGCTTGGAGCAAAGGAAAGAAGAATTCAACTAGCATTCGACCACAGGTAGGTCCTCCCTTCTTCATATAGAATTATAAATCATATATAATCTAGAGAAATTAGTTTACATTTGTCTTGTTTATTTCTAGCTACCCTTGTGATACTAGGGAGATCTTTCTTGTCCGCAAGAATGATTTATCTGCCTAACAAAATGGCGACTCCACTGGGGAATAGAACTTAGTTTTCTTTTTTCTTTGAGCTTGAATTTTGAAAGTATTTTTCTGATTTTGATTAGTCTGTACTGGTTTGGGTTAATTAGCCTTAGAACCCCTGATAAGTTTGATTTAATAATTTTTAATTTTTCTTTACGTTTTCTAGGTTCTGCACTTTTTCTTTGAAAACAGTGCGGTATCCTCTACAGTTTCTCTGTGTAAACTGTGCGGTGCCACACCTTTTTACACTGAAACCTGTGGACCCTGTGAAAATTTTTGAAAAACTCAAAATTCTCTTTTTTGGTACCAGCTTACAATATTCTCTGTGATTACCCAGATTTGTATTTACTGTGAAAATACTTTTGTGAAAGTTTCTTCTAGCATTTCTAAGTTTTGAGTGGTTTTTAAAGATTTGGATTTTATAAGTGATTTTTTGCTTTGCATTTTGGTTGCTCAAAGATCAGAAACCTTGATATACCTTAGATCACTGGTATTTCATTGTTTTCTTGCCGAGCCTTTGAATTTTTAGCAGAACTTGCTTTTATGAAAATTAGATTTAGTTTTTATTTGCAAATCTTAAGAGACTTTTAGTTCATAAGTTGTGAATTTCACTTATAACCACCATTGGGTGATTTTGATTTCTTGCTGAGATAAGCAAAGGATTTCTTGGTTAGATTACAAACTGAGCAAAACATCCTCAATTTTTTTTTAGAGTTCTTAGTTTTAAATTTTAAATCTTTAGAGTTTTTAGAGTTCAAAATTAGTGTTTTAGTTTTGAATTTTGATTTCTAAGTAATCATACTTTTCTTTTGGAAACTGTTTATTTGTAGTTTAAGACTTGAATGATTAAAAGGGATTTCTTTTTGAGCAATTGATCATTGAGTTCTCATGAAAAAGATTTATTTTCATATATTATTGTTTTAAAAGAAAGGATTGATGTTTTAAAAGCATTTGCATCCCTAAAATATTTCTTTTAGATAGGTTTCATTGAAAAGGAATGAATTGTTTCTCATATAGATGAATTTTAGTGTTTTTTGGAGTCAGGTCATTATACATCATTGAAGTTTCACTTTCATGCCCATTTTCCTAAGAAACAGCCAATTAAAAGTAATGCTTAATTAAAATTAATCTAGAAAATTTTTATTTTTCTAGGGCTCTTTCCACCAACATAGCTCAGGCTAGTGTCTTGGAATAGATTTTATTTAACTCTCCAAGATAGTAACACAAACAAGTAGTCGATCTTGCTGTAGGAAAATTCCAATAGTAGTATGTATGTTCTTGGAAGCTCCTCTTAAAGTAGTCAAGCACGAGATCATATCCGAACCAGTGAGGTAATCAATCCTTCCTCATTGAGAACGATAGAAGATATACACGTATTAACAATGGTAAACCTCAGATTGACCATTGTCGAGGAGCCTGGGGTCACTTGTCGGTAAACCTTGGATTATGTCAAGGAGCCTTCAAGGGGATTGAGCTTTATTACTCTGCCCTTGCATGTGTATCAGATCGTAGACTGTTCCCCCAGGTATATTTTTTTATGTTGGTGAACTTAATGGCCATAATCTATAGGATTCTTTCCCAAGGTGACGGTGGAGGGAATATCTCACTGTACCTGGAACAAACGTCGGCTAAACTCACTTGGACTCTCTGGAGGGTTATCTTCACTCGAGATGGTTTAAGTGGAGAAACTTGCACCGGTATATTTCATTAAGAAGGTTGTCGG
Organism: Pinus albicaulis; assembly: GCA_034641835.2. Classification (NCBI taxonomy): domain Eukaryota; kingdom Viridiplantae; phylum Streptophyta; class Pinopsida; order Pinales; family Pinaceae; genus Pinus; species Pinus albicaulis. The sequence goes on from CM076575.1 coordinate 2,061,358,151, forward strand.
GGTAACTGTTCCAACCGCCATTTCTGCATTGAAATACTATGATGTTGGACTTCATCACCAACTAGTGTTTTTAGTGCGGGAATTTACTGTTTGTGACTAGTTTGATCTCTTAGATTTTATAGGCGTGTGATCATTTGTTTGTTTCTTAGCAACCTTAAGAATTTTTTATTGAGATTTTCTTTGATTGCGTGTGTTAAAAGTTTTAATCGTGGCTGAATTACCGAGACGATCACGCAGAACTCAGGAGAAACCTCCTGAGTACACACCAAGCCAATTAGAAGGACTTAAATCTTTGATACCAAATGTGATCAGTCGAACTGGATTAACGGAACAAGGAGAATCATCTATAATCCCTCATCCTGATTTCGAAGTAGATCAATCTCAAGTGGCAGAACATATTTCACAAATGATTTCAATTTCCGAATTAACCGAAGTTGCTTCTACAACAAGTGAATTATCACTTGAAGAACCTAAAATTTCTGAACCGAAAACTAAACTTGCTACATTAGAACCTACTTTAGAATTCACTACTCCAATTACTGATTATCCTAATTCACCCAGAGTGAAGAATCTGATCACAGAAGGTCTTCCTCCTGGTATTATTAGTATTGAAGAAATCACTGATACAGAAGAAGAAGTAATTCTCCCTTCAACTCAGGAAAATTTATAACTTAGACAACGTGAATCAATTTTTTACAGTCCTTTTAGATAAGATGCTTGGTATTATTCATTGACATATTTTCTGCAGAACGTAGGTCTTCAGTATTTTCCACCTCGAATACCTTTTTACTCTACACCAATAGGTTATAGACCTCAGATAAACATGTCAGGTGAGTCATTTATGCCAAAAACATTTCTCTATGGTGGTCTGTCTGTTCCTGCAGGCCATTAGTCGCTCTCTGGTACATGCTCAGGAGCATATCCTTTTTCGAGCAAACCAATGTCATCATCTGGCCTGAATGAATCAAATACTGGAACTTCGAACAATGATAAATTTTTTATGATGTCTGGAAATATTTCGAACCTCGCATCTCAAGGTAGTAATATACAGCCTCGGGGGCAATCTCAAAATAGCCAAATATAGCCTACGGGGAAACCCCAAGGAAAATACATACCTCAAGGTCAACCCTAGGGACAATACATACCTCAGGGTCAATATCAACCCTAGGGAAAGTACATGCCTCAAGTACAATATCAACCTCAGGGACAATACATACCTCAAGGTCAGTATCAACCCCAAGGTCAATATCAACCTCAAGGACAGTATCGTGCTCAAGGATTGCAACCTCCTTTAGCACAACAGTTCTATCCAGAACAAAAAATGTTACAAGGAGGTGGAAATTATCCAGTTAATTATCAACCATATGTTCAACCTAGTTATGGGCTGTCTTATGTCCAACCTTCAATGGGACCCTCGTATCCCGGAATAGTGTGGGATCCATCACAAGTTCAATAGAATTTACAACCAAATATGCAAGTAACTTATTATATAGAAGGATAACCTGTTGGTTATAATCAACCCCAAAAACTAGTCTAGCCTTCTATTCCAACACCTGCATCTGGTCCTATTCAGCAACCTGGTCCGAGTACACCTACTACTCCACCAAAAACAACTGTTCAAAGTCCTGTTCAACCTATCACACCTATTCCTGCAGTGTCTACAGTTCCTGTTACATCTTCCCCTCAAACATCGATACAAATTCCTCAAGTTTATATTCTGCAGTCTGGACCGACGATTCAGACTACTGTTCAGATACCTGCAGGACAATCAGGTACAAGTACAGTTATAACGAGTCAACCTCAATTTACTTATCAACAATATCAAGGGCAGTACCAATACGGACCTGTTCACAAACTCCAGTCTACCCACAACAATCGTACCCTAGATATACATATCAAACACCTGTTCAACCGCAGTATGGTCTGGTTAATCCTGGTTATCCAGGAGGTAATATGATTCCAAATGCACATCCTATTCTAGGTTATCCTAGATATCCTCCTCCTAGAACTAGTTTAGTTTCACAAGGTTATCCACAAGTCCCTACCCGTCGATTTCCGTTCATAACAACTTTGGATTTACCAGATTTGTCTCACCTTACAAATGATCCCATCTACGATCATCCATATTGGCCACCAATTCCTCATAAGTTGCCCAATGAAATTCCGAAATTTGAAGGAAAATCAGGAGAGAATCCTTCCAACCATATTATGACTTACCACCTTTGGTGCGCATCTAACTCTTTAATTGATGATTCTATTAGACTTAGAATTTTTCAGAGAACATTAATAGGATTAGATGCTAAGTGGTACATTGAATTACCACGAGGCTCGTTTAACAACTTTAACACCTTGGAAAATGCCTTCTTAACTCATTTTCAGTTTCCAGTTAGATACGACAATGGCACGGAATTATTAATTTCGTTAAAAAAATCTACATATACATATATATCAGATCATATTCATGAATGGAGACGTAGAAGACGTTTGGTAAATTTTTTATCCGGGATCAAATATTAGCATAATGGTTTGTTAAATCATTACTAACAAAAATAACTGAAGATGTAGCTAAAGCAGGAGTTGTCACGGAAGAACAAGTTATTGCTCAAGCTCAATATATTGACTTGGTATATACCCAGTCAAGTACTCTATATGAGAAAATCCCTGATTTACCACGACCTAGTCAGTTAATTGCAACTCCTTCAGGTCTCATGCCGCTGATGGTGTAATCGGTTCAGTTGCTACAATTAAAAACAAGAAGAAATCTTCAAAGGTTACTTCTCCTATAATAGATTTACCCGATTCACCAAAAGGAGAATCTTCCTTGGAAGCTACTACTAATATTCACATTGTAGATTCATCTACTAAGTCGAAATCAGGAAAAAATAAAAAATGGAAGAAAAAGAATAAACAGACCTCATCTCCTAAGGAAAAAACTAATAAAACTGAATCAACTGATGACAAATGGAAACCTCGTTATCCTTGTCTTATCTTTGACGAGGAAATTTCACCAAGGAATGTCCACATAGGGAAGAAGTTTCTAAGTTCGTCAAAGGTTCACCCACTCCTGCTGTCTTGAAGGATCCCTTTCCAATTCAAGATAGTAAAATGATTGAATCTTATTCTACTCCATTAGAATATATTTTGATGGTTGCAACTCGATCACAAGATTACGGTATTAAAAATCCCGTTACTGGTAAAGAAGTAGAAAATTATAATTCTACGCTAGCTGCATCTACTTCGGTTTCTGATCTGCTTCACACCGAGAAACCAAATCCTGACTTAGTAATAAAACCGCCTCCTAAAGGTGTACTTCGTAAATCAGCTTTCAATCCACGTACGAGAGCTGTTAATAATTACAACATTGTCGAAGATTTGGCAATTTCCCCTTTAGCAATGTCGGCCTTGGAAGTGCTGCAATCATGTCCAGCACAAAGGAAATTACTATTGTCAGTTTTAGGAGCCGTAGATCTGCAGGATTCAAACCTTATGATCTTTGATCTAGAAAATTTTACACCTTGCCTACCCCATCAAATGGCTTTCTAGATTCCAGTGTTAGTAAAAAACAGATGTTGCTTTCATATTGTGATTGTTGAAGGGGCATCTACGTGTATCATGTCATTGAGTTGTTGGAAATCGCTTGGTTCTCCAACTCTTAACTGATCTTTGACCATCCTAAAAGCTTTTGATGGAAGAGGATTCCATCCCCACGGAATTTTACGGGATCTACCTATAGAGGTCGAAGGAAAAACTGTTAATCTATATGTGGAAGTAGTTGATGCCCCTCTAGATTACAAACTTCTCCTGGGTCGAAATTGGTCTTATGCTATGACTTCAGTAGTGTCTTCTGTCTTTCGGATAATCATGTTTCCTCATCAAGGAAATATTGTGAAAGTCGATAATCTCTCTTATTATTTGTTCGATCCAGCTTCTACGGATAGTATTCAGCATGTTGGAAAAACAACTATTCCTTATAAGGATGTAGGAGTAGGCTTGATTAAAGATTCTGCTTTTTTTGGAATTTTTTATTTGCCTCCACCTAACATACCACGTACTATAGCTAATATCAATATGATTACATCAAGCACTATTCCATTTGATGACGCTTGGATAGTGCCTTTAGAGTCAGAACTAGATTCGTTTGAAGGTACAATACCTTTGAGTCCATTTGAATTAGCATATCAAGCAGTACAGTCATTTTCCAATCCACCATAAACTGTTTCTGACCTTATGAATGTGGTCAATGAAGAATCATTTTCACCTTCAAGCTTAGATATAACATCAATTCTGGGTTCTTTTCAAGAAGTGTTTATTCTGACGAAAATTTACACAATTTTTTGTCAATAGATGATTTAACATGGAATGATCTCCATCATCGGTCATCATGTTTACCTAAGCTTGATATTTTTGAAGATAATTTTCCATCCATTTTGACCACTGATTATGTCAAGGAACCACAGAATCCGATATCGATCACAAATTCAGATTCTAAAGTAAATTTAGGGAATATTTCTTCCACGATTCCTATTGATATATCAGTAAAACCAGGAATTATTGAAAACATTCATATAGGTACTTCTTGTACCAAAGATGAAATTGATATGTAATTGATATGTACAATGCCCTATTTCAAGAATTCTACGACATTTTTTCCTAGTCTTATGAAGAAATGCCAAGAATCGATCCTAAAATTGTTGTTCATGAAATCAAAACATACTCGGATGCTAAACCTATCAGACAAAAATTACATCAAATACATCCATGAAAAGCTGTTGCAATCAAAGCCGAAGTTGAAAAATTACTCCGAGCAGGATTTATTATCCAATCCCTCTCATAGATTGGGTGTCTAATATTGCTTCTGTCAATAAAAAACAGGGAACAATTAGAGTATGTATCGGTTATAGGGATATAAATCGAGCTTGTCCAAAAGACAATTATCCAACCCCTTATATCTATCAAATACTTGACGATTGTGCCGAAAGAGAAATGTTTTCATTTATGGATGGATTTTTTGGTTATAATCAAATAAAAATACTCCTTGCTGATCAACCAAAGACAACATTCATTTGTCCATGGGGAACTTTCGTTTACCGTAAATTACCATTTCGACTTAAGAATGTTGGGGCAAATTTTCAAAGGGCTATGTCCTATGCTTTTCATGACATTAAACACATTGTGAAACCTTATCTCGATGATCTACCTACTCATTCTTTACATAGAGAAGATCATCCAACCCACTTACGAGCAATTTTTATGAGATGTAGGTATTATAAGATTCGCCTGAATCCGCACAAATGTGTTTTTTGTGTACAATTTGGTCGATTACTAGGATTTATCATTTCGAAACAAGGCATTCGTGTCGATCCTTCGAAGGTTGAGGCTATTATCAATTTACCTCCTCCTTCCACACTTCGCCAACTCCAAAGTTTGCAGGGGAAAGTAAACTTTCTGCATAGATTCATTCCTAACTATGCCGAGTTAACCAAAGGTTTTACAAGGTTGTTGAAAAAAAAAATTCTTTTCATTTGGGAAGAAATCGCTGATAGGTCTTTTGATTCTCTAAAACACGTGTTGACCCATGCACCGTTATTGCATCCACCCAATTACAACCTAGATTAATTTTTATACTTAGCAGCCTCTAATTCTATGATTGAAATGGTATTAGTTCAGGAAGATAAATTTCACAACGAACATGTGATTTATTATCTAAGTCGCAATTTGAATTCAACTGAAATCAAATACTCACATGTGGAGAAATTAGCCTTGGCAACAGTTCAAGCTGTCCAAAGATTTTGTCATTACATACTGTTACGAAAAACAATAGTGATTTCTGATTGTAACCCTATGATGTATATTTTGAAAAAACAATTACTATGGGAAAATACTCTAAATGGATAGTAATCCTTCAAGAATTTGATTTAGAATTTGAAAAATCTAAATCAAAGAAATCACTAGTGTTCGCCGAACTAATGTGTGACTTCCCAAATACTGAGATAGAAACCGTGGTAGAACATCCGATCACCGATGAATATTTGTTTCTTATCAGTACTATTTATCCATGGTATGGAGACTTAATCATCTATCTCCAAACCTAAAATTTTAGGCCTGAAATATCGCGTGCACATAGACGAAAAATCCATTTCCAATCCAAGCAATATAATATTGTCGGCGACACTCTTTATCGTCGAGGTGAAGACTCCGTTTTTCGGAAATGTCTTACTCATGAAGAGGCTGAAAAAGTTTTAAATGATTGCCACTCTAGACCTTGTGGCATTCATATGTCTGGGTATGCCACAACCCAAAAGATATTGTGCGCTGGTTATTTTTTGCCTTCCTTATTTAAACATTGTATTCTAACAGTCCGAAAATGCCACAATTGTCAGATCTTTGATCGTAAAATGCGTGCAACACCCGCTCCTCTTCACCCAATAATTGTTGTCAGTCCTTTTACAAAATGGGGCATTGACTTCATTACATGTAACCCTCACTCGGTCGGGGGGCATGGGTATATTATTCTTGTAGTAGATTATTTTACCAAATGGGCCGAGGCGATGCCTACATTTGCGACAGATGGAAAAACTACAGCCACTTTTGTATTCAATCACATGATTGCTCAATTTGGTGTACCCCAAGCTATCATTACTGATCATGGGAGCCATTTTCAAAACATTATGATGACCGAACTAAATGATCAACTTGGCGTGTGCCACGATAGTCCTACTCCATATTACCCATAGGCTAACGGTCAGGTTGAATTTGTAAATAAAGTTTTAACGACCATGATCAAACGGATAATCGAAATCCATAAATCAAATTGGCATACTATGCTTTTCTCAGCACTTTGGGCATACCAAACCTCAGCAAAAACCGCAACAGGTTTCACTCCTTTTCAGCTGGTTTACAATTTAGAAGCTCTGTTACCGATTGAATGCGAAATAACGTCACTCAAATTAGCCATAGAATTATTACCATCTACCTCTGAGGAGGAAAAACACTTTTTAAACTTAGCTCAATTAGATGAGACTAGTTGCACTGCTGCACTAGCTATCGAGGCTCATAAAAAATGAATATAAGCTCAGTATGATAGGAGTGTTTCACCTCGTAATTTTTCAGAGGGTGACCTAGTATTGGTATACGACCAAGATAATGATAAAATAGGAGCTGGGAAATTCGAACCCATGTGGCACGGTCCTTATATTCTCAAGCGTGTGCTTGCAAAAGGGGCCTATGAATTAACTGATTATGACAGAGTCTCTTTAGACAAACCCAGAAGTGGGCTTTATCTAAAGAGATATTATGCTTAAATCTTGTGTGAAGATCTTATTTGTATTTTAGTTAATTTTTTAGCTAGTGTGCCTTAGATTAGAAAAGCGTGCCTAGGTTAAGTTTGTTTTTATTCCTGCTTATCTAGATTACTCTTGATATTGCAGATGTCAACATCCCTTCATATGTTTATTGGCTTTGTTGATGGTTCCTGTCGTAGTACACGGAACATTTCTTCCGCAACCTGGGTTATTTATTCACCCACTGATGAGTTAATATCTATGCATGGGGTAAGCCTTGGTCAAACAACAAATAATATTGCAGAATATAGCGCAGTGATTGAGTTATTATCTGAATCCATTTCATTTGGAATTCGATGTTTGATCATTAGGTTAGATTCTGAACTCATTGTATTACATTTAAATCGAGTATATGCAATTAAAAATCCAGTATTATTGAGATTATTTTTGAAGGTACGTCTCTTGGAACGAGAGTTTGATTACATTGAATATCAACACATTCCGAGAAATTTAAACACATTGGCTGATGCATTAGCTACTAGTATTATAAACAGACATTTGCAACATTAAAACAGTAAATCAAAGCAACATTCGATAAACATGTTGGACAGATAGCCGGAAATAGTAGTAATATCATAGAATAGGGTAATGTTTTCAGAAAATATTACATCGTCCTCGAGTATAGGTTTAAAACACCTTATAATCAGTAAGAATAGTGATGAAAAAAACAAAAATGTCATAGTTTTCACAATCATCCACTATCCGTGGTGGTAATCATGATAGTACACGACATCTCGTGCTACTTTGTTTAGGAATCTCCTAAACTGGCCAAGAACACCAATAACATGTCTCTGAAGATGGAGATGGACATCGTCTATCAAAGTCTTTGGGATGTCCAAAGTCAACCGCTCTAGGTTGTGTTCCAAGTCAGTTAGAATCTCAACCGCCTGATCCTGTGGTGGTGCGACGGGCACTCTTTGCTTCCTGTCGAAGTGATGGAGTGTGGTTGGCTTGCGTGGACCAACATATGCATTTTAAAATTTTTTGTCATCAGTATTGGAATGATTTAAACAAAAACAAAATAAAAAATTAGAATTTAAAACATGTCAAAATGATTCTTACCTGAATCATCCCACTGTGCTTCTGGAGGAAGGGACATCTCTCGAACACCACGAAAATATATCCCGACATATGGGAAATATTCTATAGCGAAGATTTGGTTATCCAACCAATGGAAATAAGTTGGAGTGAAACGAACAATTTCACCTCCCTCACTATGACGGGTCATCAATGCAATCCATCAGACCATCCAAGGCTCCTTGACTCTACCATGATCAACTAAAATAAGCTGAGGGGCAAGTGAAGGAATTCTTTCCAGAGAAAATGTGACAACAATAGCTCCATACCCAAAGTTTTTCAACTTTGAGTTCTTTGCCCTGGTCTATTGGCATTTTACATTGGCCAATACTGCCTCACACCAATTGAAAATGGTGCCTCTGAAACAATCAACAGTAGTCTGCATCTGCAATCTAGTAGCAACATGTGGAGCCGTGCTCCCACATAACCGGGTGATAGTAAATGCAACGACTTTGAGTTCAGGATGGCTGATTGTTTTTATATCAATGTGTTTATCTTTGGGATCAACCTCCTCATTGCAATACTCTTGCTGAAGGCTAGTGACAAATTGGTCACCTGCCCCAGCCCCGAACAAAGAGATTGGTTCACCTCTCTTTGATAAACCAGTAAGAAAATATATGTCTTCCAACTCAATTTCGAGCCGGTGATTCCCAATTATGAAGCAATATTCTTGGACATCTCGTTTGTTTACTATCTAGGTAAGTAAATCTAATTGGGCCCTCATACCCTGAAGAGCCCAAAATTTATACAAACCACATTCCCTCAATACACGTAATGTGGACGGATGTACCATTGCAGCCTCATCAACCTCTTCATGTTCACTTTCTCTCCACTCAAGCAATGTAGATATCCTACAATGGACAAATTGAAAGATTAGAAATGATTTGAGTGAAAAAAATTGGTTTATTTTGGGAGAATCAATATTTTTGTTTTCTTTACGGTGCCTCCGCACCTTTTGCACAAAAACAGTGCATGGATCCGCACGTGTCTTATGCATAAAGTGTAGGACCATGTCAATTTTCTCTTTGAAAAATTTTCGGAGTCCGCAAGTGTCATGTGTATTACCTGCGGACCCCCGTGAGTGAATTTTTGAACATATTTTTCTCCTTAAAAATCAATTTAAGCCCTAAATTAAGAAACTGAATAGACAAAAATGAAGGCGAGGATGATGTGGATTACCTGAAGCTGACGGTTTTCGATTCTAACGGGCGAATTTTCCGTAATCTCCTCTCGAACGCTTTTCATCAAAAGCTCTCAAATTTCACTCTGGAATCAAATGGTAAAAATGATTTAGAAAAACTCCTTTTTATAAGATTTTTTGAATACATGAAATATAATTTTGTTTATTTTCCATTTTGAAAAGTTGTTTTCTGAATTATTTTTATTAATCATAAACATGTATGTTTAATTTTTGAGTTTTTTTGTACAGAATACAGGATTATTTTGGGTAAAATGATCATTTTTGACAAAGGAGTATACTTTTTATCACTTTTTTGAACTCGAGAAAAATGATGAAAAAGTGAAAATTATGAGTATATTTTTATCCCTTTTTCAAACTCGTTAAAACTTACGAAAAAGAGAAAACCATGAGTACTTTTTTATCCCTTTTTCAAACTCGTTAAAACTTACGAAAAAGTGAAATATTGAGTTCTCTTTTAAGCCCTTTTCAGATTCTTTAAACATGAAAATCTCACCGAGTACTTGACTATTCGAACTCGTTAAAGGAAATGAACAGTTGTCCCTTTAGTATAAGTTTACCCCTTTTCCGGACCGAAATGGACTATTTATGAAAAAAGTATACGTTGAATAATCATGGTCAATAGAGTTCTCTCCTATATTATTTTATCCATTTTTGGGCTTGAGAGGCTAAATTTACGAAAAAGTACACCCGCAGAGTTTTCTTAAGTTTTTTCTTCTGACTCCCTAAAATTGAAAAACATCGAGTTTCTCCTATACTAGACTCGTTAAAACTTAACAGTAAAGGACCTGTCAATTTTAAATAGGAACAAACCATTCCTTCTTAGGGTTTGATTTTAAACTAAGTTGGACTCATCCGAAGGATGAGCTTATATAACAAGCAAATTTTATCCTCCTCAAGATTGTCAAAAATAAAGAAGTACTTGCCAGAAATGGTGGGGGAAAAAGAGATAAAATGGATCCAATTGTTAAAATTTTTTTAACAGCAGTATACCATTCTTGAACACGACACTTTTTTTCACACTTCTACTTGGGTTGGGAAAATCCTTTGCCTATCAGTTAATCAAACCACACTAAAAGTCATTAGCCAGTTTCTAGGTATTAGCTTTAGGTCAATTGTCACCAAACCATTTGTAGTGTCGTTATGTGTTCAAGAGGATAGTTCAAACAAACCATTCATCTACAAACATATGTCTCCATTCGCATTGACCATCCCTGAGTCAGTCCTTGAAAAGTATTTCTACAAAACTTGATATAATGGTTTCGTGTCGTAAGATTTCCTACGATGGGTCACTTTCTATCGACGATAGCATATCATCTAGGAAGTTGATCTAGAATCCTTCAGTACCTTGGAATCTGCATGCCTTAAAGGCAGGTTTCTCACCTTCGACGACAAGTTGCATCATTGACCTTCGATCGAATGATTCTGTGAAATGTTTGACTTCATATCACAAATTCACATTTCATAGATTGTATTGAGTACTTTGAGAGCCATTTTCATTATTGGTGGTTTCTCTCACACTTGTTAACAGTTCACATCATTGACTGGTAATCAAGTGGTTTCTACCATGTTTGACTTCGACAAAATCAATCGCATGGATAGAACCGTACTAGTTCGGGAAGCAGAAATCAAGACCCTGGATCTAGTTTCCACCATCCAGGTTGCGAGGAATTTTATTATTCATTATATAGTAGACTATTCATGATAGATGGCTGCGTCCATAATGTGTCTACTATTGATGTAATTTATATATCAGAACATTTTAGTTAAGTTTTGATTTAGTTAGTTGTTGTTATGAGTATGGGAATGCCTACCTCAGCGATGATATCTATATATATATGTTTGCATTGAGTGTTTTTACAGGTTCCAACCGGCATCCACAAGCCAATCCTCGGGATGATAAAGCACTTCACTCTTCGAATTATCTCAGACTTCGCACTTTAGGGGGTGTTAAACACCATGTTAAGGCACACACATGGTGTATGAGGAAAATGAGCACACACACAAGAGACTAAACACACAATGAAGGATAAGCGTGAGGCTTTCTTCTTTTCCATTATACAAAGATGTACATTTATAGTACAATGGTGTGACTCTTGGTTTCATCTTCCAAGGTCACTTGGACTCCATTGTGACTTTTCGCATTCCACACCTACCCATGTAGGATTAGGTGTTCCAACATCCCCCCTTAATCCGAAGGGGTATGTGTGAGTCCAAGAAAAGAGTTGTAATACAAATTTGCAAAGTATACATGGCAACACTTGGGCTGAATCAACTCTCTGAAATGTTGGAAAAAAGAGGTGGTTTTAGGATGACCACAAACACTGGAACGCAAAACTTGTTGCAGTTCCCGGAACTCTTCCAAAACTGGCAAGAAGCTGAAGGCTTCTGCTAGAGGAATTGTCCCTCATAAAAAGGGAGACCTTCGACCTAAAAGAAGGGAGGTCTACGACCTGTGGTGGTTTTAGGTTGTCCACCAACCAAAGATGATGGTTTTAGGTTATCCACCAACCGAAAATGATGTTTTAGGTTATCCACCAACCAAAGATGATGGTTTTAGGTTATCCACCAACCGAAAATGATGGTTTTAGGTTATCCACCAACCAAAGATGATGGTTTTAGGTTATCCACCAACCGAAGGTATGCTCATGGGCATCCGTATCTCTGGCTACATCTTTGAATCCGGAATGACGAATTGTGGCTCAGGCTCGCTTGAACTGCTGTGTCTCTGGCTACAACTCTGAACATGGAATGAGAGATTGTGGCTCAGGCTCGCTTGATCTGGCGTCGAAGCTTGTACATGACCACCATTTTCCCCCCTGTCAGGGACAAGGTGAGATGATGGCGAAAACTCAACTGCAAGTTTGCTCAATATCTGTGAACAAGTTCTAACATGTGTCGTAAACATCTTCTTGGCTGCTGATGCCCATTGCCAAGAAGCGATCCATCCAAGATGAATCTTGGTTCTTACAGGAGGCTTGTTTCTGAAGCATCTGTCTGAAGAATGAGTGTGCCGACCACAGTGCTTGCATGGATGAAGATCAAAACAATGATCTTTCATATGGCCAACTCGATCACAGTGTTGGCATTTCTCAATCTGTTGTTGTTGTGGAACAGGAGCATGGTCTGGAACAGTTGTAGATGAACTGTCATACAAGAATCCAGCACTCTGAAATCTGATGGGCTTTGTGTAGGCTGGAATATGAAAGGACACATCCTTGTCATATCCAAGACCAGCACTGTGCTTGTTGTGGACAAGCTCTTCCCAAGGTCTGATGATGGGCTTAGGAAGTGCATGTTGAACTGTTGCATCTGCATGTACATATGCTCTAGTACAAGGAACTGAATGTGAATCATCTGCAATTTTATCTTCTTTCTTCTGATGGGAGTCCTTCTCAATCTTCTGAACAGAAACAGGTTCAAAATGGTGACTCTTTTGCTGAAGTTCATCTTGTTGAAGCTGAGTTTCCAACTGCAAAAACTCAATCTTTTCTTGTGCATCTAGCAAACAACTGTGAATATTACAAAGAGCATCCTTGCTCATTTTTATCATGTCATCAACATTGGAATGAATGAGGTCATTCAACAACACTAATGCCTCATTGATTTTAGTCATTTCAACAACTTAGGCTCAAAAAATGAAAGGGTGTCGGCTTCAACCGAAAATACACCCGTTTACAATGTGATTCAACAAATACAAATGACTGCAAATAATTCTCAAAGTACAAGATCTGCTCCTCAAATGAGGGAGGGCAATCAACAATGACTTACGTCAACAACTCAAATTCACTGATTCCAACTATGAATGAAGAGGCAAATTCCACTCAAAATACAATGTCAATGCAATACAATATCTCTGCAAAAATATTTTGTAGATGTGTAGCTGAATTTTTCTTCAAAGAGCTATTTTGCAATGATGGAAAACTTGTCTTCTCATGTAAAATTCTTCAGAAAATCACTCTCTTATATATGCCCCAAATCATAAAATGTCAAATCTGCAATTTTCTCTATGTATAGTCCATCTGCTCACATGTCATTTCCTCTTTTTCTGCTGTTCATATTCTCTCTTTCCTTTCTCTCTACTGTTTTTTTTTAATTAATTAAAAATTAATTAAAAAATGAATTAATGGGAATTAATTAAAATAATGGAAAGAGGGATATTTATTGAAATGGGAGGGGAGGGAAATATTAAAATGGGATTAAAAAAAGGGATTATATAAAAATGGAATGTGGGAACGAATTTAAAAGTGAAGGGGGCTATAAAAAAAAAATTAAAAATATAAAGAATGAATTTAAAAAGGAGTGGGTGGTATTTTAAAAGTTTTAAAAATTAAAATATGAAACCAAAATGGTGGGGGGGGCGGGGAGGAGGGGGGGGAAGGATTTATTTTAAAATGGGTGGAGGAGTTTTTAATAATAGAAAAATTAAACTGGAAATGAAAACCAAAATGGTGGGGGGGGGGGAAGGATTTATTTTAAAATGGGTGGAGGAGTTTTTAATAATAGAAAAATTAAACTGGAAATGAATCTACGTAAGGGAGGGATGGAGTGAAGTGGGAGGGGTGAGAGGAGTATGGTAGGGGTGTTGTGCGTAGATAGGAATGAGAGGTCTGCGTAGAGTGGGGAGGGGGTATAATAGTGAAGGGAGCCATGTATTGAATGGAGGGAGGGACGTGAGCTTGAGGGCAGTCGTGTATTGAATGGAGGGGGGACGAGGCTGTGTAAGGGAGCTACCGTATGTGAGTTTGGTTAACGTAGATAGGGTAAGCAAGGTGGAGTGTGTAATGCCGTGGGTCGAGTTGGTAAGTGCAGATAGGTATGGGGAGCGCGATGTGTATTGGAGAGGGGGTTAGATATGGCGTGGGGCATAGTGGCGTATGCAGTTTGCAGATGGGTAGAAGAGTGCGTAGGAAAGGGAAGGGGTGGAGATATAAGGGGGTAAGGGCTATGCCGTGTATTATAATAAGAAGGGGGCGAAAGGCCAAGAGCAGTAATTTTTTTTTATTTTTTTGTATTTTTTAATTTAAACAACAGAGTAGAATAGAGGCTTTTAGAATTGCAGCAGATTTTTTTTTTTTCAAATATACAGCAGAAGCAAATCCAGCAGCAGCAGAAAGTGCAGAAATGAGGGCAACTTCAGAATTTTAGTCTTCAAAACAACAAATTTTTTCAAATATACAACAATCTACTCCATTGCAGAATTTAACAGTATTCAGAAACCCAGAAACTTGCAGAGATTTTTCATTGAAAAACTCAGAAATTTTTCTCTCAGAAACCCTCTTTAAACAGTGTTCCAGCAGCTCTTGAAAATGCAGATTTTGATAAGCAGAAATTGCAGGAAAACATTAGAATGAAAACCTTCAGATGGGCAGTGCTGCCTTTCTCCAAGCCAATTTCTGATTGCTGGGATTTTGAATGCTGATCCTTCTCAAAACCGACGCTGCTCTTCTTCAAAACACCTCTGAATGGTGGCAAAAACTATGCTGCAGAAAATTTGAGTGCTGCAAAAATGTCAAGAATTTTTGCAGATATGCACAGGCCATACACACAAATGGCTCACTCAATTTGGATCAGGGCCAGCAATCGCCCGCTCTGATACCATGTTAAACACCATGTTAAAACACACACATGGTGTATGAGGAGAATAACACACACACAAGAGACTCAACACACAATGAAGGATAAGCGTGAGGCTTTCTTATTTTTCCATTATACATGATGTACATTTATAATACAATGGTGTGACTCTTGGTTTCATCTTCCAAGGTCACTTGGACTCCATTGTGACTTTTCGCATTCCACACCTACCCATGTAGGATTAGGTGTTCCAACAGGGGGAAACATGTTACACATTATTTTGTCACCATGACATTTTATTGTCCATATGGGTTCATCAACACCTATATAATGCTCCCTTATAAGTCTACAACCCTAAAGTTTCTAAACCAAGTCCTGAATTTGGAGAAAATCTTGTAAAAATCATAAAAATACTTGTACCGCACTTTTCCTTAGATTTACCTGTAGCACCGCATCCTTTTGCTCCCAAAACTGCGGAGTGGACCGCACGTTTTCTTCATTAAAAGTGCGGACCCCTATAAAAGGTAAATTGAAGGCGAAAGTAAATTCTAGAAGCCCGGCTGGTTGAATATTCTCCTAGCTGGAAGCTTCTAGAATGCGTTATCCAGTCGAAACCTTACTCCCTCCATTATCATGAACATTCATTCCTTCATAAAAGGAGCCTATTCCTTGGATTTTGGAACTTAATCCCTTGATAAGGGGATTTTATCCCTTCTATTTTGGAGCTGTAACCACTTTCCTTCTCCTATAAATCGAAGCTTTGGTTCAGTCTCAAGGGTACATGCTCACATATGTAAAACTTCTCTATGAATTTTGTATACACTTAGTACTTGCTTTGTACTTAGTACTTGTATTAGAGAAGGGAATTGTTGAAGAAACATACTCTTTTTGCTAGCTGTGAGAACGATTACATACTCGTAGTTAGACTGGTTCAAAGAGTTGAAGGGCTTGTCAGACCAAAGGAAAACGCTTGTTCCAGACCCCAGAAGGACCTGCACGACATCAAGGCAAACGCGGTTGTAAGATTCCTTATTTTATTAAGAGATAATACAATTGGATCCTGTTTTCTCAATAAGTTGTTTATATGTTTACTTGAATGACTTATTTCTTAAATTCCTTTATCATTAAGATAGATTTGTGATTTGTGAATTAGTATATGTTGCAAGTGATTTTGATTCTTTTCTATGTTTTTTTTTGCAGATCTCGAGAAGTGACTGATTGGAGCAATGGAAAGAAGAATTCAACTAACATTGGACCACAAGTAGGTCCTCCCTTCGTCATATAGAATTATAAATCATATATAATCTAGAGAAAGTAGTTTACATTTGTCCTGTTTGTTTCTAGCTATCCTTGTGATACTAGGGAGATCTTTCTTGTCTGCAAGAATGATTTATCCACCTAATAGTTTCAGACCTCCAAATGAATTTGGGTTAGGTAAACCAACTTCTGGTTGGTATGAGGCTCTTTGTGATTCATATAGAGGTTTCAGACCTCTGGGCTGAATCTGTCAGTCGGGAATTATGTCTTTATGACTGACCCACTACTGTTATGAAATAAAGAAGCCAACAAAGCAAGTTACAGCGGGACGACACACAATGTTTGGATTACACAGGTGGATGGAGTTCTCCTTAGTTGAGAAGGAGTTTTAATTTTGGACAACTAGGTCCAAACTCCATGTTGTCATGCTCAGATGAAGATGCCAATATTTTTATTGGACTCCTCTTTCAGAGAGGTGCAATATCAATCTAAAGATCATCTTGATCCGATGAGAAGAACATTTATTTTGAATTTATTCAAAATATGTGCAGGTCGGCCTGAAGGTTTTGTGCCCCAGCAGTTGTGTCACACACCCTCATTGATGGATATAAATTGGTCAACTTTGGAGGACATTTTCACTCATCTCATCCTCACACATTTCTCTCTCCTCATCTAATTGGTTCGATCACCTTGGAGGTCCTTCTCTTCACACGTGAGAAAATTTTAGCAAGCAATTTTTTCTGTTTTCGGCCTAGGGTTTTTGCAATAGCATTTAATTTGGTCAATGAGAGATCAAATTGACCTGAAACTCTCCCTTTCATTCGATTTCCTCAATCCACATTTTTTGGCACTATCCCTGAGGCTAGATGCTGACTTTGACTTGGCTGCATTGACCTAGCTGCTGCTACTATTTGTGTTGACCGTTGATTGACAACGTTGACTTTTGGGTTGACTGTTTTGGCTATCCTAGAGGGTTGTGTGACGCTTCTGGTTGGCTGACCATATTGAGACTTTGCTGGTTGAAGCATCCTGCTGACTGTTGTAACGCACCAACACACTTATGTATTTTGGCTTGTCTTCTGTCGATCTACTGGTATGTTCTATCAACAATTTACTTTATTGTTAATGTGATTGTTGACTGATATTGGGATAAAAATTAAAGTTGCATCAAGCATATAAAATCTACAAAAATTTACACACTTTCTCCATAATTTCCATACAATTTTGCATCCTAGTATGAGGATCAGTTTTGGATTGTATTTAGTGCAGCCTGTGGACGCTAATGAGGAAGGGCTAACAAGGAGGTTAGAAGACCTAACTAGTGGGTAGTTTGCACAATGAATATTGGTGATTGGATTAGATTCATATGAAGCCTGTGGGTGCCTTGTGCTAGGGTTAACATGGAGTGTTGATTACCCCAACTAGGAGCATATCTCATGGTGGATGGATGTCATATTGATGAAGACTGTAGCAGCCAAGTGATTGTGTTGACATTGACTGTCAGATGCCCTCATCAGTGGGTAGATGTTGCAGTAGTACATTGGATCCTAGATTTGTGTAATAGATCCTCCATTTTAGAGCAAAGGGAAGATGTGGAGAAGTCTGTTGGCAACCAATAGAAGGGTCTCCTAGGTGTGGGGATACCCTAGCTAGGTGCAGATTCTACAATGTGTATTGGACACTCATGGAATGTTTGAGGGCAGTGTGAGAGTGGAACAAGTGTGGACGTGATTTTTTATTTATGGTAAGTTGGAGGATAACATGATAGTGCTCAAGTTGGAGCCCGGTTTGCAACACCTTGATGGAAAAAAGTAGTCGCTAGAGTGGTAGTTGTTGAGCTCAAGAGTCTAATCAACCAGGAGCAATTTTGAGTAGCCCGATACTTATGGGTGGAGAAGGACTTATACAGTAGATGATGGGTAGTCCTCCTAGCCCGTGTTCATTGTGGGAGATGGAAATCTTGTAGTGATAGGTGGTAGCCCTCCAGGCCCTATGTTGGTCTTCATTGGAGCAACACAGGAAGACCATAGTGGGTTGAAGTCCCTGAGTAGTTGAGGAGCAGCAGTGGGTAGATTGAGATTTATTCACAAGTGGAACTCTGAATAACTCAACAAGAGTCTCGATGTGTTGATGGTTTGGTGGACGAATGATAAATAAGTGAGCAGATTGATAGCCAAGGTTTAGTGGTCAAATGTACTTAGAGAATTGATAGAGGCAAGAGCTACATATTGGGAGCCAAAGGACCGGGAAGGTACAAGGTACTACCGAGAGGAGCTGAGAGAGTTTACTGCATCAGCCAGATGGGTAAACTATCTTGTTGAGGGAAGATTGGTCATCGATGTACTGAAACAAGCCCCGATATGTATCTTGTACTAGTGGATGATTGAGGGCCATTATCCTTGGTACATGATCCCTAGACTGTTGTATTATATGTTGTTTAATAAACGAAGTTGGGTTGAAAAACGTAAATTTTTTTCTAGATTCTATGCATGTCTTGTTGAGATTGAAACAAGATGATGATCTTAGTGAAAAGAGTCGCCTTCACTAAGTGGGCCCACAAGCTATTTTTGGCACAAAGTCTATTTTTAGACTATGTCTATTTTTAGACATGTCGATCATATTCTATGAGTTGCAGGATGCTATTTGTGGATGGTTGGTCAAGTTGGAAAAATAGATGGACTTCTATTTTTAGACATATTGGGCAGAATCTATTTTAGATTGCCAGTCTAAAAATAGATATGTCGAATATTATTAGCTCTTAATAATATTTGGACTATAAACATTATCTTATTCTCTTGGAGCACTTCAGTTAAGTGCACAGATGTGGCACAGGAGCTGACAGAAGGAATTACACTATTCCTGAGGGTTAAGTGGAGCTATTGCATGGATAATTCAGTTAGAACTCATGTGACAGAGTTTGGTGGAGTTGTAGAAGTATTTGGTGGAGTTGTGTTCAGTTTAACTCAGTTAGACATAGTTGAGCTAGTTGTATCTAGTCTAGCTGATTGATACACTAGTAAGAGTGGTGTGAATTAATTATTAATTAATTCACTAAATATTAACTCATTAATCAACTGAAGAATACATCATTTAACCACAGTGCTTGGATAGTTTCAGTGGAGACCAGTGGAGAGGTAGGTGAAAGAGCAGGTTGACTATCGGTTGTGACTATAGTGTTGCATGTTTTGCAACACACAGTGATTGGAGATGCCAATGAGGATTTTTCCGTGCAAGCCAGGTGGATGGGAGTTCATTCAGAGCCATTCTTCAGCATGGATTGCATAGTAGAGGCAGGCTAGTAGGTGGCAGAGATCGGTTCATGAATTTGCTAGATCAAGACCTGATTAGTGTGTAGCGATTGTATTGTACTGAGAGATTGATATGATCAGACTTGTATGAGGATTGTTACATGATATCTATGAAATATATTATATATATATATAGTTGGGGTTTTCAGCTTTAAGCTTTCCCATTAAAACACTGTGTTCATATGTGTGATTTTTTTATGGTTCCAATGTGTGCATGCAATTGATTTAATTTCCGCATGTGATGATCAATAGTAGAAGAGATTTTGTATTGTGCATGAAGTTAAAATAGTGTGTGATCAGGAGAATATTGGATGTATAACGCGTTAGTTATATGATTTTCTACATGGTATCAGAGCTATATTGATCATTGGAGCAATTGCAAATCATTGAAGTGGTTGAGTTTTGTGCTGGTGGAATTTGAATTTGCATCAGTGTTTTCTTGGTGTCGAAGTTGAGATGTGTTTCAACAGATTACGATTGGAGTATGCCCTTGAGGGAAACTCGAATTATATTGCATGGAAGGACATGATGGAGGCAGTGTTGGAGGATAATGGGTTGAAGGAGTTCATGGATGCAAAAATTCCAAAACCTGCTTCTAGTGATGCTACCGTACTCGATGCATGGCAAAAGAAGACAACAAAGTGTCAAAGGATTCTGTTGGAAGGTGTGAAGGATCACATAGTGTCCAGCCTTCATGGTAAATATTCTCCATTCTTGATGTGGAAAGCTTTGACAGACTTGTTCCAAAGTAAGAGCGACCAGAGGAAGTTGGCGCTCAAAGATAAACTCAAGAAAATAAAAATGGAGAAAGGCGACAGTATACCCAAGTACCTCACGAAGTTTGTCCAGTGCAGGGATGAGCTAGGAAGTGTGGGGGTTACTGTAGATGAAGAGGAATTGGTGAGCTTGCCTCTCCTTGGGCTTCTGAAGAGTTGGCATTCCTATGAGGACTCTGTCAATGGTCAAGAGAAATTTCCAAGATGGGAGCAAATTTGGTCGTATCTTGTGTAGGAGGAGATAAGGCGGAGTACCAGGGATGGATCTTCATCAAAGAATGAAGATGAAGAAAATTGTGCTTTGGCTACCAAATCAAAGAAAGGGAAGGGAAAGAAAAATCCTTCTTAATCTGGTGCGAAAGGTAAGAAGCAGGACATGTCCAAGGTGAAGTGCTTTCACTGTCACCAACACAGACATTACACCACTAATTGTCCACAGAAGAAGAAAAATAAGTAGGCTGCTGGATCTGCAGCTGGAGAGGCCTTAGCCTCGCAGTTTGAGCTAGATTTTTCACTGATCACATGCTTGGTCTCAAGTATAATGGGATCTGTGTGGTTTCTTGACAGTGGTGCATCATTCGATATGACTGGAGACAAATATTTGTTCAGTGATCTGGATGAGAAGGATCTTGGAGTGCACATCGAGATGGGCGATGATGGTAGATACAGTGTGACCCGTATCGAGACCATTTCATTTGAGAAGGAGTTTGGTAAACCCTTCATATTAAAGGATTTCATGCATGTTACAGGATTGAAGAAGAATCTGATCTCTGTGGCGATGTTGGAAGACAAGGGATATGATGTTGTCTTTAGCAAGGGAAAGGCTTTCCTGCGTAGTAAGGCAACTAGTGAAACCCGGAGGATAGGGGTTCGAGTTAATAACCTTTATCAGTCGCAGGTAGATGGCTACGCAGAAATGGTAGGTAAAGTAGAAGGAGTGGTGAGCCGGGATGAGGGAGAGCTATGGCACAGGAGATTGGGCCATCTTCACCATGGATCTTTAAAAATTTTGCAGCAGATTTCTACTGGGCTTCCCAAGGGTACACTTGCACAGTAAGATCAATGCAAGGGATGTGATTTGGGAAAATTTGTGAAAGCCACCTTTCATGAGAAGGATAGTTGCGCCACGATGATCCTTGAGAGAATTCACATAGACGTGTGTGGACATTTCTCAGTAGCTTCGACAGAAAATCACATGTATTATGTGATCTTTGTTGATGATTTTTCTCATAAGTGCTGGATCTTATTCATGCAGAAGAAGAGTGATACATACTCAAAGTTCTGTGAGTTTAAGGCATTGTTTGAGAAAGAATCAGGGAAGCAGGTGAAGGCTCTTAGGAGCGATAATGGTGGTGAATTCATCTATGGCGAATTCAAAGACTTTTGCAGCGCAGAAGGAATTTGAAGAGAGCTCATAGCGCCTCATAACCCACAGCAGAATGGGGTCATGAAGCGAAAGAACAGAATGATCGTGGGTGTTGCACGGGCGATGTTGCATGATTAGGGCCTTCCTATACACTTGTGGGCAGAAGCATGCAACATTGCGTTTTATGTGCAAAACCGTTGTCCTCATAGAGTACTTGGCATGAGTACACCCGAAGAGGCATTTTCTGGTAAGAAGCCTAATATTTCCCATTTGAAGATTTTTGGCTCACTTGTTTACATTCATGTGACTAAGGATGCCAGGAAGAAGCTGGAGCCAACATCAGAGGTTGGGATATTTGTGGGGTACACAGAAACACCCCACAACTATCGTGTGTATTTTCCAGATAGTCGAAAGACTGTTGTGCAACAGGATATCAAATTTCATGAGGAGAAAGCCATGAAGTGTTCGCTTGAGAGGAAGCCACACTTGCATGCAGATGAAGAGCTATTAGTTCCTAAGGATGAGCCTCAGGATGTGGATCAGCCACAAGAGGAGGTTCATGGAGTGGAAGAAACCACTCATGCAGTGCCAACCATTAGAGGGCGGAAGCGCACTACAGAATCTGAGCGACTGAATCAAGATGTAGCGTAGAATGTAGGAGCCCCTACATCACAGCGCAAACAGAGACAGTCACTTGACCGATTTACTGGATACATGGCTCTGATGAGCAAGTGTATCATGACGGAGCCATCCTCTTTCGAGGAAGCTGTGGAGGACCCTGCATGGGTAGATGCCATGGTGGAAGAGTATGATTCGATTTTTAGAAACAGTGCATGGGAGATTTTCCCAAGGCCGGAAGGGAAATAAGTGGTAGGTTTGAGATGGATATACAAAGTGAAGCAAGCAGCTGACGGGAGTGTGGATAAGTACAAGGCAAGATTTTTTGCTTGGGGCTTCTCACAGATTGAGGGGATCGATTATGAAGAAACCTTTGCACCTGTCACAAGGTATTCTTCCATATGGACTATCCTTGCTCTCTTAGCACAGATGGGGTGGCACATTCATCAGATGGATGTGAAGATTGTGTTCCTCAACGGATTCATTGAGGAGGAGGTGTACATAGAGCAGCCTGAAGGTTTTGAGATCTTTAGCAGCGAGTTGCATGTGTGCAGGCTCAAAAGAGCGATGTATGGGCTGAAACAAGCACCTCATGCTTAGTACACACGGATAGACAGTTATTTCACCGGACTTGGATTCTCCAAGAGTGAGGCGGATCCGAACCTATAACAGATTTTGGTGGAGGGTAAGTTGCTGATCATTGTACTTTATGTAGATGATTTGATTTTGATGGGTGATGAACTATTGATACACTCATGCAAGGCTGATCTTGCAAAGGAGTTTGAGATGAAGGACTTAGGCCTCCTTCATTATTTCCTGGGATTGGAAATTTGACAGCGCAGTGATGGAATATTTGTGTCTCAAGGAAAGTATGCCTGGGAGATACTGGATAATTTCAACATGCAAGGCTGCAAGCCTATCGACACTCCTCTTCCTGGTGGTTGGAGGAAAGAGGATGCTACATCGGCAGAGGTAGTGGATGCCACTGTTTATCGACAGTTGGTTGGTTCGCTCATGTATCTAGTCAATACACGACCGAACATATGCTATGCTATTAAACATCTTTCACAAGCTATGGTTAAGCCTACCAAGCTCTTTTGGAGGGCAAGAAAGCATGTATTGAGATATCTCAGAGGCACATCGAGATATGGATTGTGGTACAGACATTTAGATGAGGTGAAGCTGCATGGCTTCACGGATGCAGATTGGGCAAGGATCCCAACGGACAGAAAGAGCACATTTGGAGGGATATTCAGTATCGGGTCTACAACAGTTTCTTGGTACAGTAGGAAACAAAGATCCGTGGCACTCAGTTCGGGAGAGGCCGAGTACATGGCAGCAAGTTTGGCTGCATGCGAGGCTATATGGATGAGGAAGATCTTGGTTGGATTGTTCAGTTCACACTTAGATCCTACTATGATATATTATGATAATCAGAGTTGCATCAAACTCTCGGTTAATCCAATATTTAATGATAGATCTAAACACATTGACATCCGGTATCATCATATCAGAGATTGTGTGTAGCAGAAGATCATGTTACTTTCATACATTCCCACGGAGGATCAGGATGCAGATATCTTGACGAAGGCGCTCACCAAGAGAAAACTCGAATACCATAGAGGCAGGATCGGGGTGGCAGATAATCCCTATCTTGTTGAGAGGGAGTGTTGATATTGCAACAAGATGATGAGCTTAGTGAAAAGAGTCGCCTTCACTAAGTGGGCCCGCAGGCTATTTTTGGCGCAAAGTCTATTTTTAGAAATGTCGATCATATTCTATGAATTGCAGGATGCTATTTGTGGATGGTTGGTCAAGTTGGAAAAATAGATGGACTTCTATTTTTAGACATATTGGGCAGAATCTATTTTTAGATTGCCAGTCTAAAAATAGATATGTCGAATATTATTAGCTCTTAATAATATTTGGACTCTAAACATTATCTTATTCTTTTGGAGCACTTCAGTTAAGTGCACAGATGTGGCACAGGAGCTAACAGAATGAATTATGCTATTCCTGAGGGTTAAGTGGAGCTATTGCATGGAGAATTTAGTTAGAACTCATGTGACAATGTTTGGTGGAGTTGTAGAAGTAGTTGGTGGAGTTGTGTTCAGTTTAACTAAGTTAGACACAGTTGAGCTAGTTGTATCTAGTCTAACTGATTGATACACTAGTGAGAGTGGTGTGAATTAATTATTAATTAATTCACTAAATATTAACTCATTAATCAACTGAAGAATACATCAGTTAACTACAGTGCATGGATAGTTTCAGTGGATACCATTGGAGAGGTAGGTGAAAGAGTAGGTTGACTATCAGTTGTGACTATAGTATTGCATGTTTTCCAACACACAGTGATTGGAGATGCCAATGAGGATTGCGCAGTGCAAGCCAGGTGGATGGGAGTTCATTCAGAGCCATTCTTCAGCAGGGATTGCACAGTAGAGGTAGGCTAGCAGGTGGCAGAGAACGGTGCATGGATTTTCTAGATCAGGACCTGATTAGTGTGTAGCGATTGTATTGTACTGAGAGCTTGATATGATCAGATTTGTATGAGGATTGTTACATGATCTATATGACATATATTATATACAGATATTTGGGGTTTTTAGCTTTAAGCTTTCCCGTTAAAACACTGTGTTCATATGTGTGAATTTTTTATGGTTTCAATGTGGGCATGCAATTGATTTAATTTCCGCATGTGATGATCAATAGTAGAAGAGATTTTGTATTGTGCATGAAGTTAAAATAGTGTGTGATCAGGAGAATATTGAATATATAACGCATTAGTTATATGATTTTCTACATGTCTGATTTGTTGCTACTTATATTCCAATGTGCAAAGTAGTTCTATTGAGATTCTTGGTTTGGTAGCGTCATAGATTTTAATATTCTATCCTAGACCCAAATTTTGGGAAAATAAACATATAAAATAAATCATATGCATATTCCACATATGATAATTAAGTATGCAATTAGAGTAGCGAAAAATGGGAAAGAGGCCACCAATCATATGCTCACAAGTTCCTTGACTATATATTCATGCACAACTTTGAGCCATGTTATTTCCTATGCTTCTTCTTGGTAGTGAAATGAAAAAGGTAGTGTTATAAGGGAATAAAAATTGAGTCCGAAGTCAAGAAAATATGAGGCGCTTAATATTGGAGCTAGCAAGGCTTCACATTCAAAAAATTCGGTGTGAGGTCCCTATATTACAAGACCTTCGAAAATACCCAATTATGAAATTTCAAATTGAAGAGAAGCATAATAGTGTAAGATGTCCACTGTAGAAGACATGAAATGCACAGTAAACACCCTTATCATACTTTCCAAACGCTCTTGGGTTTTTAAACCAAACTAGTGAGAGGCCCACTACTTATACCTAATAAATATATGGAAGTGAAAGATTCAATGAAGATTGGCTTTCAAATTAATACAATGTAAAACATTCCAAACGTTGCTGATAGGGTTGGGGGGGTAGGGCTAGGCTACTTGTTTCAAATTTTGTCATGAAAACCTTGTAAAATATTTATTCACTGGTACAAATTACCACAAGGTTATTAGTAATGCAAGGTGGCTTGAACAAGAAATTTGAAAAGTTGTAGTGACTTTATCTTGCGATCAGGGAGATAGTATGCCATAGGCGATAATAACTGTATATTTAGGGCCATTTTTTATCTTTTATTTTCAACCTTTTAAATGAAGATAATAGACCCTTAGTGGATATGATTGTCTTGAATAGTATGAATAGGGTCATGGTGTCATTTAAATGATCCAGATTTGATCATTATATTTTTTTTCATCCATCTCGATGCTTTCAAAGTGGAAAAAGTGGAGGAATAAGATCTCAAGACCATTTTTACCACCGGGACCTAGTTTGGAAAAACATGGTCTAAAGCATTTTGGGAGAATTTTGAGGCATAAAGCAACATTTTTTGGGGGTAAATATTTTTTTTCTTTAGCCCAACACATTGTTAACGAATCACATCAATTGGAGTTCAGATGCGAAAATTATGCCACTCAAAAGTTGACCTTCCTGTTTTCACCACCATAATTCAAGAGGATATGATGTTAGCCCCCATTATACATGAAAAGGGGCTAGAAACATGATTATGATGAAGAATATCCTAGAAGATTCTATATTGTAACTCTGGTTAAGATTTCATGTAGTCAAACCTAAACATGAGTAGGCTATCGGGTTGTGTTATAATCGAGCCACTAGGAGGAAAAATGGGTTCCATTATTTTAAGTGCATTTGTTCCATTGTTGAGAAAAAAATAGCCGAGAGGGATAATATATAGAGAAAAAATAGAGGATTTTTGCACTGTAGTATCCCACGGGACATATTCCATACTTCTTTATATTCGCGGACATTTTATATTTAAAGAAAGAGAGCAAAGTGACCTCACCTTCCAGCTCAGTTTCTCTCCCAAAAAGGTTTCCTAGGGCATGTATTGTGTTAAATGTGTGTGAGAGATTTATTTAAATATTCTCTATTTTCTGCACAATTTTGAATTTACGTGCATGCACTATTAATAATTTTCTACATATTCAAAAATCTAAAAAGAAATAAAACCGTAATAGTGTATAATTTCATATTTTAAATATAGTTTTATCACATTTATTGTGACGAAATGTCCAATGGAATATCCATGGAATTTTATGAATCATTAAAATAGGGATTGTGTAAGCTAGATTCAAACATTTAAATGCACACTCTCTTAAGAATGTACAACATTCCTAAGGTGATGAACCACATTGGTTGGTTTGAAACACGTCGACAAAATATACTTAGATGTGATTATGACCAAAAGATTTTATATACATTTTATGGATCACAGAAGCCAAATTCCTAATAATGTACAACATTGTCGAAAGAGCCTTAGACTTGTGTATCAAAAATAGAATAGGGAAATGACCTAGTGTGAGACCTACTTGCAAATGGGAGCCACTATTTTTACAATGTCAACAAAAGAAAAGTGAATGATTCAAACTCTCACAAATTGCATGCATTTTCCATAGGTAAGTTAAATAAAGAATGTAGGCTCTTTTGCATGTGGAGATGACATTAACCAACATAGGGATTGTGATATAGGAAAAATGACGTGTAATGGATTTGACCCCAAAATAATACAAAACAAAACTGATATTTTTAGGATTACTTGCTAAGAAATCCCACAATTTCTCAAAATTGGAGCAAGAACAAGGAATACCTTAGTTTTAGTGCTTATATGGTGCTTGAATGCAGTTGAAATTAGTTGTTATGCTAGGCCAAGGTTTCTTTTTGAGATTAAACATAGTTTTTGAAAGTTCTCTGAGCTCTCTAACCAATTCTTTCTATCAAACTACAATGACAACTATTGTTATGAAACTAGCTCCAAAAATAGAAGAAAAGAGAGATCAACGCCTTAGAAATCAGCCACTTCGAGGGGGAAACCTCTAATACATTACATAAATGAACAATTCTTGGATGTTACAAATGACAAAACCTCCTTTCTATATATAGGAGTCCATGGGGCCACAATGTAATCCTAGCCAACCTAACAATAATAAAGTGAGGGCACATTAATAAAAATATTGGGGTTACAAGGGTACAAAAATAACAATAAGGGGGTTACACTAACAACAATAAGGAATTATACTAGCAATATAAGGACCTAACATGCTCCTCTCCTTCAAAAAAGTGTTGTCCTCAACGCTTGAGTAGCTCCGGGTGATTTTGTATAAAATTCTCATCCTCCCATGTAGAATCTTCAGTGGGTAAGTTCTTCCATTTGATGAGATACTCTGAAATTGATCAATTTCGTAGCTGTCGAGTTCTTGTTTCCATGATTGCTTCAGGTTCCCATATGGTTTTTCCTTCCTCATCAAGTTATGGAAATATTGTTTGAGCTGGAATTTTGTCCCCTATAACCTTTTTTAAGCATGAAACATGGAAAACTGGATGCACTCGCGAAGAAGCATGAAGCTCCATTTTGTATGCCATAGTACCAAACTTTTGCAACACCTTGTAAGGACCATAGTACTTTGGCAATAATTTATTATCCTTCTTAGCTTGCTTGAGGGAATTTTTTTTTGTATGGTTGTAGCCGTAAAAATACCTAGTCTCGCACATCAAAAATTATCTCACTACGATGTTGATCTTCCTGTTGTTTCATTCGATTTTGTGCCAAATTTAGGTTATCCTTTAAGAGTTGGATAACTTCTTGTTGATGCTCAAAGTGATCCTCCACTGCTTGAACCCTAGAATTTTCCCTTAAAGAAGATGTGATGGACAGTGGATGATATCCATAAAGTGCCATAAATGGGGTCATTTTTACTGCAGTATGGAAGGAAGTGTTATACCACCATTCAACGAGAGGTAACCACTTTACCCATTGTACTTTCTTATCAGATACAAAACAACGAAGATATCCTTCCAAACATTTATTCAGTATCTCTATTTGACCATCAGATTGAGGATGATAAGATGAGCTATGAGCTAGTTGAGTACCCAAAAAAGAAAATAATTCCGTCCAAAAATTTCCTGTAAAAATGGGATCTCTATCACTTACAATAATCTTCGGGTTTCCATTTAGCTTTTTAATTGTTTCCATAAATGTAGTAGCAACTGTACTTACTTTAAATGGATGAGATAATGCACAAAAGTGTGCATACTTGGTAAGTCTATCAACTACCACTATGATGACACTCCTTCCTTCAGACTTAGGTAAGCCTGTGATAAAATCCATTGAAATCTCCTCCCAACGTTGACTTGGAATGGATAAAGGTTGTAGAAGACCTGGGGTCTTAATTGTCTCAAATTTATTTTGTTGGCAAGCCAAACATTCCGCCACAAACTTTTGAATATTAGATTTAAGGCCATCCAAAAAAAATTATTTCTTCACCCTGTGGTAAGTTTTAAAAATCCCGAGTGTCCTCCTAAAGGAGAAGTGTGCAATTCCAAAAGAATATTTTGTTTTAGTTGGGAATTCTTGCAATTATATAAGCGATCTTTGTACCATAAGGAATAATTTTTCCAACTAAATGTATCAGATGTACTAGGATCTTGTTGCAACTTTTGAATGAGTGTCCACACTTCTTCGTCCTTCTTCCATTCATCCCTTGCTTCGGTTATCCAATTTGGTTGGATAATAGAAATGTCACAAAGCAATGCTTCCACCTCTTCATCCTTTCTTGAGGGTGCATTTGCAACAACATTTTGCTTCCCTTTTTTGTAGATTATTTCAAAGTCATAACCCAACATCTTTGTCAACCATTTTTTCTGCTCTTCTAAAGATAGTCTTTATTCCAAAAAGTGTTTAAGACTATCATGATTAGTTCTTACCTTGAAGTGTCTTCCCATTAGGTAAGGTCTCCATTTCTTTAGTGCAGATTGTATTGGAAACATTTCATTCTCATAAATAGACTTTTGTAATACTTTCCTTTGATTGAACGACTTTCAAAAGTAATGGGTCTTCCTTCTTGCATTAAAACAACACCAATTCCATTTCCTGAGGCATCACATCCCACAATAAATGTTTTTGTGAAGTCTGGCGTAGCTAGGACTAGTGCTAGGCACATTTCCCCTTAAGATGTTCAAAGGCCTTAGTTGCTTCATGAATCCACGAAAATGAATCTTTCTTCAATAATGTTGTTATAAGTGCTGCTATTATCCCATAATTCTTAACAAACTTGTGATAATACCCTGTTAACCCGAGAAATCCGTGCAACTGATTTATGGTTGTGGGGACTTTCCATTCCTTATTGGTTTTAATTTTGTTAGGGTCTACCTTAACACCCTCATGAGATACAATATGACCTAGATATTCCACCTATTGTACTCCAAAGAAACATTTGGATGTTTTTGCATATATTGTTCCTCCTCCAATAGTTTGAGCACCCTGTCAACATGTTGAACATGATCCTTCCAAGACCTGTTGTAGATTAATATATCATCAAAAAATACTAGC
The DNA here is from genome assembly GCA_034641835.2 of Pinus albicaulis. Taxonomy (NCBI): domain Eukaryota; kingdom Viridiplantae; phylum Streptophyta; class Pinopsida; order Pinales; family Pinaceae; genus Pinus; species Pinus albicaulis. Next base: position 2,061,388,620 of record CM076575.1, read on the forward strand.
ACAAATTTTCTAAGGAAGGGTTTGAAAATGGAATTCATCAACCCTTGAAATGTAGAAGGTGCATTGGTAAGGCCAAAAGGCATGAAAAAAAATTCATAATGACCCTCATGAGTTCGGAATGATGTTTTCAGAATATCTTTAGTCTTCATTCTAATTTGATGATATCCTGAACGAAGATCCAACTTGGTAAAATAAATTGCTCCATGTAATTCATCCAATAATTCATCAATCACAGGAATGGGAAATTTATATTTAATAATGAGCTTATTGAGCTCCCTATAATCCAAAAACATGTGCCATGATCCATCCTTCTTGTGCACCAATACTATTGTAGCAAAGAAAGAACTTTTACTAGGTTGAATTATACCAACCTCTAACATTTTTGCAATCATACGTTCAATTTCACTCTTTTGGACATAAGGATATCTGTAAGGCCAGATGTTTGGAGGAAAAATTCCTAGAATCAAATGAATAACATGATCATGATCACAAATAGGTGGGAGTCCTTTGGGAGTATCAAACACATTGGAATGATTGTCCAAGACTTTTTGGAGATCAGGAGAAATAGATGATTTTGATGTTGGAACTTATAGTGAGCATAATTGTGTAATTACGCCTCATTGTTCTTTCTTCAGAAGATTTTTCATGAAATTAGAGCTTATTATCTTTCCTGGCTTCCCTGGGATACCCCGTAATTCGATTTCCTTTCATTCTGAAAAAAAAAATTCAAGAAAAGTTCTTGAAAATTAAAAGCTACCGTCCCCAAAGATTGTAACCATTGTACTCCTAGTACAACATCATCACCCCCCATTAGGATGGAAAGCATTGGACTATTCAATACATATTCCCCCATGGATAGCTTGATATTATGGCATTTTTGAGATAAATTTATAGTTCCTCCATTTGCAACCATCACTTGACATTCTAGTGCCGGGTATAGGAAACAATTCAATTCCTTGGCTACCTTACAATGAATAAAATTATGGGTACTACCCGAATCAATCAACACTATTACCTTTTTCTTCTTGATATGTCCTTCTATCTTGAGAGTTTGAGGAGTGGTAATTCCTGCCAATGCATTACATGATATGGTCGTACTCATTTCTTCTTCTTCTAGGGTTGCTTCCTGGTGTATATCCACTTCTTTTGAAGTTTCTTATTCATTTTCTTCCTCCTCTTCACAATCTATGTAAAATAATTTCTTCTCAGCACACTTATGACCTTTAGTGTACTTGCTATCAAAACTATAGCAAAGACCTTTTGCTATTTTTTCTTCCAATTGTTGTGGTGTCAACCTTGTAGGTTGTGAAAGTCTAGGAGTAGCAACACTTCCATCTTTATAGATGTGAGTAGTAGGCTTCCTTGTCACCATAATTTTACATTCAATTTGTCTTGCCAACTTGAATGCGTTCTCTAATGAATTAGGTTTCCAAACGCGAACTTCATGTTGGATGTTATCCTTTAAATTCCCTAAGAAGACATCAATCCTGTGTTCCTCTGGAATATAAGTTACCCTTATATTCAATTTTGGAGGTCCTCAATGTGCTCCACCACTGAACCCTTTTGTTTGAGATTTATCAATTGGATAAAGAAGGTGTTGTTCTTTGTATCCTCATAATGTGCTATCATTTCCTCCGTAAAAATTGACCAAGTGACGATTTTTTTACGGGAGCAAAGCCATCGATACCATAAAAATTTATTTTGTTCTAAATGTAAAGATGCAATGCGTACCTTTTGTGTGTTTTTCACATTATTGAGATCAAAATATTGCTCCATCTGTAGTATCCATGTTACGGGATCCTTGCCATGAAAATTCTTCATATCCATATTTGGAATATGGTGGTTCTTTAATCCAACATTACAGTTTATGAAATCACGATTAAAATTTATTTTATTCTCATCATGAGTTTCCTCTACTATCTTTTTTCCATTAGGAATCATTTCTTGTATCAAATTTGACAAACCTTCCTTCAAACCTTTGATTTTTTCTTCCATACCATTCTTCAAACCATCCATCGTAGCTTCCACACCTTTCTTCAAACCATACATCTTAGCTTCCATGCTTTTATTCAAAACATGCATTTCATTTTTTGTTGCTCTTTGTGAGAGCAAAATTTAGTGCACTTGCTCTTGTAATTTTGATAGATCATGTTGCAATTCTTCATCTTCATGAGTCATAGTAGAGTACACTGAGGGCTTAATGGTTGTTTAATTATTTTTAGGAGGAATTTTATAACCCAATAATGATATCTATGCTCAATAGGCCTTTGGAATCACTTAAAACGGATTTTTCAAACAAGACTTATGCAATTTGAAAAAAAACAATACACACCCTTTTCTTGATTTTGAGGAGCTCGATATTGAAACTGAATTATCTCTATTATTTTGGATCTTCAAAATCTGAAATTTGGCCCTGAAGTAGCCCTCTGAATCTTCTTTCGAATGCCATAGGTCTGACCTAATTTTGATTCTTGAAGGAAACGTTATACCCAATCTCCTACGATGACCCAATTATGGGCGAGTTCCGTAGAGCAAACTTGTACGACTTACCACGTGTCAATTTTTCCTCCTTCATCTCTGAAATTGATATTAAAGAAACTACAGTACGTTTACTTGTGGCCACTTTTTATATAATTCCAATCCAATGCTCAGAGAGAGAGTTATGATGATTTTCCTACGGTCGCCTCTTTGAGATGAAATTCGGGAGCCTAAAAAATCCCTAACTTCCACAGACCATATCTCCGAAAATACTGTGAATCAAGCTCTGAAATTTTTCCACAACATTCCTCAGTATTGTGGCTTCTCTTTGTGAAAATTTCAGCATCTAAAACCTCTTAGAAAAAAAAATTATAGTGAAAATTCCACGATGACCTGTTAGGTTAAATTCAGGAGCTTGCAAAAATCCCTAACTGGCACAGATCATATCTCCGAAAATGTTGTGAACCAAAATCTGAAAATTTTCCACAACATTCCTCAGGATTTAGGCTTCACTCTCTAAAAATTTCATCTACTAAACCTTCGTAGAAAAAACGTTATAGAGAAAATTCCACAATGACCGGTTTGGAGCAACAAAACCCTAGAATCCAAAGCTTTGATACCAAACGTTATGAAACCAGCTCCAAAAATAGAAGAAAAGAGAGATCAACGCCTTAGAAATCAGCCACTTCGAGAGATAAACCTTCAACAAATTACATAAATGAACAATTCTTGGATGATACAAATGACAAAACCTCATTTTTATATATAGGAGTCCATGGGGCCACAATATAATCCTAGCCGACCTAACAATAATAATGTAAGGGCACAATAATAACAATATGGTTGTTACACGGGTACAACAATAACAATAAGGGGGTTACACTAACAACAATAAGGGACTATACTAGTAATATAAGGACCTAACAACTACTTAATCCCTTCATATAGGTAATGGCTCGAAGGCTCGAATCCACATTCAAAGCACATCCAATCTCATTAAATATCTCATCTATCAACCACTAAATAACTGTAAAAACAAAACTCATATGCATCATATGATTTAAAAAATTTTATGCCATGTCAAGTATCATATCATATCACAACATATATATCACCCTACATTGACTATTAAATAGATATTTTGACCCTCATGAGATAGAGCAATGCCATATAATCTAATATAATCTTATTTATTTATGCTAATCTTATTATATCCATGTCAACACTATGTATTCAAGGATCCATTCACCAATTAGTAAGCACATTTAACCATATTCAATATGTTAAAGGTTGGGTCTCGAGACTTTAAAGTTCATGCTCAATATTATAATATTTGTTTGATATATAGTGTGCTCCGTTATATTACAAGCTTATAGTTTGGTGATAATTTGATATGATATGGTATAATAAATAATGTTTGTGAGTTAAACACCCATCATTTTTCCAAATGAACCATTTTAAACTTTTACAAAGAATAGAGGCGGGGCTACCAAATTTAAATAAGAAATGAAGTTATAATCCTTTTCCTTTTTACAACTTATGCCCTTTTTTATAGACATATGATTTTCCTTTAATATGAGTTGCTTATGAAACTATGAAGAATTGAACGTAATATTTGTAAATTCTCCCTTTCAGTCACATAATATTTGAATTGGAAGGGATATCCTGACAACTTTCAACTTTCCATAGGGCTAATGCATATTGTACATATGTGATGTAGAGATATGTGTGTCAACCTTTGCACATCAAAATACGGTAGAACTGAAAACTTACCTCCTTATTTCACTACGGGACTAGTGACACCATCTATCATGTTTCAGTAAGAATTTTATTTTTTAGCTTTTTATTCTTTGTTTGTAGGAGGATAATTTATAAAATATTGCAATGATTTGCGCATTTCTAGGTAGGTGTGTCAACATTTTGGCAATTCCATAGGGAGGGATATGGGAAACAAGCTAGACCTCGTGATTTATGGGGTTATTTAATGAATAAATTTTTCAATTGTGAGAAGGGGTAAGCAAGTTGTAATATGGGGGTAGGAAGTAGGGGATACGAGAAGTAGGGATAAGGCATAACGTGTGGTGTTTTTCTACAGGAAAAATACTAGGAAATGAATATCAACATAGCAACATCATCTTGCACAAGTCAAGAGGCATCTTTCCTTCCTGTATGAAAATATTTGTTGATCAAAGGTAAAATATTTTAGCATAAAAATTTGCAAATATTAGGACTTCTATTGATCATATCAGAGAAGGACCTGGCTGTAATAATGATGTAGTTGTTTTCAAGCATGGCTAATGCAATAAAAAAGACTAAAATGGAAAAATAAAATAAAAATAAAAACACAAAAGAAATAAATGACTAGAAAAATACCTTAACAAAAAGAAAAATCAGAAAATAAAATAGAGCTATGTGAAACAAAAGAAGGACAGGTAACTAGAAAGTGAATAAACATAATTTTTTCTGGTAGCATCAGATGTGCTCTAAGTCTCAAAATTTGTAGGGAGGCTAGGACACATGTATTCCATAATACCTAGAAATCATTTTGGGAATTTCCACCCAGAGGAGGTTTTATTAAAATAATTAATTATTTTTTAATGGATGCCTAAGTCTAAAGTTAGGGAATTAAAATAATTAAAGGGTATTAATAGAACTGGGTGTGAATCTTCTATAAAAAGATGAAGATCGAGTCAATATGATCCAAGCCATTGATTAGAATCTAATCTATGTTGTTTATTTCTCAACGAGGAGATTATAACAAGCACTTCTATGGGCATTTGGAAAGACACATCGAGATTAAGAGATCAATTTCTCAAGTGAGAAGCACAACAACTATCGGAGAGAACATCGAGGAGATTTCTTGCAGTGAGGGACAACAAGGGTTTTCTCGTTGGAGATTTCCTAAGTTATGGATACAATGCAGAGAAGGAAGAGAGAGATATAGAATAGGTAGCATAGGAGCCATGCTAGGCAGTGCAGAGGCATTGCTGAGCCAGTAAGGAAATCCACAAATTTTTTGAGGGTCAGATCAGTTCTAATGCCGAAAGTCGGGGTGTGATACCAGAGGGCCAGAGGATCGAGGATCCAGCTAGAAGATTGATCCACTAGAGGGAGTGATGCAGTCCCTATTATTTGTGATGTAGAGATGCACAGAGGCAGCTTGGGGCTAGCCATTTCGAGGTTGGATAAGTGTCTGATCGCCAGTGATAGTGTGAGGTATTTCTCACTAATTTTTTTTCTAGTCATATTCTATGTATTGGATGGCCAGTAAGGCATCCTAGATTTTATTCAGAACTACTGATTAATAATACAAACCCTCAGCTACTACATCATTTTTCTTGCATTGGTTTCTCCTGTGGACATTTTTCCAAAAAAACGGTGTCAATTGTGTGTATGATGTTTTCTTCTTGCCCAGTTCTTGTTTCTACATATAATTTAATTAGTGAAGGATGCAATTGTATTTACTTCGATATTTATAGCTTAACATAGTAAATAACTTGCATGGAATTAAATATTAAGAGATGTAATACCAAATTTTTGCAGTAGGGATTCGGGATTATGAATTTTCACATGGGATTAGAGTGCAGGTGAAACACGAGAGTAGATTCAGAGAGCCCAACACTGAGCAAAAATGGGAGATTGAAGAGTTGCGTAGGAAGCAGATCGAATCCACAGAGGGGGTGTGAAGTGCAATGCCAGGAGGACAAGGTTTTAATGGAAAAATATCTCTCTGAGTGAGTTGACAGAGAGAATTATTTCCAGATCAAAATTTGCCAGTGACAGAGGGAGAAGTAGTAGCTTCAACGTAGAGTAGTCTTCAGCTAGGATGAAATTTTTTTGCAGCAACGTGATAGCGCAGAAGAGGGCTAGAAGAAGGAAGAAAGAGCATAGTAAGGGAATTATGACCTCAGAGAATTTCTTTCCCAAGAAATTTTAATTTCCCACGCAGAATCAACGTAACCTAGATTAATTTCTCTCACTTCAACAGGGAGTGCATAGAGCCATTTGCACAGAAGGTTAGAGGCATCATTCGATATTTTTTTGGGTGGGATGGAAGAAATCGAGCTAAGATATCAAGGTCATTTGGAGGGCGCCTCCAACTATGTGATCTGGAAGACAAGGATCTCCTTCCTTCTGGACAAGAATGATCTCAATGCATTTATCAATGATGTGGTAGATCTTGTTGTATATCCAAATCCATTGAAGGCCTATAAGAAGGATATGGAAAAATCAAAGAGGTTAATCCTCGATGGAGTGAGGGATTACATTTTTTCACACATTTCTGGCAAAGGGATTGTGAAGGAGATGTGGGATGCATTGGCTATGTTGTATGATGGATTTCCAAGCAGCAGAAGATGTTCTTGGAGGATAATATGATATCTACAAGGATGTATAAGGGGGAGCGCATGGATCCATTCCTTTCAAAGCTTCAGGAAGCTCAAGATCAATTTTTATTTGTAGGCTCAACACCTTAGGCCACGAATATGGTAATATTGGCCCTGAAATTAGTCTCAAAACAATGGCAAGTATTTTTCCAGAGTATCTTTGGTAGAGAGAAATTATCAGATTGGAAAGGGATGTGGTCTTCTCTTGAGCAGGAAGAGGTGAAGAATGATTTTTTCAGGTGCAATCTTGAAGGAAACAACAATAGTGGGACAAATCCCATTGGAGAAGGAGGATAATGCAACCCTTGCATCAAATGGGTAGCAGGAGCAAAGAAGGCAAAAGAAGGATGTCTCAAAGATCAAATGTTTCTGGTGTGGTGATATTTGTCACTACACTACATAGTGTCATCTTAAGAAGAAAGACAAGGACAAGAAACATGATCCGTAGGCTACAACCACGAGATCGAGGAGCAGGCGTTTGCTATTATTTCCCATATAGCTCTAAGGGAGAATTGGGGTGATTTGATATTGTAGTTTGAAAGAGCTACAGATGGGTAGGATCCTTGAGGAGTCCACCTATTGGATCAATACCTTTCTATGGGAGCCCTATTATAAAAAAAATTACTTCCTCATCAACTCAAAGGAGAAGAACACATGGATTGAAGAAATTTCCTAAGACAAAGACCCATTTTTATAGGGTAACGCACCCCAGAAAATTCTAGGTCAAGTTAAAACGATTTATTGCTTCTGGTATGGAGCGTTAGTGCCTAGGCTAGTACCATGTTTTTACTAAAGGCAAGCGTTACCCATGTTCCATGAGGTTCTAGGGGCGGATTCCAACTTAAAAGACTAACATTTCCAACTTTTTCTCTAAGAGTCAGTCTAAAAAGCTGGAAACATATGGTTCAAACCTCTCAATGGACATTGCTAAACCTAGCTAAGCATCTAAAGAGGGAAAAATATAGAAAATCATGGAAACATCATGGATATTTCCCTATTTGAACTAATGGAGAATAATGGCAAGGTCTGCCCTCCCAAATTCTTATAAATTGGAGGCAAGGGCTCATTTTCAAAGGTTGAAAGGTTAAATGTGTGAGAGACAAAATTTTGTTAGTGTGAGGTCTTATTGTTGGCATGATTCATTGAGGATCATTTTCCCAAGCATTGTCACACTAGGAGATTGAAGAGAGAGAGATTGGAGTCGAAGGACTGAGGGAGGCTTGACAAAGATGATGGTTGTAATCCTCCTTCATTCAATATAATAGAAACACCTTTATTTTTTTCACTTGATATCTTATGAATGCATATATTTCATTATTTTCTTAAGATATATGTTATAGGTGGCATAAAATCATATCATTTCATGTTTAATTATATGATTGTCTTTGATTTTTAGCTTGATAACACTGTGAAGATTACTAGTTTCTTTGTTTTCTTGTAGGATCTGGACTTGGAGCTAGTGAGGTGGGCTTCCACCACACTACCTTGAGCTCTCCAACAACACTACACATCGTGGTAATCCTTCTCTACTTCATCTTGTAAATCAATTACTTGTATCCACATTCATATGTTGTATTTGTGAATGTTGCAGCTAATATGACTGTTTTCCTTGGGTCTCGAGAAAGCCCAAGAGGGATATTACACCAGCTACCACCTATGCATTCTACCCCTAAGAAGAATTGGAAACTCTGTTGGGGACTAATCCTTAGTTCCCGGTTTTGATTTTGAACTCTTGGTTATCTCCTTTTATGACTTCATGTTCTACTCACATCCCTTTATAACCATTCAGTGTGTTCTACAACCATCTCAATTGCTCACAGTTTTTATATCAGGCTATAGTTGACCCTATTCTAAAATCTAGCCTCTGTAATGTTCGCTATGTGCACCCAAAAGCGTTTAATGATGTCCCTGCTTGTGCACAGTGCTTTAGTCTAGCTATTAACGCACTGTATGCTTTGCTAGAAAGCATTACCCAACCAAAAATTTTCTATTTCACCCCCTACGGTGATTTCCTTGGATGTGAGGTTGCTGACTATCAATTAATAGTTCCTGCAACTGAAACATTATGCTTGGTTTCTTGTTGGCATACTAGTTTTTTTTTTGAATGTTAGCCTAGCTTCATTTTCTCTCTGAAAGAGAAAAGAAAAGAAAAACATTATATTTCATTTTTAGTTTTTCTGATATAGCTGATTTCATTCTGTAAAAATATTGGGTTAATTAGTTGTTAGAGAGAATTGGTATATGTATCTTTCATAGCATGAACTGCATTATTGGATATGTGTTTTTGCATGGATGTATACAAAAATTTCTCCTTGTAGAATGAATCTTTCATCGAACTAAATTGAAAATCATTTTCTACATGGTTTGTGTCAAAGTCACATTAATTTCATACATCCAATCCCCCTCTGAATACTTAAATGAAAGTGCACTAAAAATAAAGCGCTTAATAAAATCAATCAATTACTATTTTATGTGATTACATAAATATTAGTTCGGGCTAGGATCTTGGGTTAGGTAATGTGAGAAAACTTCCCATGATCTCAAAAACTGAGACTAGTGTCATGAAAGAGTGAAAATATTGCTGCACTCATTCTTTTGAGAATAGTTCCCTCACAAAGGAGTTAAACGTGAGAAAACATTGGTGTGTGTGAGAAGGTATCTTGCCTTCAATCACATATCCAGTGGGAATTTTGTGTATTGGGGTTCCCTTTAGGGATGTCGAAAATGGATCGGGGATCCAGGTGTTCTGCCCATACAACGTGTTGTCTACGACCGTGACCCCCCTGGTAGTGTCTGTAATTTTAGGTATTTATAGTGGCCATACTTTAGGGATGAACACAAGGAGACTGGGCTGGGTTTCCCTGGTACCCGACATAGACAGATTGACTCTGTCTTCGGTTTTTGGGAAGGTTCTCATCTTCACGAGAGTACTTGGACCCATTATCAGAGGTTCAAGCGAAACTCAAAATTAACCGTAACTATACATGTGAACAACTCTCTTTGTTTTCTATTGTGATACTAGATTTCATCTCCCCTGAACGATATTTTTTTTAGATAGTGTCTTTCCCCTTTGGTTGCTTGTTGATTGACTTTTAGAGTTTTTTAATCTTTTTTAGGTGCTAGTTTGATCGTCGCTGAGACTTAATAATATATCACATTAAAATATTGATAAAATTTATTGGTCATCGTGACTTCCTTAGACCCTTATCATTTTTCTATGTAGCAAAGAGGCCTTCCTCCATTGAACCTAGAGTATTTGTCGAGTCTCGGTGACCTAGATTCTTCTTCAGAAGAACATTGTCTAGTGTCAAACCTTGTTTCACACATTGCTTCCTAGGATACTACATTGCCTGAGGATCCTTTCACTAAAGCAGTTGTACCTCCTTATCATCCTCCTCTCACTGACCCTCTTGGGCTTATGGTGATTTAGGTAGCAGAATAACCTGCGATGTCTTTGGCTACACCAACTTGGTTCCACCTCCACCTCCCTTGCTAGTTGTTAGTTCTTCACAAATGTTTGGAAACCCTATTAGCCAGAATATGCTTGGTCCTAGAAACTTGGTTACACCACTTGTGAGTGGAGTTTCGAACCTTCCAACCTCCACTCCTTTCGTGTCTTCTCCTAGACTTTCAGCTACCACTTCCACTAGTGTGGCTACCACGGTTCCTTTCATCAACCCTTTCAGTTGGAATCCCTTGCTGAGTTCAAACCCCCTAATCTAGATGCAAGGGGGTAGTGTTACCAACACATATGTGTCAGGGGGCACTTCGGTACCCATCAAATCTATGGGAAAAGCAGCTTCATCCATATTAATTCAATTCCTCTTAGTGGACAACCCTTTGGTGTAGGATATATACCAAATGTAAATTATGCAGCTAGAAGTATTCCACTACCGAACATTGTCGCATCTATTTGGACAAAACTTCTCAAAAACAATTGGGCCAAGGGGGAACGTAGTCTCCTGGGGGAAACCAGCCTTGTGTCCCACAGTACTTGCTTTAAATGGATGAGATAATGCACAAAAGTATGCATACTTGGTAAGTCTATCAACTACCACCATGATGACACTCCTTCCTTCAGACTTAGGTAAACATGTGATAAAATCCATTGAAATCTCCTCCCAACGTTGACTTGGAAAGGATAAAGGTTGTAGAAGACCCGGGGTCTTAATTGTTTCAACTTTATTTTGTTGGCAAACCAAACATTTCACCACAAACTTTTGAATATCAGATTTAAGGCCATCCCAAAAAAAAAAATTCTTCACCCTGTGGTAAGTTTTTAAAAATCCTGAGTGTCCTAAAGGAGAAGTGTGCAATTCCAAAAGAATATTTTGTTTTAGTTGGGAATTCTTGCAATTATATAAGCGATATTTGTACCATAAGGAATATTTTTTTCAACTAAATGTATCAAATGTACTAGGATCTTGCTACAACTTTTGAATGAGTGTCCACAATTCTTCGTCCTTCTTCCATTCATCCTTGCTTCGGTTATCCAATCTATTTGGATAATAGAAATGTCACAAAGCAATGCTTCCACCTCTTCATCCTTTCTTGAGGGTGCATCTGAAACAAAATTTAGCTTCCCTTTTTTGTAGATGATTTCAAAGTCATAACCCAACATCTTTGTGACCCATTTTTTCTGCTCTTCTAAAGATAGTCTTTTTTCCAAAAAGTGTTTAAGACTATCATGATCAGTTTTCACCTTGAAGTGTCTTCCCATTAGCTAAGGTCTCCATTTATTTAGTGCAGGTAGTATTGCCAGCATTTCATTCTCATAATAGCCTTTTGTAAATACTTTCCTTTGATTGAACGACTTTCAAAAGTAATGGGTCTTCCTTCTTGCATTAAAACAACACCAATTCCATTTCCTAAGGCATCACATTCCACAATAAAGGTTTTTGTGAAGTCTGGCGTAGCTAAGACTGGTGCTAGGCACATTGCCTCTTTAAGATGTTCAAAGGCCTTAGTTGCTTCATGAGTCCATGAAAATGCATCTTTCTTCAATAATGTTGTTATATGTGCTGCTATTCTCCCATAATTCTTAAAAAACTTGTAATAATACCCTGTTAACCCAAGAAATCTGCGCAACTGCTTTATGGTTGTGGGGACTTTCCATTCCTTATTGGTTTTAATTTTGTTAGGGTCTACCTTAACACCCTCATGAGATACAATATGACCTAGATATTCCACCTATTGTACTCCAAAGAAACATTTGGATGTTTTTGCATATAATTGTTTCTCCTCCAATAGTTTGAGCACCCTGTCAACATGTTGAACATGATCCTTCGAAGACCTTCTGTAGATTAGTATATCATCAAAAAATACTAGCACAAATTTTCTAAGGAAGGGTCTGAAAATGGAATTCATCAACCCTTGAAATGTATAAGGTGCATTGGTAAGGCCAAAAGGCATGAAAAAAAAAATCATAATGACCCTCATGATTTCGGAATGATGTTTTTAGAATATCTTTAGTCTTCATTCTAATTTGATGATATCCTGAACGAAGATGTTGGGTATAGGAAACAATTCAATTCCTTGGCTATCTTACAATGAATAAAATTATGGGTACTACCCGAATCAATCAATACTATTACCTTTTTCTTCTTGATATGTCCTTCTATATTGAGAGTTTGAGGAGTGGTAATTCCTACCAATGAATTACATGATATAGTCGTACTCATTTCTTCTTCTTCTAGGGTTGCTTCCTCATGTATATCCTCTTCTTTTGAAGTTTCTTTTTCATTTTCTTCCTCCTCTTCACAATATATGTAAAATAATTTCTTCTCATCACACTTATGACCTTTAGTGTACTTTCTATCACAACTATAGCAAAGTCCTTTTGCTCTTTTTTCTTCCAATTATTGTTGTGTCAACTTTGTAGGTTGTGGAATTCTAGGAGTAGCAACACTTCCATCTTTATAGATGTGAGTAGTAGGATTCCTTGTCGCCATAATTTTACATTCAATTTTTCTTGCCAACTTGAATGCGTTCTCTAATGAATCAGGTTCCCAAACGCGAACTTCATGTTGTATGTTATCCTTTAAATTCCCTATGAAGATATCAATCCTATGTTCATCTGGAATATCAGTTACACTTATATTAAATTTTTGGAAGTCCTCAATGTGCTCCACCATTGACCCCTTTTGTTTGAGATTTATCAATTGGCTAAAGAAGGTGTTGCTCTTTGTATCCTCATAATGTGCTATCATTTCCTCCGTAAAAATTGACCAAGTGACAATTTTTTTACGGGAGCAAAGCCATTGATACCATACAAATTTATTTTGTTCTAAATGTAAAGATGCAATGCGTATCTTTTGTGTGTTTTTCACATTATTGAGATCAAAATATTGCTCCATCTGTAGTGTCCATGTTACGGGATCCTTGCCATCAAAATTCCTCATATCCATCTTTGGAATATGGTGGTTCTTTAATCCAACGTTAGAGTTTATGAAATCACGATTAAAATTTATTTTATTCTCATCATGAGTTTCCTCTACTATCTTTTTTCCATTAGGAATCATTTCTTATATCAACTTTGACAAACTTGCCTTCAAACCTTCCATGTCTTCCTTCAAACCTTCCATTTTTTCTTCCATACCATCTATTTTTTCTTCCATACCATTCTTCAAACCATCCATCGTAGCTTCCATGCCTTTCTTCAAACCATCCATCTTACCTTCCACGCTTTTATTCAAAGCATCCATTTCATTTTTTGTTTCTCTTTGTGAGAGCGAAATTTAGTGCACTTGCTCTTGTAATTTTGATAGATCATGTTTCAATTCTTCATCTTCATGAATCATAGTAGAGTACTCTGAGGGCTTAATGGGTGTTTAATAATTTTTAGGAGGAATTTTAGAACCCAATAATGATATATACGCTCAATAGGCCTTTGGAATCACTTAAAACTGATTTTTGAAACAAGACTTATGCAATTTGAAAAAAAACAATACACACCTTTTTCTTGATTTTGAGGAGCTCGATATTGAAACTGAATTATCTCTGTTATTTCGAATCTTCAATATCTGAAATTTGGCCCTAAATTAGCCCTCTAAATCTTCTTTCGAATGCCATAGGTTTGACCTGATTTGGATTCTTGAAGACAAAGTTATACCCAATCTCCTACGATGACCTAATTATGGACGGGTTCCGTAGAGAAAACTTATATGACTTACCACATGTCAATTTTTCCTCCTTCGTCTCTGAAATTGATGTAAAAGAAACTATAGTACATTTAATTGTGGCCACTTTTTACATAATTCCAATCAAATGGTCAGAGAGAAAGTTATCATGATTTTCCCACGATCGCCTCTTTGAGATGAAATTCGGGAGCCTGAAAAATCCCTAATTTCCATAGACCATATCTCTGAAAATATTGTAAATCAAGCTCTGAAATGTTTCCACGACGTTCCTTAGGATTGTGGCTTCGCTCTGTGAAAATTTCAGCATCTAAAAACTCTTAGAAAAAAAATTATAGTGAAAATTCCACGATGACTTGTTAGGTTAAATTCAGGAGCTTGCAAAAATCCCTAAATTGCACAGATCATATCTCTGAAAATGTTGCGAACCAAGATCTGAAATTTTTCCACAACATTCCTCAGGATTTAGGCTCCACTCTATAAAAATTTCATCTTCTAAACCTTCGTAGAAAAAACGTTATAGCGAAAATTCAACAATGACCGGTTTGGAGCAGCGAAACCCTAGAATCCAAAGCTCTGATACCAAATGTTATGAAACCAACTCCAAAAATAGAAGAAAAGAGAGATCAACACCTTAGAAATAAGCCACTTCGAGGGAGAAACCTTCAATAAATTACATAAAGGAACAATTCTTGGATGATACAAATGACAAAACTCATTTCTATATATAGGAGTCCATGGGGCCACAATGTAATCCTAGCCGACCTAACAATAATAATGTAAGGGCACAATAATAACAATATGGTTGTTATAGGGGTACAACAATAACAATAAGGGGGTTACACTAACAAAAATAAGGGACTATACTAGTAATATAAGGACCTAAAAACTACTTAATCCCTTCATATAGGTAATGGCTCGAAGGCTCGGATCCACATTCAAAGCACATCCAATCTCATTAAATATCTCATCTATCAACCACTAAATAATTGTAAAAACAAAACTCATATGCATCATATGGTTTAAAAAATGAATTTTATGCCATGTCAAGTATCATATCATATCACAACATATATATCACCCTACATTGACTATTAAATAGATATTTTGACCCTCATGAGATAGAGCAATGCCATATAATCTAATATAATCTTATTTATTTATGCTAATCTTATTATATCCATGTCAACACTATGTACTCAAGGATCCATTCACCAATTAGTAATCATTTTTAGCCATATTCAATATGCTAAAGGTTGGGTCTCGAGACTTTAAAGTTCATGCTCAATATTATAATTTTTTTTGATATATAGTGCGCTCCGTTATATTACAAGCTTATAGTTTGGTGATAATTTGATATGATATGGTATAATAAATAATGTTTGTGAGTTAAACACCCAACATTTTTCCAAATGAACCATTTTAAACTTTTACAAAGAATAGAGGCGGGGCTACCAAATTTAAATAAGAAATGAACTTATAAACCTTTTCCTTTTTACAACTTATGCCCTTTTTTATAAACATATGATTTTCCTTTAATATGAGTTTCTTATGAAACTATGAAGAATTGAATGTAATATTTGTAAATTCTCCCTTTCAGTCACATAATATTTGAATTGGAAGGGATATCCTGACAACTTGCAACTTTCCATAGGGCTAATGCATATTGTACATATGTGATGTAGAGATACGTGTGTCAACCTTTGCACATCAAAATATGGTAGCTGAAAACTTACCTCATTTCACTACTGGATTGGTGACACCATCTATCATGTTTCAGTAAGAATTTTATTCTTTAGCTTTTTATTCTTTGTTTTTAGGAGGAGAATTTATAAAATATTGCAATGATTTGCGCATTTCTAGGTAGGTGTGTCAACATTTTGGCAATTCCACAGGGAGGGATATGGGAAACAAGCTAGACCTTGTGATTTATGGGGTTAGTTAATGAATAAATTTTTCAATTGTGAGAAAGGGTAAGCAAGTTGTAATATGGGGGTAGGAAGTAGGGGATGCGAGGAGTAGGGATAAGGCATAACATGTGGTGTTTTTCTGCAGGAAAAATACTAGAAAATGACTATCAACATAGCAACATCATCTTGCACACAAGTCAAGAGGCATATTTCCTTCCTGTATGAAAATATTTGTTGATCAAAGGTAAAATATGTTAGCATAAAAATTTGCAAATATTAGGACTTCTATTGATCATATCAGAGAAGGACCTAGTTGTAATAATGATATAGTTGTTTTCAAGCAGGGCTAATGCAATAAAAAGGACTAAAATGGAAAAAAAATAAAAACACAAAAGAAATAAATGACTAGAAAAATACCTCGAGAAAAAGAAAAATCAGAAAATAAAATAGAGCTATGTGAAACAAAAGAAGGACATGTAACTATAAAGTGAATAAACATAATGTTTATTTCTGGTAGCATCAGATGTGCTCTAAGTCTCAAAATTTGCAGGGAGGCTAGGACACATGTATTCCATAATACCTAGAAATCGTTTTGGGAATTTCCACCCAGAGGAGTTTTTATTAAAATAATTAATTATTTTTAATGGATGCCTAAGTCTAAAGTCATGGAATTAAAATAATTAAAGGGTATTAATAGAACTGGGTGTGAATCTTCTATAAAAAGATGAAGATCAAGTCAATATGATCTGAGCCATTGATTAGAATCTAATCTGGGTTGTTTATTTCTCAACTAGGAGATTATAAGAAGCAATTCTATGGGCATTTGGAAAGACACATTGAGATCAAGAGATCGATTTCTCAAGTGAGAAGCACAACAACTGCCAGAGAGAACATCGAGGAGATTTCTTGCAGTGAGGGACAACAAGGGTTTTCTAGTTGGATATTTCCTAAGTCATGGATACAATGCAAAGAAGGCATAGAGATATATAGAAGAGGTAGCGTAAGCACCATGCTAGGCTGCGCAGAGCCACGCAGAGGCATCGCTGAGCCAGTAAGGAAATCCACAAATTGTTTGAGGGTCAGATCAGTTCCAATGCCGAAAGATGGGGTGTGATACCAGAGGGCCAAAGGATCGGGCATCCAGCCAGAATATTGATCCACTAGAGGGAGTGATGTAGTCCCTATGAGTTGTGATGTAGAGATGCATAGAGGCAGCTTGGGGCTAGCCATTTCGAGGTTGGATCAATGTCTGATCGCCAGTGATAGTGTGAGGTATTTCTCACTAATTTTTCTACTAGTCAGATTCTATGTATTGGATGGCCAGTAAGGCATCCTAGATTTTATTTAGAACTACTGATTAATAATACAAACCCTCAGCTGCTACATCATTTTTCTTGCATTGGTTTTTCCCGGGGACATTTTTCCAAAAAAATCGTGTCAATTGTGTGTATGATGTTTTCTTATTGCTCAGTTCTTGTTTCTACATATAATTTAATTAGTGAAGGATGCAATTGTATTTAATTCAATATTTATAGTTTGACACAGTAAATGACTTGCATGGAATTAAAAATTAAGAGATGTAATACCAAATTTTTGCAGTAGGGATTCGGGATTATGAATTTTCACATGGGATTAGAGTGCAGGTGAAACACGAGATCAGATTCGGAGAGCCCAGCGCTGAACAAAAATGGGAGACTGAAGAGTTGCGCAGGAATAAAATTGAATCCATGGAGAGGCTGCGAAGTGAAACGCCAGGAGGACAAGGTTTTAATGGAAAAATATCTCTCTGAGTGAGTCGATAGAGAGAATGATTTCCAGATCAAAATTTGCCAGTGATAGAGGGAGAAGTAGTAACTTCAATGTAGATAATTCTTCAGCTAGGATAAAATTTTTCTGCAGCAATGTGATAGTGCAGAAGAGGGCTAGAAGAAGCAAGAAAGAGCATAGTAAGGGAATTAGGACCTCAGAGAATTTCTTTCCCAAGAAATTTTAATTTCCCACATAGAATCAACGTAACCTAGATTGATTTTTCTCACTTCAACAGGGAGTGCGTAGAGCCATTTTCACAGAGGGTTAGAGGCATCATTTGATATTTGTTTGGGTGGGATGGTAGAAATCAAGCTAAGAGATCAAGGTCATTTGGAGGGTGCCTCCAACTATGTGATTTGGAAGACAAGGATCTCCTTCCTTCTGGACAAGAATGATCTCAAGGCATTTATCGATGATGTGGTAGATCTCGCTATAGATCCAAATCAATAGAAGGCCTACAAGAAGGATATGGAAAAATAAAAGAGGTTGATCCTCAATGGAGTGAGGGATTACATTTTTTCACACATTTCTGGCAAAGGGATTGTGAAGGAGATGTGGGATGCATTGGCTATGTTGTATGAGGGATTTCCGAGTAGCAGAAGATGTTCTTGGAGGATAAGATGAGATCTACAAGGATGTATAAGGGGGAGCGCATGGATCCATTCCTTCCAAAACTTCAAGAAGTTCAAGATCAATTTTTATTTGTAGGCTCAACACCTTAGGCCACAAATATGGTAATATTGGCCCTGAATTTAGTCTCAAAAGAATGGCAAGTATTTTTCCAGAGTATCTTGGGTAGAGAGAAATTATCGGATTGGAAAGGGATGTGGTATTCTCTTGAGCAAGAAGAGATGAAGCATGATTTGGTCAGGTGCAATCTTGAAGGCAACAACAACAGTGGGACAAATCCCATTGGAGGAGGAGGATAATGCAACCCTTGCATCAAAGGGGCAGTGGGAGAAACGAAGGCGGAAGAATAATGTCTCAAAGATAAAATCTTTTCGGTGTGGTGAGATTTGTCACTACACTATATAGTGTCCTCTTAAGAATAAAGAAAATGACAAGAAACATGATCTGTAGGCTACAACCACGAGAATCGACGATCAGGCATTTGCTATTATTTCCCATATACCTTTAGGGGAGAATTGGGGTGATTTGATATTGTAGTTTGAAAGAGCTACATATGGGTAGGATCCTTGAGGAGTCCACCTATTGGATAAAATACCTTTCTATGGGAGCCCTGTTATAAAAAAAATGACTTCCTCATCAACTCAAAGGAGAAGAACACATGGATTGAAGAAATTTCCTAAGACGAAGACCCATTTTTATAGGGTAACGCACCCCAGAAACTTCCAGGCCAAGTTAAAATGATTTATTGCTTCTGGTAGGGAGCGTTAGTGCCTAGGTTAGTACCATGTTTTTACTAAAGGGAAGCATTATCCATGTTCCATGAGGTTCTAGGGGCAGATTCGAACTTAAAATACTAACATTTCCAACTTTTTCTCAAAGAGTCAGTCTCAAAGGTTGGAAACCTATGGTTCAAACCTCTCATTGGAAATTGCTAAACCTAACTAAGCATCTAAAGAGGGAAAAATATAGAAAATCATGGAAACATCATGGATATTTCCATATTTGAATTAATGGAGAATAATGGCAAGGTTTTCCCTCCCAAATTCTTATAAATTGGAGGCAAGGGCTCATTTTCAAAGGTCGAAAGGTTAAATGTGTGAGAGACAAAATTTTGTTAGTGTGAGATCTTATTGTTGGCATGATTCATTGAGGATTATTTGCCCAAGAATTGTCACACTAGGAGATTGAAGAGAGAGAGATTGGAGTCGAAGGATTGAGGGAGGCTTGACGAAGCTGATGGTCATAATCCTCCTTCATTCAATCTAACAGAAACACCTTTATTTGTTTCACTTGATATCTTATAAATGCATATATTTCATTATTTTCTTAAGATATATGTTATAGGTGGCATAGAATCATATCATTTCATGTTTAATTATATGATTGTCTTTGATTTTGTAGCTTGATAACAATGTGAAGATTACTAGTTTCTTTATTTTCTTGCAGGATCCAGACTTGGAGCTAGTGAGGCGGACTTCCACCACACTACCTTGAGCTCTTCAACAACACTATACATCGTGGCAATCCTTCTCTACTTCATCTTGTCAATCAATTACTTGTATCCACATGCATATGTTGTATTTGTAAATGTTGCAGCTAATATGATTGTCTGCCTTGGGTCCCGGGAAAGCCCAAGAGGGATATTACACCAGATACCACCTATGCATTCTACCCCTAAGCAGAATTGGAAACTCTGTTGGGGACTAATCCTTAGTTCCCGGTTTTGATTTTGAACTCTTGGTTATCTCCTCTTATGACTTCATGTTCTACTCACATCCCTTTCTAACCATTCGGTGTGTTCTGCAACCATCTCAGTTGCTTACAGTTTTTATATTAGGCTATAGTTGACCCTATTCTAAAATCTAGCCTCTGTAATGTGCCCTATGTGCACCCCAAAGTGTTTAATGATGTCCCTACTTGTGCACAGTGCCTTAGTCTAGATATTAACGCACTGTATGCTTTGCTGGAAAGCATTACCCAACCAAAAAATTTCTATTTCACCCCCTACGGTGATTTCCTTGGATGTGAGGTTGTTGACTATCAGTTATTGGTTCTTGCAACTGAAACATTATGCTTGGTTTCTTGTTGGCATACTAGTTTTTTTTTTTTAATGTTAGCCTAGCTGCATTTTCTCTCTGAAAGAGAAAAGAAAAGGAAAACATTATATTTCATTTTTAGTTTTTTTGATATAGCTGATTTCATTCTGTAAAAATATTGGGTTAATTAGTTGTTAGAGAGAATTGGTATATGTATCTTTCATAGCATGAACTGCATTATTGAATATGTGTTTTTTCATGGATGTATAAAAAATGTCTCCTTGTATAATGACTCTTTCATCGAACTGAATTGAAAATCATTTTCTACATGGTTTGTGTCAAAGCCACATAAATTTCATACATCCAATCCCCCTCTGAATACGTAAATGAAAGTACACTAAAACTAAAGCGCTTAATAGAATCAATCAATTACTATTTTCTGTGATTACATAAATATTAGTTCGGGCTAGGATCTTGGGTTAGGTAATGTGAGAGAATTGCCCATGATCTCAAAAACTGAGACTAGTGTCATGAAAGAGTGAAAATATTGTTGCACTCATACTATCGGGACTGGTCCCCTCACAAAGGAGTTAAACGTGAGACAACATTGTTGTGTGTGAGATTTTATCCTGCCTTCGATCGCATATCCAGTGGGAATTCTATGCATTGGGGTTCCCTTCAGGGATGTCGAAAATGGATCAGGGATCCAGGTGTTCTGCCTAAACAACGTGTTGTCTACAACCGTGACCCCCCTAGTAGTGTCTGTAATTTTAGGTATCCATAGTGGCCATACTTTAGGGATGAACACAAGGAGACTGGGCCGGGTTTCCCTAGTACCTGACATAGACGGATCTACTCTGTCTTCAGTTTTTGGGAAGGTTCTCATCTTCACGAGAGTACTTGGACCCATTATCAGAGGTTCAAGTGAAGCTCAAAAGTAACCATAACTGTACATATGACCAACTCTCTTTGTTTTCTATTGTGATACTGGATTTCATCTCCCCTGGCAGTATTTTCCAGATAGTGTCTTTCCCCTTTGGTTGTGTGTTGACTGACTTTTAGAGTTTTTTAATCTTTTTTAGGTGCTAGTTTGATCCTCGCTGAGACTTAATAATATATCACATTAAAATATTGATAAAATTTATTGGTCATCGTGGTGTCCTTAGACCCTCATCGTCTTTCTATGTAGCAAAGAGGCCTTCCTCCATTGAACCTATAGTATTTTTCAAGTCTCGATGACCCAGATTCTTCTTCAGAAGAATAGTTTCTAGTGTCAAACCTTGTTTCACACATTGCTTCCCAGGATACTACATTGCCCGAGGATCCTTTCACTGAAGAATTTTTACCTCCTTATCATCCTCCTCTCACTGACCCTCTTGGGCTTGTGGTGATTTAGGTAGCATAATAACCTGTGATGTCTTTGGCTACACCTATATGCAATGTACAACCAGAGACCAATGGGTCCTTGGCTGAGGTGGCCAACTTGGTTCCACCTCCACATCCCTCACTTGTTGTAAGTTCTTCACAAATGTCTGG
This sequence comes from Pinus albicaulis, assembly GCA_034641835.2. Taxonomy (NCBI): domain Eukaryota; kingdom Viridiplantae; phylum Streptophyta; class Pinopsida; order Pinales; family Pinaceae; genus Pinus; species Pinus albicaulis. Next base: position 2,061,410,540 of record CM076575.1, read on the forward strand.
AAACCCTATTAGCCAGAATATACTTGGTCCTAGAAACTTGGTTACACCACCTTTGAGTGGAGTTTCGAACCTTCCAGCCTCCACTCCTTTCGTGTCTTCTCCTAGACTTCCGGCTACCACTTCCACTACTGTGGCTACCATGGTTCCTTTCATCAACCCTTTCAATTGAAACCCCTTGCTAAGTTCAAACCCCCTGGTCTCGATGCAAGGGGGTAGTGTTACCAACACATATGTGTCAGGGGGCGCTTCGGTACCCCTCCAATCTATGGGACAAGTAGCTCCATCCATATTAATTCAATTCCTCTTAGTGGAAAACCCTTTGGTGTAGGATATATACCAAATTTAAATTATGCAGCTAGTAGTATTCCACTACCGAAGATTTTCGCGTCTATTTGGACAAACCTTCTCAAAAAAAAATTGGGCCAAGGGGGAACATATTTTCCTGGGGACAACCAGCCTTCTGTCCCATAGTTTAATAATCCTTATGAAAAACCACTTTACATCCCTACACCTCAACTACGATGGAACTATTATCTGACTAGTCCTGCATATTCGGTTGGGAACACTTTGATGGGATGACCCTATGGTCCTATTGGTCAACCAACACCTCCTTGGACAGACTTAGGGGAAACCATAGGATTTCCATTTTTGGAAAATCTAGACATCCCCAATCTGTATAAATTGACCAATGATGCCATCAACCAGAACCTTCTTTGGCCTCCTATACTGCATAAAATTCCGTCAGATATCCCTAAGTTTGATGGGAAACAAGGGGATGATGTGGCCACACATGTCACCACCTATCATCTATGGTTTGTCTCTAATTCCATGGTGTATGACAGTATCTAGATCAGAATGTTCCCCCGCACCCTCACAGGAAACGCTTCTATATGGTACATCGAGTTACTACGTGCAACAATTAACACATTTGGTTCCTTAGCAATGGAATTCCTGAAACACATTCAGCTCCCTATCCGCTATGAAACCGAAATGGAACTATTAACCGTGTTGCACTAAGACACTGCCACCCATATCTTTGATCACATCCATGAATGGAGATGTAGGCGGAGGCTTGTCTCCCCAATTCCATATCATCTATTAGCAGATTGGTTATGCAAGTCACTCCTTCCTCCCATTGCTAAGGACATTGCCTTAGCTAATGCGGTCACGGAATACCAATCCATCTATCGTGCACAACATCTAGACCTTATCAAATCGCAATCTGGCACACTGTATGACTTACTCCCCCATGCCCCTAGAAACTACAGTGCTCTCGCTACTTCGCAACCCGGAGCACATGCCGACGGCCTCGTTGGCGCAACCTCAGGGGCTGCTGTAAAGAAACTGAACAGGAAAGCTTCCCAACCATCTTCGATTGCCACCACCACTACCCAATTGGCTGCTCTTTCGACCATTATTGTAAAATCTATGTAGTCTATACAAAAATTCGACGGTAAGAACAAGAAGAATAAGAAAAATACCTCTCCTTTTGAGGTGCAACATGATGCCTAGAATAATCCAAATAAGAGAAATGTTGCTAAAACTAAAAAACAAAAATAAAAAACTATTAGATTCCCTTGAAAAATATGTGTCGAGGACCACTTGACATATAAATTTCCTTTCCTTTGGGAATGCTCAGGCTTTATTACACAAAATGATACTGGGAGGATCCCTGCTGTCCTACACAAACCTTTCCCTAATCAACAATAGGAACAACATATTGTTGTGAACCCACCACAACCCCTGTAAGGGGGAAACTATGGTTCTAATCCTTCTAGCAAAGGACCATCTGAAATTTATGGCATGGAGACAGTTTCACTCCAAACACTAGCCAAGAAATATGGAACTCTTGTCGTTGATGCTCAAGACACTGCCTCAGGTTCAAATACACTGACGACCAATGATCTTCATATTGAAAGGGCTATTTCTAACCTCGTCATTCATCCCCTAAAGGGACCCTTCGTCGCATGACTCATAATACTTGTGCACATGCTTCCCAGAACTACAAAATTTTAGAAGACTTGGCACAAGCACCATTAGCTATGTTTTCTCTCAAAGTGTTGCAAACCTTCCCAATGCAAAGGAAAGCTCTGCTTTCGACCATTAGTGGAAGTGACCCTCAGGATTCTATTATAGCTATCTTTGACATGGAAAAATGCAAACCTATCCTTTCACATCAGTTCACCTTTCAAGTGCAAGTTGTGTCAAAGGGTAGGCCTATCCATTACACTATCATTGACGAAGGTACTTTGATCTATGTAATGTCAGTTGTGTGCTGGCTCGCTTTGGGTTCTCCCACTTTGTCACCATCGTCGAATTCCATGAAATCTTTTGATGACCACACCTTCCTCCCAAAAGGCTACCTTGCTAGCTACCCCATTACTCTTAGTGGGAAAACGATAACAATGGACATTGAAGTCATAGATCATAATATCGACTATACTATCTCCTTTTGTGTCGAAGTTGGTCTTACGCCATGACTGCGATTGCCTCTTTGGTTTTCCGACTCATCCTTTTTCCTATGGATGGGAAATAGTTACAGTCAACCAACTATATTTTTGCACCTCAGATTATTCCACGTTGTCTAGTAGCTTTCTACCCCTAGTACGAGGGATTCCCGACTCTTATATTAGTATTGGTACTAGTATTTTGAAGGCATCTTCCCTTATGGTTTGTTTTTCTCTCCCACCACCTGGGGTTCCACAAATGATTTCAATGATATCCACCATCTCAGATGGAACTATCAATCCTTGGATCATACCGGCCCCTTCAAAAATTGATTTCTATGGAGAATAAATTCCTATTTCACAAACTGAGTTGGCTTATCAAGCCATCCAATCTGCATCTAATCCCTCCGCTACTTTGGTTTCGATAGATAGCACCACTTTCTCTCCCATAACATCTCATTCTAAATATCTCCTCAATAAATTCCTACCTTTGGACGAAGCTATTGGAGAGATCATGTGTGTAGAAGAGCGACCTTGGGATGATTTTCCTCACCGAGCTTCGATGTTTGATTCAAATCTTTCCTTTTGACCCACCTGAGACTATTCCATCCACCTACATGATTTTTCATACTATATATGCGGAAGGAAACTTGGGTAATATTTCAAAGACTATGCTCATAGACATCTTGGTTAAAACAGACATCATGGAAAATATACAGATTGGAGTAGAAAGCAGTGTTGAGGAAATTGCACGCTTCACATCCCTTTATAAGGAATTCCGCGATGTTTTCACTTGGTATTATGAGTACATGCCCGACGTAGACACTTCTATTGACAAGCATGAGATCAAGAAGTTTCGATAATTATTTTTATGGTATTTTTCTCACTCTTTAAACCGAAAAACCTCGAGTTCCCTTCTTCGGGCTCGTTAAACTACTACGAGGAAGAAACAAGCATTCTTTTTACAATATTTTTCATTCTCGTTAATATGAAAAACCTCAAGTTTACTTCTTCAGGCTAGTTAAAATTACATGAAGAATCTCTGAGCTTTCCGTTTAGGGACTTTTTCTAGCTCGTAAAGCTGAAAAAACCCCGAACCTTATGTTGAGATTCAACAAGATGATGAGCTTAGTGAAAAGAGTCGCCTTCACTAAGTGGTCTCGCAGGCTATTTTTGGCGCAAGTCTATTTTTAGACTATGTCTATTTTTAGACATGATGATCATATTTCAGAAGTTGCAGGATGCTATTTGTGGATGGTTGATCAAGTTGGAAAAATAGATGAAATTCTATTTTTAGAATATTGGGTGAAGTCTATTTATGTATCGTCAATCTAAAAATAGATGCATGTCGATTATTATTAGCTATTAATAATAATCAGACTCTAAACAACAACTTATTCTCTTGGAGCACTTCAGTTCATTGCAAAGATGTGGCACAGTAGCTGACAGAAGGAATTACGCTATTCCTGAGGGTTTACTGGAGCTATTGCATGGAGGACTCAGTTAGAACTCAAGTGGCAGAGTTATGACACAGTTGGAAGAAGTAGTTATGGAGTTGTATTTAGTTTAAATCAGTTAGACTTAGTTGAGCTAGTTGTATCTAGTCTAACTGATTGATACACTAGTGAGAGTGGAGTGAATTAATTATTTAATTAATACATAAATAATATCTCATTAATCAACTGAAGAATACATCAGTTAACTACAATGCATGGCATTTTTAGTGGAGACCAGTGGAGAGATAGGTGAAAGGGCAAGATAGACTACATGTTGTGACTATAGTGATGGATTGATTGCATCACACACTCAGTGGAGATGCCAATGAGGATTGCGCAGTCAAGGATGGAGTAATTCGAATTCATTCAGATCTATTCTTCAGCATAGATTACGCAGTGGAGGCAGGCTAGCAGGTGGCAAAGATCAATGCATGGATTTGCAAGATTAGGCCTGATTAGTGTATGACGATTGTACTGTACTGAGAGCTTGTGATAAGCTTTGTATGCTTGTATGAGATTTTCATATGATCTTCATGTTACATAATATATAGTTGGGGTTTTCAGCTTTAGGCTTTCTCGGTTAAAAACTGTGTTATGTGCGATTGATAATTTTTGTTTATGCTTCACATGTGTGTGCAATTAATTTTTCCGCAAAAGATTAACAAGTGGAATAGATTCAGTATCTTGCATAAAGTTAAAATAGTGTGAGATCAGGTTGATCTTGGACATATGCATGCTAAGTGCATATAATTTCTACACCTTATTTTTAGGGACTTTTCCAGCTTGTAAAACTGAAAAACCCAGAGCTAATTCTTCAGACTTGTTAAAAATATTATGAAGAAAGATATGAGCATATTATTTTTGGGACTCTTCCTCGCTCTTTAAATGAAAAATTCTTGAGTTTCCTTCTTCGGGCTCGTTAAACTCCTACGAAGAAGATTATGAGCCATTCTTTTTCTATATTTTCTAGCTCTTTAAAAACTGAAAAAGGCACCAAGTTTTTCTTCGTTGGAATTGTTAAAATTTCATGAAGAGGATCGAGTTTTTTTTTCCTGACTTGTTAAAATTTAACAAATAATATTGATTTTAATTGTCTCCTCGTACTTATAACAATATGAGGTAGACGTCCATTCGACATATGTTTGTCATTTTATTCGGACTCAATGGACTACCTTACAGAAAAGGAAATGTGTCAGGAATACTATTAACCCTTTGTTGCACTCGCTCATCAACCATGACAAAGGTAACCCCTTGGAGTTGTATTTTAAAATCTATTTTAGACTCCCTAAACATGAAAAAATCATCAAGTTTACCTGTGTGGACTCATTAAACCTAAGATGGGGAAATTTTTTATACAAGGTAGAGACACACTCTCTATATTCTGAAGGATTTTTTGGCAGCAATACCTTGAAAATGGGACCCCTTAGCAAGCTCCTCTTTATCAACTTCTCACTAAAACCTACCATTCTATGAGTTTAACCTCCACACTTTGATGTTCCTGCATCTTTGTATCCTAACACTCTTTGGTTTTCTTGAGTCTAAGCTTCCTAGTACCCTGTGTGCCATGCCTTCTATTGTTCAAGAGATAAATCTATCTTCTTCTTCTTGTATCAACCCAATCATCATATGTCAAAAAATTTCCCATCGTCTGTTTACACCATTTATCTACACTATATTTAAAACAAAATCATCTTTGTCATGTTTCGTGTCAACTAATTTAGGACACCTTACTGCCTACCTTTTGACAGATCCCTTCCTATCGAATTCAACATCTTATCTAGGAAGGTGATCCAAAAACATATCAGTACCCTGGAACTTGTAGACTTCAGTGGCAGGTTACCTTGTGTTTGATTTGAGGTTTTCATCATTGGCTCCCAGTCGAATGATTCTACAAGTTTTCAACATCAACACCATTTTTCACACTTGCTAGATTGTACTTGGCATCTTAGAGACCATCATACTTATCGATGGCCATCCTCGCGTCTGTTAACAATTTTCATTATTGATTGGTAATCAGATGATTTCTCACATGTTTGACTACAAATCTATTATTCGGGTTTGTATAAATATGCATTTTAGAGAAGTGGCGACCAAGACCTTGGGTAGAGGCTTACATCACTCATATTTGTTTCCTCTCCCAAGTTGCATATATTGTTTTCGGAGATAGCTTGTGAGATTGATCTTGTCATGAAAAAAACTTCCACATTGTGCTTATCAGTGGACATACTCATCATATATCTTCCTATAGAAATCACTATGATATAGCTAATGAGCATGGGAATGCCCGACTTGGGAAAATTTATAAATTTGACATATGTTTCTTATTTCAGGTTTCCCAAAGTCTTGCGACTCCTCTCTCTCTCTCTAAAATATATAGTATTTCGGCCATTGTCTTCATCTCTAACCTCACACTTTAGGTTGCATCTTTTATACTAAAAATGACCTCCTCATCAACTCAGAGAAGAAGAACACATGGATGGAAGAAATTGCCTAAGACAGAGGCCCATTTTTCCATGGCAACGCACCCCAAAAACTTCCAGGCCGAGTTATAATACTTTCCTGCTTCTAGTAGCGAGCATTAGTGCCTAGGTTAACACATTGTTTTTCCTAAAGGGCGGCGATACCCGTGTTCCATGAGGTTCAAGGGGTGGATTCCTACTTATATGACTGAAATTTTTGGATTTTTCTCAAAGAGTCAGTCAAAAAAGCTAGCAACCTGCAGTTCATACCTCTGATTGGACATTGCTAAACCTAAATAAGCATATAAAGAGGGAAAACACTAGAAAAGAATGGAAATATCATGGATTTTTCCCTATTCGAACTAATTGAGAAGAATGGAAATGTCTTCCCTTCCAAATTCTTATAAATTGGAGGTAAGGGCTCATTATCAAAGGTCGAAAGGTTGAATGTGTGAGAGGCGAACTTTTGTTAGTGTGAGGTGTTATTGTTGGTATGATTCATTGATGATCATTTTCCCATGCATTGTCACACTAGGAGATTGAAGAGAGAGATATTGGAGTCGAAGGACTGAGTGAGGCTTGACCAAGACGATGGTTGTAATCCTCATTCATCCAATATAATCGAATTGCCTCTATTTTTTCCACTTGATATCTTATGAATGAATATATTTCATTATTTTTTTAAGATATATGTTATAAGTGGAATAAACTCATATTATTTCATGTTTAATTATATTCTTGTCTTTGATTTTTTATCTTGATAACATTGTGAAGATTACTAGTTTCTTTGTTTGCTTGCAAGATCTAGACTTGGAGCTAGTGATGCGGTATTCCACTACACTACCTTGAGCTCTCCGACAAATCAACAATATACATCAAGGTAATCCTTATCTACTTCATCTTGTCAATCAATTACATGTATGAACATCCATATGTTGTCTTTGTAAATGTTCCAGCTAATCTAAATGTCTGCCTTGGGTCCCAGGAAGGCCCAAGAGGGATCTTACACCAACTACCACCTATGAATTTTACCCCTAAGTAAGCCATATGAGAAGTAGTAGGATGGATCAATGTCAGTTGGTGCAAAGGAGTACCAGAGTGACAGTTGTAGTGGCTAGAGAGTGCCAAAGACTGAACAGTGCATATCAAAGTTGGAAGTAGTGTAGTTGACACAATGAAAAGTTAGCAGTAGCACAAAGGCTTCAGAAGGTTAGCGCAGAGACTAGTAGCAGTCAGATCTCCAGTATAAGATGCATCATGCTAAACACTTGGTTCAATAATTTGGATGTTTTTATGTTGCAACAACAACAGAGTTGCAGTGCGGATGCAATTTGCAGAAACATGCAGGGTCAACATTAACACAAATGCAAAAATTGCGCAGTAGTTTGTGGGCAGTGATGTTATGCATCAATTGTGCGAAGGGAGATGTTAGAGAGTCAAGGTGATGCTTCAATAGGTTGCATTATTATAACACAATCCTCGTTAAGAGGGAGTGTTGAGTTCTAATAGCATCAGATGCTATCTAAGCCTAAAAAATTGTAGGGAGTCTAGGACACATGTATTCCATAATACCCAAAAATTGTTTTTGGATATTCCAACTGATCCGATCACGGGTCGAGTACTACTCTTACCATTATGTACGGTGTGAAGATATTTTAATTGACTATGGCTTATACAGGTTTAAACAAGCATTTTATTCCGTCTGTTATAGTGCATAAACACATAAACATAAGTAAATGAACTTAACATATCAAGAAGCACATTCACCTAAGTAAGAGCGAGACAACCAATTGGTAACGGATTTCACCCCTCTTCAACTTAGAGAATTGAAGAGAGGATTTGCTTCAATTGGAATTCAGATCTTCTATATTCCTTCTTCAAAGTAAGCTCTCCAAGCTTTCTTACATTCAAAATCTATGGCCAAGCATTAGCTAAGAACTATAACTCTCAATAGCTAAGCATTCTCTCCTTTCTTCTCCCCTGTCTCATGGCTCACATAAGGAATATATATAGTTTTCCCTCACCCACTCTCCAACAAAGAGCATTAATTACAAGAACCATAATTGTATGGCGTAATTACAAGGAAGGAAAAACACGATCCATGAAAGTAGGATCTCCAACTATCTCAGGCTCATAATTGGGAAAAGTCTCAAAACCACCTAAAGACTCTTCAACCATGCCTTTGATTCTCTCAACCTACAATTGAGAAAAATAGAGAATTGGTGTCAGGTGGCTTCTCACATAAAAACAAATTTCCCTAATAACATTAAATGAATAATATGTGAGACAATTTTTCTCTCACAAATATTAATCCTTTATATCAAAATTGAATAATAATGCATGGGATTAATAAAGGCTCATAAAATGCATAGTTAAATGCATGAGCATAATTTCACCCATTTAAAAACTTTGTCACCAACTTCAAATCAACATGGCACAAATATCTTTCACGTTATCCTTTCAGATCACACCTCCCCATAAAGAAACTTTTGGTCTCCAAAAGTATCAGCTTCAATCCATCATCAACTGCATGAAAATTTCTTTGAAAGGCACATTCCCACATGAATCCTTCACCTGACATACTTAAGAATCATAACACAATGCCAACACCTACAACTACTGCAACGTGGATGTCTGAAAAGGCACATCCCTTGATGACTCCTTCACCCAACGTACTTTGGAATCAAGATGCAAAGCCAACACCTGTAGTGGTTGCAATGCAAATTCCTGAAAAGGCACATCCCTTCAAGACTCCTTCACCTGACGTACTTCAGAATCAGGATTCAAAGCCAACATCTGCCTAAAGATGCAACACAAACATTTGAAAAGGCACATCCCTTCAATATTCTTTCACCTCAGTCCTTCAGAATCGAAATGAAAAAGCCCACATCTGCCTAAAGTTGCAACCTGTAGCTAATCATATGTGTTTACATATTTTGAAACACTTGCCAAGAGTTCATTGGTCAAGTTTACATGCCAAAATGGCTTAGGAAATACACCTCATTCAACTTGATTACAAAGAAGCCAACAAGGCTTAATGTGCAAAAATAAGGCTTTCACTCTCCCTCACATAAGGGTGGCTAAAAAAATAATTTTATAATGCTTCAAAATCATCTTTACATCATGAATTTCATGGTGGAAACTATGGAATTTTACATGGCATTCAACAATTTACATGCAAAATTTTCGATGCCAAAAAATGACAGAAACTATGGCTCTTTTACATGGCAATTCCAAGCAATTTAATGTGCCAAACATGTGAAAAAAGGGAAAATTACAAAGGTTACAAACCATTTTTAATATGTGTACATAAAAAAATAGCACTAATGGTGGGAAAAATAGAAATTCCACCCTTTGACATATTATGTGCCAAATAACATGTGCACTTGGAAGGTGAAAATAAGTTAAATCCCCCCATTATAAATCATGTACATCAAAGGAATATGGGTTAAAAAATAAAATAAAACCCACTTCAAACCTTTAGAAATTGATAAGTGGAACATGAAAAAGGGCTACCATATTTGGAATATTCAAATATTCAACATCTCTCATTTCTAGTTGAACAGGGATTTTCCTGTCCCAACCAGAGTCAGAACTATTTGTGCTAACCCATTTTCAAACCACACATTCTTTCTTATTGGTGGCTTTTCGTCCAGCCTTTCTGCAATGCATTTATGCATCTTCATATGCCTGTTGAATTGTCCATTTCCTGAACTCTTGTTTTGGAGCTCAGGTCTTTCATCTCTGCCATTTCGAAATCTCTCTTACAACATGGTCGAAGTATTTGGTCTTTACAGAGTATCCATCAACAAAATCACACATTTTTACCATGACTTGAAGTTGAAATCGATCTATACATTGAAGTAGTTGTTTTTGGCAACACTGATTGCCTTCCCACCATGCACTGACGAAGCGTTTAAACCAAAAGCAACATTCACCGATGAAACAAGCTCCTTTTGAAATTGACGACACCTCTCTGGACGAACTACTATTTTATAGCTAGATGCCTCCTGTGGCAATACTATTAGCAGTAAAACCTTTTTAGCAATTTTTTTTTTAAGTCACGTAGCGAAAAAAAAAACGCAGTAGGTGGCAGATTCTCAAAATCTCGCTGGACCTTTGTTTTCAAAGTCTGAGAAAAAAATATAGGCGTTTCTAAATTTTTGTCTTCATCATGAAGAAGACCGTTTGACACCTCCCACGTGGAAGGATTCCTTGAATAGCCATAACCCGTGTCCTTTTTCCGTTGATGATGATGTAACATATTGGGAGGGGGCTTCTAGTTGACCTCGTGCATCTTCAGTTTCATCACTGCAGCGTTGAGAAATCCCAGGTAGTGTTTGTGTGGCTCTCCATGGGAGTGGAGAGGAGCGATGAGTCGCGAAACTTGAACCCTAGCTCTCAGAAGGCAACGTTGACTCAGATTGAAAAGAGAGGAGGCCTGCCATGATCTCCAATTTTGCATATTGGATTTGATCCAAAACACGCATGAACACACAGGTCGGTTCAAAGCTCCTCTTTTTTAAGCAAGAAATGCATTACCTAACTAAGCACACCCGGATTTGGTGCCACAAAATCGACATTCTGGTGATAAAATCGTGGAACGGTGCCACCAAATCCGTCGCACAATCTTCACCTTGTTTCCATGTGTCTTTGTAGGCATTATCGGATCCCAAACTATTGTAAATCGTTGCAATAATTGATGCTTCCTTTCCCACATGAGTAGTTTTTCACAACTCAATTCTGGTGCTAAAGTATAATTTTGTGGGCATTCTACCAGTTTAAGATCGTCCATGGTAGCCAATTCCAGGAAAATATTCTACAGCATAACCTTTTTGTGGATTATTACTGTCCATAAAGGACAATCTCCTATTTATGAAATGTAACATATGCTTCTGCATATATCGAATCATTTAAGCCTGCAAGTTGTAGAATATTATTCAATTTATTCATCACGACAAGTACTGAGAATTATCAATAGTGGCCACATCTACACCAGAAGAAGGCCATCTTCTTTCAATAACAACGATCGAGACGTTGGGATATCCCAAGGTTTCAATTGCAGAGAAAATAGAATCCAGAATGGCATCAAATAAGTTGTTGTAGTTGTGATCTCGGTCTTTCACCACCGGAGACTTGGACTTGAAGAGAGCATAGTCGAGAGAAATGTATTCTCGGTCGCCAATGTAGGAAATGTACATATAGATATTGATCAGGAAGGGAGCTCCGTTAGCTGATAGCAATTTGAGTATATACCTCATGCTTTCCGTAAAATCATATCTGAATACTCTTTGGGAAGGCGGGTTTCTATTCCCCAGAACAGTCAGGGCGTGAGAGGTGGAGACCTTGACCATATTCTACAGATTGGAATTTTTAATTGCAGTTTGAATGTTTCTAATGACACTGACAAGAAACGACATGTCTGGCATATCTAGAAAAACCTCGTTGCCCACTACAATGTATTTGATATTGGAATAGGGGTGAACGTTGTTGTTAACCTAGCTGTTCGCTGCGACCTAGTTGGTGGATATTACTTGAAACTTGGTGTTTTTGACACCCACTATTACATTGAGCCCAAAATTCGCCAAAGCTTTCAATATATCCTTGTTTGATGCAAAAATCCTCGCCTTCCCAATCTTGTTATTCTTGATCAAAGATGTCGCTTGCGTCGGACGTGGCACATTGTCTCCGAGCAAGCCGTAGTTCACTCCTATAGGATTGAAAAAAAGGAGATGACAATAAACGTAATTAGGATACTCTTCGTTTGTTCATTACATGTTGCCATATTTCTCTACACTATACAGTTTTGATGCATTCCTATAACCATGAGCACATAGCAAGGTGCACTGATCCTTCAGGTCTCAATAAATTTTCCATCTGGAGGTCGTTTGATGTGATTCAAGCATCGATGGGTTCCTCTTGTCGAGCTCTTCGCAATGGTGCCATTGTTTTTTTATTCCGAGTTGGAAATTTTTTTATAATTTTCCATCAAAAGAGGGATACCTGCCCCCATAAAACTAGAAATTTTGAAAAAGAGCAGAAATATAACTTACAGAAACATCATGAACTTCTTACCAAACTGACACCAAGAAATTTCTTCTTGTAAGCATGCTTTTTGAATGGTGGATGGAGCATCCTTCTTCACAGGCTCTTTTACAAGTTTCCTGCTTGATTTTTGGCGAATTTCGGGGTGTAACTTCCAACACTTCTTCTCCCAATGGCCACTGATCTTGCAGGAATTGCAGAAATGATGTGATTTCCCATTCAATTGTGTCTTCATGATAGGCGGATTCTAAAGGTTCTCATTCTTCTTTGTCTCACTTCTTGTGGACACATCTGTCTCCTTAACTCACACTTTCTTTGTGTGATGCTTAACTATATCATGGTTAGAATTTAATATTCCCAACTAGCCCAAGCTAATGGGAATATTCATTTTTGTTTTATTTTTATGTTTCATGAATAAATGTGTAAAGGAGGATCAATGAAGCTCCTAAACAGTAAATAAATCAATGCCGCATGTGAACAAGGCTAAATATGGGCTATTTAATTAAGCACCCATAGGTGTGAAAGGGGTTGAATCTTTTGACTGGGTCAATCATGACCAAATCAACAATGATATCTTGGAGGAGTAGCCATCAATGAGGCACAACACAATTTTAGTTGGAGGTGGCTCATGTGAAAGGAGCTATTTCATTGAGATGGTTTAGGGTTTTGCAAGCTCTCAAATTATAAAATGAAGAGGATGGCAGCATGAGAAGGTTTTTGATGGTATTGTGTTTTCAAATTATATTGTCTTTTTAGACATATCTCATTCTCCTTGTCGTTTAGCAGATAATAGTGTTGTTTATCATTAGATGTTCTTGATCGGGAATCCCACCTCTTTCCTTGAGAGGACTCTTAGAATAGTTTGCATTTCTTGTCCACTATTAGGCTAAAGGCCAAGCTTCTTCTTCCAACTACAACGTAGATCCTGTTGAGGGTTTGGTTTTCTTTGTGAGCTGCAGCAAGTGGAGGCTAGATCTACTCAGACCTCGGCCATTCTAGTGCTCCTTTTTAGTGGGGAAGTCTTGTATCCCATTGACAAGATATTATTGGACCATTGGAGCTACATTTTCAGATCTTGGCATCAAGCCAAACATGTTCTAGAGCCTACTACACATTCTTGCTTCCAGAACTGCGTTATTTTTGTGGGTATTGTTACAGGGTCTTTTGGCACACTTTTTGGAGGATTGGTTTTCATGTGTTAGGGATCTGCCCTTCACATTTGAAATCCATTGGAGGAGATCTTCATATTGTATATTCCAGATCAGATATATATGTCACTGAATTTCTAAATATTTCTGCAAATCTGCAGTATTAGATCTTAGATCTACTCCTTGTACTTCATCTTTTGCTGAAAACCCCAAGGGGAAATTGAACAAGAGCCTATCTAGTGTATGGATCTGATATAGATCTAAATTTTTATACACAGATTTTCTCTAGATTTGAAATGTAATCTATAGTAGTTGTAGCCAATAAAAATAATGCTCTCAAGCTCTTTTCAGTCTTAATACATGTTTGCAGCACCTCTTTTTGAGGATTTTCTTCTATAAAAGTCTTCTATTTCCTGTTGTACATCTCATGGGCTATCTTGTGCATATATTTTGCTGATGTAAATGTAAATAAAGAGCCTCCATATTTTCCTCCTACTCTTACTTAGATTATCTACGTTATTTCTCTGCATAACTATTTATTATTGCTGCATTTCCCATTTTGGAATATTGTAGTGGTATCAGAGCAATCATCTTGGCACAGCCTGTAAGAAGCCAATATGTCGTCAGAAGAAGAAGAGCCTCTTAATGATAGAGAGAAGAGGTATCTAAAAATAATACAGAAGAAATTTGATTACACAAATGATGATAGAGACAAGGGTAAAGACCCTGAATCTGGAAGTGATGAAGAAGGAAAGGACTTTGCAAAGATCCTTTTGAGAGCCATGCAAGATCTTTCTATAGAGATCAAAGAGATGAGATTGGAAAAAATCAAATAATCTCCTAAGAGATTTCATCTTGGAGAAATATTTGGCATGTCTCACCATTGGAATAATCAACCAGTGCATTAACCACAAATTTCCCAACTCTCTACCATGCCTACCTTTTTTGTTGTGGGGAATGAGGGGTTTCAAGATAAAATGAGCCTTGCAAAGTTAAATCAATTAGGTAATATAGAGTCTTACATTTCTGAATTTTTAAGATTGTCTGTTATGGTTCCTGATTTGTCTGCAGCAAGAAGGGTGTACATGTTCATATATGGTTTAGATAAACCTCTTCATGGGTTGGTAAAGTATACTAAGCCCAATACTTCGTGTGATTCCATTGAGAGGGCTAGAGACCTTCAAGATGCCTTGCCAAAAGAAAAGGAAAACTTTCAACATAAGCCCTCTTTTCCTTCTAAAGGAAAGGAAGATAAAGTTGCTCCTTCAAAGGAGAGCTCATACAAGAAGCCTCTTGATGATGAAGTCCAAAGAGATCTAAGGAAGAATAAGCTATGATTCACTTTCCAAGAATCATGGGAACCTAGACATACATGTGCTGCTGGAAAATCACATTACATAGAGGTCTTCTCAGATATTGAGGAGGAAGAAGAAGATGAACCAAGAAGAGGTCACAACGCTGACACTGTTGGAGGAGATCCAACACCATCAGGAGAGGGGAATGGAGCATTTTATTCTATTGGAGGGAGTATTTCATCTTTGAGAGGAGTACCTAAGTACTTGACCTTAAGAGTTCAAGTTTCAATATTGAATCAGAAGGTTTCTGTACTTATTGATAGTGGGGCCACCCACAACTTCATTGATGCTCATCTTGTACAAAGGAGGGCAATACCCACTGATACTTTTGAAGGATTCTCTGTTTTGGTACCAGGAGATAGAAAAATTCAATGCATGCATTATGTCCCATCACTTTCAGTCACCATGGGAACTTACACTTTGGTTGATCACTTCTTTGTGGTTGACATGATGGACACCAATGTGATTTTGGGTGTTCAATGGTTGATTGCATTGGGGAAAGTCACCACTGATTGGGAGGCTTTACAAATGGAATGGGTGGAAAAGAAGAGTGGTGAATCTAAAATGATCAGAGGCATGCATACATACCCCTCACATGCCACTTCCACATAGAAATAAGAGATGGATTTGCACAGTGGAAGCAAGGAATTTATAGTCCCATCTATCATGTTCATGAGATTTATGCGTGGGACACTATTATCTAGTGGCAAACCACCTGGGAGGCCACTTGATTCAGATTTTGTGGGGAATAAATCAAAACATGATGCTCCAAGACTAGATCCAGGAGGGATTGGAGCACTAGAATACAAAGCTACAGCGCTGGGAGTCTTGGGTAAGCTCAAGAAGGAGGGAGATCTTCTTCCCTTATCATCATCACCCACTCTCATTTTTGGTTCTGTGCTGTGAGAGGAGAAGAATGGAAAGAATAGCTTTATAACACACACATTTGGCATGGGATATGTCAAGGAGAGGAGCATCCACATGACATATATTTTTGTTGATACACCATCAGCGCTGTCATTTTTGAGCAATTTAGATCTATATTAGAAATCCCAGCTGTTGGTGGATTATTCCAAAGATCTTCACACTTGTATGATACTTGATGACCAACTGCATGAAGAGGGCTATTTAGTCCAAGGAGGAGTCATCTATCATCATGGTAGTATCTTCTTTTCTAGAGCCTCCAAGCTCAAGGAGAAGTTACTACAAAGAGCTTATAAAGAGTTCTGTTTCAGCCACATGTATTCCATGAAGATCTACAACATTATCATTAGGAGCTTTGATTGGGAAGGCTTGAAAGAAGAACTACATCAGCATTTTCAAGAATGCATGAACTATGTGGAGTTGTAGTAGCAACATGACTCTATGAGGGTGTTATTTCAGCCATCTCTTCCTTCTTTTGAGAGAGGAGATAGATCCATGCACCACTCCATTTGTATGAGGAGTATTGTTGGTGAAAAATCTGATCATGTAAAGCATGTTTTATTTTCTGATTATATACATTCTTTCACCATGTTTATGCAGGCCATTGCTCCATGGAGGAGTAATACATCTTGCAGATCTCATGGCCAACAATGGGCCACAACAATTTATGAATTTGGCCACTCCCTTGATGAGAAAAGGGAGATTTTCTATCATGATGAGTGCTTTCCTAAAGCACCAAACATATCTCACACTTTTAGCCATAGTGAGATAACATGGGAAGCAAGTAAGTGGTGGGAAAACCACTTACCATATCTAGATCTGATGCAGGGAGGATATTCCCTGTGCTGGTACCATATGTGGGACTATGACCCACCTCCACGTGCTCAAATTTCTATTTGTATGTATGTAGTTTTGCTTCCATACATTGATGATATAATTGTACTTTTTATGGGGAAGTCTGGAGGGAGGATGGTAGGCATTTATGTACCACATGGGATGTAGACTCTCTATGTATCTTATGCTACATGTTTCAGGGAGAGCATTGGTTCAGCCATGTTTGTTTCATTTGAGTTATTGACTCCTTGTGAGATGGGCTATTTACATCTCATGAGAACTTTGGAGGAACAATTCATGGAGGGTTGGATTGGTGAACACTTAGCTTATGAAGGAATATTAACACATGATGATGGTATCACCAATGGAGGATGAGAAGAGTTGCAGCACTCACCTTATCAGTTGCTTGAGGACAAGCAACATTTTGGAGGGGAGGACTGTAATATTCCCAACTAGCCCAAGCTAATGGGAATATTTTTTTTTTTTTCAACAATAAATGTGTAAAGGAGGATCAATAAAACTCCTAAATAGTAAATAAATCAATGCCACCTGTGAAAAAGGTTAAATCTGGGCTATTTAAATAAGCACCCCTAGGTGTGAAAGGGGCTAAACCTTTGACTGGGTCAACCATGACCAAATCAACAGCGTTGTCTTGGAGGAGTGGCCATCAATGAGGCATAGCACAGTTTTCATTGGAGGTGGCTCATGTGAAAGGAGCTATTTCATTGAGATGGTTTAGGGTTTTGCAAGCTCTCAACTTATAAAAGGAAGAGGATAGCAGCATGAGAAGGTTGTTGATGGTATTGTATTTTCAGAGTATATTGTTTGTTTATACATATCTAATTCTCCTTGTTGTTTAGCAGAGAATAGTGATGTTTAGCACTGGGTGTTCCTGATTGGGAATCCCACATCCTTCCTTGAGAGGCCTCTTGGAAGAGTTTGCATTTCTTGTCCACTATCAAGCTGAAGGCCAAGCTTCTTCTTCCAACTACAACACAGATCCTATTGAGGGTTTAGTTGTCTTTGTAAGCTGCAGAAAATGGAGGCTAGATCTACTCAGATATAGACAATTCTAGTGCTCCTTTTCAGTGGGGAAGTCTTCTATCCCATTTACGAGAGAGCATTGGACCATTGGAGCTACATTTTCAGATCTTCGCATCAGGCCAAACATGTTCTAGAGCCTACAACACAGTCTCACTTCCAGAATTGTGTTATTTGTGTGGGTATTGTTACAGGGTCTTTTGGCACACTTTTTGGAGGATTGGTTTTCATGTGTTGGGGATCTTCCCTTCACATTTGAAATCCATTGGAGGAGATATTAATATTGTGTATTTCAGATCATATCTGTATGTTACTGAATTTTTGAATATTTTTGCAGATCTGCAGTATTAGATCTCAGATCTACTCTTTGTACTTCATCTTTTGCTGAAAACCCCAAATGGAAATTGAAGAAGAGCCTATCTAGTGTATGGATCTGATATAGATCTAACTTTTTATACACAGATCTTCTCTAGATCTGAAGTGTAATCTACAACAGTTGCAACCAATAAAAATAACGTTGTCAAGCTCGTTTCAGTCTTAATACATGGTTGTAGCACCTCTTTTCGAGGATTTTCTTCTATAAAAGTATTCTATTTCCTATTGTACATCTCATGTGCTATCTTGGGCATATATTTTGCTGATGTAAATGTAAATAAAGAGCCTCCATATTGGCCTCCTGCTCTTAATTAGATTATCTACATTATTTCTCTGCATAAATGTTTATTATTGTTGCATTTCCCATTTGGGAATATTACATAGAATATCTATGGAAGCAATAATTTCTATTATATGAAAAAATAAGAATTTGAATGACTGTCATACCTTCCTAACTTTTCCTTGAACTGATGAGGACTAGGTGGCTTGATTCCCTTCTTGGAATCAGGTGATGAAGAGATGGTTTTTGCTTTAGCTAGATTCAAGCATTCTCCTTTCTATTCATGTCCATAGCCTAAGCCTGCAAATGGATGTCTTGGTACAACCTCCAATGGTTGGGTGACACCTTGGCCATTTATGCCAAGGCCACCTCCTCTATACCCCATATTCGTGAGGATATTCATTCCAACATTAGTTTCATATTGAGAGAGAACATAACATGAAGTGACATTATATACCTCAGTTTGAGATGCAGCCTCTGTCATCTGAACCTTTTGCAACTTAGAAAATAACTCATCTTTGGCTTGTAGCATCTCTTGAAGCTCCTGCTTATCCTTTTTAGCTACCTGCAATAGTCTTCACAATTCTTCATTGTCGGCTTGAATGTTGTCATTTATCTCTTGCAAATCTTGCATTATTTTAGCATGCTTCTCTCCTATCCCCATCCTGCAAAGCAGTCACCTAATCTGATACCACTTGATCCAATCACAGGTTGAGTACTACTCTTATCATCGTGTGCAGTGTGAAGATATTTTAATTGACTATTGCTTATATAGGTTTAAATGAGCATGTTAGTCCATCGGTTATAGTGCATAAACACATAAACATAAGTAAATGAACTTAACATATCAAGAAGCACATGCACATAAGTAAGAAAGAGACAACCAATTGGTAATGGAGTTCACCCTTCCATCTCTCTGGGGATACATCTCCAGATCTGCTTCAATTGGAATGCATATCTTCTATATTCCTTCTTCAAAGTAAGCTCTCCAAGCTTTCTGACATTTAAGCCCTATGGCTGAGCATTAGCTAAGCACTATGGCTATCAATAGCTAAGCATTCTATCCTTTCTTCTCTCCCTTTCTCATGGCGCACATCAGGAATATATATAGTTTTCCCTCACCCACTCTCCAACAAAGAGCATTAATTACAACACCCACAATTGTAGGGCCTAATTACAGGGAAGGAAAAACAAGATCCATGAAAGCAGGATCTCCAACTATCTTAGGCTCATAATTGGGAAAAGTCTCAAAACCACCTAACGACTCTTCAACCATGCCCTTGATTCTCTCAACCTATAATTGAGAAAAATAGAGAATTGGTGTGAGGTAGTTTCTCACATAAAAACCAATTTCCCTAATTACATTAAATGAATAATATGTGAGACAAATTTTCTCTCACAAATATTAATCATTTATATCAAAATTTAATAATAATGCATGGGATTAATAAAGGCTCATAAAATGCACAATTAAATGCATGAGCATAATTTCACCCATTTAAACACTTTGTCACCAACTTCAAATCAACAGCGCAAATCTCTTTCACGTTTGAAGATCCTTTCGGATCACCACCTAGGGAAGGTTTTATTAAAATAATTAATTATTTTTAATGGATGCCTAAGTGTAAACTTGGGGAATTAAAATAAATAAAGGGTATTAATATAAGTGGGTGTGAATCTTCTAGAAAAAGATAGAGATCAAGTCAATATGATCTAAGAAATTGATTAGAATCTAATCTGGGTCATTGATTTCTCAATGAGAAGATTATAAGGACTTAGATGGGCATTTTGAAAGACACATGAGATTGATTTCTCAAGTGAGAAGTGAAATCGCTATCGGAGAGATCATCGAGGAGATTTCGTGTAGTGAGCGCTAGAGATAGTTTTCCGGTTGGAGATTTCTTGAGCTAGGTATACAACGTAGATAAGGAAAAGAGAGATCCATAAGAGGTAGCGTAAGAGCCACACTGTGCAACATAGAGCCATGTTGGGTAGCGCAGAGCCATGCAGAGGCAGCACAGAGCCAATGAGGAGATCTGAAAATTTTCTGAGGTTCATATCAGTTCTAACGCTGAGAGCCGAGGTGTGATACCGGAGGGCTAGAGGATCAAGCATCCAACCTTCAAATTGATCAAAGAGAGGGATTGAGGTAGTCCCTATCAGTTGTGACACAGAGCTACGCAGTGACTATGTAGAGATAGTGCAAAGGCAGCTTGGGGATAAGCCATTTCGGGGTTGGATCAATGTCGGATCACCACTGGTAGTGTGGGGTATTTCTCACTAATTTTTCAGCCAGTTAGATTCTTTTTATTGTATGGCCAGTGAGGCATCCTAGATTGTATTCAAAACTATTGCTTAGTAATATAAACCATCAGTTGTTTCACCGGTTTTCCCGCATTGGGTTTTTTTTAGGAAATTTGTCTAAAAACAACAGTGTCAATTGTGTGTATGATATTTTATTCTTTCTCAGTTCTTGTTCCCTCATATAATTTAATTAGTGAAGGATGCAATTGTATTTACTTCAATATTTATGTTTTAACATATTAATTAAATTGCATGGAATTAACAATTAGGAGAAGTAATATCATATTTCTACAATAATGATTCGAGATTATGAATGTTCACATGGTATCAAAGCACGGGTTAAATAGGAGAGCAGAGCTGGAGAACCCAGTGCTGAGAAGAAAAGGGAGATAAAAGAGCTTCATAGGCAACAGATAGAATCCCCAGAGGGGCTGCATAGTCCATTGCCAGGAGGGAAATATTATATTGGAAAAATCTCTCTCTGAGTGAGTCAACAGAGAGAAATATTTCCAGATTGAAATTTTTCAGTGACAAAGGGAGAAATGCACTAGCTTCAGCACAGAGCAGTCTTCAGTTGGGACACACATTTTCTACAGAAACTTGCTAGTGAAGAAGAGCGCCAGAAGAAGGAAGAAAGATCATATTGAGGTAATTTTAACCTCGGATAATTTCTTGCCCAAGAAATTTTGATTTCCCACGCAGAATCAGCGTAACCTAGATTAATTTTTCTCACTCCAGCAGGAAGTGTGTAGAGCTAGTTGTGCAGAGGGTTAGAGGAAACATTCAACATTCTCTTGGGTGAGATGGTAGCAAATGGGCTAAGAGATAAATATCGTTTGAAGGGTTCCTCCACCTGTGTGATCTGGAAGGAAAGGATATCCTTCCTTCTGGACAAGCATGATATCAAGGAATTTATCAACAATGTGGTAGTTGTCCCCGCAGATCTAGATCCATTGACGGCCTGTTAGAGTCAGCCTTTGCAGCCTTCCTCCAGTGATCAAACATGCTCTTTCAAATTGATTTTAAAGTGTCAAGGTCAAATTTTGTCATTTTAATGAGTCTTCAAGCAAAATTTGGTCACTAGGCATTAGGTCTAGGGTTTGCTTTCACTCCTTCCAAAGTTGTCCAAATGTCGGTCCATGTCACTATTCAGTTGAGTGTTCCATCATTCAGAGGGTTTTCATCATCATGTCAAGTTCCATTGGGTCATTTTACACCTCGTTCATGCTTCAGTTGTGCCTAGGTAAGGTCCATTTCTCTCTCCTAGGGTTTTGGAGGTAATTTCTCTTGGATGGTCAAATCATCGGAAAAACTTGTATCCTGATGTTCACACACCTTCCCCTATCCTTAATATACTTTATTAAACACTTCCCATCACTGAGATCCCCCAAATTCCTCATTTTTGCACAAACCCTAGTTTCTAGCCACAACTTGGCAATTTTCTAGGCTAGGCCTGTGTTTTGCCCTTTTGGACTCCTTCCCCTCACTCAATCTCTGTGATTCCACTTTCCCCTGCTTCCTAATATTCCTCCCTACTTCCCAAAATTTCCCCAAGAATTTAGAAGCCCCTTATCCCCTTCATTTCGCTTCATTTCGACAAAATTCCTTGTTTCACACATCGGGGTAAGTGTTACTCAAAAGATTTTTTAGAGCAATAAAAGATGAATTTGGGAAAACTGAGAGAGGTTTTTGTCCCAAACATGCCAAGGAAAAAAAACCTCTTTCACGTTTTACACAGGTATCATGGTTTTAGAGAAATATCAAAAATACCGTTGCCTCAGGAGAATTGAATGCACCTCTGAAGTGACCTTGGGAAAATCAAGATTTCTCCTAGCATGGTTGGCCAAATGACTTGCGTGATGAGTCAAATGATAACTTGACACAAAGATCTTTCCAATGAGCTATCATGAGCTCAATTTGGAGTTGAGGAAGACCTTCAAAAGTTGACTGCAACAGCGCTCTGCCTTGAGGCAGCCTCATTCTGCTCATTTTGACTAGTGTTAGGCGATTTGATATTTGACAGGGTAAATGAAATCCAAATTGAATAATTCCACTTGTGTTGGAAAGTAGACTCCAATAGCTTTCCAACGAGCTATCACACGCCTGATTTGGACACTAGGAAGGCCTCCAAAAGCGTCCTGAAAAATGCACTATGTGGCAAGAGGGAAGCGCGACCCACTTGAGGGGAGCGACCCACTTGAGCATTTCAGCCAGTGTAAAAATGAATGGGAGCGACCCACTTGGGGGGAGCGACCCACTTAAACAACAAAGCCCAGAAATTTGTGTTTTGCACCCAGTTTTGATTCAAGTTGACTCCCACATTCAAGTTGACTCCCAACAACTTGTAAATAGGATTTTAAACATTAAGCCTGGGTCTTAGTCGGACATGATTATGGTGTTTTGAAAGTGAAACAAATGTTTATGGAGAAACGTAAAACCTATGTTCATTGCAAAATTCATTTCTTAGGTTGATAGTCTTGCATGATTTCCAAGGTTGTGTGGTTGATATATATGCTCATGCCTCTACTGTCTGTGGTGTCCCTGCTCATTATTTACCTCAGCCTCACGCTCTCTCATTGCCATTACATCGCTGCTCTCATTGTTATTTCCATTGTCATTTTCACACTATTCATCATTCATGTTATGACATAGTCCCATTTTCACTTGTCCACATCCTCCATTGACATTTTCAAACGTTGCAAGGGATATTTCTATTGACCTACACTATACTCATTCCTATTCCTGTGTCAAATCCCCATGTAGTCAAAGAGTGGCTATTTTCCATTCAAATTCCTTGTGATAGTCCTTTTCCCATTGTGATATTTCCTATAGCACTTTGACATATATGTGACACATCTGACATTGGAGCATACACCAAACTCTTGTTTTCATCATAACCATATCAGTATACCTTCATACACATTGTGACACCATGATAGAGACCAACACATACAACCGAGACAGTGTTTTCACCACAGGAGCTGCATGCACCAGGAGAGCACTAAAATGGCGGAAAAGGCCTGATCCACTCCGGATTTTGGCCGAGGCTTCGTTGGCTGGGCAAGATACATGATGGAGGGTCTTCGCTCCAAATTTGAGCAAATTCGGAGAAAATTTTGTCATTTTGAAATATTTTGGTCTAAAAACAGGTTTTTCAGTTAAGCGGGTAGCGCGCCCATATGCTCACTTTTTTTCAGGACACTTGCTGAAGGAAATATTTGCATTTTTGGATTTTTCATGGTAATTTATGCATCCTCAGGCATTTCCGAAGCATTTCATCAGATTCTGGATGGTCAAAAAGCTCAAAAACACCATGAAAACCACCTTGCTGCCACCTTTTGCACCAGCAGGAAGTACTTCTGGGAGAAAGAAGTTTTGGAGGGTCAAATGAGCTCCAAATTCATAAATTCCACTTGGGTTGGATAGTCAACATCCAGGGCTTTCCAACGAGATATCATGAGCTCAATTTGGATGCCGGGAAGTACCTCAAATTCAGGCTGGAAAACGCGCGACCCACTCGGCTCAAAAGCGACCCACTTAAATTTTTCCTGAATTTTCAGCTGCCAGCTCAGATTTTCGCCTAGTATGGACCAGTTTTGCTTGTGGATGGAATTTTTGGGTTTTTATGATGTAAATTCATGTTTTGCATGTAACTTTGGCTTATTTTTATCTATTCTAGAAGATTCACTCTCAAAAGGGTAAAAAATCATGTAATGGATCAGTTTCCACTCTTTTAGAGGCAAGTTGTTAGTTGCCTAGATTGTAGTTCCATGATTAGAATTGGTTGAAACTGATCCCTGAAGAGGGAATTCGACCCCTAGAGGTGGGGAAAGGGGTTAGAGTGATCTATATATTGTAATTTCTGAGGCATTCTACAGGTTGGACTCTTGGGATACTTTTGATACTATTGTACATACTTTTCATATTTTGGCTAAGGAAAGATCAGTGGTTTTGCGGCACTTTGTCAGATATTAGAGTGGTGTTCTGTTCTTGATGGTGTTTCCTCTTTGTTGACTGTAAGTTTCTTCATGTTTAATGTATGTCGTCCTTTCATTATGCTTCTGAACTAAATTGAATGAGTGAATAAGGTTGAATCCATTGTTTACAGTGCTTGGCCTTTGAATTCAGTTAGTTCTATATGTTTTCAGCTGTTTGGAGAGGATCCAAGTTCTTCTTTGCTCTCTTCAGCTCCTCGTCGGTCTAATCTATCCATAAATCCAATTTAAAGCATCAAGATCATCACCTACCTCGCCCCAGCTTGAACTCTGCAAAGGTCTGACCTTATCCCCGGACCCAAAATTTGTTTTCCCATTACTCCAGCGAAAACTCAAAAAACCAAAAATCAAACATACCTATCTCTTTACTAGCCTAAAATCAGTTCTCATTGTAAGTCATCTCGCATTCTATTGTTTATTTTCTCGAGATTGACGGAGAGAGCCCTCTCCTGTCCTCGTAGGGCTAGCTACGAGGCTGAGCGTGGTTTGATGTAGCCTTGAGTTTTACTTCATTTCAGCCTGAGGTAGATTTGAGTGCTAACATATTGGCGACCATACTGGGGAAAAACTCAAACGTTTGCTTGTTATAGACGGAGTCTGAAGTCACGCCAGGTAGCCTTCGAAACGCTGTTGCTATGCATCAGCGAAGTAGATAAACGCTGCTTCAGTCGATCTCCGGTTTAACTTGTAATCGTAGCATTTAACTTGTAAACTGCCCCAGTACATGTATCAAGTTCAGATCTGATGGTTGATGGTGAACAACGGTCAGACATCGTGTTGCAGTCTCTACAACACCCTCCAAAAATTTTAACTACCATTTCGAATTTTCGGAGCCCCCTTAGAAACAAAGAGAAAGTGCTCAGTCACTAAGTCGCAAAGGTAAACATTCATGAAAATTGCGACCTTGCGACCTAGCGACCTCAGGTCGCCAGGTCGCCAGGTCGCACATCCCCTAAACGTATGAAAATTGCGACCTAGCGACCTAGCGACCTAGCGACCCAGGTCGCCAGGTCGCCAGGTCGCATTTCAGTCATTTTACGAAAATCGCGACTTAGCGACCTTGCGACCCAGCGACCCAGGTCGCCAGGTCGCAAGGTCGCCAGGTCGCAAGGTCGCCAGGTCGCAAAACTCAAAATATTACGAATCTGCGACCTAGCGACCCACATTAATGGCCCGCACGTGCGACTTCCTATAAAAGGGGGGTCGCAGGTCGCATTATTCACATTCAGCGATTTGTAAGGAAAACGCCTCTGACAGCTCAACTGACGAGTTTTTCCCGGGTAAGTTGCCATTTCCGTCATTTCATTCCTTAATGATTTTCTGGCCAAGTTCCATTCTCTAGCCTCTAAATTGTTTTTGGTCATGATTTAATGTGTTCCGAGAATTTTTCCCAATTGCATATCGTACGAATTACCAAAAACCTCTGCTTGCTTTCTTCTCACCCCATGGCATCATCCCCTATTCTTTAAAATCATGCCACAGCTCTCCCTGGCCCCAGAAACCTTGCAATTTCCCAAGAGAAAGAAGGAAAAAGGGTGCAAGGCCGCGCGCACCAAACCCCCGGCGAGAAAATCTGCGACCTGCGACTCAGCGAGCTAGTCGCGAGGTCGCAGAGTCGCAACTTTCTCCGTATTTACGTAGTTGGGCGATCGGCGACCCGCCGACCTAGTCGCCGTGTCGCTGTGTCGCACTCCTTTTTCTTTGTTACGAGACCGCGACCTGGCGACCCAGTCGACCTCGGTGCCCGCCGGTGTCGCAAGGTCGCAAGGCGCCCGCGCCCGTCCCCGTTTTTGTGTGATCTCTGCGACCCAACACCACCACTCCGGCTCGCTTTTTAACGCGTTTAGGTTTTGTCACCAAATTGTAACTTGTTTTTTATCGCCATGACGTTCTTATCGTGGGACTCTTTTCTGAATTTGACAGGTGAAGATATAGAGTGCATACCTGTGCTCTCAGATTCTAGTGACATGGCGCCCCCGCGGTCTCGGAGAATGGACAAGGGAACAGCGGAAGAGACTGATGAGCTGGTGGTGGTGTCCCCACCCCAATATTCCGAGATACATTATGTACTTTTTCGAAAGACGACAGCATGAGGTGGTACCAGATTTATCAGGAGTTAGCCAAGTTGCCAGAAGAATTCCCGGAAGACCTCCCAGACCGAGAAATATACTTGGCGGTAAAGAGGTCCAAACTACATCTCAAATATCCACCATATTCCTGTATGTCCCAGACCAGTGATCTGAGGACACAAAAGACAGACCAGAGGGATTTGTGATCGTAGATCATGAACCCAGCTTACCACGCCTCGGTAGGCTCGTATGCACACCTTTATTATTCACTGCCGCGCCCAAACCAGCACTTTACTCGAGAATGGGCTGCTACTCACGCCGTCCCGATCGTCGATGCTATTAAACAATGGTGGGAGGAGCCCGAGAAGTTCAAAGTGAAAAAGAACGAGGAATACCCAGTGGCAAGCCTAAGAAAAGTTTATAAATTGGTTGCTGCCATGCTCTGCGGGCTTTACGGGCGCCCAGATTGCTCCACTTTCAACGACAGTTGTGCCACTATTATGGAGTATGTGACAACACAGGGGGCCCGTTTTAACTGGGCCGGCATACTGATGACGTCGCTGCAGACCAACTTGAACTCGGCATTGGCACCGGACGAAGGAATGCCTGCTGAATTTTACATGGCTTCATACCTATTAGATGCGGTGTGCGCCCGAGTGGAGTTTGACGGCTGGGAGCACAACTGGGACCCCGAGAACACGCGCGCAATCCATCTACAACTTAAAGTATTCTGGGAGTCTAAATACAAACAGGACCTAGATCGGATCTCCCAAATCTTTGTTCCCACTCTGTACAGGCATTTATTTGGCCAAGACGCCCCTTGCATGTCATGGCGGGCCAAGGAGACTCTGCTTAAAGTGGCGCACTGGTTCCCTTTCCCTGGCTACACCTTCATCCGAGTCTTCGGAACTTACAAGGCGCCACATGTATGCCTCGTTCGCGTCAGTACAAGATGCCGATGCAGAGGTGTGCTTTCGCATGTCGTCACGGTTTCTCCAACATCTTGTCTAAGGGAAAAAAGAAGCCATGGCCCACCGCCCCTCACTATTGGTGCAGCCACAAGCAAAGACTTCGAAGGAGGTGCTAGCGTGCGTACGCAATGAGAAGTTATCAGCTGGGGGCACTTGAACACCGGACATATGACCCAGAGAGAATAGTCCCTGAACACTGCTGGAGAGCCAACCTCAAGTGGACTTATCAGCATCTTGAGCGCCCAGGGGAAGATGAGAGAAGAAACTGGTATAATGCTGAAAGACAACTTGCTCCGGGAATTGACGTGGTCGTCCAGGAAGACTTGGATGATCAGAACTTGGAAGACATAAGACGTCAGTTAGGAGCTTCTTCTTCATCCATGCTCCAGAAATCCCGAATCAACACAGGGTCAACTCCATCCGCCAAACAGAAGGAGGCAGAAGCAAAGGCCCAGCAGGAAAGGGAGAGGAAGCTAAAAGAAGATGAGGAGGCGCGCTCAAAAGGTACCACTGCAGCACAAAAGAAGAAGCTGCCCAAAGAGGCCAGGAAAGAAAAAGAAGACAAAGAGGCGCAAGCTGCAGCGGAACAGGCGCTTAAGGCAGAGCTGGACAAGGCAGAGACTGAACGCCAAAAGAAAGCCGAACAGGCTGCCGCGGCTGAACAGAAGAAGAGGGCCGAAATAGAAGCAGCAGCAGAGGCTGAACGCAAAAAGAAAGCCGAGCAGGCTGCTGCAGCTGAACAGAAGAAGAGGGCCGAGATAGAAGCAGCAGCAGAAGCTGAACGGCGGAGGAAGGAAGAAGAAGAGAAGAACACAGAGGAAAGAGAAGATGACACGCTAGATGATCTTGAAGTAACTCCTCTCGACATACCTCTGGGCCGTACAAAACTCTCTGATGTTAGATCGCCCCAAGGACAGGAAGAAGATGTGTTCGACCTGACCAGACTCACATTTGATCAGTTTTCATTCAAAATCCGTCAAGAAAAGAGGAGGTCGTTGGCACATAGTCCCTCTGCATCATCCGCAGTATCCACAGGCAAGGATATAGTTTTGGATACCAGGACTAATCCGGTAATGATAGCATCAGCAGGTACTGCCTTCGCCGCGGCTACAGAAGAGAATGTAACTCGGATGAGTAGAGAAATAGTATCTCTACAAAACAGACTGCACGCAGCTGAGCAACGCGAAAAGATAGCAGAGCAGGAGAGCAAGAGACGAAGCGGAAGTCCACAACTTGTCTTTGCTGTGCTCTTCCACAACTTAGTTCCCACTTGCCATTTTCAAGGAGTGTGAGGTGTTGGAGATGACTATGAGAGAGGTATATGGTGAGATGTTCACCATCAAACAAACAGTCGCTCCTCTGGCAAGAGCGCGAATGGAAACCAGGAAAAGACAAGATCAGCTCAAAGAGGCTTCACAGGCTTTGGACAGGATGATGGGTTGGACCATTCAGTACCCTCAGGCACCTGAAAATTTGCCTAAGAGGGACTGGATCCACACGCAGGATGCGAAAGTTCAACTTCGCATAGCGATGCAATCTGGAGAAAAATTGACTAAAGACCTGGACAAAGTGATGTCCTCGTACGACCATCTGATTAGTGGTATCGACTCAATGCATACGCTGCACCACATCCCATCGCTTGGAGAATTAGAGGAAGAGAAAACCTGGGAACAAGTAAACCAAGATATTCAAACATTCTTGCAACCCATCAAGCAGGCCGCAGCTGATCCGGAGCCCTCCGCATCTCAAGAGCATCTTAGTCAATTCATCGCCGCTCCAGCGCGGATTTATACCAAGCTTGCGTCTCTCTCGAATCAGATTGGACAAAAGAGGGAGACCCTAGTACCGAACGCTTTGGAATGCGCGTATAGGTTGAAAGAGGAGGTGCCCCTGGTATCCCCCATAGCGGCAGAGTACCAGGCATGCCAGGATTTCCTTAGGGAACAACAGGTTGACATTAACAGTTCGCGTCCCGGCAGCAGCAAGTCCTGAGCAGCAAGAAGAACCAGGTCGCAAATCGCAACAACAGGACAGGTCGCAGGTCGCATCATCTACCCAGGTCGTAGAAGGAGTTGGTCGCAAGGTAGCCCAAAAGTCAAGAAGGTGAACAGTCAAGGAAACCCAACAGACAATTTTGGCATTATAAATACTCCTACGGGACATTGTACAAGGGCTTTTCTTTTTTGGGAAAACTCAAGAGCTACATGCATTTGTATTGAAAGATCCTACATTTGAGCATATGAATATAGAGTCTTGTTAAAATACCCTATGGTTATGATGTGTTTTGGCTGTATGAACATTTTGCGTATTCCTTGTACAGTTTCAGAATATCCTATGATTAATGAAGCTGCATTATTCATGTCATCGTTTATGCGTCATGGCTATCCGTGCTGTATCAATGATCTTCATTTCATTATCCGTTATATTAATGAATGTTAATGAACTATTTTGTTAGCATTTCGTTTCATCTTTCAGTAAGTGGTGAGGTATCTTATCATAAAGAACTATTTCTTTTGTGATTAGACTACCAAACAAGCATTACCCCACAAAAGATGTGTTGCTAATGACATCTCTTGAGGTGTGCGTGCTTTATCTATAATCTTGCTACGCATAGTGTTTGATTCGTGCTTAACACATTAATCTTGTATTCTGTATCATGTGAATGAGTGTATGTCCGCAGGTTTGAACAGGTTCTTTTGAGACCGAAGGGAAGTCATCTTAAGTGGTAGCCGGACCCACACCCCGGACGGGATCCCTACTCCAAACGGTTTAAGGTCTAATTGGGACTTTCTACCGGGGAGATCCCCTACTGTTGGCCGGACAAATTTTCCCGTCAACAGAATTGGCGCTAGAAGGAGGGCCTGAATGGCAGCCTCCCAGCACACAACAAACATCCCATCACAAACTCCCCAAGGGGAGGTCACCAACAATGAAACTAACCCTCCTCTTCCAGAAGATATTCCAGGGAGGGAGCTTCGATATTATGAAATCACTAGGGAGCAGCTGAGAGCCTTACGCCCAACTGCCCGAGATCTTGTCAACCAGTTACGGTTCACTCCAATCATGGAATACCTTACCCATACTAGGACTCCGCCCGAGAACATCACCCCTAACGGAGCCATTGCGAGTACTATACCCGAGCTCATAAACCTCATGTTGGAAGACCTCGCACACGCTGTTGAGGAAAACGATCCTGTTCTCCAAGAGGGTGAAGAGTTTGCTGACACCGGTCCTTTCCCCAACTTCCAGCCTAACCAACCCCGACAAAACAACAACCAGGCACAACGCCCACCCAGGGATGGTGAGGCAGGCAGAGGCCGAGGAAATATAGACGGGGGAAATAGAGCCCGTAGAAATGAAGGAGATAGGAACAGAGGCCGAGGGGCCGGGGGAAGGGGGGATAGAGGCCGAGGCCAAGGAAACCAAGC
The DNA here is from genome assembly GCA_034641835.2 of Pinus albicaulis. NCBI lineage: Eukaryota > Viridiplantae > Streptophyta > Pinopsida > Pinales > Pinaceae > Pinus > Pinus albicaulis. The sequence continues at coordinate 2,061,441,711 of CM076575.1, forward strand.
TCACAACCGCCACCCAAACCCAGTGAGGCCTCCTGTAAACAACTTGGGATATCTTAGAGATTTTCTGAACCGTGGGGGGCACCAAGACGAACACTCCCGTCACGAGTCATAAGCATCGGTCTCAGGTTCGGAAGGAGAATCTGAACATCAGTTTAGGCAACACCAGCGAGCGAGAAGAATACAACCCCTGGCCTGGATGGCTCAATCCCCATTAAACCTTTTAGGCCCGCTCCAAGATTTGCCTAGGCATCCGGAGAAGCATCTACCAAAGTTCGACCCTGAAAAAGGTACCCTCGCTGAAGATCATATTAGCAGCTTCTATTTGTCTCTGCAAATCATGAGAGTACAGTCCGATGATGTCGCATGTCGACTGTTCCCCCATACCCTCGAAAACAAGGCAGCCACTTGGTACCGCTCTCTCCCCAGTGCCTCCATCACTTCATGGGAGCAATTCCGTCGCATTTTCCTGCATAAGTTTTCAGAAGATAAAACTCCTTCCATGCTTCTAACTGAGCTAAGCACCATCAAGTGTCAAAAAAAGGAAAAGGTGAAGGACTTCAACCAACGCTTCGCTACCATACTGCAGAAATTTCCTCCCAACTTAGCATTGGACGACTCAATCACCATTGACTACTACACCAAAGCCCTGCCCAGAGATATTGCAGTTTTCGTGAAACGGGAAGCCCGTGCTAACCTTACGGCTAATTATGAGGCTGCTCTCGCTGTGGAAAAGGACATGCTTTCGATAGGAGCCATCGATCATGAAGGACGAGATGATAACAAGCCCAACACGAAAAGAGGTCAGTCCTCCACTCCTAAGACTACTTATAGGGATAGAGATACTCTTGACTTTGAAAGCATGGCCAAAACGCTCAAGCATTTAACAAATGAAGTCACTGACCTCAGGAGAAAGGGCGCAGAAGCCACGACTAGTAGTAGACCACCTAAACCTTTCTTCAGAAAAGGTAATCTCAATACTAGCAGACCTCCGTCCAACACAAATACTGCTCTAAATGTGGAAGAGATAGGGAAAGATAATTTCTGTTCTTTCCACCAAGCTGCCCATTCCGAGAAAACATGCCCTCAATGGATTGGTAGCATGACAGCAGTAGTTAATCAGCTTTTAGATGATCAAACTCCAGGGGATGTGACGGAGGGTGAGTTTTCAGATCATGATGAAGATCCGTCCTCAAATGAAGAACCAGGATCCTCTATCCTTGCTTTTGACGTAATTCGAGGTGGAGAAAACCTTACTCCTATCGATATTTACATGGCAGATGCTCCCAAGGATCGGCCCGTGCGGAATTATAGCCTCAGAAGCAAAGGACCTATTCCTGAACAGTCTTATGAAGAGAAAAAAAGGGCTTTCCTAAGAAAGATCCTGCCCCCTGGGAACGGAAAACAATCTGCCCCGGAAAAACTTCCCAACAACACTACCCGAACGGGTCAAAAGGGCAAACTTCCGACAGAGTCCTCTAAGACTTCCGCCGAGCCTAGCCCTCAACCAGAACCCAGTTATAACATTGTTGAGGATATGAAGAAAACAAGAGCAAACATTTCTCTCTATGATTTGGCCCGCATTACTAATCAAAAGGAGCTCATTCTTAAGGCTTTCGCAAATACGTCAGCTACGAAGATTGTGAGCAATACGTCTGCGCAAGCTGGATCAGATGTGCAATCCATAGTGAACGCCATTAATACCAACTCTAGAGGATCCACCCCCCCGTTCCTTTTGTCCTTCGAGATGTTCAACTTCAATGTCCACAACTGTCTGGTCGACTCCGGTGCCTCTACAAACGTCATGCCTTTATCTGTCTGTAAGAAACTTAACATTCGCCCGGAGAAGACTGATGCAAAAATCATACAACTCGATAGATCACAAGTACCTGCCATAGGGGAATTGAACAATGTCATTATCCGCTTGTCATCAGACTCTAGGGTCCATCAGTGCATCGACATTGTGGTTGTCGATATTCCAGAAGCATACGGCCTATTGCTCAGTAGAGATTGGTCCAACAAATTACAAGGCTACTTCGCCACCGACTGGTCTCACTTGTGGCTTCCTTACAAGGGGCGGAATAATCAAATCAGGGTAGAAAGTGAGCCTTACATGAAACACACCGTCACTGATCTGGACGCCGTTAATGAACCTATCAGCTTTGCACAAGAAGAGCTCGGCATGTGTCTTCTGGAGTCCATATTTGGATGCTACCAACCCCCCCAGTCTCCTATAGGCCCCGAGGTTCAATCTGAAGTAGCCTTTGTCACTGAAGAGCAAGTAATCCCTAACTTATCACCTGCAGAAACTCCTTCACAACCTAGTGCCCTGAAGGAGCCATAAAGTGACCTATGGACCTTGTATTATGATGGATCCAAGACTAATGACGGAGCTGGTGCTGGCTGCATCTTGCTTGACCCACATATGAATAAATACTTAATCTCATGCCGGCTAGAGTTCCAGTGCACCAACAATTCGGCTGAGTACGAGGCATTAATCCTCGGGCTTAAAAAGGCACTGGACTTGAAGGTAAAGTGTTTGCAGGTCATTGGAGATTCCGAAATCATCACCCGCCAGGTACGCAACACCATTCACTGTTTATCTCCACATTTAAAGGCATATCAACAAGAGGTATGGCGTTTGATTTCTGGTTTTGATGCATTTGGAATTAAATCTGTCCTTAGGATGCACAACGCAGCAGCAGATACTCTGGCCAATGCTGCTGCTAGATTCACACCTTTGAGGGATGGCTTTTCTATTGAAATTGTATATAGGCCCTCTGTACCAGACAATATTTCTAATTTACGCGTGTTTAATGATGATCAACAGATTTTGGACTTTATGTGCAATGCTGAAGTGTTCAAGGACGCGGAAATCGATGAAGAAGAACATGAGCGCACGCTACAGAAAAGGAATGATGAACACAAAGAGAATATTATGCCCAAGGGGGTGGTGTCATTAGAAAATATGTTTGATCTGCAAAACCGATTCCGCAGGCCTCCGAACACCAAAGTGCAAAGTTCCATATTGGCTCATCGACAAGTCAACTTGGGGTCAGATGAGAACCCTAAGTTTGTTAACCTTGGCAAAGACTGTAGTGATGAAGAGGCACGGGCTTTCACCCAGCTATTCTGGAAGTATCGTGATGTATTTGCCTGGACATATGAAGATCTACGTACATACGATACTCGTATCATTCAACATGTAATACCCATGAGGGAAGGCGTTAAACCCTTCCAGCAGAAACTCAGGAAAATACATCCAGCTTTGGAGCCCATGATTCTAAAAGAACTTAAAAAGCTTTTAGATGCTCGCATCATTTTCAAAGTTCGTCACTCCACGTGGGTGTCGAATCTGGTACCGGTGCGAAAAAAGTCTGGTGAAATTCGCTTGTGTGTAGATTTCCGAAATGTGAATCGGTCCTCAAACAAAGACAACTACCCGGTGCCCCCCATGGAACAGATATTACAAGCTGTGTCTGGATCTGAGATGTTTTCCCTATTGGACGGCTTCTCCGGCTATAACCAAGTTTTGGTAGCTGAACCTGACAGATTGAAAACCACATTCCGGACAAAATGGGGAACCTTTGCTTTCAGACGCATGCCCTTTGGATTGATCAATGCAGGAGCCACCTTCCAACGAGCTATTGACATAGCCTTCCGCGGTCTAATAGGGCAGAGCGTGGTGGTTTATTTAGACGATGTTACTGTATTTTCAAAATGCAGGGGCGATCATTTACGTCACCTTAGACAAATCTTCGATAGATGCAGGAGGTATGAAATATCACTCAATCCTAAAAAGAGCGTTTTTGCTGTGGCAGAGGGAAATTTGCTAGGCCACATTATCACTAAACAGGGCATTGTGGTTGATCCGGAACGGGCTAAAGCCATTGCTCAGATTCCGCCCCCAAACAACAAGAAAGCAATGCAATCCTTCCTGGGGAAGATTAATTTTGTCCGTAAATTCATTTCAGATTTTGCGCAGATTGTCAGGCCGCTGCAGGGAATGATTAAGAAGAACGCTGCATTCAAATGGAATCCCGAAGAGAAAGAGGCTTTCGAAAAAATCAAAAAGGCTATAGCTGAAACTCCTTCCCTCCAAAGTCCAGATTTTGATAAGGGTTTCATCCTATACACTTTCGCTTCAGATTCCTCGCTTGCGGCTGTCCTCACACAGAAAGATAATAACAACGATGAACGGCCCATTTCTTTTATGAGCACCGATCTACAGGGAGCTGAATTAAACTATCCGGAAATTGACAAGCAAGCCTATGCGGTTTATAAGGCAGTAAAACATTTTAGGCCCTACATCTTGAAAAGTCACGTCACGGTTTTTGTACCACACCCAGCAGTCCGCTCACTCTTCGTACAGCAAGAACTAGGCGAAAGGCGGGGCAACTGGATGGCATGTTTACAAGAATACGATTTAGAGTTCAAACCAGCACATACCGTCAAAGGACAGGGCTTATGTCAAATGGCCGCAGAGGCTGCAAGTACACGTGAGAGGGAAGAAGAATGTTGGGAACAAGAAATCGACATGTATCAGAGCGACCATGTGCCTCAGCAAAATAGCCCTTCTTGGTATTCTGACATTTCAAAATATCTGGCCCAAGGCACGATGGACCCTGCTCTTACTGCCCGACAGAAGCGCGCAATAAGATTAAAAGCCGCATCTCACCAACTGATCCAAGGTAAGTTATTCAAGAAACACCACGATGGGGTCCTGTTACGCTGTTTGGAAACTGACGAAGCACAAAAAATCTTAACCGAGTTACACGATGGACCCGCTGGAGGTCATTTTTCTGGAGATACCACTGCCCATAAGATAATGCGTGCAGGATATTATTGGCCTACTCTTTTCAGAGACACACATGCATATGTTCGGAAATGCATTCAGTGCCAGAAGTTCGCCAATCGAGAAGCACGGCCAGCCGCACCACTACTCTCAGTAGCAGTAGAAGAACCTTTCCAACAATGGGGTTTAGACGTAATTGGGGAAATCCTACCGCACTCTTCTAAACAACATCGGTATATTCTAACGGCCACTGACTACTTCACCAGGTGGGTTGAGGCAACACCGTTACGCCAAATCAACGATCAAGAGGTAATAGAATTCCTCACGCATTCCATCATGACCAGGTTTGGCGTTCCGACTTCTTTAGTTTTTGATAATGCGACTTATTTCTCATCTTTTAAGTTATATGATTTTGCGCTGGAAAATGGAATTATTTTGAAACATTCTGCAAACTACTATCCCCAGGGGAATGGATTAGCTGAATCCACTAACAAGAACCTCATCCGGATTATTAAGAAGACCCTTCTATCCCACCAGCGTAACTGGCACAATGCCCTTCACAATGCACTGTGGGCTGACCGTATTACTCCCAAGTCCTCTTTAGGCACCTCCCCATTTTTTCTCGTGTATGGAAAAGAAGTTGTCCTCCCTTCTCATCTATCTCTCCCGGCCCTCCAACTGTCCCAAGGATGTCATGGTACTCCGTGTCCCACCTTGCAAAACCGAATCGACACCTTGCTGAAATTGGAGGAAGAAAGGCAAAAGACCCGGGAAAAGTTTGCCATCCATCAGAGCCGAATCAAAAGATGGTTTGATAAAAAGTCCGCAGGAAACAAAAATTTTGAGGTAGGAGACCTGGTCCTTAAGTGGGATAAAGCCCATGAGGAAAAGGGGAAGCATGCCAAATTCCAAGCACTTTGGACAGGCCCGTTCCAAATTAAGGAAAAGATAGGATCACACACGTTCAGATTACAAACCCTCAATGGACGAGTCGAGGTCCTCCCGGTAAACGGGCACGACCTCAAACACTATTTCACTTAAGCAGCCCTTGGGGGGGCTGTCTCGTTTTTGTACCATATTTTCTTGTCCCTTTTGTAAAAAAAATAAAAAATAAATAAAAAATAAAAAATAAAAATAAAAAATAAATAAATAAATAAATAAATAAATATATAAAAATAGAATAAAAGCCTAAGGAAGGATGTATTAGAGTCACACAGATTGGCATACTGCCGCAGGTTCTCCACTGATGGAAAGCTTTGCCCGACAAATTCAAAGGTGGCAAAAGCTTGCTTGTTCTCCGCACCTAAAAGTAGCACATTACCAAGCTCAAGTCCTCAAGCAGGAAAGCTTACCTCGCCAGTCTGAGAAGGTGTCCACAAAAGAAAATGCAGTGTAAATGGTAACCGGACCAGAAGGGAAGAGAGATACTCTACGCTATGTCAGGGTGTCTGGGAAAAATCAAAGTCCTCATACTAGACCAGGAACAACCTAGCTGCAAGCAAAATAAGTCGGGATCCCTCATCCGCCCAGGCAAAACTGCCATTTCAAATAAGTGCCATAAGCACATCTAAATAAGTGCATTAGGCACATTCAAAATAAGTGCAATAGCACACAAATAAAGGGTAAAGGATTGAGAAAGGCTTCCTGCGCAGAGAGGTGATGTAACGACTCCGCCGGGGTACTGACCAGGCTCGCTGGCAGCGGAGCAACGTTCACGATTCCTAGGCAGTGACTCCGCCGGGATCGAGAGGTTCGCTGGCAGCGGAGCAACACGATGAGGACGAAATAATCGTACCAGACCCTGTAGCCGCCTAGAGTTCTCCAACCCTTCCAGTCCGGAAACCTGAAGAAAGAATTTGTGTGAATGGCGCCCAACCGGACCAGCAAGCTCGGCAACCCAGCTGGACGACCGAAGGCTAGGAAATGGCAACCACAAAGTAAAGAGGACAGTTAGCATAAGCCCCTCCCTCCCCCCACTAAGGCTAACCATCAGCAGAGACTCTGAGTTCGTCCAGTGAATCGCCATTTGTTGCAGTCTCTACAACACCCTCCAAAAATTTTAACTACCATTTCGAATTTTCGGAGCCCCCTCAGAAACAAAGAGAAAGTGCTCAGTCACTAAGTCGCAAAGGTAAACATTCATGAAAATTGCGACCTTGCGACCTAGCGACCTCAAGGTCGCCAGGTCGCCAGGTCGCACATCCCCTAAACGTATGAAAATTGCGACCTAGCGACCTAGCGACCTAGCGACCCAGGTCGCCAGGTCGCCAGGTCGCATTTCAGTCATTTTACGAAAATCGCGACTTAGCGACCTTGCGACCCAGCGACCCAGGTCGCCAGGTCGCAAGGTCGCAAGGTCGCAAAACTCAAGATTTTACGAATCTGCGACCTAGCGACCCACATTAATGGCCCGCACGTGCGACTTCCTATAAAAGGGGGGGGTCGCAGGTCGCATTATTCACATTCAGCGATTTGTAAGGAAAACGCCTCTGACAGCTCGACTGACGAGTTTTTCCCGGGTAAGTTGCCTTTTCTTCCTTCTGTTTCCATTCTAATGATTTTCTTGCTAAACCCATCTCCCCTTCTAGCCTATAAATTGTTTTTGGTCATGATTTAATGTGTTCTGAGAATTTTTCCAATTGCATATTGCATGAATTACCAAAAACCTCTCTGTTTGCTTTTTCACCCCATGGCATCATCCCCTATTCTTTAAAATCATGCCACAGCTCTCCCTGGCCCCAGAAACCTTGCAATTTCCCAAGAGAAAGAAGGCAAAAAGGGTGCAAGGCCGCGCGCACCAAACCCCCGGCGAGAAAATCTGCGACCTGCGACTCAGCGACCTAGTCGCGAGGTCGCAGAGTCGCAACTTTCTCCAGATTTACAGAGTTGCGACCTGCGACCCAGCGACCTAGTCGCCAGGTCGCCAGGTCGCACTTTTCTTTGTTACGTAGATCTGCGACCTAGCGACCCAGCGACCTCAGGTCTCCAGGTCGCCAGGTCGCAAGGTCGCGCCTGGGCCCTGTTTGTGTGATCTGCGACCCAGCGACTCACCAGTCCAGTTCTGCTTTAACGCATTTAGGTTTTGTCACTAAATTGTAACTTGTTTTTTTATCGCCATGACGTTCTTATCGTGGGACTCCTTTCTGAATTTGACAGGTGAAGACATAGAGTGCATACCTGTGCTCTCAGATTCTAGTGACATGGCGCCCCCGCGGTCTCGGAGAAAGGACAAGGGAACAGCGGAAGAGACTGATGAGCTGGTGGTGGTGTCCCCACCCTGAAGGAGTTCCGAGACACATTAAGGGGTACTTTTTCGAAAGATCGACAAAGATGAGGTGGTACCGTATTTATCGAGTTCGCCACAAGCGTACACCTCCAAGACCCTCCTGGGTACTCTAGTCATACTTGGCGGTAAAGAGGTCCAAACTACATCTGGCGGGGGCACATCCAGCCATATTCCCATGTCCGGAGATCATAGACTGGATAATACAAAAGACAGACCCAGAGAAATTTGTGATCAGAGATCATGAAGGTAGAGCTTTCACTACGCTGGTAGGCTCAGATGCACACCTTTATTATTCACTGCCGCGCCCAAACCAGCACTTTACTCGAGAATGGGCTGCTACTCACGCCGTCCCGATCGTCGATACTATTAAACAATGGTGGGAGGAGCCCGAGAAGTTCAAAGTGAAAAAGAACCAGGAATACCCAGTGGCAAGCCTAAGAAAATTTTATAAATTGGTTGCTGCCATGCTCTGCAGGCTTTACGGGCGCCCAGACTGCTCCACTTTCAACGGCAGTTGGGCCACCATTATGGAATATGTGACAACACAGGGGACCCGTTTTAACTGGGCCGGCATACTGATGACGTCGCTGCAGACCAACCTGAACTCGGCATTGGCTCCGGACGAAGGAATGCCTGCTGAATTTCACATGGCTTCATACCTACTAGATGCGGTGTGCGCCCGAGTGGAGTTTGACGGCTGGGAGCACAACTGGGACCCCGAGAACACGCGCGCAATCCATCTACAACTTAACGTATTCTGGGAGTCTAAATACAAACAGGACCTAGATCGGATCTCCCAAATATTTGTTCCCGCTCTGTACAGGCATTTATTTGGCCAAGACGCCCCTTGCATGTCATGGCGGGCCAAGGAGACCCTGGTTAAAGTGGCGCACTGGTTCCCTTTCCCTGAGTACACCTTTATCCGAGTCTTTGGAACCTACAAGGCGCCACATGTTATGCCTCGTTTCGTGACGGATAAAATGCTGATGCAGGAGGTGTGCTTTCAGATGTCACATGGTTTCTCCAACATCTTGTCTAAGGGAAAAAAGAAGCCATGGCCCACTCTGCCCCTCACTATTGGTGCATTCACAGTTAAAGACTTCAAGGAGGTGCTAGCAGAAGCAGACGCAATGAGAAGTTATCAGCTGGGGGAAATTGAACACCGAAACTATGACCCAGAGAGATTGGTCCCTGAACACTACCGGAGAGCCAACCTCAGGTGGACTTATCAGCATCTCGAACGCCCAACAGAAGATGAGAGGAGAAACTGGTATAATGCTGAAAGACAGCTTGCTCCGGGGGTTGACGTGGTCCAGGAAGACTTGGATGATCAGAACTTGGAAGACAGAATACGTCAGTTAGGAGCTTCTTCTTCATCCATGCTCCAGAAATCCCGAATCAACACAGGGTCAACGCCATCCGCCAAACAAAAGGAGGCAGAAGCAAAGGCCCAACAGGAAAGGGAGAGGAAGCTAAAGGAAGATGAGGGGGCGCGCGCAAAAGGTACAACTGCAGCACAAAAGAGGAAGCTGGCCAAAGAGGCCAGGAAAGAAAAAGAAGACAAAGAGGCACAAGCTGCAGCGGAACAGGCGCTTAAGGCGGAGTTGGACAAGGCGGAGGCTGAACGCCAAAAGAAAGCCGAGCAGGCTGCTGCAGCTGAACAAAGGAAGAGGGTCGAAATAGAAGCAGCCGCAGAGGCTGAACGACAAAGGAAAGCCGAACAGGCAGCTGCAGCTGAACAGAAGAAGAGGGCCGAGATAGAAGCAGCAGCAGAAGCTGAACGGCGGAGGAAGGAAGAGGAAGAGAAGAACACAGAGGAAAGAGAGGATTACACGCTAGATGATCTTGAAGTAACTCCTCTCGACATACCTTTGGGCCGTACACAACTATCTGATGTTAGATCGCCCCAGAGACAGGAAGAAGATGTGTTCGACCTGACCAGACTCACATTTGATCAGTTTTCGTTCAAGATCCGTCAAGAGAAGAGGAGGTCGTTGGCACATAGTCCCTCTGCATCATCTGCAGTATCCACAGGCAAGGATATAGTTTTGGATACTAGGACTAATCCGGTAATGATAGCGTCAGCAGGTACTGCCTTCGCTGCGGCTACAGAAGAGAATGTAACCCGGATGAGTAGAGAAATAGTAGCTCTACAAAACAGACTACACGCAGCTGAGCAACGCGAAAAGATGGCAGAGCAGGAGAGAGCAGCATTGCAAGCGGAAGTCCAGCAACTTCGAAACCAGGCTCTTCCAGCAAACGAAGTCTCACTTGCCATTTTCAAAGAGTGTGAGGTGTTGGAGATGACCATGAGACAGGTATATGGTGAGATGTTCACCATCAAACAAACAGTCGCTCCTCTGGCAAGAGCACGAATGGAAACCAGGCAAAGACAAGATCAGCTCAAAGAGGCTTCACAGGCTTTGGACAGGATGATGGGTTGGACCATTCAGTATCCTCAGGCACCTGAAAATTTGCCTAAGAGGGACTGGATCCACACGCAGGATGCGAAAGTTCAACTCCGCATAGCGATGCAATCCGGAGAAAAATTGACTAAAGACCTGGACAAAGTGATGTCCTCGTACGACCATCTGATTAGTGGTATCGACTCAATGCATACGCTGCACCACATCCCATCGCTTGGAGCATTAGAGGAAGAGAAAACTTGGGAACAAGTAAACCAGGATATTCAAACATTCTTGCAACCCATCAAGCAGGCCGCAGCTGATCCGGAGCCCTCCGCATCTCAAGAGCATCTCAGTCAATTCATCGCCGCTCCAGCGCGGATTTATACCAAGCTTGCGTCGCTCTCAAATCAGATTGGACAGAAGAGGGAGACCCTGGTACCAAACGCTTTGGAATGCGTGTATAGGCTGAAAGAGGAGGTGCCCCTGGTGTCCCCCATAGCGGCAGAATACCAGGCATGGCAGGATTTCCTTAGGGAACAACAGGTTGACATAAACAGTTCGCGTCCCGGCAGCAGCAAGTCCTGAGCAGCAAGAAAAACCAGGTCGCAAATCGCACCAACAGGACAGGTCGCAGGTCGCATCATCTACCTAGGTCGCAGAAGGAGTTGGTCGCAAGGTAGCCCAAAAGTCAAGAAGGTGAACAGTCAAGGAAACCCAACAGACAATTTTGGCATTATAAATACTCCTACGGGACATTGTACAAGGGCTTTTTTTTTTGGGAAACTCAGGAGTTACAAGCATTGTATTTAAAGATCTGACACTTGAGCATATGGATATAGAATCTTGTTAAAATACCCTATGGTTACTATGTGTTTTGCTGTATGAACACTTTGTGTATTTGTTTCAACAGTTTCAGAATATCCCATGATTAATGAATCTGTTCTTTTCATGATATCGTTTATACGTCATGGCTATCCGTGTTGTATCAATGATGTTTATCTTATTATCTGTTATATAAATGAATGTTAATAAACTAGATTGTTAGCATTTCGTTTCATCTTTCAGGAAGTGCAGAGGTATCTTATCATCAAAACTATTTTTTGTTTGATCAGACCACTGTACAAGCAATTACCCCACAAAAGATGTGTTGCTAATGACATCTCTTGAGGTGTATGTGCTTTATCTATAATCTTGCTACACATAGTGTTTGATTCATGTTTAACACATTAATCTCGTATTCTATATCAGGTGAATAAGTGTATGTTCGCAGGTAAAAGCAGGTTCTTTTGAGACCGAAGAGAAGTCATCTTAAGTGGTAGCCGGACCCACACTCCGGACGGGATCCCTACTCCAAACGGTTTAAGGTCTAATTGGGACTTTCTACCGGGGAGATCCCCTACTGTTGGCCGGACAAATTTTCCCGTCAACACATCGCAAGGCTGAAATCATTCACCTGGCGACTTCATTCACTGAACAATTCAGAAATCGATGCTTCATGGTGACTTCACTGCAGGGAGATCAGTAGCTGTGAGATTTTCAAGATGGACCGAATCACAAGAAGATATGCTCCCATGAGCCGAGATCACATTCCAGGTTTTCCGAATAAGATGCCCAAGGTAGATTGGTCAAGGAATCTGCCTACGTTTAACGATGATGGTAAGAAAGATGCTGCTTTACATTTGGTTAGATTTCACATGCATATTCACAAGTTAAAAGTGGATTTTCCTGAAGATTGCTTGATGAAGATATTCCTGGCCACCCTGGAAGGTGAAGCCCAATCTTGGTATGAAAATTTTCCGCTGGCCTGTATTTATTGTTTAGAGGATTTTCATGCCCTGTTCATTGAAAGATATCAAGTATCTTATCCATCATTAAATTTAGTTCATGACTGTTGCAAACATGCTTCTACTTTTATTGAAAGCCTTGAGAAATATTATGAAGATGATAATTTTATGGATGATGAGATCATGGAAGCCCTATATGAAAATCCATTTCAGCAGCATAAAGATGATCATGAAAATTTGCAGCAGGATCAAGATTTTAGTGTGGTAGAAGATGAAGGAATTTTGCATCTTGATAGTGAACAGAAATTACATGAAATGGATCAGCAGTATGAGGAAAATTTGTATACTCCTTCACTTGAAATCAATGAAGACAATCACTGTTTGAGCAAAAGAAAACAAAAGGTATTATCTCCTCTGTCTGAAGATGAGATAGATCAGCTATTGAAAGGTCATGTTCCAGCTCAAGTTAACACAGATCTACAGTGTGCACATGGTAAAGAAAGTGATGGTGGAACTTCTTCCTTTTCTAAAATGGATGACAGTCCTGTAAGCAGCTTTATAGATCAGCAAGTTGAAGATGTCTATATGGCTGAAAGAGATGAAAGAGAAAGTGTCATTTCAGATCTGTCCATGGAAGAAGACAGCGTGCGAGAAAGTCAAGTTTCAAATGAAGATTGTGATAATGTCCACTCAGTCATATCAGATCCAGATTCAGATTGTAATGACCAAACATACCTTGTACCGAATCCTGAAAAGGAGAGTTTTACTGTTGAGATCATAGACAGAATTTTTGATTCAAATGTTGTCAGTTCATCAGAACAGAGTCTTCATAAAGAGGTAATCCAATCAGTTGATGTACGACAAGATGGGATCTTCATTCAAGTAAGTGAAACAGTTCCTTTGGATGAATTTATGGTAGATGCTAGAAATGTCATGTTTGGGTATCAAGAATCAGCTGAAGTTTCTTTCCTTATGATTGAAGACTATAATGAAAATCCGGCTGTCCTATCATATGAAGATGACCTATCATACTTTCAGAGTACAAAAGATCAAAACATTCAGGATTCCCTTTCAGTTTCTTCTTTATATGTCTCATGTGTTGAAATGTTTTCTCAAAAGGAGAACTGCTCATCTACTTGTTCAGAGTTTTTCGAAGCCCAGGAACATATTGTTACTGAAGTACATGATGAAGGAAGATCAGAATTAGAAGCAAAGGACACCTTGTTTTTTCAGCAGGAGGTAAATCTTCATGTTTTTCAGGATCCAATGGCAGATTTGTTACAGTCAGTAGTGAAAGTGATTATTGCAGTGTTCAGTGATGAAGGAGATCATGGTCAGCTATGTTTTTGGATGCCCAGTTATCAGTTTGTATTGTTGACCAGGAGATCTGATCGGGAGAATCAGTCAAGAGGGCATCTGCTGGTTTGGTTACATTGGAAATCCCACTATACATGATTGTATATATTTCATTAGTATGCAGGTGGTTGTCATCATGATTCCAAATCTTGATGGATTTCTGCCTTTTTTTTCCAAAAGCTTTGTAAAGTCTTGTTTTAAATCAGTCACGAGTCATTTGTGTTTGGTCTGTTGAGTCAGTTTTTTCAAGTTATTTCAGTTTTCCATTGAGTCAAGTTTCAGTCAAGTTTCAGTCAGTTTTCAGTCAAGTTTTCACTCAATAAATGTGTCAAAGGTTTTGTGTTATCCATTCAAATAATGATTCCATCGCCCAATGGATGAAGGCACTGGTCTGCTCTCCCAAAGATCTGCCGTTCTTGGCACCTCCAAGGAGCTACCATCCCCATTGGAGCCAATGTTAGAGTCAGCCTTTGCAGCCTTCCTCCAGTGATCAAACATGCTCTTTCAAATTGATTTTAAAGTGTCAAGGTCAAATTTTGTCATTTCAATGAGTCTTCAAGCAAAATTTGGTCACTAGGCATTAGGTCTAGGGTTTGCTTTCACTCCTTCCAAAGTTGTCCAAATGTCGGTCCATGTCACTATTCAGCTGAGTGTTCCATCATTCAGAGGGTTTTCATCATCATTTCAAGTTCCATTGGGTCATTTTACACCTCGTTCATGCTTCAGTTGTGCCTAGGTAAGGTCCATTTCTCTCTCCTAGGGTTTTGGAGGTAATTTCTCTTGGATGGTCAAATCATCGGAAAAACTTGTATCCTGATGTTCACACACCTTCCCCTATCCTTAATATACCTCATTAAACACTTCCCATCACTGAGATCCCCCAAATTCCTCATTTTTGCACAAACCCTAGTTTCTTGCCACAACTTGGCAATTTTCTAGGCTAGGCCTGTGTTTTGCCCTTTTGGACTCCTTCCCCTCACTCAATCTCTGTGATTCTACTTTCCCCTGCTTCCTAACATCCCTCCCTACTTCCCAAAATTTCCCCAAGAATTTAGAAGCCCCTTATCCCCTTCATTTCGCTTCATTTCGACAAAATTCCTTGTTTCACACATCGGGGTAAGTGTTACTCAAAAGATTTTTTAGAGAAATAAAAGATGAATTTGGGAAACCTGAGAGAGGTTTTTGTCCACAAAATGCCAAGGAAGAAAAACCTCTTTCACTTTTTACACAGGTATCATGGTTTTAGAGAAATATCAAAAATACCGTTGCCTCAGGAGAATTGAATGCACCTCTGAAGTGACCTTGGGAAAATCAAGATTTATTCTAGCATGGTTGGCCAAATGACTTGCTTGATGAGTCAAATGATACCTATACACAAAGATATTTCCAATGAGCTATCATGAGCTCAATTTGGAGTTGAGGAAGACCTTCAAACGTTGACTGCAACAGCGCTCTGCCTTGAGGTAGCCTCATTCTGCTCATTTTGACTAGTGTTGGGAGATTTGAGTTTTGACAGGGTAAATGAAATCCAAATTGAATAATTCCACTTGTGTTGGAAAGTAGACTCCAATAGCTTTCCAACGAGCTATCACACGCCCGATTTGGACACTAGGAAGGCCTCCAAAAGCTTCCTGAACAATGCACTATGTGGCAAGAGGGAAGCGCGACCCACTTGAGGGGAGCGACCCACTTGAGCATTTCAGCCAGTGTAAAAATGAATGGGAGCGACCCACTTGGGGGGAGCGACCCACTTAAACAACAAAGCCCAGAAATTTGTGTTTTGCGCCCAGTTTTGATTCAAGTTGACTCCAACAACTTGTAAGTAGGTTTTTAAACATTGCTCAGTGATTTTTGGACATGATTATGGTGTTTTGAAAGTGGAGAAACAAATGTTTGATGTGGAGAAACGTAAAACCTATGTTCATTGCAAATTCATTTCTTAGGGTTGATAGTCTTGTGAAGGATTTCCAAGGTTGTGTTGTTGATATATATGCTCATGCCTCTACTGTCTGTGGTGTCCCTGCTCATTACTTACCTCAGCCTCACGCTCTCTCATTGCCATTACATCGCTGCTCTCATTGTTATTGCCATTGTCATTTTCACACTATTCATCATTCATGTTATGACATAGTCCCATTTTCACTTGTCCACATCCTCCATTGACATTTTCAAATGTTGCAAGGGCTATTTCTATTGACCTACACTATACTCATTCCTATTCATGTGTCAAATCCCCATGTAGTCAAAGAGTGGCTATTTTCCATTCAAATTCCTTGTGATAGTCCTTTTCCTATTGTGATATTTCCTATAGCACTTTGAAATATATGTGACACATCTGACATTGGAGCATACACCAAACTCTTTTTTTCATCATAACCATATCAGTATACTTTCATACACTTTGTGACACCATGATAGAGACCAACACATACAACCGAGACAGTGTTTTCACCACAGGAGCTGCATGCACCAGGAGAGCACTAAAATGGCGGAAAAGGCCTGATCCACTCCGGATTTTGGCTGAGGCTTCATTGACTGGGCAGGACACATGATGGAGGACCTCCGCTCCGAATTTGGGCAAATTCGGAGAAAATTTTGTCATTTTCAAATTTTTGGGTCAAAAAAACAGGTTTTTCAGTTAAGCGGGTCGCGCACTCATGCGCTCACTTTTTTTTGGGACACTTGCTGGAGGAAATTTTTGCATTTTTGGATTTTTCATGGTTATTTATGCATCCTCAGAAATCAACTAAGCATTTCATCAAAATCTGGATGGTCAAAGAGCTCAAAAACACCATGAAAACCACCTTGCTGCCACCTTTTGCACCAGCAGGAAGTACCTCTGGGAGAATGAGGTTTTGGAGGGTCAAATGAGCTCCAAATTTAGAAATTCCACTTGGGTTGGATATTCAACATCCAGGGCTTTCCAACGAGCTATCATGAGCTCAATTTGGATGCCGGGAAGTACCTCAAATTCAGGCTGGAAAACGCGCGACCCACTCGGCTCAAGAGCGACCCACTTAAATTTTTCCTGAATTTTCAGCTGCCAGCTCAGATTTTCGCCTAGTATGGACTAGTTTTGCTTGTGGATGGGATTTTTGGGTTTTTATGATGTAAATTCATGTTTGGCATGTAACTTTGGCTTATTTTTATCTCTTCTAGAAGATTCACTCTCAAAAGGGTAAAAAATCATGTAATGGATCAGTTTCCACTCTTTTAGAGGCAAGTTGTTAGCTACCTAGATTGTAGTTCCATGATTAGAATTGGTTGAAACTGATCCCTGAAGAGGGAATTCGACCCCTAGAGGTGGGGAAAGGTGTTATAGTGATCTATATATTGTAATTTCTAAGGCATTCTACAGGTTGGACTCTTGGGATACTTTTGATATCATTGTACATATTTTTCATATTTTGGCTAAGGAAAGATCAGGGGTTTTGCGGCACTTGTTGGGATCCTTGTGGTGTTCTGTTCTTGATGGTGTTTCTTCTTTGTTTACTGTAAGTTTCTTCATGTTTAATGTATGTCATCCTTTCATTATGCTTCTGAACTAAGTTGAATGAGTGATTAAGGTTGAATCCATTGTTTACAGTGCTTGGCCTTTGAATTCAGTTAGTTCTATATGTTTTCAGCTGTTGGGAGAGGATCCAAGTTCTTCTTTGCCCTCTTCAGCTCCTCGTCGGTCTAATCTGTCCATATATCCAATCAAAAGCATCAAGACATTCACCTACCTCGCCCCAACTTGAAATCTACAAAGGTCTGACCTTATCCCCGGACCCAAAATCTGTTTTCCCATTTCTCCAGCGAAAACCCAAAAAACCAAAAAAACAAACATACCTATCTCTTTACTAGCCTAAAATCAGTTCTTATTGTAAGTCATCTCGCATCCTATCGCTCATTTTCTCGAGATTGACGGAGAGAGCCCTCTCCTGTCCTCGTAGGGCTAGCTACGAGGCTGAGCGTGGTTTGATGTAGCCTTGAGTTTTACTTCATTTCAGCCTGAGGTAGATTTGAGTGCTAACACGGCCTACAAGAAGGATATGGAAAAATCCAAGAGGATAATCCTCTACTGATTGAGGGATCACATTTTTCACACATTTCAGTCAAAGGGACTAACAAGAAGATGTGGGATTCATATTCTACGTTGTATGAGGGATATTTCGAGCAGGGGGAAGATGTTATTGGAGGAGAAGATGAGATATACCAGGATGAAGAAGGGGGAGAGCATGGATCTCTTCCTTTCAAAGCTTCATGAAGTTCAAGATCAATTTTCATTTGTAGGTTCATCACCTTAGGCCATGTAGATGGTAATATTGGCCCTAAATTCAGTCTCAGAATAATGACATGTATTTTTCCAAAGTATCCTAGACAAAGAGAAATTGTCGGATTGGAAAGGGATATGGGCTGCTCTTTAGCAGGAAGATATGAGGCATGATTTGGTAAAGTGCAATCTTGAAGGAAACTGCAGCAGTGGGATGAATCCCAAGGACGAGAAGGAGAACGCAACCCTTGCATCAAAGGGGGAGCAGGTGTAGTGGAGGCAGAAGAAGGATGTCTTAAAGATCAAATGTTTCTGGTGTGGTGAGCTTAGTTAATATGCTACGAAATGTATTCTCAATAAGAAGGACAAGGATGAGAAACATGATATGCAAGTTGCAACCGTGAAGATCGAGGAGGAGGATTTTGCTATGATTTATCATATACCTCGAGGGGATAATTGGGGTGATTTGGTACAGTAGTTTGAAAGAGCTACAAATGGGCAGGATCCTTGAGGATTCCACCTCTTGGATCAATACCTTTCTACTGGAGCCCATATACGAAATAGTAGGATGGACCAGTGTTAGTTGGTTTAGAGGAGTATCAGAGTGACAGTTGTAGTGGCTAGAGAGCGCCAGAGACTTAGCAATGGAGAGAAGATTTGGCAGCAACAAAGAGGCTTCACAAGGTCAGTGCAGAGACTAGTAGTAGTCAAATCTCTAATATCATATGCATCATGCTGAACACTTGGTTTAGTATTTTTAATATTTTTCTGCTGCAATAGCAACAAAGTTACAGTGCATATACAATTGGCAAAAGCATGCAGGGTCAATAGTAACACAGATCCAGGATTTGCATAGTAGTTGGTGGGAAGTGATGTCATACATCAAGAATGTAGAGGGAGATGTTACAGATTCACGGTGATGCTTCAACAAGTTGCATTACTAGAGCACATTCCTTGCTAAGAGTGAGTGTTGATTTCTGGTCGCATTGGAGAGCCTCAAAATTTGCAAGGAGGCTAGGACAGATGTATTCCATAATACCCGTAAATCGTTCTGGGAAATCCTACTCGGACGATGTTTTATTAAAATAATTAATTATTTTTAATGGATGCCTAAGTCTAAACTTAGGGAATTAAAATAATTAAAGGGTATTAATAGAACTGGGTGTGATTCTTCTAGAAAAAGATAAAGATCGAGTCAATATGGTCTGAGCCATTGATTATAATCTAATATGGGTCGTTGATTTCTTAAGAAGAATATTATAAGGACTTCAATAAGAATTTAAAAAGACACGTCAAGTGAGATGAAGAGATCGATTTCTCAAGTGAGTTGCATACCATTTTCCAGAGAGATCATCGAGGAAATTTCTTGTAGTGAGGGGCAGAGATAGTTTTCTAGTTGGAGATTTCCTGAGTTGGGGATAAAACGCAGAGAAGGAAAATAGAGATATAGAAATGACAACATAAGAGCCACGTCGAGAAGTGCAGAGTCACGTTGAGGCAACACTGAGCCTGTGAGGAGATCCGCAAATTTGTTGAGATTTAGATTAGTTCCAGTGTTACGAGCCACGGTGTGAGACCAGAGGACTAGAAGATCGAGCATATAGCCAATAGATTGCTCAGCCAGATAGAGTGATGGAGTACCTATCAGTTGTGACTCAGAGTTGCGTAGTGACTATGCAATGACAATGCAGAGGAAACTTGGGGCTAGCCATTTTGGGGTTGGATCAGTGTCGGGTGGCCAGTGATATTGTGAGGTATTTGTCACTAATTTTTCTGCTAGTCAAATTTTCTATATTTTATGGCGAGTAATGCATCCTATATTGTATTTAGAACTATTTCTTAATAATACAAACCCTTATATGTTACACTGGTTTTCCCACATTGGGTTTTTCCGGGGACATTTGTCCAAAAAAATGTGTCAATTGTGTGTATGATATTTTATTCTTGCTAAGTTCTTGTTTTTTAATATAATTTAATTAGTGAAGTTCCAGTTTTATTTAATTATATATTTACAGTTTAACACAATAAATAACTTGCATGGAATTAACAAGTAGGAGAAGTAGTATCAGATTGTTGCATTAAGGATTCAGGATTAAAAATTTTCACATGGTATCATAGCATAGGTGAAATAGGACAGCATAGATAGAGAGCCCAATGTTGAGCATAAAAGAAAGATTGAGGTGCTGCATATGTAGCAGATCGAATCCCCAAACAGTCTACGCAGTCCATTGCCAAGAGGGAAATATTTTCTTGGAAAAATCTCTCTCTGAGTGAGTCGATAGAAAGAAAGATTTCCAAATCAAAAATTTTCAGTGACAGAGGGAGCAATGCAGATTAGTCTTCATCTGGGACGTAGATTTTCTAAAGCAACTTACGAGTGCAAAAGAGCATTGGAAGAAGGAAGAAAGAGCATATTGAGGGAATTCTAACCTCAGAGAATTTAATGCCCAAGAAATTATGATTTTCCACATAGAAGCAGCGTAACCTAGATTAATTTTTCTCACTCCAATAGGGAGTGCATAGAGCCAGTTGCGCAGAGGGTTAGAGGCAACATTCGGCATTTGTTTGGGTGAGATGGAAGCAACTAGGCTAAGATATCAACATTTTTTGGTGGGTGCCTCCAACTATGTGATATGGAAGGCAATGATCTCCTTCCTTCTAGACAAGCATGATCTCAAGGAATATATCGATAATGTGGTAGCTATCCTCACAGATCCAAATCCATTAAAGGAGTACAAGAAGGATATGGAAAAATCCAAGAGGTTGATCCTCGACGTAGTGAGAGTTCACATTGTTTCACACATTTTTGACAAAGGGGATGCCAAGGAAGTGTGGGATGCATTGGCTATGTTGTATGAGTGATCTTCTGAGCAACGAAAGATGTTCTTGGAGAAGAAGTGTTATGAGGAATTATGAATTATGGATAAAACATTCTTCCCTAAATGTGGTGCAATGAATTTAGAACAACAGGTTAAAGACTTTGCAGAGACTTTTCCTAACAGTAAATAGACACATAGAACAGATCAAGAAACTTACTTGGAGTCCAAGAGCATCCAATTCTCCTTCTGTTGCTCTTTTTGTAGCTTCAAAACCAAGCTAGATCTCCAAAATATTTCCTGCAAGAATGAACACTAAACAACAAAGAGATAACAATATATAGATGCCTATTCAATTTATTTAGTTAAATCAATGAAACATGAACCATATACATCAGATAATAATTCATAATATAAAATATAGAAGTTTATACAGATACATATGTGGGGAAGTAAAAAACAATCTTTATTAATGGATAGAATGGGAGGTTACAACCAACGATTTATTTGATGTCACCATCTCTAGCATCATCCCAGCCTCATCACAATGAACATCTCTCCAACAGCATATCACTCAAATCAATTCCTCAATTGAAATTCCACCAGCATTTCTTTACTCAAATTCTCCCCTCACAAGCACTAGGATCTGTGCTCAATTTATAGATGAGTTGAAGGTAGTTTTACAATCAATGACTTTCTAATAATAGGCAAGACATGGTCCCAAGCTCGGAGGTATCAAATGGACACATGGATTCAAATTTTGACACATAGGCACTCTTCTATAAGGCACTGGCCAAGTGGAGATTCCAGAACAATGAGAATTTCTCTCCCAATTGACCAATGCACACTTGAGTGTCGGGAAGTGCTTTGCAGAGCACATTTGAGTGGAGGTATCTGCATATGCAATGCACTTAGCCCCTTGAGATACTGCGTTGGTGAGCTCATAGGTTTTATAACATATACTTCAAATATTGGGAATCTCACAATGGAAGTCAGGGATGATTTTTCTTTGTTCTTTGTCTTAGGGCATATAGCAACTAAAATGAAACGGGATGATAGACCCTATTCATGGTTCTGGGGATGATTTCTAGTTTAACTAGGTAATTTGGAATGGTGGCCAAATTGACCTATAACAGATTGCCCCCTAAAACATGAAGTCACAATAATAATAAAAATATTTTTTTGAATGAGATGCTTTACACTGTGATAAGCTGGAGCTGAAGTGGAGTGGCGACTTGCATCAAAGTTACAATACATTACATCATGATATATCCTCTTGATCACGAATTGTTGAGGGAAGACATTCCCATGCTCAGCACATAAACTATCTAATAACATGTACATAGTTCAGAAAGTAGTCTACATTGGAATGTTGCCCAATACAAACATGCCTACAGATATAGGCCCATGTTCGGATGACGATCTGTATGTAAGGTCATCGTACAAATTATGTGTACAACAATCCTGAAATCGCAGCCTGGATGGATGAAACTAGATTCGGGGTCTTCTTCTCTCGTTCACTCGATCATTCGGGTACAAGTCTAGCCATGAAAATATATGATTTGTCGTCGAACATGGTAAGACATCGTTTGATTACTAGCCAATGATGTGAGTTGTTAACAAATGCAAGAGAACCACCATTGATGTCAATGGCCCTTAAGGTATTGTAGTACATTTCGTAAGGCATGAATAGATGATTTGATGTCGAACGCCAAAAAAATTATTTCGGTCAAAAAGTCCGGAAGCAAGGATCTTTTCAATGTTGTAACAAGCCTCATGGTACTGGAATATGATGTTTCTAAGTGAACTTCCTGGATAATTATTTGTCGTCGACAGGAAGTCACTTTATTTAGAAATGAGAGTTATTGATTTCAGAGACAAAGGATGACTTGATATAGCAATATTCCTGGATGACTATCATGAGAATGAAGGTTTATGAGTATTGCAGAAGGATGAGTATTCACTAGATGACTTCTATTAAACATATCAGCGACACTGAGATGAGTTGGCAACATTGACCCAAAACCGAAGTGAAGGTGTGATGAACCATAGATATGAATGAACTGTTAAGAATATTACCCAACCCAAACAGTCACGATTATCAAGTGAAGTGTCATGTTCAAGAGCGACCTGCAACCATAAAAAGTTTTGTTCACTTTTGTTTGTGCTCAACCTAGTCTCCTAAATTGAGTTCATTTAATTGTCAACCAGGGTTGGTAAACTGCTGAAGTGAAGTGCACTGTATGTGCCTAGGTGTTTGTTTCTTAATGCATTGTGTTTAGTGTTTTATGATGTTTTTGGTCTTTTGATGGTTTTATGTTCACAAGGAAAAGAACTAGATGCTAGTGGAAAGAAGCTGCTGGTTAAAAAAAGAGTGAAGCCTAATTTATTGATGACAAATGACAAATGCAAATGCAAATACTGAAACAGAATCAAACCTAAGCTATGACTAAGCAGAATACAAAGCTTTATAATGACTTCAAGAAAATGAATCAAAACATAAACTTAACTTGTCCAATTCTTTCATTAAAGGTATTTTGGAAGAGCTTGAGAAATGGGCAGCTAAGTATACAAATTCTCCTAACTAAACAATTAAACAATCAGCTTATAATGACACAACATCTTATCCATGATTAAAGATTTGTTGAAACATATTTGGAGAAAAACATTGGTAACATCATAATATCTCTATTCTAAGACTAGCTCCTAATTCTATTCTGCAACTTAGTTTAACATCACTAAACCTTACTCAAAAATTATAGATTTCTTTTTAAAGTAGTCTTTTGAGGAAAGGCTTTGTTTATGAAGTGGTAAAGAAGTTGCAAAAGTACTTCAGGCCTTGGGATGATACTGTCTTCTGTTCAAATGGTTATGAGTCAATTATAGATTTGGAACAAAAGAGGTTTTGTAAATAATGAAGGTCGTATTGTTTAAGTTTAAAAACTAATGTAATCTAATATGCAATGGATGAAAACTAAATGTGGAATGTAAATACAATGAGCTAAGCTAAAACTAAACTAAGATGTCACTAGTCTACAATAAACAATGCTAAACTAACAAGCCATTATCAAACTTAAAACAAAATAACAGAGCATGAATTGAATGCAATTTGACTCCGGAGTACCCTAACTAAGTTATCATGCAATTAATCTATGGGATTCTACAGCCTATTTTGTCCATCATGAATGGTATTTTGAAAGAGCTTGTTAGAACAATCCTGGCTGTACAATTCAGTGCAAATGCAAACATAAAGACTGAAAGCAATTTAAAAACTAAGACATCACAGCTATCTCCTACCCATTATTATGATATTTTGGAAAAGCGTTTTAAGAGTAAGATCAGCTATGCTACTTAGTATAAACAAACAACTGAAACTTTCAGTATCACATTCATGCCTTAGACATCATAAGGATTTTTTGGAAGAGTTTTCTTAGCATAAGTTCAACTGTGATAATGAACAAAAGAAATTACAAATAAATCCTACAACGCTACAGCCATTTCCCATTCATTATCATGATCTTTTGGAAGAGTTTCTTAGAACAAGTATAGCTATAGTGGCTAATGAAATTAACTATGAACTCAAACTTCAAAAACGTGAAAACAACTAAGATACTTATCTAAATTACGAAAGTAAAGCTGTGCAGGAGGCAGGGGCCCTCTACCACCAAACGGAATCTAACTCAAAATCAACTCAACGCGTTCAAAGCAATGTTGTCTTCTTCATTAAAGGAAAATAACTTGAAACAGAGTATTCTCGGTCTTCAGAAATATAGCAGTCAATCCATGAAATCTAAGCAAAATCTAGAGCTTGTCTCTCGGTTTCCCGAGTGCTTTTATAACAAATCTACATAACA
Organism: Pinus albicaulis; assembly: GCA_034641835.2. Lineage (NCBI taxonomy): Eukaryota > Viridiplantae > Streptophyta > Pinopsida > Pinales > Pinaceae > Pinus > Pinus albicaulis. The sequence goes on from CM076575.1 coordinate 2,061,466,262, forward strand.
GAACTTGCAACAGTACGGGGATCATTGTCTTTCCTTATCAAAATCATACTAGGACTCTAAAGATGGTAGCGTAAAGGGACAAAGGACATCTGGAGTAGGACAGTCCTATTAGAACTCTACCTCCTTGAATGAGTTCCCACGTACCAAAACCACGTCTAGAATTTGGTTCATTCTTCATGGTGAGCAACGAACGATGAGGACATGATGTGGAATATACCCATGTGTGGCTTTTCCTGAGAGGACACCTGGAACATACTTTAACATGAAGACAGCTGCAGAATTTCCGGTTAGCTACGGAATGTCTGCATTCTGTAGCTAGTTTCGGTTCAAAATGCATTACAATGACAAAATCACAAAACTTAGCAAGTTAGCCATGTTAATCATTCTAAAAGTAATTTTAACTAATTTCATTGATCAATTGGGCCTGGGATAACAATGGACAAAGGAAAATGGAGTAAAGTAAGATGAAAGAAAAAACAATCTTGGGGCTCAACATACCCCCACTGCTAACTTGTTGCATGTCCTCATGCAACTTATTCCATAAACTCAGAGACTTCTGCAAGAACATCCAACCCTCTTCTTCTTCTTTGCCTGGAAGTTAAAGGTCTTCTAGGTTTCCTGATGACTAACTTGAACCTTAAGTTGATAAGTGCCCTGATTAGCTTCTTGTTCCTCTTTTTCAACTTTTCATTAGCCTTTTCCACTTTTTCCATTTGTAGAGATAAGGTTGAGTTCATACTGGTTTTGAGTTTGACTTGTTCCTTGAGAATATCATTCTCAGTTCTGATATGTCTATTAAGTACTTCCAGCTCATACCTATCTCTTCTTAACACATCTATTTCAGACAGTGGAGGACTAGGGGTTCTATCTCTACTCTCTGAAGCTTTCCTTTCCAATGTTTCAACATAGTCATAAACTTCTTGCTGTGCAGGGTCAATTTCAGGGGTTTCTTCATTAAAATCTTCTTCAACATCTTCTTCAATATATGTTTCCTCATCTTCTATGTTTATCACCCCTGTTTGTTTGATCTGTGTTTTCCTTATTTTCCCCCTGATTCTATGGCTTCTTCTTGGCTGTGATGATCCCTCTCCTTTTTCTGTGGCAGATTTTCTGATTACCCTCTCTTTCTTAAGTTGTCTCTTAATCTGAGTCAACTTCTCAGAGATTATTTCTTCACTACTTTCCTGTACTGTTTTGTCAATTTCAATTTTAGAGGCTCTCCATTTTCTGCTTCTCCTTGTAGGCTGATGTTCAGGTGAGGGCTCTTTTGGTTCCTCAAAGTGATTGCTTACCAAGAAATTATCCCAAGTATATTTTGTTTTGGCTAAATGGTGTTCAATTAAAATCTTAACCAAGCCATGATGGTATAGAGTTGTCTCTAGGAATTGGACTCTCCTTTGAACACCAGAAGCCATCTTTTTTAAACTTTGAAGCAAGAAATAGGGCAAATTTAGCTCTTCCTCCAGAAAATGCATTATCAACCTAATATGGTAAACATAAAATGTGCCATATCTACCTTCACAAGTGATAAATTTTTGTAGAATAAGCAATATGTTTCTCCATTTATTTTTTAATGCGGAACTTGGAATTCCCTTTTTAAACACAGTGACATCCATACCTGGTGATTTTAGGATTTGCTTCCATGATTCATTATGAAATTCTCTGTTTTTAAACCATATTTCTCCATGTCTAAGCAATCTTGTTGCTTCTGCAATAAAAACCTCTGTGACAGTGAATTTAACATCTCCAACTTCAACCTCGGCTCCTGTGAATGACCTTGCAAATGTTTTAGTAACTTCTTTGTGGAAGCCATTAAATTTCTCAAGAAATTGTAGCCATCCTGCCTGTTGCAACATTTCTCTGCTTTGAGGGTATCCTTCCAGGTATTTTGTGCCCACTGGTTCAGTCCTTACAATGAGGCCCATAATTTCTTCTTCAATCTTCAGATTAGTACTCTTTCTGCTCTCGGAAACAATGACTTCAACCTTCAAACTGATATACCTCTGGTTCACGGAGATAGTGCTTCAATCTTCAAACTGATATATCTCTGCTTCTCGGTTATAATGGCTTCAAATTCCACACTGATATACCTCTGCTTCACGGTGATAGTGCTTCAATCTCTGCTCACGGTGATAGTGGTTTGATATTTCAAACTGATATACCTCTGCTCACGGTGATAGTGGTTCAATATTTCAAACTGATATACCTCTTCTCATGGTGATAGAGATATCTCTGTTTTGTGGAATGAAATGATGAAGGGTTGGCTACGGAATGGAGTGATAGGAAGTAGTTACGGAATGAGTTAATGAAGTGAGGTGAATAAAAAAAATCAATGAGTGAAAAGACTGCGAAGATTTTTTACAATGGATTCAAAAATCATCATTAAATGATTTGGCTGGGTGACGTGAGGAAATCAAACACTTCATCCTTTTAACCGCTTAAATGATGATCGGGTATAGAATTTGAAATGAAAGATTTTTATCCAAAGTTTTGCGGAGGGTATATTTGGCATGATCAATAAAAATAATCAAAACAACTTTTCGAATGATTCATAACTAGACTATACTAAAGTTTTCATGAAATGCCATTATAACCAGAACTTTTTACCTTTGCTTTTCATTTGCTTTTTGTGGTCTTTGTATACTTTGTTCTCCTCTGGAAGAGTCTTCATAATCCTTCTTGATTCCTCTTGTTCATGGATATACTGGATCATCTTGTTGCAATTCAAATGTTTGTTGATCAGTGCCTTCAGGATTTGTAGTTGCGGAATGACTGTCTGGCTGCGGAAAGTCTGATTAGCTGCAGAATATCTGTTTAGCTGCAAAATGTACCTGTAGAGAGTTTTTAATCATGGAATGGAGTGGTTTGGAATATACATATAATATTTTATGGAATGAGTGAAGATAGATGATGAAACATGGTATAATGGAATATGTATGAAGTGAATGATGGAATGGGATGGATTCAATTTATGAAATGGAGTGGAAGAATATAAGAAATTGCTTGCAATCCATGACATGTGTTATTCATTTGCAGAAAAACATCAAACTTTAAATTTTGATATGGAAATGAGGTGGATGAAGTATGGAATGAGATGAATGAAATATGGAATGAAGTGAAATATGAATGAATGAATGAAATGGAGTATGGATGGATAAGTGAATGGAATGAAATGAAATGAGATGGATCATAAGTGCAATGGATCTGAACTTATGATTTTGTAACAGCTGCTTGCAAAAACAAAATGGAAAAGTTAGAGTGTCAGAAAGACTCTGATTTTCACCCTATCTTTTCTGTATAAACATGCCAATCAATGATTGGTTTTCATGTTTATACTTTATTTTTATTTTATTTTTTTCCAAGAAATTCTTCAGAAAATTCAATCAAGTTGATGAAGAAGAAAGATTCTTCTTCATTGACTTCACATCACTGTTTTCCTGGAAATTCTTGATAAATTCTTCTCTTGAGAGTGGTTTGTGATACAGCTTCAATCTATGACCATTCACAAGAAAAGTGACCTCTTCTTCATCTATTGTCCTGATTTTTACTGCTCCATTGTCAAAAATTTCAACAATTTCATATGGCCCAAGCCAATGTGTTTTAAATTTACCTTGAAAATCCTTGAATTTTGAATCAAACAAGAGAGCCCAGTCACCTTCTTTGAACTTCTTCTCTTTGATGTACTTGTCATGCCATCTAGTCCTTTGCTGTTGGACTAGACTTTTTTTCTTAACTGCATCTTGTCTGATCTCATCCAATTCATTAATCTGCTCCAATATATGCTTTTGTGCCTCCGTTAAATCAAGTCCTAGCTGAACTGCCATTTTGAAAGTTTGAATCTGGAACTCTATGGGAAACAAATCTTGCTTTCCATAAACAAGTTCATGAGTATGGCCTGTTGTGTTTCTCCATGTAGTTCTATAGGCCCACAAGGCTTCAAGAAGCCTATCTACCCAATCTCTTCTATGTAAATGAATAGTCTTTGTTAGGATTCCTTCAATGACCTTATTAGTAGATTCCACTTGACCATTTGCTTGTGGATGATAAGGAGTAGATTTTCTATGCCTGATTTTGTACCTCTCCATCATTTGTTCCACTAGCCTTGATGTAAATTGAGCTCCTTGATCTGTAACAATTTCCCTTGAGACACCAAAATGAGTAAAAATATCCTCAAAAAGAAAAGTAACTACAGATGCTTCATTAGCAAAAAGTAATGGCTTGGCCTCTACCCATTTGGTAACATAATCAGTGCAAACTAATATATATCTCTTTTGTCTTGATGGAGGACTAATTGGTCCTACAAAATCCAAAGCCCATTTTTCAAAAGGTTCAATATGTACCTGAGGTTGTAATGGCATCTCACCTGAAGGAGAAGGTTTCCCTACCCTTTGGCAACTGTCACACCTTTTGACATACTCTTTAGCATCTTTAAACAAGGATGGCCAATAATATCCTAAATGAAGGATGTTATAGGCTGTCCTCTTATCAGCAAAGTGTCCGCCACAAGGTTCATCGTGACATGCTTTGAAAATCTCAAGCATCTCATCTTCACGAACACATCTCCTAATGATCAAATCTAGACCTGTCTTGTACAACTCATTAGAAACCCATGAATATTTTGCACTGTCATAAATGATTTTTCTTTTATCTCTTGCATTCATTATTGAAGGAAATTTTCCTGAAACTAAATAATTAGCAATGTCAGCAAACCAAGGAGTTTGAGTAGAAATTGCAAAAAGATATTCATCGGGAAATTGATCTTCAACTGGAGTGTCATCTTTAATGTTTTGGAGTCTAGATAGGAAATCAGCTACTGTGTTTTGTTTTCCAGGCCTATCTAGAATGGTAATGTTGAATTCTTGTAAAAGCAATAACCATCTTATGAATCTTCCATTAGTAATTGATTTATTCATTAAGTATCTAATTACAGAATGATCAGTGTGAACAAAAGTTTCATAGCCTGTTATATAGTGTCTGAATTTGTTTATGGCATGAACAACAGCTAAAAACTCTTTTTCAGTTACAGTATAGTTTAACTCTGCAGGAGTCAAATTTTTACTGGTGTAGTAGATGGCATAAGGAATCAATTCTTTTTGTCCCAATACTGCTCCTAGAGCTGTATCAGAAGCATCTATTGAGATATGAAAAGGTAACTTCCATTTAGGTCCCCTTTGTTGAAAATGCAGCAAGATGATGGAGCTTAGTGAAATGAAGTCGCCTTCACTAAGTGGGCCCGCAGGCAAATTCTGGCACAAAATCTATTTTTAGACATATGGAGCATGGTTCGGGGATTCCAGTTTGAGATTCTTGGAGCATTGGTCATGTTGGTAAAAATAGATGAGACTCTATTTTTTAGGTCGAAGAGGTCGAAGTCTATTTTTAGATTGCCTCTCCTTAAAATAGGGAAGTCAAATATTATTTACCCTTAATAATATTTAGACTATAAACTTCAGTTTACTCTCTTGGAGCACTTCAGTTCGAGCCTTGGAAGTGGCTCATGCATCTGACAGAGGAATTACGCTATTCCCAAGGGTTTTATGGCATCATGCATGGTTGACTTGAGTTAGGACTTCAGTGGCAGAAGTTTGGTGGAGTTAATGAGACAGTTAGTGGAGTTGTGTTCTGTTTATTTTAGTTGAACTGGTTGAGATTAGTTTAACTAGATAATCAATTAGTTATGAGTGGAGTGAATTAAATATTATTTAATTCATTAATTAGTAACTCATTATTCAACTCAAGAACACATCAGTTCACTACATTGCATGGACAGTTTAGTGGAGACCAGTGAAAGAGGTAGATGAAAGGGTGGAGTTAGCTATCAGTGGCGACATCAGTTGTGCATGGGATTTGCACCACACTTGGAGAAATTTCCCATGATTATTGCACTGTCAAGCCAAGGAGATTTGAACCTTGGATCTCTATATAGACAGGCCATGATTGCGCAATAGAGGCAAGGCAATTGGCGGTGAGTTTTGAACCAGTAACCTGTTCAAAACTGAGCTAGTTTGTGTGTAACTTCATGAGAAAGTACCGAGTACTTGTGAGGAGTATTGTACTGAGTTTGTTACATGATTTCTCCATTATAATATACACAATAGCTGCGGGGTTTTCAGCTATAAGCTTTCCCCATACATACTTTGTTAATGTGTATGATGATTTGATGTGTTATCGCTTGATTTTATTTCCGCATGTTTGATGATCTGAGTGGAAGAGATTATGTGTTGCATATAAATTCGAATTGTATGTGATTAGGATAGTCTCGGTGAATAATTAATCATTATTCAGCAAATTTCTACATGGTATCGGAGCTATTGAAGCAGAGATTGATCATCACAGTGATTACAAACTTATTTCGGTAGACAGAGTCTGCATGCGGGCCAGGTAGCCTCCAGATTCATCTTTCTTCGGAAAGTGAAAGGTCTGGTAAACGCCCCTTGCAGTCAATCTTTGTGCTAGAAATAATTTGTTCTCACAGATCTAGAGTGGTTGAGCTTTGAGGTGGAATTCGAAATTTTGCAGCAGTTTTGTTTTCTTGGTGCCGGTGTTGAAAATGTCTTTCAACGGTTTGCGACTCGAATATGCTCTTGAAGGCAGTTCGAATTATGTTGCATGGAAGGATCGCATGGAAGCAGTATTAGAAGATAATGGTATGAAGGATTTCGTAGATACGGATGTACAAAATCCCACTGATCCTGCTGAAGTCGATGCATGGCAAAAGAAGATGGCAAAATGTCGAAGGATCCTGTTGGAGGGCGTCAAGGATCATATTGTATCCAGCCTGCATGGAAAGGCTTCTCCATATTTAATGTGGAAAGCTTTGACGGATCTATTCCGGAGTAAGAGCGACCAAAGGAAGCTGGCGCTCAAAGATAAGCTCAGGAACATCAAGATGGAGAAGGGCGACAGTATCGCCAAATACCTCACGAAGTTCACTCAGTGCAGAGATGAGCTGGGAAGTGTGGGGGTGACTGTCGAAGATGAGGACATGGTCGACCTGGCTCTCCTTGGTCTTACGAAGGCTTGGCACTCATATCAAGATAGTGTCAATGGTCGGGAGAAGCTGCCGGGATGGGAGCGCCTTTGGGCGGATCTCATGCAGGAGGAGATAAGGAGGACTACTCGAGATGGATCTTCATCAAAGGGAGCTGATGAAGAAAACTGCGCTTTGGTTACCAAAGCAAAGAAGGGGAAGGGTAAGAAAACCTCTCATTCTGGTGCAAAGGGCAAGAAGCAGGATATGGCGAAAGTGAAGTGTTTTCATTGCCATGATCACGGACATTATGCTACCAATTGTCCAAAGAAGAAGAAGAACAAGCAAGCGGGAAGATCTGCAGATGGAGAAGCTTTGGCTTCACAGTTCGAGCTTGAATTTTCAATGATCGCATGCTTGGTTTCAAGTGTGATGGGATCGGTGTGGTTCTTGGACAGCGGTGCGTCATTTCATATGACGGGAGATCGGGATTTGTTCTCAGATCTGGAGGACAAAGATTTGGGTGTGGACATCGAGATGGGCGATGATGGTAGATACAGTGCGACTGGTATCGGTACCATATCCTTTCAGAGGGAGTCTGGTAAACCCTTTGTATTGAGGGATGTCATGCATGTACCTGGATTGAAGAAGAACTTGATCTCTATGGCGATGTTGGAGGATAAGGGGTATGATGTGGTCTTCAACGAAGGAAAAGCCTTCCTGCGCAGTAAGACTACTGGAGAGACCCGGAAGATAGGGGTTCGAACTCAGAACCTTTATCAGTTGCAGGTAGATGACTGCGCAGCTATGGCATGCAAGGCTGGAGATGTGGTGAGCCGGGATGATGAGGGCGAGCTATGGCACAGGAGATTGGGCCATCTTCACCATGGAGCTTTGAAGATTCTGCAGCAGATTTCTACTGGACTTCCTAAGGGCACCCTTGCGCAGTCAGATCATTGCAAGGGGTGTACTTTAGGGAAGTATGTGAAAGCCACCTTTCACGAGAAGGATAGTCGCGCCACGACGATCCTTGAGAGAGTTCACACAGACGTGTGTGGTCCTTTCTCGGTTGCTTCGACAACAAAGCACAGGTATTATGTGATCTTTGTTGATGATTTCTCTCGAAAGTGCTGGATCTTCTTCATGCAGAAGAAGAGCGATACATTCGCGAAGTTATGTGAGTTTAAAGCACTGGTCGAGAAGGAGTCGGGGAAGAAGGTGATTGCTCTAAGGAGTGATAACGGTGGTGAATTCATCTAGGCTGAATTCAAGGAGTTCTGCAGCGCAGAAGGGATTCGGAGAGAGCTCATCGCACCCCATAACCCACAGCAGAACGGGGTGGCTGAGCGGAAGAACAAAACGATCGTGGGTGCTGCACGGGCGATGTTGCATGATCAGGGCCTACCCCTTCACTTGTGGGCTGAGGCATGCAATACAGCAGTGTATGTACAGAACCGTTGTCCTCACAAGGTTCTTGGCATGAGTACACCGGAGGAGGCTTATTCTGGCAAGAGGCCTGATATTTCCCATTTGCGGATTTTTGGTTCTCTTGTCTACATGCATGTGACGAAGGATGCGAGAAGGAAGCTAGATCCAACTGCTGAGGTTGGAATATTTGTGGGGTACACTGATACACCTCACAACTACTGGGTATATTTGTCAGACAGTCGCAAGACTGTTGTGCGACGGGATATAAAATTTCAGGAGGAGAAAGCCATGCAGTGTTCGCTTGAGAGGGAGCTACACTTGCATGCGGATGAGGAGCTGTTAGTTCCTAAGGAGGAGCTTCCGGATGTGGATCAGCCACAAGAGGAGGTTCAGGAGGTGGAAGAAACCACCCAGGCAGCGCCAACCATCAGAGGGCGCATGCGCACTACAGAAGCTGAGCGACTGGCTCGGGATGCATAGAAGGTTGTAGGACCACCTACAGCACAGCGCAGACAGAGACAGTCACCGGATCGGTACACTGGATACATGGCTCTTATGAGTCAATGTGTTGTGACAGAGCCATCCTCTTTTGAGGAAGCTGTGGAGGAACCCACATGGGTTGATGCCATGATTGAAGAATATGATTCGATCATCAGGAACAGTGCATGGGAGATTGTCCCAAGACCGGTTGGGAAATCAGTTGTAGGTTCGCGATGGATCTACAAGGTGAAGCAGGCGGCCGACGGGAGTGTGGAGAAGTACAAGGCGAGATTTGTCGCCCGTGGCTTCTCACAGATCGAGGGGATTGACTATGAGGAGACTTTTGCACCTGTCGCAAGGTACTCTTCCATACGGACGATCCTTGCTCTCTCAGCGCAGATGGGGTGGCACATTCATCGGATGGATGTGAAGACTGCGTTCCTCAATGGAGTTATTGAGGAAGAAGTGTACATAGAGCAGCCTGAAGGTTTTGAGATCTTCAGCAGTGAGTCGCATGTGTGCCGACTCAAGAGAGCACTGTATGGGCTGAAGCAAGCACCTCGTGCTTGGCACACTCGGATAGACAGCTACTTCACCGGGCTTGGATTCTCCAAGAGTGAGGCGGATCCAAACCTGTACCAGATTGTGGTGGAGGGGAAGCTGTTGATCATCGTACTGTATGTAGATGATCTGATTTTGACTGGCGATGAGCGGTTGATACTTTCATGCAAGGAGGATCTTGCACGAGAGTTTGAGATGAAGGACCTGGGCATCCTTCATTATTTCCTGGGATTGGAGATTTGGCAGCGCAGTGGAGGACTGTTTGTTTCTCAGGGCAAGTATGCTCGGGAGATTTTGGAGAGGTTCAACATGCAAGGCTGCAAGCCTGTTGACACTCCTCTTCCTGGTGGTTGGAGGAAGGAGGATGCTACTTCAGCGGAGGTAGTGGATGCCACTGTCTATCGACGGTTGGTGGGGTCGCTTATGTATCTGGTCAATACATGACCCGATATATGCTATGCAGTTAACCAGCTTTCGCAAGCTATGGTTAAGCCTACCAAGCTCTTTTGGAAGGCGAGCAAGCATGTATTGCGCTATATTAGAGGCACATCGGGATATGGTCTATGGTACAGACAGGAGGATGGAGCGAAGCTTTCTGGCTTCACTGATGCAGATTGGGAAGGGAGTCCAACGGACCGGAAGAGCACTTCTGGAGGAGTTTTCAGCATTGGGTCGACAGCAGTTTCCTGGTACAGCAGGAAGCAGAGATCCGTGGCACTCAGTTCAGCAGAGGCCGAGTACATGGCAGCTAGTTTGGCTGCATGCGAGGCTATTTGGATGAGGAAGATCCTCACAGGATTGTTCAGGTTGCATTTGGAGCCTACAGTGATCTACTGTGATAACCAGAGTTACATTAAACTCTCGGCTAATCCAGTATTTCATGATAGATCCAAACATATCGACATCAGGTACCATCATATCAGAGATTTTGTTCAGCGGAGAATCATGATGCTTTCATATGTTCCCACGGAGGATCAGGATGTCGACATCCTGACGAAGGCGCTCACCAGGAGCAAGTTTGAATTCCACAGAGGCAGGATAGGGGTTGCGGATAATCCATATCTTGCTGAGAGGGAGTGTTGAAAATGCAGCAAGATGATGGAGCTTAGTGAAATGAAGTCGCCTTCACTAAGTGGGCCCGTAGGCAAATTCTGGCGCAAAAATCTATTTTTAGACTATGTCTATTTTTAGACATATGGAGCATGGTCCGGGGATTGCAGTATGTTATTCTTGGAGTATTGGTCATGTTGGTAAAAATAGATGGACCTCTATTTTTTGGACCTATAGGTTGAAGTCTATTTTTAGACTGCCTCTCCTTAAAATAGGGAAGTCAAATATTATTTACCCTTAATAATATTTGGACTATAAACTTCAGTTTACTCTCTTGGAGCACTTCAGTTCGAGCCTTGGAAGTGGCTCATGCATCTAATAGAGGAATTACGCTATTCCCAAGGGTTTGATGGCATCATGCATGGTTGACTTCAGTTAGGACTTCAGTGGCAGAAGTTTGGTGGAGTTAATGAGACAGCTAGTGGAGTTGTGTTCTGTGTATTTTAGTTGAACTAGTTGAGATTAGTTTAACTAGATAATCAATTAGTTATGAGTGGAGTGAATTAAATATTATTTAATTCATTAATTATTAACTCATTATTCAACTCAAGAACACATCAATTCACTACAGTGCATGATCAGTTCAGTGGAGACCAGTGAAAGAGATAGATGAAAGGGTGGAGTTAGCTATCAGTGGCGACATCAATTGTGCATGAGATTTGCACCACACTTGGAGGAATTGCCCATGATGATTGCGCTGTCAAGCCAAGGAGATTCGAACCTTGGATCTCTATATAGACAGGCCTGGATTGCGCAATAGAGGCAAGGCAATTGGCGGTGAGTTTTGAACCGGTAACCTGTTCAAAACTGAGCTAGTTTGTGTGTAACTTCATGAGATAGTACTGAGTACTTGTGAGGAGTATTGTACTGAGTTTGTTACATGATTTCTCCATTATAATATACACAATAGCTGCGGGGTTTTCAGCTATAATATTTCCCCATACATACTGTGTTAATGTGTATGATGAATTGATGTGCTATCGCTTGTTTTATTTCCGCATGTTTGATGATCTGAGTGGAAGAGATTATGTGTTGCATATAAATTCGAATTGTATGTGATCAGGATAGTCTCGGTGAATAATTAATCATTATTCAGCAAATTTCTACACCCTTAAAATAGGTGCTTCAGAAATTTTTGTTTTTAGGGTTTCAAAGGCTAACTGGCAATCAGAATTCCATTTGAATTCACAATCTTTGGTAAGTAATTTGAAGAGTGGAGATGCTATTTTAGTGAAGTTTTCTATAAACCTCCGATAATATCCTGTAAATCCTAGAAAACTCCTAACATATTTTTGACAACTTGGAATAGATAAGTTAGAGATGACTTCAACTTTTGACTCATCAACTCTAATCCCATCACCTGAAATATGATGCCCTAAAACAATACCTTCAGTAAAAATCATGAAACATTTCTCATGACTAAGTGAAAGATTTTCTTCCTGACATCTCTTTAAAACTTTTTCCAAGTTTGCTAAAGCTTCTTCAAATGTATTTCCATAAAATGTGAAATCATCCATGTATACCTCTACACAATCATGTATTAGATCTGAAAAAATTCCTAATACTACCCTTTGGAATGTTGCAGGTGCATTGCATAATCCAAATGTCAATACTCGGTAAGCATAGGTACCCCAAGGACAAGTAAATGTGGTTTTGTCTTGATCTTCAAGTGCTACTTGGATTTGGTTGTAACCACTAAACCCATCTAGGAATGAGAAGTACTTTTTGCCAGCTAATGTATCTATCACTTGATCTATGAAAGGTAAGGGAAAATGGTCTTTAAGAGTAGCTTTGTTTAGTTCCCGGTAGTCAACACATACCCTCCATTTACCATTTTTCTTTGCACAATTACCAAAGGAGAAACCCACTGACTATCTGAAATGGGATAGATGAAGTTGACATTTAACAACTTTTGCAATTCTTCTTTAACAATCTCCCTAAGATTTGGATTCATCCGTCTTTGAGGTTGTCTGATTGGTTTACAATTTTCCTCTATATAGATGTGATGAGTGCAAGTCTTGGGGCTTATCCCTTTCATGTCGGTGTACTCCCATGCATATGCAGAAGAATGTCTCTGTAATATCTTGACTAACTCTTCTTGTTGAGATTTTTCTAGGTTTTTGTTTATATTCAAAGTTTTGCCTGGAAATATCTCACTTGTAGAGCTGCCAAATTTATCCATAGAATGAAGAGACATCTGTCTTGATGACAAAAACTCAATGTTGGATCCCTCTTGAAATGATTCATGTTTGTATTCTGAAGAGGATTCAAATTTTTCTAGAGTATTCAGAATTTGATTATCTTCACTAATTTCTGAAATTGTGAAGAGAGGTTGTAAATCTTCTTCATCCTCTATCCATTGAGTGTCATCTAAATCTGTAATTTTCCTAGCTAGAGGATATAAAGTGAGCTTCTTAGTTGAACTACCATCAGAGATATACATATCACCGGATCTACAACTAATAAAAGCATCAGCTGTATCCAACCAAGGTCTTCCTAATATAACAGGATGGCCTCCTAGATTATTCTTAGGAGTTAGGATCATGAAATCCACAGGGTACTCCCAAGAATCTAGGGACACTGGAATGTCTTCTATTACCCCATCTGGTTTGATCACAGATCTGTCTGCTAATTGTAATAGTGTGGGTGTAAAGAGAAGATTAGGAAGTTTCGGTTTATCCATGATTTGTCTACTCATGATATTGATTGCTGCTCCTAAATCAATGAGTGTGTTTTGGATTTCAATTCCATTGATGTGAATTTTAACAATTGGATTTCCTGGGTCTAGATACTTTGGAATAGCAATCTTACCCATCATAATGTCTGCTATTTTTCCTGCCAGTTGAATTTTCTTTGTCTCTCTTATTCTTTTTCTTGTTTTCTTCATGCTCAACTCCTTTATTGTTTTGGCTAAAATTGGAATTTCCTTGATGGCTTGTAATAATGAAATTTTAATGCAAACATTTCTCAGCTCATCTAGGAAATCATAATTAGGCACCATGATTTGTTTTTCTACACCTCTATCAATTTGTAATCTTTCTAGAAAGGGAGGTATAGAAGTAGATGTGGATGGTTGCTCTAATACAGGAGTTGAAATTATTGGATCTTTTTGCTTTAATTTTTTAGTGTTTGGGTCTTGAAAAGATGTGTCTTCCTCAAGACTTTTATTCACCCGTAGAGAGTCTTCCTTAGAGTTATCTTGTTCTTGTATGATCACAGAAGGTTTCCTCTGTTCAAGTATTCTTCCAGACCTAAGTTGAACATCACTAAGGTCTAAAGGAGTAATTAAATAAGTTGGAAATTGTTGACCTTCTATCATGTATGTGTTCTGAGGATTTTTATTATTGGGGTTTGGTATGGGTTGAGCAGGCAACTGATTTGATTTTTGAGGGAATGGTAATGGAAGTGGTTGATTTTGATGTGGTAGGTTCTGATGATGTTGTTTAGGATTTTGTTGAAAATTTTGTTGAGGATTTTGAGGATAAAAATGTGGGTATGGTGGATAGGATGGTGGATACTGATAGTACTGAGAGTATCTTCCATAGGGATTTTGTGCTCCTTGTGCCCAAGTTGGAGATTGATTTTGAAATTGAGGCCAAGGTTGCTGCCAAGAATTCCAAGGTGGAGGTTGATTATACATTTGATCATGGAATCCTTGTGTTTGAGGTCCCTGCCAAGGCCTTCTAGAGACAAAATTGAGAGATTATGTGGAATCTGTAGGAGTTTCCTCTTGAAAGACAGCTTTGAGACCAGGAAGAGAAGGACAATTCTTGGTCTCATGTTTTTCAGAACAAATGACACAGGTCTCTACAACTTTTACATCCAAAGGACACTCTCTCAAGGCATGTTTCTTTCTACATTTGGGACAAAAGATTGTTAAGGCATCAGATTCAACTTTTTGCTTGTTTTGTATCTTAAGGGTGTCTATTTGTTCACTAAGACTCCCTAAGATGTCAGATTTGAAATCATCAAGCATGTGTCCTATTTCTGATCTACTTACTGTCCCAGAAGCAGACTTACTTGCCCTTGCAAGAGCAGGATCTCTTGGACCTTTGACAGTTTTAGATTTCCCTCTTGAAAGGTTGATACATAACTCGGATATTTCAGGTAATGTGAGCTGTGATATATCCCCTTTTCCCATCATGTTAAGGATATCCAACCATTCATCCCTAATTTTTTTCAACAAAAGAGCTTTTAAGGTGTCTTGATCTAGGTTTTCCATTTTTTCTCTTTTGATGTTGTAATGAAATCTCTCCAACAAATCTTCCAAGTTTTCATCTTCTTTTTGTAACATCTTAAACACTTCTTCCTTATGATTGACCGGCATACAACAATCCAAATACCTCTTTAAAAATGCTTGTTTCATGTCTTCCCATGTCCTAATAGAACTGTTGATCAAACTCATAAACCACTTCAATGCTGCTCCTTTCAATGTTGAAGGAAATAGTTTAAGTTTTTGAGCATATTGTACGTAGTCATAAGTTCTACACAGGATTTCAAATTCAAATAGGAAGGTTTCAGGATCTTCAGTTTTAAGTCCATATAAGTTTGGAAGGACAGAGGGTGAAATTTTTTTCATGGTTGTATTGGTTTCTTCATCAATTATAGGGAACCCAAAAGAGCTTCCC
>CM076575.1:2061481538-2061663573 GCA_034641835.2 Pinus albicaulis
GGAACCATAATCGAATTCATTTATTATTAATCACAATGAAAGAAAGATACAACCTGAGCTCTGACATTGGATCTTCCTTTGACATGTCAACAACGAAGCACGTCTCGATGAAGCTCGTCGAGATGGGACAAGGCTCTCTCTCTTCGGTTGTCTGACGATAGTCTCCTTACTACTGATTCAACTCTATTCAGGCTAGCTTGCAAAGGGAAAATGACAAGCTTATATAGATGGTGGAAGGGGAGTTAGGATTCCTACAATGGTGGGATTGGCCCTATCCTCAAGGAAACTTCCATGATAGGTGGAAAACCACTTCCCCTACATGGAGATCCGGAGCCAAACCTCCAAAATCATTTTAGAGACTCGTTCAGAAGTTGGTTAGAATAAAAATTCTGCCATTTATTTTTTAAAAACAATCCTTATTAAGCTTGATGCGAGTAATATACCGGGACAGAGCGCCAGTTTGCATGCCCTCTTTGGTGGATTTCCCCCATTGGTGCGAGGGCTGAACTGGTTGGTCGCGCCAAGGCCAAAAGGTTTATTTTTAGGGCTTTTATTAGGAAACTGTCTTCAGAGGAATGATCATCCTTGTCAAGGGGGATGCCATGAAAGTGGTTTCAGGTCATTTCACTGCTCACAGGTCATGGAAAACGCCCTCCAATGTGCGGCACGGGATATTGCAGGGATGGTGACAAATTACTGTGTAACAGATGCCCCTTGAAGCATGAGGCCCAAGAGAGAGAGAGGGGTGAAATGCTTTATGAGAATGTGTCCAACTGAAAACACTACCATCGGAAAACCTACATAGACAAGGACAACTGATATCTCAAATACATGATATGTGGTATGGGCGCAACCATCCATAATAGAGTATACAATAATCAAGATCCAAGGCATGGATGCAGCCATCCAATGAGGATTGATAAATAGACTCAGGTATGGTCGCAGCCATCTAATCAATGAGTCATGTAACCAATCATGATAATCCACAAAATCCATAGCCTCGATTCCAACATACAAAATCTAGGGTCTTGCACTCCATCTCGACCCGAACAGAGTACAAGTTCAAGCATGTGAATAAGTGAGCTGAAGTAGAACATGCAAGAACATCATCTGATTACTAGCCAATGATGAAAGTTGTTAACATACGCGAGAGGAACCACTAGTAATGAAAATGGCCCTCAAGGTACTGTAGGTACAATCCATGAAATTTGAACAGTGAGCTGGAATCGAACATCCGTAGAATCATCCAATCGAAGGTCAATGATGAAAACCTTGCATCGAATGAGAAGAACCTGCCATTGAGGCATGCAGGCTCCAAGGTACCGAAAGGGAGTCTCTAGATCAGCTTCCTGGATAATGAGTTGAAGTCGACATGAAGTAACCTTGATCGAAGGTGGGCCATAGTGTTTCCCACCTTCAATACGAGACAGAGGAACATAATGTTGTGAATCAAGATTATATGAGAATCATAGGAAGGTTAAAACTGCAGAGGTCAACTTCTCATGAACATATCGGCGGCACGACAGTGGATTTGGCAGCATTTGACATGAAAATATCAGAGGTCATGATGACGAGGAAAAGAGCAGATGAGAGGTCAAAAGGGATTACCCAAACCCATGGAGTCAAGTAGAGAATGAGATGAGATGTCCCCAACCCGACACGAATGCAGACAAGTGCCATGTTCTAGAGTGACATACTGCCGACACGACGATGATACTGGTTCCATTTTTCCCCACCATTTCTAGCGAGTACCCCAATTATTTTTTAAGACAAGCTTGAAGGGGATATCATATGCTTGTGATATAAGTTCGTCCTTTGGACGAATCCATCCTAGTACATTTAACAAGCCTTAGGAAGGAGAAACTTGAGTATCGTCATTATGACTGAATCCGATGTCATCAGGGTTTAACGAGTCTGACAAAGGGAAAACTCGGCATCTTTTCATATTTAGAGAGTTTGAAAAGACAGAGGAAAAGTACACTCCAACAGTCCCTTTTCATAAATAGTTCCTCAGATTCGAAAAGGTAGAAAATTGTGTCTGAGAAAACCTCCTAGTCGCAATAGGCTAGGGTATTCCTTTTTCGTAAATAATCTATCCCAGCCCGAAAAAGGGGTAAACGTATACTAGGTAGATGTCGTTTCGCAGCCAATTTAACGAGATCAAAATGAAAAATGACTCGGAAATCTTTTCATGTTTAGAGAGTCAGAAAAGAGTTGAAATATGACTCCAAAAATGACATTTTCGTGTTTTTACCGAGTCCGAAAAAGTATAAAATACAACTCGTATCATCATCCAAGCTGTGTAAAAACCTATTGTTGCACATTAAAGCAAGCGTAAAATCCATTTTTTGAAAAAATATAATAAAATATTAGAAAAATGACTTTCAAAACCTAATTTTGACTTTAAAAAGTTATAAATATGCAAAAAATAGTAAAAACATATTCACTTTTACTTTTTACCTCTTGTGAGAGCAACAATGAGCTTTTGCTATGCAAAATTGTGGCGGCGATTGTGGTCAATCTAGTATGTCATTTTAGTTCTTGTTCCTTCCAGGTAAGAGGCGCTCTCCTTAGCTTTGTTTTGATTTATTTTTATAGATTTCCATTGTGTTTTTTGATCCCTGAGGGGACCTTTGCAAAATTAGGGCCTGGCCAATTGTTGCAAGTATCGGGCACAGACTTGCGCCAATTGGCTCCTTTTTGCAAAGGGGTCGCGCCAATGGGCGCGAATGTTAGCAAAACAGTCATGCCAATGGCGCAACTCAAATTTCCGCTTAAATTTATCAAAATGTGAGCCAATCAGCTGAATTTCTGAGTGTTCCAGAGATCTAATGAGGTGTTATGACCATGTTGGTGCAGATACACAGCCACAATGGTGATCGAGTGGAAGGAAATGGATCATGTTGAAGAGGATGAAATGGCCATGCAAAATGAAGCATGCATGAACACTCTCTGAAACTATGGTCTAAAAAAGTTCTTCCTAACACCATGTTTGAGAGCACAATCTAAGCTACTGCAATATTTGATCGGCATTTGGGATGAGAACAAAGAAGTGTTCAAGCTTCGAGACCAAGTGTTGGAACTTGAGGTCTCTGACATTTATTTCATAACTGGATTGTCCCACAAAGGTCTAGTGCCAATCATGACAGGCATCAGACCTTCTGGTGAGAAAATGGAAATGGTGATGGCAAGAGTGTGCCCAGGGGCACAGACAGGATTAGGCAGTGGGAAGGTTGATATCCACACGGTCCCCGATCTAGCACTCCAAGTAGTGCTCCACACCATTACGTGGGTTGCGAGGTCATAGGCACCGCATGAGGCAACCAAAGCATAGCTCCTAATAGCATTTGAATGCATGAACCTGACACTTTTTGATTGGGCCACTGCCGTAACAACGAACATCAAGCGGCAGCTGACGAAGTGCAAAAAGGCCAAACTGAAATAGTTTGGGTATGGTTCCATCCTGGTATCGTTCATCCTTGAATGATTACCAATATTCCAGGGCCAAGGGGTAATAGTCGTCGAGCCATCATTGAGGGAGCCACAGATGGCTCGATGGGAAGCACTCATGCCCAGATCAAGAGGGGGCCAGAAAATGTCCTGGAGGCCTGAGTTTTTTGTATGGCTATGACGATAGCTGATCGTCGTTGGGGAATAGCCCTATGCTGGTATTGGCTTCACAGGAGACCCATATCTTCCACTCCCAGAGGGGGATGACTGGGATGAGGAGCTGGGTAAGACTCTTTTTGATTTTTATGTATTTATGATTTTTTTGTGATACATGCCTATTCTAACAAATAATCTTATATGTATGCAGACGTTGGCCCAGAGAGGCCCGTCGGGATGTCGCCCATCGCATAGAGGACCCCTCTCACACACGATCCTCAAGATGAGGGTGGTGAAGGGAGCGAGCTAGTCTAGAACCTGGAGGGTATCACCCAGGGGATCCCAGATTATGCACAGCTAGCAGATGTCCTGATGGCTTACCAGAGACACACTGTGGGGGTGCCTAGTCGCCTCCACAGATTACTGAGGCGATTGGTGCACGCGGTGACATGCTACCACGAGCACCACGCTGATTAGTCATCTAGGGCTTTTATATGCACATTTTTGAGAGACATGTTGTCTCCGGCTATTATTAAAACAGACATGTATATATATATATATTTTATTTTATGTGATGTACACAAACTGCAAACCATTTGACACACACACACACACACACACACACACACACAGATATATATATATATATATTTCTGGATGGATCTTTTACATGTGATGATGTTTTTACAAGTTGTGTAAATGTCTATCTAAAACCATATTAGCTACTGCATCTATTAACGCATTCATGTGTCTGGGTATGTGTTGATATGTAATGTAATCAAAATTTATTTCTAGTAAACGAATACGTAGATACAGTTATAAAATGGATGGGTTTCTAAATGAATAATGACCATTAAGTTGTAATAATACAGGATGTGAGTCCAGATACAGAAATAATGCATGAATACCGAGGTTAACAACCTCGTTTAACAATTCCAAAACGGCACTATACTCCGCGACATTATTTGTGGTAGACCCTAAACAAACACCTTGCAAATTGACCAACTCACCAACAGGATCGTAGATTACCCAGGCTGTCGAGGATAGATTCTTGGTACTGCGGGAGGCACCATCTGCGAAACCGACAAAAGGAGTAATAGAGATCTGCACAATCAGGAAGACCCAATCAGCAGAAAGATGCTTACAAAGCACACCACACCACACATGCACAAAAAATGAAATCACTCAATTATGTACATACACACCACACAATAATATCTCAAGCGTAGTACTTCTTGAGGTACAACCCATTCCTAAGCTGCGCCAGAGGAACACCTTCATAATCGATTCGCTCATAGGCCCCATTTTTTAATACTCACTTAACAATATAGGGCCCATGCCACATGGGCTGGAATTTGCTCGCTCCAAGTTTATCTTGTGCTTGGTCATATAGGAGGACGAGGTCCCCTTCAATGAAAGAATGTGGAGAAACCGATTGATCGAAGTGGGCTTTGACCCAATTTTTCTGTGCCTCAATAACCAAGGTAGCCAAGCGGTGGGTTTCATCCAGTTGTTCCAAATACAAGAGACGTTCTTCCTCCGGAGAAGTGTCAGGCAATAGTTCCACAGTCAACTTCAAAGAAGGAATTTCACATTCAACCGGGAGAGTCGCTTCCAGACCATACACTAGCTGGAAAGGTGTGAATCCAGTTGCACTCTTTATAGACGTTCAATAAGCCAGAGAGCTGAGAACAATTGGAGATGCCAATTGGATTTGTGGATGCCAATCGTTCGTTGAAGCATCGTGACCAATACCTTGTTCACGGCCTCAACTTGGCCATTTTCCTGGGGGTAGTATGGAGTTGAGATATCATGGCATAAGCCGAACTTTGATGTCAGCTCAGCCATCATGTAATCCCAAAAATGAGTGCCATGATCAGTGACAATGGCTTGAGGGACTCCGAAACGCATAATAACATGGTTGAAAAGGAATTGGGAAAATGTCTTACCATCAGCAGCTAATGTAGGCATCGCTTCGGCCCACTTAGTGAAGTATTCCACGGCAACGATTATATAAGCATGCCCCCTGGACGAGTGAGGGTTACATGTCATAAAATATATGCCCCATTTAGAAAAAGGGCCTACGATAATGACAGGATGCAAGGGTAGGGGTGGCGCGCGCATATTGCGCTGAAATACCTGGCACGCATGGCATTTTCAGACTACAACAATACAGCACTTGAATATAGATGGCCAGAAGTAACCCGTACGCAGAATATTTTGGGTGGTGGCATATCCGTACATGTGACCGCCACAGGCGCCACTATGACAGTCATTCAAGACTCTCTCAGCCTCTTCCGAGTTCAATCACCGGCGGAGCACAGAATCAACTCCGACATGATACAAGGTATCTCCTACAATGCGGTAGGGTTGAGATTGATGTCGAATCCATCATCGAGCATATTTTTTCAACTCAGATTGGAATTTGGATGTTTGAAGATACATGATAATGTCACCGTATCATGGATCAAGAGTGCTAATAAGAAAGAGTGTTTCATCCGGGATATGATCCTCGGATTGGGATGGAACAAAGTCTATCGGGAGAGAGTAAATAAGATCAACAAAAACAAATGATTTCGTCGACTTAGCAGTGGTGAACTCTAAATCAAACTCCTGGATGATTACAATCCATTTGGAGTACTTGCCCCCCAGAAATTGTCGAGAAAAAATGTATGTCATGGGGTTGCAGTCAGAAACCACGGTTACAGTACGCAACAGGATGTAATGACGAAATCACTGAACGGCCTAGACCACAACGAGTGCCAACTTATCGACATGAGCATAGCACGTTTCCGTGTTGAGAAGATTCTGAGATAGATAGTAAACTATGTGTTCATTTCCATCGTCGTCATCCTGTACTAAAACCATAGTTATCGTGCTAAATGCAGCGGCCAAATAAAGTGTTACACCATTTTTTGGTCATCTAACCTATTATCATTAGATGGACCCAAGTACACCATGTAACACCAATTTTACCCTAAGTAAAATTTCCTTCACTATGTTAAAACAGGAAACCCCAAAAGGAAATATTAAACAAACCTATATTTGTTTGATTTTCCTCATGGAATAATTAATTAAACCATAATTTAATTATTATTCCCAGTCATGTTTAACCTAAAATCAAAGAAATTAATTAGATAAACCTTTATTTATCTTATTATTTTCTAGGAATAATTATTTAAACCTTATTTAGATGATATTCCTTGTTAAATATGACCAAATCACTCACAAATAATTAAATAAATCACTATTTATTTAATTATCTTTCAACCACTTCCTTAAATAATTAAATAAATCATTATTTATTTGATTATCTTCTAACCGCTTCCTTAAAAAGATAAAAAAATCATTTATTTATTTATTTTTGACAAATTAAGGGATTTGACCCAAGTCAAATACTTTTTCCCTCCAACAAATATAATAAAATATTCCATAAAAAGTGGATCTAGATCTGGTTAACCCATGCACCAAGATCTAGAATGACCCAATATTTTGTTATAAATAGGAGGGTTTTTCCTACCATTCTTCACCTTTTGTTGCCTATTAGATCACTCCGGATCTATACACTTGGTCACACTTTTCCATCATTTGTTGTTTGAGCTCCCATTGAGCTCCTTTCTTTGCATTGGGTTTTCTACACCAACAAGAGAGATAAATCTTAGATCTGAAGTTCTGAGGACTTCCAAGAACCCATCCCACTGAGGAGAATTGGATATGCTTTCTTTTTTTCCTCCCAGGTGCCCAATTAATACAAAAATTCTTTCAAAAAATTGTTCTTGTCTTGTCTATTGGTATATGGAGCAAACCCTTGTTTTTTCTGCTTAATGTCTTTTCATGCATAGATCTGGTTTTTTGCAGCTCTTTTCTTGTTTAACTAACCACAGATCTGAAGATATTGTAAGCCACTTTTTTTGTTAGGGCTATTAGTTATGCGTAGCTAAAGTGGTCCTTTTTCGTACACTTCGACAAAGGATTCATACTAACAAATGGCAACTCCACATGGGTTTTAAATTACGACCGCTGTCGTTTTTCATATTCCTGCATATCCAGCTACTTCAGACCCTAGGGTTTCTCTTCAGCTATTTATTTTTATGTTGTTTTTCTCACATAAAACCCTAAAACATCAAAATTTCTAACTTCTGTGTGTTTCTAGCCCTATTGCGCAGGTAAGCGACACCAGCCGCAACTGAGATGGCAACTTTTCTGAAAATCCGCCGCCGAGACAAATGGAACGGGAGGTCGCACTTTTTGGCCCATAACCTACGACCTGGACCTCCAGGTCGCACTTTTCAGCCTATTTTCTGTGACCTGCACTGAAATCAGGTCAGAACCTGCGACCTGCCAATTTTTCAGTGATTTTTTTGCAATTTTTCTGGGTTTTGCTGCAGCTTCTGTCAGGGTCTTCCAGCCTCTGTCTCAGCCTGCTTTGACCAAGTTCTGATCTATTTTTACTCATCTAAGTGGGAACCTAGCCCCCTTGGGCTTTAGTACCCTCCACCTTTTGTGGAAGATTTTTAGCTGTTTCAGCCGTCTGTTTTTCAGAGCTTCAGCCTCCTTTTTCCAGATCTGTTGCCTCCCTTTCAGATCCATTAAAATTAGCCCTTCTACCTCTCAAATCACCTCCTGAAGATTTGTTTGGATCTACTTTTAGGGCCTCCTCCTTGCCCCCTCTGCTTTTTGCTGATTTCATCCATTTTTCCAGCCACCTTGTCTCTGTCTCTTGGCTGTGACCTGCACCTCTTTTCAGCAGCTTTATCCTTTAGATCCCTGTCCCTTTTGACCCTAGATCTATTGGCCTCTTTTTACGTGTGTTTTGACTAGATTTTTACCCTCTTTTAGAGTAGTTTTGAGAGACCCACCTTTTTGGGTTAGATTGATGCATGTTTAGCTGTTAAATGTTCTGTTACTTCAGCATTATATACTGTTCTCTGCAGATTTCTTTTCAGTTACGTAGCACACTTTTTCTTGCTTTCAAAACAAAAAGGGTTTAAAAATTAAAATTAACGCACACCCCACACACTGACCCTAAGTGAAGAAGCGCCTGGTTAACACCGCCTGGCAAAGACTCTAAAATCAATCATCACTGCACCTTGTCTGCCCTTGACCTCACTTGATTCTGTCCCTTTCTGCCCGTGTCGGTTTCCTTCTTCCTGTCATCATCGCGCCCCCAAGGCGCCTTTCCCGGAGACTTCTTGACCTTCACCCTCAGTTTCTGGTCGATTGACCTACTCTGCCCCATCATCGTCGAGCCAGTCCTCCTCCGAGTCCGCACTCTGTCTCCTCTTCTGATTCTTTGGGTTCTCCTTTTCCTTCTGGTTCTCCCCCTGTCACCTCCACTATGTCTGGTCCAGGGCCTAACACTAGCGGGAATCCTAGCCCTAATGTCGGGACTACTACTAGCGGAACCACCACAGGAACTACCTCGGCTGCACCCTTGCTCCCCTTCTTAGCAGGCCTCAGCCTCCCCGATTTGGACCGGTTGATAAACGACCCTATACACCATGACGCTAGTTGGCCTGCTATGCCGACAAAGCTCCCTTCCGACATCCCAAAGTTTGAAGGCCGTGCTGGAGAAGACCCTTCAAATCATGTTCGATCTTTCCACATATGGTGTTCCTCTACCTCCATTACCGATGACTTTGTTCATCTTAGATTGTTCCAACACATGCTTACAGGTGAAGCTTCTAAGTGGTATGTTGATCAGCCCACTTCCTCCCATACCACCTTTGCAACTCTTGCCCGGGCTTTTTTATCTTACTTCCAGCTTCCCCTTCGTTATGACACTGGTATCGAACTCTTAAATTCCTTCAAGCAAACCTCTGCAACCCGCTTATCCGATCATGTCCAGGAATGGCGGAGAAGAAAGAGCCTATGTCAATCTCCTACCTTCGAAGACCATGTCTACATGGACTGGTTCCTTAGATCTCTCTTGTCCCCTATCGGGAAAGATGTCGCATCACATTTTCCTCAAACCGAAGAAGATGCCCTCCAAATGGCATTAAAATATGACCTGATCTATGCTCAGACAGGTTATGATTATACTATCCTACCTGATCTCCCCAGACCCAGTGATGCCCATACACCGGGGGCACCTCATGCCGCCGACAGTATCGTTGGATCTATCTCTCATCCATCCGCTCAACCTCTCATGAGCTATGGTTTTCCTGGGGGAGGGGGCACCACTTCCTGCACTTCTCCCCCTCCCGGTAGCACGCATCCAGGATTCAGCATGCCTCCTCTTTCTGCCCAACCTCCTGTTCACCATATTGTTACCCACCCCCCTTATTATCTGTATCTACCGTTTAGTGCTCCAGCTCCTCCAGCATCAGCACCTTCGCCTCCCTTGCCTTCTCAACCCCTGCAACAACAGTCACCGCCCCCTCAAGAGTAGGTGGATACACAGCAGGGATTCATGGCTACCCAACCACCTGATGGACAGGTGGCCACTCAACCTTCCCCCTCTGGTCCCTCCAATTACCAGATCCTCATGATGAACTCTGATCCACCTCTAGCCGTCGACCTTAACCTTCAAACTCGGTCTCACCAGTACCCCAAGCCTCTCGCTCAGTCTACCCCCGAGTCCCCTTCTTCCGGTTCTACAGAGCCTCTTTCGACATCCAATGGTCACTTACATATCCCTCAACCCAAAGTTGAGGTCCATACTAAGATTCCTAAAGGACTGTTACGTCGAAATGCTGCTTCTGGTCGTGCTGCCCACTCGTATAGCATAGTAGATGATTTGGCGCAATCTCCTGCTGCCATTTCCACACTGGAACTCCTCTAGTCGTGCCCTTCCCAAAAGAAGGCTTTATTATCTGCCATGGGCGTTGTAGATCCTACTGATGACCAAATGATTTTTTTCGACGCCCATCAATCAGAGCACCCTCCTCTTCCTGCTTCCATCGCCTTCCAAATCCCAGTCAAAATCCAGAACGCCAACGTTTCTCAGTGTATAATAGATGAGGGGGCATCCACTTGTGTGATGGCTGCTTCGGTTTGGAAGCAACTCGGATCTCCTGAGTTGGCCCCTTCCACGATCACCCTTCGAGCGTGGGATGGCCATGCCTCCCAGCCCATTGGCCTCTTCCATAATTGTCCTATCACCCTCGCCAGTAAGACTGTTTGCATTGACGTCGAAGTCATAGACGCCCTGCTAGACTACAACATTCTATTGGGGCAAAGCTACACCTATGCTATGTCTACTGTCCCATCCGCGGTTTTCCGTAAGATGTCTTTCCCCCATAATGGAAAGGTAGTCACCATTGACCAGTTGACATATCATGAGCCAAAATCTCGGACCTCACCTGAGACGACCATCTCTTCTGTAGCCAACAAGCAAACCGTCGACTCCTTGACCAGTGTCTCCCCTGGCGTCTACAAAGATTCCTCTTTGCTTGGGACCTTCCCTGGTCTTCCTCCTCCTCCTGTCTCTGACCCCAACTCATCGAATGTTTGCATGATGCAATCGTCTCAGGCTGCCCTCACGCAACCTGCTTCGGCTAGTCAGCAACCGCACTCTCCGCAACCTGCTCCTAGCCCTTCACCTACAGCTGGAAGTCATGAGCCTCTTTATCCTCCTGGCATGGTTCCTCCAAGCCTTATCCATTTAGGAGTTGTCCCACCTGGCCATTACCCCTCTAGTCAGATACCATTCCTAGCTCCCCCACCAGGAGTGTACACGGTACCAATCATGGCCACCCTCTCTCTTCCTAACTTGACCCTTGGGATTCCCGTCTGGTACCATGATCCTCCAGCAGCAACCCCGCCTGGTCAACCCAAACCTTATATTGCTTTGACCCTGGTTCAACCGATCCCATGACTTCGCCCGCTGCAATAGTGCCTCAGTTACCTCAACAGGAACCACCTCTTGTTGCGACCGCTTCGGGTAAGAAGGGAAAAGCTCGCAAGGGGGCATCAAAGGATAAGGCTACCCCGACAAACCCTGCCCCTCCTCGGCCTCCAAAGCATACCATCCAGTGTGCCTTGTGTGACATTGTCGGCCATGCCACCCATACCTGTCCTGAATTGCTTCATCTCAAGCCCATGGTTAATGTCGCGTTCCCTGAGTCCACGGTCCCGGAAGCCTCTATTCCTTCCGCGACCGCAATCAAGAACCCAAAGACTATTCACACCAAACACCCCTGTGCTTTGTGTGATCACCATGGCCATTACACCCACCTTTGTCCCCGCCTCGAGGATTTCCGCCCCTCTCTAGCCGCAATCCACCAATTCAAGGCCAAGCGCAATGAGTCCACCTCTCCCCTATTTGCGCATTCTGCTTCAGCAGAGCTACCAGATATGACTGCTCCCATTGACATTCCCCCTCCTGATGTCGAGATGACGGAGCCTTCGTCCAACATTTTCTACCTATCATCATCCATGAGACCCTCGGGGAACATTCCATCTGAATCCTTCCCTGTTGTTTCGCTTGACCTTCCTTCAGCGATCATCTTGGGCTCAACATCGGTAGATCCTTTATCTACTTACTCTTCGGTCACCCCTTGTGACAATGCGCATGTGAACCTCTCTTCTCATGATGATGATTCAGGTTGCTTCACCACGTCAGGTGGTCTTTCTTCCACCATTCACCCCATCTTCTATCACAATGACGACATTATGGAAAAAATCCCCACCCCTGACTTTATCTATTCCCCCTAACATCGAACCCATGCGTTCACACCACATCCACCTTGTGGCCATTACATTGAAACCGCATGTTTGGGTAAGGGGGCACCCACATTTGAGAGACCAAGAGAAGCAATTATCCATAGCTCTCCTAGTGTATCTGGTCGTGTTGACTTTAGTCCCAGTATTCTTCCACATTTAGAAGAACCTCTAGAGTCCCATATCACTTCAGATCACTCTAGGGATGATACCCCTTATCGTTCCCTCATCTTACATCAGCAACCTAGTCTCTTAGACATTATTTTTGACCAACCTATAGCTTTTCTACGAGAGCATCAGTTCATTATCTCCAAATCCTCTTTTTGGGATAGTGACACCAGGTATGCCAACTCGGAAACTTAGAATCCATTTGATCCCTATATGCAGTACCAAAAGAGATTGGTAATCCTCCTTTCCCTTTCTCAAACTGCATAACCATAACAAGAACAAATGGCACACCACATCATTTAAATGTGTTTAGATTCCCCTTTTTCTAAATACATTTCGGCATGACCACACCATGATCGGGGCACCTATGCCCCTCAACCATAACCCTCCTCACCTCGTTTTTGGAGAGGAGGTTGTCTTACCAATCGAGTGTGAAATCCCTTCCCTTCATCTGGCTGTTGAACTTCTCCCTAACACCCAACCTCTAGAAAAACTACTTATCATGCTTGAGCGTGCCTCTGAAGACCGCCGTGTTGCATTGCAAACCATGGAAGCGGCCAAGAAACGCACCAAAGCTCAATATGACCGAAAATTCCAGCCTCGTCCTTTTCACGAAGGCGACCTTGTTCTAGTATATGACCAGGCCCATGATGTCCTTGGTCACGGGAAGTTCGACTCATTATGGCTAGGCCCTTATGTCATCAGTAAGGGTCTTGGTAAGGGGGCATACTTTTTAGAGGACTTCGAAGGCACTCCTCTTCCTAATCCTCGCAATGCACTCTATCTTAAGAAATATTACCCTTAGCACTTCCCTTCTAAGATGCGTGTTTTATTTTATGTTAGATAGCCAGCATATTTTTTGTACTTTCATCCTTCACCAGGACCTATTTTGTCCAAGAAGGGTCACTTCACCTCTCCTTAAAATCGAATTTCCTCACTTACGACACTTGTACTTGGGGCACCATTTTTCCTCCTTACTTGTCTTTGTTCGTGTCGATTTTCGTCATGAGTCCCCATCTTGTACTCATGTTTTCCTGGTCCCCCATTGGGCCTTTACTATGTGGCAGCACCATCGAGTCGCCCTTGTTTAGAGCATCCAAGTTGAGTCATCATCGCATTCATGGAGTCTATCCCAAGTCTCGTTGTACCCTGCTATAGCCCTCCATCCTTCATTGCTTGGTCTCTCTCTTGTGTCGCACATTATGACCTTCAGTCCCACTGTCCCCTATCCCTTATGATATCGTGTCATCCGCTGCCATGTCATTCATGCCCTTTATGCTCTAACAAGGGCAGTCGTCCATTCGCCACTCAATCCTTTCCATTTCACTATCATCTTTAGTGTCAGTCTGTCCGTCGCTCTACTATTTTCTCTCGTGCCTTAGTTGAGGATTTCTCATTGCCTCACCTATGGCGGACCTCCTTCTGTCGACATCAACTCATTCATTCCAGAAGCCAGGTCTAGAGGGCAGTGTACCTTGGTTCCAGCTTCCACTCTTTTTCGGTGCCTCGGATCAGGCAAAGGGATATCTCATTACCCTTTGACTTGATTGTTTCTCCACTCCAGCTCTTTTCAGCATGATCGAGATCCGTATGCTTGATGGTTCAGTGATACAGCAGCAGCTCTTGATGATTCCCGGGTGTGTGTGAGATGTCTCAACCCTCATGAGGGGGTGGCCCTGCAGGTAGCCCCCCACATGCCCGGATGACCTCCTCCTTGTAGCCTTCGATGCAGCTCCAGATATTTGATGATGTTGGCCTTAGCCACTTGCAGCGCCTCTTTGATTTGCATGTATCAGTCAGATTTTGTGAGCCCTTCCCCATTTACAGGGGGCATTTGGGTTGTATTTGTATCTCATGTACTCAGATATTATTGTACAAGTCCTGGCTGTTATCCCAGGCACAACATGTATATGGGATTCCTCATTGTATTTCTCTCTGGCTCATGATTATGCCAACTGTACTTTATGGTTCGGTCCCTTGTTTACTGGACACACTATTCTTTTGTACTTCGTCTCGGCGGGCATAGGTATGCCTCCCCCGCCGCCTTCAGCACAGGTACCCTCTCATAAAAAGAGACTTGTTGCACCTGCGAGTCTCGTCTCCTCAGGGTCTAGTTCTTCAACACACTATCTACCTTGCATTTCTCTCTCTGACTTCCCTTTTGTTGTCTGGTGATTGAGTTCTTACAACGTACTTCGTTCATATGATTTTCTCCTGACACTCGCATGCTGGAGGGCAATCTGTTACACCATTTTTTGGTCATCTAACCTTATATCATTAGATGGACCCAAGTACACCATGTAAGACCAATTTTACCCTAAGTAAAATTGCCTTCACTATGTTAAATAACTTAATAAACCACATTTATTAGGTTGTTTATGGTCTAAACAGGAAACCCCAAAAGAAAATATTATACAAACCTATATTTGTTTGATTTTCCTCATTGAATAATTAATTAAACCATAATTTAATTATTATTCCCAGTCATGTTTAACCCAAAAACAAAGAAATTAATTAGATAAACCTTTATTTATCTTATTATTTTCTAGGAATAATTATTTAAATCTTATTTAGATAATATTCCTTGTTAAATATGACCAAATCACCCACAAATAATTAAATAAATCATTATTTATTTAATTATCTTTCAACCATTTCCTTAAATAATTAAATAAATCATTATTTATTTGATTATCTTCTAACCGCTTCCTTAAAAAGATAAATAAATCATTTATTTATTTATTTTTGACAAATTAAGGGATTTGACCCAAGTCAAATATCTTTTCCCTCCAACAAATATAATAAAATATTCCATAAAAAGTGGATCTAGATCTGGTTAACCCATGCACCAAGATCTAGAATGACCCAATATTTTGTTATAAATAGGAGGTTTTTTCCTACCATTCTTCACCTTTTGTTGCCTATTAGATCACTCTGGATCTATACACTTGGTCACATTTTTCCATCATTTGCTGTGTGAGCTCCCATTGAGCTCTATTCTTTGCATTGGGTCTTCTACACCAACAAGAGAGAGAAATCTTAGATCTGAAGTGCTGAGGACTTCCAAGAACCCATCCCACTGAGGAGAATTGGATACGCCTTCTTGTTTTCCTCCCGGGTGCCCAATTAATATAAAAATTATTTCAAAAATTGTTCTTGTCTTGTCTATTGGTATATGGAGCAAACCCTTGTTTTTTCTGCTTAATGTCTTTCCATGCATAGATCTGGTTTTTTTTGCGGCTCTTTCTTGTTAGCATAACCGCAGTCTAAAGATATTGGCGGCCACTTTTGTTGTTAGGGCTATTAGTTATGCTTAGCTAAGCGGGTCTTTCGTACACTTGACAAAGGATTCATACTAACACTACACTTCTCTCCTATCCCCATCCTGCAAAGCAGTCACCTAATCTGATACCACTTGATCCAATCACAGGTTGAGTACTACTCTTATCATCGTGTGCAGTGTGAAGATATTTTAATTGACTATTGCTTATATAGGTTTAAATGAGCATGTTAGTCCATCGGTTATAGTGCATAAACACATAAACATAAGTAAATGAACTTAACATATCAAGAAGCACATGCACATAAGTAAGAAAGAGACAACCAATTGGTAATGGAGTTCACCCTTCCATCTCTCTGGGGATACATCTCCAGATCTGCTTCAATTGGAATGCATATCTTCTATATTCCTTCTTCAAAGTAAGCTCTCCAAGCTTTCTGACATTTAAGCCCTATGGCTGAGCATTAGCTAAGCACTATGGCTATCAATAGCTAAGCATTCTATCCTTTCTTCTCTCCCTTTCTCATGGCGCACATCAGGAATATATATAGTTTTCCCTCACCCACTCTCCAACAAAGAGCATTAATTACAACACCCACAATTGTAGGGCCTAATTACAGGGAAGGAAAAACAAGATCCATGAAAGCAGGATCTCCAACTATCTTAGGCTCATAATTGGGAAAAGTCTCAAAACCACCTAACGACTCTTCAACCATGCCCTTGATTCTCTCAACCTATAATTGAGAAAAATAGAGAATTGGTGTGAGGTAGTTTCTCACATAAAAACCAATTTCCCTAATTACATTAAATGAATAATATGTGAGACAAATTTTCTCTCACAAATATTAATCATTTATATCAAAATTTAATAATAATGCATGGGATTAATAAAGGCTCATAAAATGCACAATTAAATGCATGAGCATAATTTCACCCATTTAAACACTTTGTCACCAACTTCAAATCAACAGCGCAAATCTCTTTCACGTTTGAAGATCCTTTCGGATCACCACCTAGGGAAGGTTTTATTAAAATAATTAATTATTTTTAATGGATGCCTAAGTGTAAACTTGGGGAATTAAAATAAATAAAGGGTATTAATATAAGTGGGTGTGAATCTTCTAGAAAAAGATAGAGATCAAGTCAATATGATCTAAGAAATTGATTAGAATCTAATCTGGGTCATTGATTTCTCAATGAGAAGATTATAAGGACTTAGATGGGCATTTTGAAAGACACATGAGATTGATTTCTCAAGTGAGAAGTGAAATCGCTATCGGAGAGATCATCGAGGAGATTTCGTGTAGTGAGCGCTAGAGATAGTTTTCCGGTTGGAGATTTCTTGAGCTAGGTATACAACGTAGATAAGGAAAAGAGAGATCCATAAGAGGTAGCGTAAGAGCCACACTGTGCAACATAGAGCCATGTTGGGTAGCGCAGAGCCATGCAGAGGCAGCACAGAGCCAATGAGGAGATCTGAAAATTTTCTGAGGTTCATATCAGTTCTAACGCTGAGAGCCGAGGTGTGATACCGGAGGGCTAGAGGATCAAGCATCCAACCTTCAAATTGATCAAAGAGAGGGATTGAGGTAGTCCCTATCAGTTGTGACACAGAGCTACGCAGTGACTATGTAGAGATAGTGCAAAGGCAGCTTGGGGATAAGCCATTTCGGGGTTGGATCAATGTCGGATCACCACTGGTAGTGTGGGGTATTTCTCACTAATTTTTCAGCCAGTTAGATTCTTTTTATTGTATGGCCAGTGAGGCATCCTAGATTGTATTCAAAACTATTGCTTAGTAATATAAACCATCAGTTGTTTCACCGGTTTTCCCGCATTGGGTTTTTTTTAGGAAATTTGTCTAAAAACAACAGTGTCAATTGTGTGTATGATATTTTATTCTTTCTCAGTTCTTGTTCCCTCATATAATTTAATTAGTGAAGGATGCAATTGTATTTACTTCAATATTTATGTTTTAACATATTAATTAAATTGCATGGAATTAACAATTAGGAGAAGTAATATCATATTTCTACAATAATGATTCGAGATTATGAATGTTCACATGGTATCAAAGCACGGGTTAAATAGGAGAGCAGAGCTGGAGAACCCAGTGCTGAGAAGAAAAGGGAGATAAAAGAGCTTCATAGGCAACAGATAGAATCCCCAGAGGGGCTGCATAGTCCATTGCCAGGAGGGAAATATTATATTGGAAAAATCTCTCTCTGAGTGAGTCAACAGAGAGAAATATTTCCAGATTGAAATTTTTCAGTGACAAAGGGAGAAATGCACTAGCTTCAGCACAGAGCAGTCTTCAGTTGGGACACACATTTTCTACAGAAACTTGCTAGTGAAGAAGAGCGCCAGAAGAAGGAAGAAAGATCATATTGAGGTAATTTTAACCTCGGATAATTTCTTGCCCAAGAAATTTTGATTTCCCACGCAGAATCAGCGTAACCTAGATTAATTTTTCTCACTCCAGCAGGAAGTGTGTAGAGCTAGTTGTGCAGAGGGTTAGAGGAAACATTCAACATTCTCTTGGGTGAGATGGTAGCAAATGGGCTAAGAGATAAATATCGTTTGAAGGGTTCCTCCACCTGTGTGATCTGGAAGGAAAGGATATCCTTCCTTCTGGACAAGCATGATATCAAGGAATTTATCAACAATGTGGTAGTTGTCCCCGCAGATCTAGATCCATTGACGGCCTACAAGAAGGATATGGAAAAATCCAAGAGGATAATCCTCTACTGATTGAGGGATCACATTTTTCACACATTTCAGTCAAAGGGACTAACAAGAAGATGTGGGATTCATATTCTACGTTGTATGAGGGATATTTCGAGCAGGGGGAAGATGTTATTGGAGGAGAAGATGAGATATACCAGGATGAAGAAGGGGGAGAGCATGGATCTCTTCCTTTCAAAGCTTCATGAAGTTCAAGATCAATTTTCATTTGTAGGTTCATCACCTTAGGCCATGTAGATGGTAATATTGGCCCTAAATTCAGTCTCAGAATAATGACATGTATTTTTCCAAAGTATCCTAGACAAAGAGAAATTGTCGGATTGGAAAGGGATATGGGCTGCTCTTTAGCAGGAAGATATGAGGCATGATTTGGTAAAGTGCAATCTTGAAGGAAACTGCAGCAGTGGGATGAATCCCAAGGACGAGAAGGAGAACGCAACCCTTGCATCAAAGGGGGAGCAGGTGTAGTGGAGGCAGAAGAAGGATGTCTTAAAGATCAAATGTTTCTGGTGTGGTGAGCTTAGTTAATATGCTACGAAATGTATTCTCAATAAGAAGGACAAGGATGAGAAACATGATATGCAAGTTGCAACCGTGAAGATCGAGGAGGAGGATTTTGCTATGATTTATCATATACCTCGAGGGGATAATTGGGGTGATTTGGTACAGTAGTTTGAAAGAGCTACAAATGGGCAGGATCCTTGAGGATTCCACCTCTTGGATCAATACCTTTCTACTGGAGCCCATATACGAAATAGTAGGATGGACCAGTGTTAGTTGGTTTAGAGGAGTATCAGAGTGACAGTTGTAGTGGCTAGAGAGCGCCAGAGACTTAGCAATGGAGAGAAGATTTGGCAGCAACAAAGAGGCTTCACAAGGTCAGTGCAGAGACTAGTAGTAGTCAAATCTCTAATATCATATGCATCATGCTGAACACTTGGTTTAGTATTTTTAATATTTTTCTGCTGCAATAGCAACAAAGTTACAGTGCATATACAATTGGCAAAAGCATGCAGGGTCAATAGTAACACAGATCCAGGATTTGCATAGTAGTTGGTGGGAAGTGATGTCATACATCAAGAATGTAGAGGGAGATGTTACAGATTCACGGTGATGCTTCAACAAGTTGCATTACTAGAGCACATTCCTTGCTAAGAGTGAGTGTTGATTTCTGGTCGCATTGGAGAGCCTCAAAATTTGCAAGGAGGCTAGGACAGATGTATTCCATAATACCCGTAAATCGTTCTGGGAAATCCTACTCGGACGATGTTTTATTAAAATAATTAATTATTTTTAATGGATGCCTAAGTCTAAACTTAGGGAATTAAAATAATTAAAGGGTATTAATAGAACTGGGTGTGATTCTTCTAGAAAAAGATAAAGATCGAGTCAATATGGTCTGAGCCATTGATTATAATCTAATATGGGTCGTTGATTTCTTAAGAAGAATATTATAAGGACTTCAATAAGAATTTAAAAAGACACGTCAAGTGAGATGAAGAGATCGATTTCTCAAGTGAGTTGCATACCATTTTCCAGAGAGATCATCGAGGAAATTTCTTGTAGTGAGGGGCAGAGATAGTTTTCTAGTTGGAGATTTCCTGAGTTGGGGATAAAACGCAGAGAAGGAAAATAGAGATATAGAAATGACAACATAAGAGCCACGTCGAGAAGTGCAGAGTCACGTTGAGGCAACACTGAGCCTGTGAGGAGATCCGCAAATTTGTTGAGATTTAGATTAGTTCCAGTGTTACGAGCCACGGTGTGAGACCAGAGGACTAGAAGATCGAGCATATAGCCAATAGATTGCTCAGCCAGATAGAGTGATGGAGTACCTATCAGTTGTGACTCAGAGTTGCGTAGTGACTATGCAATGACAATGCAGAGGAAACTTGGGGCTAGCCATTTTGGGGTTGGATCAGTGTCGGGTGGCCAGTGATATTGTGAGGTATTTGTCACTAATTTTTCTGCTAGTCAAATTTTCTATATTTTATGGCGAGTAATGCATCCTATATTGTATTTAGAACTATTTCTTAATAATACAAACCCTTATATGTTACACTGGTTTTCCCACATTGGGTTTTTCCGGGGACATTTGTCCAAAAAAATGTGTCAATTGTGTGTATGATATTTTATTCTTGCTAAGTTCTTGTTTTTTAATATAATTTAATTAGTGAAGTTCCAGTTTTATTTAATTATATATTTACAGTTTAACACAATAAATAACTTGCATGGAATTAACAAGTAGGAGAAGTAGTATCAGATTGTTGCATTAAGGATTCAGGATTAAAAATTTTCACATGGTATCATAGCATAGGTGAAATAGGACAGCATAGATAGAGAGCCCAATGTTGAGCATAAAAGAAAGATTGAGGTGCTGCATATGTAGCAGATCGAATCCCCAAACAGTCTACGCAGTCCATTGCCAAGAGGGAAATATTTTCTTGGAAAAATCTCTCTCTGAGTGAGTCGATAGAAAGAAAGATTTCCAAATCAAAAATTTTCAGTGACAGAGGGAGCAATGCAGATTAGTCTTCATCTGGGACGTAGATTTTCTAAAGCAACTTACGAGTGCAAAAGAGCATTGGAAGAAGGAAGAAAGAGCATATTGAGGGAATTCTAACCTCAGAGAATTTAATGCCCAAGAAATTATGATTTTCCACATAGAAGCAGCGTAACCTAGATTAATTTTTCTCACTCCAATAGGGAGTGCATAGAGCCAGTTGCGCAGAGGGTTAGAGGCAACATTCGGCATTTGTTTGGGTGAGATGGAAGCAACTAGGCTAAGATATCAACATTTTTTGGTGGGTGCCTCCAACTATGTGATATGGAAGGCAATGATCTCCTTCCTTCTAGACAAGCATGATCTCAAGGAATATATCGATAATGTGGTAGCTATCCTCACAGATCCAAATCCATTAAAGGAGTACAAGAAGGATATGGAAAAATCCAAGAGGTTGATCCTCGACGTAGTGAGAGTTCACATTGTTTCACACATTTTTGACAAAGGGGATGCCAAGGAAGTGTGGGATGCATTGGCTATGTTGTATGAGTGATCTTCTGAGCAACGAAAGATGTTCTTGGAGAAGAAGTGTTATGAGGAATTATGAATTATGGATAAAACATTCTTCCCTAAATGTGGTGCAATGAATTTAGAACAACAGGTTAAAGACTTTGCAGAGACTTTTCCTAACAGTAAATAGACACATAGAACAGATCAAGAAACTTACTTGGAGTCCAAGAGCATCCAATTCTCCTTCTGTTGCTCTTTTTGTAGCTTCAAAACCAAGCTAGATCTCCAAAATATTTCCTGCAAGAATGAACACTAAACAACAAAGAGATAACAATATATAGATGCCTATTCAATTTATTTAGTTAAATCAATGAAACATGAACCATATACATCAGATAATAATTCATAATATAAAATATAGAAGTTTATACAGATACATATGTGGGGAAGTAAAAAACAATCTTTATTAATGGATAGAATGGGAGGTTACAACCAACGATTTATTTGATGTCACCATCTCTAGCATCATCCCAGCCTCATCACAATGAACATCTCTCCAACAGCATATCACTCAAATCAATTCCTCAATTGAAATTCCACCAGCATTTCTTTACTCAAATTCTCCCCTCACAAGCACTAGGATCTGTGCTCAATTTATAGATGAGTTGAAGGTAGTTTTACAATCAATGACTTTCTAATAATAGGCAAGACATGGTCCCAAGCTCGGAGGTATCAAATGGACACATGGATTCAAATTTTGACACATAGGCACTCTTCTATAAGGCACTGGCCAAGTGGAGATTCCAGAACAATGAGAATTTCTCTCCCAATTGACCAATGCACACTTGAGTGTCGGGAAGTGCTTTGCAGAGCACATTTGAGTGGAGGTATCTGCATATGCAATGCACTTAGCCCCTTGAGATACTGCGTTGGTGAGCTCATAGGTTTTATAACATATACTTCAAATATTGGGAATCTCACAATGGAAGTCAGGGATGATTTTTCTTTGTTCTTTGTCTTAGGGCATATAGCAACTAAAATGAAACGGGATGATAGACCCTATTCATGGTTCTGGGGATGATTTCTAGTTTAACTAGGTAATTTGGAATGGTGGCCAAATTGACCTATAACAGATTGCCCCCTAAAACATGAAGTCACAATAATAATAAAAATATTTTTTTGAATGAGATGCTTTACACTGTGATAAGCTGGAGCTGAAGTGGAGTGGCGACTTGCATCAAAGTTACAATACATTACATCATGATATATCCTCTTGATCACGAATTGTTGAGGGAAGACATTCCCATGCTCAGCACATAAACTATCTAATAACATGTACATAGTTCAGAAAGTAGTCTACATTGGAATGTTGCCCAATACAAACATGCCTACAGATATAGGCCCATGTTCGGATGACGATCTGTATGTAAGGTCATCGTACAAATTATGTGTACAACAATCCTGAAATCGCAGCCTGGATGGATGAAACTAGATTCGGGGTCTTCTTCTCTCGTTCACTCGATCATTCGGGTACAAGTCTAGCCATGAAAATATATGATTTGTCGTCGAACATGGTAAGACATCGTTTGATTACTAGCCAATGATGTGAGTTGTTAACAAATGCAAGAGAACCACCATTGATGTCAATGGCCCTTAAGGTATTGTAGTACATTTCGTAAGGCATGAATAGATGATTTGATGTCGAACGCCAAAAAAATTATTTCGGTCAAAAAGTCCGGAAGCAAGGATCTTTTCAATGTTGTAACAAGCCTCATGGTACTGGAATATGATGTTTCTAAGTGAACTTCCTGGATAATTATTTGTCGTCGACAGGAAGTCACTTTATTTAGAAATGAGAGTTATTGATTTCAGAGACAAAGGATGACTTGATATAGCAATATTCCTGGATGACTATCATGAGAATGAAGGTTTATGAGTATTGCAGAAGGATGAGTATTCACTAGATGACTTCTATTAAACATATCAGCGACACTGAGATGAGTTGGCAACATTGACCCAAAACCGAAGTGAAGGTGTGATGAACCATAGATATGAATGAACTGTTAAGAATATTACCCAACCCAAACAGTCACGATTATCAAGTGAAGTGTCATGTTCAAGAGCGGAGCGACCGGCTACCATAAAGTTGTTTCACTTTCCCTAATTTTCCCCAGTCATTTGTCGACCAGTACCTCTTTATTTTTTAACAAGATTGAGGAGGATAACATATGCTTGATCTATAATTCAACCCTTAGGGCGAAAAATGTATCGCTATTTAATAATTTAATGATTATAGTGATTTTAGGTCCCTATATTAATAGTGTAGTCCCTTCTTATGTTAGTGTAGCCCCCCTTATTGTTATTTTTGTACCCCTGTAACCCCCATATTGTCATTATTGTGCCCTTACATTATTATTGTTAGGTCGGCTAGGATTACATTGTGTTCCACTAGGATTACATTGTGGCCCCATGGACTCCTATATATAGAAAGGAGGTTTTTTCATTTGTATCTTTTGAGATTCAACAAGATGATGAGCTTAGTGAAAAGAGTCGCCTTCACTAAGTGGGCCCGCAGGCTATTTTTAACGCAAAGTCTATTTTTAGACTATGTCTATTTTAGACATGTCGATCATATTCTATGAGTTGCAAGATGCTATTTGTGGATGGTTGGTCAAGTTGGAAAAATAGATGGACTTCTATTTATAGACATATTGGGCGGAATCTATTTTTAGATTGCGAGTCTAAAAATAGATATGTCGAATATTATGAGCTCTTAATAATATTTGGACTCTAAACATTATCTTATTCTCTTGGAGCACTTTAGTTAAGTGCACAGATGTGGCACAGGAGATGACAGAAGGAATTACGCTATTCCTGAGGGTTTACTGGAGCTAATGCATGAGGACTTCATTTAGAACTCATGTGACAGAGTTTGGTGGAGTTGTAGAAGTAGTTGGTGGAGTTGTGTTCAGTTTAACTCAGTTTGACTCAGTTGAGCTAGTTGTATCTAGTCTAACTGATTGATACACTAGTGAGAGTGGTGTGAATTAATTAATAATTAAATAAATAAATATTAACTCATTAATCAACTGAAGAATACATCAGTTAACTACAGTGCATGGACAGTTTCAGCGGAGACCAGTGGAGAGGTAGGTGAAAGAGCAAGTGGACTATCAGTTGTGACTATAGTGATGCATTGATTGCATCCAACACTCAGTGGAGATGCTAATGAGGATTTCGCAATGCAAGCCAAGTGGATTCGAGTTCATTCAGAGCCATTCTTCAGCAGGGATTGCGAAGTAGAGGCAGGCTAGTAGGTGGCAAAGATCGGTGCATGGATTTGCTAGATCGGGCTTGATTAGTGTGTAGCGATTGTATTGTACTGAGAGCTTGATATGATCAGCTTTGTATGAGGATTTTTACATTATCTTTCTGACATATATTATATATGTATATTTGGGGTTTTCAGCTTCAGGCTTTCCCGTTAAATTACTGTGTTAATGTGTGTGAATTTTTATGGTTTCATGTGTGCATTGCAATTGATTTAATTTCCGCATGTGATGATCAATGGTGGAATAGATTATGTATTGTGCATGAAGTTAAAATAGTGTGCGATCAGAAGAATTTTGGATATATAACACATAATTTATATAATTTCTACATGGTATCAAAGTTATATTGATCAGAGTAGATTGCAATTATTGAAGCGGTTGAGTTTTGTGCTGGTGGAATTCAAATTTGCTGTAGTGTTTTCTTGGTGTCGAAGTTGAGCATTCATTGAAATGTATTTCAACGGATTACGATTGGAGTATGCCCTTTAGGGCTGCTCGAATTATATTGCATGGAAGGACAGGATGGAGGTGGTGCTGGATGATAATGGGTTGAAGGAGTTCATATATGCAGAAATTCCAAAACCTGCTTCTAACAATGTAGTCGCACTTGACGCATGGCAAAAGAAGACAACAAAGTGTCGAAGGATTTTGTTGGAAGGTGTTAATGATCACATAGTGTCTAGAATTCATAGTAAAGCTTCTCCATTCTTAATGTGGAAGGATTTGACAGACTTGTTCCAAAGCAGAAGCGACCAGAGGACGTTGGCGCTTAAAGACAAACTCGGGAAAATAAAAATGCAGAAAGGCGACAATATACCCAAGTACCTCACGAAGTTTGTCCAGTGTAGGGATGAGCTGGGAAGTGTGGGGGTTACTGTAGATGAAGAGGACTTGGTGAGCTTGGCTCTCCTTGGACTTCTGAAGAGTTGGCATATTTACGAGGACTCTGTCAATGGTCGGGAGAAACTGCCAGGATGGGAGTGACTTTGGTCAGATCTTGTGCAGGAGGAGATAAGGCGAGGTACCAGGGATGGATCTTCATCGAAGAATGGAGATGAAGAAAATTATGCTTTGGCTGCCAAAGCAAGGAAAGGGAAGGGAAAGAAAAATCCTTCTCAATCTGGTGCGAAAGGCAAGAAGCATGACTTGTCCAAGGTGAAGTGCTTTCACTGTCACCAAAACGGACATTACGCCACTAATTGTCCACAAAAGAAGAAAAATAAGCAGGTTGCTGGATCTGCAGCTTGAGAGGCCTTAACCTCACATTTTGAACTGGATTTTTCGTTGATTTCATGCTTGGTTTCAAGTGTGATGGGATCAGTGTGGTTTCTTGACAGTGGTGCGTCTTTCCATATGACCAA
Organism: Pinus albicaulis; assembly: GCA_034641835.2. Classification (NCBI taxonomy): domain Eukaryota; kingdom Viridiplantae; phylum Streptophyta; class Pinopsida; order Pinales; family Pinaceae; genus Pinus; species Pinus albicaulis. The sequence goes on from CM076575.1 coordinate 2,061,507,708, forward strand.
AGACAAAGATTTGTTTAGTGATATGGATGAGAAGGATCTTGGAGTGCACATCGAGATGGGCGATGATGGTAGATACAGTGCGATTGGTATAGGGACCATTTCCTTTGAGAGGGAGTTTGGTGAGCCTTTCATATTGAAGGATGTCATGCATGTTCTAGGATTGAAGAAGAATCTGATCTCTATGGAAATGTTGGAAGACAAGGGATATGATGTTGTTTTTAGCGAGGGAAAGGATTTCCTGCACAGTAAAGCAATTGGTGAAACCCAGAGGATAGGGGTTTGAGTTAAGAACCTTTATCAATTGCAGGTAGATGGCTGCGCAGCAATGGCAGGAAAAGCAGAAGGAGTGGTGATCCGGGATGAGGGCAAATTGTGGCATAGGAGATTGGGCCATCTTCACCATGGCGCTTTGAAAATTTTGCAGCAGATTTCTACCGGGCTTCCCAAGGGTACACTTGCACAGCCAGATCAGTGCAAGGGATGTAATTTGGGAAAATTTGTGAAGACCACTTTTCATGAGAAGGATAGTCGCGCCACAATGATCCTTGAGAGAATTCACACAAACGTGTGTGGACCTTTCTTAGTAGCTTCGACAACAAAGCACAGGTATTATGTGATATTTGTTGATGAATTTTCTTGTAAGTGCTGGATCTTATTCATGCAGAAGAAGAACAAGACATACTCAAAGTTCTGTGAGTTTAAGGCACTGGTTGAGAAAGAGTCAGGGAAGCAGGTGAAAGCTCTTAGGAGCGATAATGGTGGTGAATTCATCTCTGGTGAATTAAAATACTATTGTAGCGCAAAAGGAATTCGAAGAGAGCTCATAACGCCTCATAACCCACAACAGAATGGGGTCGCGGAGAGAAAGAACAAAACGATCTTGGGTGCTGCACGAATGATGTTGCATGATCAGGGCCTTCCCATACACTTGTGGGATGAAGCATGCAACACTGCGGTTTATGTGAAAAACCGTTGTCCTCATAGAGTACTTGGCATGAGTACACTCGAAGAGGCGTTTTCTAGTAAGAAGCCTGATATTTCTCATTTGAAGATTTTTGGCTCACCTGTTTACATTCATGTGATGAAGGATGCCAGGAAGAAGCTGGAGCCGACCTCAGAGGTTGGGATATTTGTGGGGTACATAGAAACACCCCAAAATTATCGTGTGTATTTTCCAGACAGTCGAAAGACTGTTGTGCGACGGGATATCAAATTTCATGAGGAGAAAGCCATGAAGTTGTAGCTTGAGAGGGGGCTACACTTGCATGTAGATGAGGAGCTACTAGTTCCTAAAGATGAGCCTCAGGATGTGGATCAGCCATAAGAGGATGTTCATAGAGTGGAAGAAATGACTCATGCAGCGCCAAACATCAGAGGGCGCTAGCGCACTACAGAATCTAAGTGACTAATCTTGATGCAGCGCAAAATGTAGGAGCCCCTACATCATAGCGCAGACAGAGACAGTCACCTGACCGATTTACTGGATACATGGCTCTGATGAGCAATTGTATCATGACAGAACCATCCTCTTTCGAGGAAGCTGTGGAGGATCCCGCATGGGTAGATGCCATGGTGGAAGATTATGATTCGATTGTTAGAAACAGTGCATGGGAGATTGTCCCAAGGCCAGAAGGGAAATCAGTGGTAGGTTCAAGATGGATCTACAAAGTGAAGCAAGCTGCTGATGGGAGTGTCGAGAAGTACAAGGCAAGATTTGTTGCCTGGGGCTTCTCACATATTGAGGGGATCGACTATGAAGAAACCTTTACACCTGTCGCAAGGTATTCTTCCATACGGACCATCCTTGCTCTCTCAGCGCAGATGGGTTGGCGCATTCATCAGATGGATGTGAAGATTGCGTTCCTCAACGAAGTCATTGAGGAGGAGGTGTACATAGAGCAGCTTGAAGTTTTTGAAATATTCATTAGCGATTCGCATGTGTGCAGGTTCAAAAGAGTGTTGTGTGGGCTGAAACAAGCACATCGTGCTTGGTACACACAGACATACAGTTATTTCACAAGACTTGGTTTCGCCAAGAGTGAGGCAGATCCGAACCTATACCAAATTGTGGTGGAGGTTAAGTTGTTGATAATTTTACTTTATGTAGACGATATTATACTAACAGGTGATGAATTGTTGATACACTCATGCAAGGCAGATCTTGCAAAGGAGTTTGAGATCAAGGACTTGGGCCTCCTTCATTATTTCCTGGGATTGGAAATTTTGCAGTAGAAGGGTGGACTATTTGTGTCTCAAGGCAAGTATGTTTGAGAGATACTGAAGAAGTTCAACATGCAAGGCTGCAAGCCTATCGACACTCCTCTTCTTGGTGGTTGGAGGAAAGAGGATGCTACATCGGCAGAGGTAGTGGATGCCACTGTTTATCGACAGTTGGTTGGTTCGCTCATGTATTTGGTCAATACACAACTGGACATATGCTATGTTGTTAACCAGCTTTCATAAGCTATGGTTAAGCCTACCAAGCTCTTTAGGAAGGCAGGCAAGCATGTCCTGAGGTATCTCAGGGGCACATCTGGATATGGATTATGGTACAGACAATCGGATGAGTTGAAGCTGCATGGCTTCACCGATGCAGATTGGGCAGGGAGCCCAACGAAAAGAAAGAGCACATCTGGAGGGATATTCAGTATCAGGTCTACAGCAGTTTCTTGGTACATCAGGAAACAAATATCTGTGGCACTTAGTTCAGTAGAGGCCGAGTACATGGCAACAAGTTTGGCTGCATGCGAGGCTATATGGATGAGGAAGATCCTAGTCGGGTTGTTCGGTTCACACTTAGATCCTACTATGATATATTGTGATAACCAGAGTTGCATTAAACTCTCGGTTAATCCAGTATTTCATGATAGATCTAAACATATTGACATCTGGTATCATCATATCAGATATTGTGTGCAGCAGAAGATCATGTTGCTTTCTTACATTCCCACGATATTAGGATCTGAGATATTAAATGAAAGCTCACCGAGAGGGAAATTAGATACCATAGAACATGATAAATTGTGGCGGATAATCCCTATCTTGTTGAGAGGGAGTGTTGAGATTAAAAAATATGATGAGCTTAGTGAAAGATTCCTTTGAGTGGGCGCGGGCTATTTTTGGTGCAAAGTCTATTTTTAGACTATGTCTATTTTTAGACATATGGATCATGTTCTATGAGTTCCAGCATGTTATTTGTGGATGGTTGGTAAAATCAGGAAAAATAGATGGAATTCTATTTTTAGACATATTGGGCGGAATCTATTTTTAGATTGCTAGTCTAAAATTAGATATGTCGAATATTATTAGCTCTTAATAATATTTGGACTCTAAACATTATCTTATTCTCTTGGAGCACTTCAGTTAAGTGTACAGATGTGGCACGTGCAGCTGACAGAAGGAATTACGCTATTCCTGAGGGTTAAGTGGAGCTATTGCATGGAGACTTCAGTTAGAACTCATGTGACAGAGTTTGGTGGAGTTGTAGAAGTAGTTGGTGGAGTTGCGTTGAGTTTAACTCAGTTAGACATAGTTGAGTTAGTTGTATCTAGTCTAACTGATTGATACACTAGTGAGAGTTGTGTGAATTAATTATTAATTAATTCACTAAATATTAACTCATTAATAAACGGAAGAATACATTAGTTAACTACAGTGCATGGACAGTTTCATTGGAGACCAGTGGAGAGGTAGGTGAAAGAGAAAGTGTGACTATCAGTTGTGACTATAGTGATGCATTGATTACATCCAACACTCAGTGGAGATGCCAATGAGTATTGTGCAGTGCAAGCTTGGTGAATTCGAGTTCATTCAGAGCCATTCTTCAAGAGGGATTGCACAATAGAAGCAAGCTAGTAGGTGGCAAATATCGGTGCATGGATTTGCAAGATCGAGCTTGATTAGTGTGTAGCGATTGTATTATACTGAGAGCTTGACATGTTCAGCTTTGCATGAGGATTGATACATGATCTATATGACATATATTATATACAGATAGTTGGGGTTTTCAGCTTCAGGCTTTCCCGTTAAATCACTGTGTTAATGTGTGTGAATTTTTATGGTTTCATGTGTGCATTGCAATTGATTTAATTTCTGCATGTGATGATCAATGGTGGAATATATTTTTTATTGTGCATGAAGTTAAAATAGTGTGTGATCAGGAGAATCTTAGATATATAACACATAAGTTATATAATTTCTACAGTATCATTCAAGAATTGTTCATTCATGTAATGTATTGGAGGTTTCCCCCTCGAAGTGGCTTATTTCTAAGGCGTTGATATCTCTTTTCTTCTCTTTTTGGAGCTAGCTTCACAACATTTGGTATCAGAGCTTTGGATTCTAGGGTTTCGCTGCTCCAAATAGGTCATCGTGGAATTTTCGCTATAACTATTTTTCTACGAAGTGTCAGAAGATGAAATTTTTAGGGTGCGAAGCTGAAATTATGAGGAATATTGTCGCAAAATTTCAGATCTTGGTTTGAAATATTTTAGGAGATATGATCTGTGGAAGTTATTTCTTTTTTCAGGCTCCTCAATTTTAACTAAACAGGTCATCGTGGAATTTGTGCTATAACTTTTGTTTTACGAAGGTTCAGAATCTGAAATTTTTAGGGTGAGAAGTTGAAATCTGGAGGAAACACATCGCAAAATTTCAGAGCTTGGTTCACAATATTTTCGGACATATGATCTGTGGAAGATATTGCTTTTTCAGGCTCCTGAATTTCATCTCAAAGAGGTGATCATGGGAAAATCTTCATAACTCTCTCTCTAAGCATCGGATTGGAGTGCCGTAAAAATTGGTTGCAATTACACGGACTATAGTTTCTTTTCTATCAATTTCAGAGCTAAAATATGAAACAGTGACACGTGGGAAGTCACACAAGTTCACTCTACTGAACTAGTCCATAATTAGGTCATGGTGGGAGATTAGACATAACTTTGCCTTGGAGAATCCAAATCAGGTCAGACCTATGGAATTCAAAATATAATTCATAAGGCTACCTCAGTGCCAAATTTCAGATGTTGAAGAGCTACAATCACAAAGATAATCCAATTTCAATATCGAGCTCCTCAAAAGCAAGAAAAAGGTGTGTATTTTTTTTTTCTGAATTGCATAAGTCTTGTTTGAAGAATCAATTTGAATTGATTCCAAGGGCATATTGTAAAATAGATATCAGTATTGGGTTTTAAAAAATGTCTCGTAAAAATAATTCAACACCCATTAAGCCTTCAGAAGGCTCTACTATGACTCATGAAGATGAAGAATTACAAGAGCAAGTGCACCAAATTTTGCTCTCGCAAAGAGAAACAAAAAATGAACTGGAAGTTTTGAAGAAAGGCATGGAAGCGAAGATGGATGGTTTGAAGAATAATATGGATGGTTTGAAGAAAGGTGTGGAATCTAAGATGGATGACATGGAAGCTAATATTGATGAAAAAATGAAAGACAACATGGAAAACATGAAGAATGATCTAAAAGCAGAGATGGAAGGTTTGACAAAGTTGATACAAGAAATGTTTCCTAATGGTGAAAAGATAGTAGAGGAAACTCATGATTAGAACAAAATAAATGTTAATTGTGACTTCATAAACTCTAATGTTGGCGGGAAGAACCACCATATTCCAAAAATGTATATGAGGAAGTTTGATGGAAAGGATTCTGTAACATGGATACTATAGATGGAGCAATATTTTGATCTCCATAATTTGCAAAACACGGGAAAGATACACATTGCAACTTTACATTTAGAACAAAATACATTTGTATGGTATCGATGGCTTTGCTCCTATAAACAAATTGTCACTTGGTCAATTTTTACGGAGGAAATGATTTCACATTATGAGGATACAAAGAGCAACACCTTCTTTAGCCAATTGATAAATCTCAAACAAAAGGGTTTAGTGGGGGAGCACATTGAGGACTTCCAAAAATTGAATATAAGGGTAACTGATATTCCAGAGGAACACAAGATTTATCTCTTCATAGGTACTTTAAAGGATAACATCCAACATGAAGTTCGCGTTTTGGAACCCGATTCATTGGAGAAGGCATTCAGGTTGGCAAGAAAAATTGAATGTAAAATTATGGCGACAAGGAAGCCTACCACTCACTTCTATAAAGAGGGAAGTGTTGCTACTCCTAGATTTACACAACCTACAAGGTTGACACCACAACAATTGGAAGAAAAAAGAGCAAAAGGGCTTTGCTACAGTTGTGATAGAAAATACACTAAAGGTCATAAGTGTCCTGAGAAGAAATTATTTTACATAGATTGTGAAGAGGAAGAAGAAAATGAACAAGAAGAGGATATACACCAGGAACCAACCCAAGAAGAGGAAGAAATGAGTCCGACCATATCGTGTAATGCATTGGCAGGAATTACCACTCCTCAAACTCTCAAGATAGAAGGACATATCAAGAAGAAAAAGGTAATAGTGTTGATTGATTCAGGTAGCACCCATAATTTTATTCATTGTAAGGTAGCCAAAGAATTGAATTGTTTCCTATACCTAGCACCAGAATGTCAAGTGATGGTTGCAAATGGAGGAACTATAAATTTCTCTAGAAAATGCCATTGGGAAGAAATTTCAAGGTAAAAATTGATCATGATAGTCTTAAACACTTTTTGGAACAAAAACTATCTTCAGAAGAGCAGCAAAAATGGGTCACAAAGATGTTGGGTTATGAATTTGAAATAATCTACAAAAAATGGAAGCTTAATGTTGTTGCAGATGCACTCTTAAGAAAGAATGAAGAGGTGGAAGCATTGCTTTGTGCCATTTCTATTATCCAACCAGATTGGATAACCGAAGCAAGAGATGAATGGAAGAAGGGCAAAGAAGTATGGACACTCATTCAAAATTTGCAGTAAGATCCTAGTAGATCTTATACATTTAGTTGGAAAAATTATTCTTTATGGTGCAAATATCACTTATATCTTTGTAAAAATTCCCAACTAAAACAAAAGATTCTTTTGGAATTGCACACTTCTCCTTTAGGAGGACACTCAGGATTTTTAAAAACTTACCACAGGGTGAAGAAAGAATTTTTTTGGGAGGGCCTTAAATCTGGTATTCAAAAGTTTGTGGTGGAATGATTTTTTTGCCAGCGGACTAAATTTGATACAATTAAGACCCCAAGACTTCTACAACCTTTATCCATTCCAAGTCAATGTTGGGAGGAGATTTAAATGGATTTTATCACAGGTTTACCTAAGTCTGAAGGGAAGAGTGTCATCATGGTGGTAGTTGATAGACTTACCAAGTATGCACACTTTTGTGCATTATCTCATCCATTTAAAGCAAGTACAGTTTCTACTACATTTATGGACACAATTCAAAAGCTACATGGAAACCCAAGGGTTATTGTGAGCGACAAAGATCCCATTTTTACTCGAAATTTTTGGACGGAGTTATTTTCTTGTTTGGGTACTCAATTAGCTCATAGCTCATCTTATCATCCTCAATCTGATGGTCAAACTGAGATAGTAAATAAATGTTTGGAAGGATATTTTCGTTGTTTTGTATCTGATAAAAAAACACAATGGGTCAAGTGGTTACCTCTCGCTGAATGGTGGTATAACACTTCCTTCCATACTGCAGCAAAAATGACCCCATTTATGGCACTTTATGGATATCATCCACCATCCATCACATCATCTTTAAGATAAAATTTGAAGGTTAAAGCAGTGGAAGATCACATCGAGCATCAACAAGAAGTTCTCCAACACTTAAAAGATAACTTGAATTTGGCACAAAATCGAAAGAAACAACAGGCAGATCAACATCACAGCGAGAGAAGTTTTGATGTAGGAGACTGGGTATTTTTACGGATACAACCATACAAACAAATGCCCCTCAGGCAAGCTAAGAAGGATAATAAATTATTGCCAAAGTACTATGGTCCTTACCAGGTGTTGCAAAGGATTGGTACTGTGGCATACAAATTGGAGCTTCCTGCTTCTTCACGAGTGCATCCAGTTTTCCATGTTTCATGCTTAAAGAAGGTTATAGGTGAAAATCTTCAAGTTCAAACAATATTGCCAGAACTTGATGAGGAAGGAAAAATCATATTGGAACCGGAAGCGGTCACGGAAACAAGAACTCGACAACTACGGAATCGATCAATTTCAGAGTATCTCATCAAGTGGAAGAACTTACCCACCGAAGATTCTACATGGGAGGATGAGAATTTTATACAGAAGCACCCGGAGCTACTCAAGTGTTGAGGACAACACTTTTTTGAAGGAGAGGGGCATGTTAGGTCTCTATATCACTAGTATAGCCCCTTATTATTGTTAGTGGAAACCCCTTATTGCTATTATTGTACCCTTGTAACCCCCATTTTGTTATTATTGTGCCCTTAAATTATTATTGTTAGGTCGGCTAGGATTACATTGTGGCCCACTAGGATTACATTATGCCCCCATGGACTCCTATATATAGAAAGGAGGTTTTGTAAATTGTATCATCCAAGAATTGTTCATTCATGTAATGTATTGGAGGTTGCCCCCTCGAAGTGGCTTATTTCTAAGGCGTTGATATCTCTTTTCTTCTCTTTTTGGAGCTGGTTTCACAATAAGCGATGAATGAAAATCGATTTTTGCCATGATCGACAAGCCTGTCTCCATTTTATGTTTTAACAAGCCTAACGACAGTGACATCCCAGTCATTTTCCATATTTAAAGAGTTTGAAAAAGAGGACGAAAAGAAAGCTCCATAGGTACTTTTTTGTAAGGTTGTAGCTCATATCCAAAAAAGTGTAAAATAATATCTGAGAGAACCTCTTTAGTCATGTTTTAACAAGGTATTCCTTTTTCATAAATAATCTATCTGAGTCTGGATAAGGGTTAAACTTATACTAAGTAGATATCAATTCATTTACTTTTACGAGATCGAAAAGAAAAGTGCTCGGAAATATTTTCACATTATCAGAGTCTGAAAAGAGTTGAAAGAAGACTCCAAGGGTTCCTTTTTCGTTGTTATCGAAGCTCGAAAAAGAGATAAAAGTGCGCTTCAAGTCCTTTTTCGTTTTTAAAAAAGCTCAAAAAATAAGGATAAAAAGTATGCTTTGTGGTCAAATCATTCTCGAAATAAATCTACATGACTAATCTGTTCATCGGTTGTAAAACCTGTTCAGAACAACATCAAATTGACTAAAAATACTTGTTTCATGATAAAAATATAATAAAACCATAATCATAGCAATAAATATTCATTGCAAACAATTAAATGACTAAATAAAAAGAGTTTTACTATTCATTTTTACCATTCAATAGTTACCATTTGCATTTTGGAGCTCTAAACCTTTTTTTGCCCTGAAATTTAGTAGCTAATTGCGATCGATTCTATGGACGGTTTTCATCATCGTTTGATCCAAGTTAGTGCCATGAACCTTCTCTTTCTTTCAGTAATCATTTCATTTCCTTTCACTGCAAATTTTTATGGTTTTGAGCCCCTTAGGGTAAATTTTGCTTCCAAAAAGGGAAATGCACCCTTGAGCTTCAAAAAGGGCATTGTGTAGTAGCTAAAGTGAAGACTAGCTGCATATGCAACACACTATCCCTTGTTTAGGACTGTGTTGGGCGCAATCTTCATTTTTTATTGCTGCACTATGCCCAAAATTTGTCTAATTTTTTGCATTGAAGAGAGTCTAACGATACTTATGGTTATGTTTCAGGATTTCATCATACTATAATGATGATTACATGGAGAGAAAGAGATCATGAAGAACAGAATATGGTTTCCCTAAATGATCCGGGTACAATAAGAGCCCTAAGAGATTATGGCTTGTTAAAGTACTTTTATTTGTTAGGGATGAGTGTTACACCATTTTTTGGTCATCTAACCTATTATCATTAGATGGACCCAAGTACACCATGTAAGACCAAATTTACCCTAAGTAAAACTGCTTTCACTATGTAAAATAACTTAATAAACCACATTTATTAGGTTGTTTATGGTCTTAAATAAGAAAACTCCAAAGGGAAATATTAAACAAATCTATATTTGTTTGGTTTTCCTCATGGAATAATTAATTAAACAATAATTTAATTATTAATCCTGGTCATATTTAACCCAAAACAAGGAAATTAACTAGATAAATCCTTATTTATCTTCTTATTTTCTAGGAATAATTATTTAAATCTTATTTAAATAATATTCCTTGTTAAATATGATGAAATCATTTATAAATAGTTAAATAAATCATTATTTATTTTATTATCATTCAACCACTTCCTTAAAATAATAAATAAATCATTTATTTATTTATTATTTACAAATAAAGGGATTTGACCCAAGTCATATGCCTTTTCCCTCCAACAAATATAATAAAATATTCCATAAAAGGTGGATCTAGATTTGGTTAATATTATTTTAATCATACACCAAGATCTAGAATGACCCAATATTTTGTTATAAATAGGAGGGTTTTTCCTACCATTCTTCACCTTTTGTTTCCTATTAGATCACTCTGGATCTATACTCTTGGTTTGACTTTGAGCCATTATCATTGTCACATTCTCCATTATTTACTTTGTGAGCTCCCTTTGAGTTCTATGTTTGTCTGGGTTTTCTACACCAACAAGAGAGATAAATTCTAGATCTGAAGTGCTGAGGACTTCCAAGAACCCATCCCATTAAGGAGAATTGGAAACACCTTTCTTGTTTTCCTCCCAGGTGCCCTTAATATAAAATTCTTTCAAAAATTATTCTTGTCTTGTCTATTGGATGCATGGAGTAAAACCTTATTTTCACTGCTTAATGTCTTTTTATGCATAGATCTGGATTTGTGCAGCATTTGTCTTGATCAACTAACTACAGATCTGAAGATATTGGCAGCCATATTTGATGTTAGGGCTATAAGTTATGCGTAGCTAAAGTGGTATTTTTTCGTACACTTCGACAAAAGATTCATACTAATAGTTGGCGACTCCACACGGGTTTTCAATTATGACCGTTGTCGTTTTCCATATTCCTGCATATTCAGCTGCTTCAAACCCTAGGGTTTCTCTTCAGATTTTTATTTTTCCTATTTTTATGCTATTTTTCACCTCTACAAACCTCAAACATTAAAATTTCTAACTTCCACGTGTTTCTGGCCCTATTGCGCAGGTAACCGACATCAGTCACAACTGTGACAACAATTTTTTCTAAAATCTGTCGTCGAAACACCCAGAGCTGCAGGTTGCACTTTTCGGCCCAGAACCTGCAACTTGGACTGCAAGACACACTTTTCAGCCCAGAATCTATGACCTGGACAGAAAACAGGTCAGAACCTGCGACCTGCACTTTTTTCTACAATTTTTCAGCAATTTTTCAAGGTTTGTCTGAAGCTTCTGTCAGGGTTTTCCAGCCTCTATCTCTGCTCGTTTAGACCTGTTTCTGATCTGTTTTACTCAACTAAGTGGGACTCTAGCCCCTTAGGGATTTAGTACCCTCCACTTTTTGTGGAAGAGTTTTAGTTTTTTCAGAGTTTTAGCCTTTTTCTTTTCAGATCTAATACCTCACCTTCAGATCCCTTTTAGATTAGCTCTTCTCCCTTCAAATCACCTCATATAGTTTTGTTTGGGTTTGCCTCTAGGGTCACCTCCTTGTCCCTTCTAGCTAATTTCTTCCTTTTTTCAGCAACCTTGCCTCTGCCTCTTTGTTGTTTTTTACGCCTCTTTCTAGCAGATTTCTCCTTTAGATCCCTGTCCCTCCCAACCTTAGATCTATTGGCCCCTTTTTAGTGTGTTTTAACTAGATTGTTTTCCCTCTTTTAGAATAGTTTTGAGAGACCCACCTTCTTGGGTTAGATCGATGCATTGTTAGCTATTAATTTTCTGTTCTTTCAGCATTATATATTGTTCTCTGCAGATTTATTTTTAGTTACGCAGCACACTTTTTTCTTTTACTCTCAAAACATCTGGGTTTAAAAATTAAAATTAACACACACCACACACTGACCCTAAGTGAAGAAGAGCCTGGTTAACACCGCCCGACAAAGACTTTAAAATCAATTGACACTGCACCTTTCTGCACTTGTTTCGACATTGTAATCACTTGATTCTTCACCTCCATGCCCTTTTTGGTCTTTCTTCTTCCCTTTGTGCCATCATCATTGCGCCCCCAAGGAGTATATCCCAAAGAATTCTTGGCCTTCACCCTCAGTTTCCGGTTGGTCGACTTGCTCCTACCCGCCGTCGTCGAGTTAGTCCTCCCCCGAGTCTGCACTCCGACTCCTCTTCTGATTCTTTGGGTTCTCCCCCTACTTCTGGTTCTCCCCCCATTACCTTCACCATGTCTGGTCCAGGGCCTAACGCTAGTGGCAACCTCGGCCCTAACACTGGGAATGTTACTAGCGGAACCACCACGGGAACTACCTCGACTGTCCCTTTGCTCCTCTATATGGCAGGTCTCAGTCTCCCCGATTTCAATCAGTTGATCAATGACCCTATCCACCACGATGTTAGTTGGCCTGCTATGCCAATCAAGCTCCCCTCCGACATTCCCAAGTTCGAAGGCCTTGCTGGAGAAGACCCCTCCAACCATATCCGATATTTCCACATGTGGTGTTCATCCAATTCCATTATTGGCGATTCCATCCATCTTCGATTGTTCCAACGCATGCTTACCGGCGAAGCTTCTAAATGGTATGTTGATCAGACCGCCTCTTCCCATACCACCTTTGCGACCATCACCCAAGCCTTCTCATCTTATTTCCAGTTCCCTCTCTGATACGACACTGGTACCGAGCTCTTGACTTCTTTCCGTTAATCATCTGCAACCCGCCTTTCTACTCATGTCCAGGAATGGTGGAGAAGAAGGAGCTTATGTCGAGCTCCTACCTTTGAATATCGGGTCTACATGGACTGGTTCCTTCGATCTCTCTTACCTGCCATTGGCAAAGATGTCGCATCCTAGTTTCCTCAAACCAAAGAAGCCACCCTCTAAATAGCCTTGAAATATGACCTCATCTATGCTCAGTCTGGTTATGTTTATACCGTCCTTCCTAACCTCCTCAGACCCGGTGGCACTAACGCCTCGAGGGCATCTCATTCTGCCGACGGTATCATTGGTGCTCTCTCACATTTGTATGCTCAACCTCCTATGGGCTATGGTCCCCCTCCCAGTAGCATGTATCCAGGATACGGCATGCCTCCTCCTTTTGCCCAACCTCCTGCTTACCTCAATGTTGCACAACCTACCCATTATCCTTATCCACAGCCTGGCGCTCCAGCTCCTCCAGCATTTTCACCTTCACCTCCCTTTCCTTCTCAACCCCAGCAACAGCAACTACCACCCCCTCTGGGGAAAGTATTTGCATAGCAGGGCGTGACTAATCCCCCTTCTTCTCAAAGAAAGAGGAAAGGAAATCAAAATCAATCTGCCCCCGGTAATCATGGAACCAATCCTCCAGGTATTTTCTCTGACGCTGCTACCCAGCAGTAGGGCCCTCAGCCCAAGCAGGGCAGGCCACTTCGTACAAATAAGCCTTGTTCGTGTTGCTGTGTTTACGGTCATTACACTCATGATTGTCCCCTCTTACCATAGATGCGGAAGATATGGGAGTCTCGGGACACATTGCGCGGATAGCATGCCTCCCCTATTGTTCCCCTCAATGTGGCTACTTCTCAACTGGTTGTGTTTACTGATCCTTTCCCTCAGCAAGGATTCATGGCTACCCAACCACCTCCCGGACCAGTAGCCACCCAACCTTCCCCTTCTGCTTCCTCTGATTATCAGATCCTCATGATGAACTCTGATATGCCTTTAACCATCAACCTTAACCTTCAAACTCGGTCTTGCCTGTACCCCAAGCCTCCTGCTCCGTCTGTCCCCGAGTCACCTTCTTCAGGTTCTACAGAGCCTCTTTAGATATCCAATGGTCCCTTGCATATCCCTCAGCCCAAATTTGAGGTTCATACCAATATTCCTAAGGGCCCTTTACGCTGAAATGCTGCTTCAGGTCGAGCTGCACATTCGTATAGCATAGTAGATTATTTGGCACAGTCTCCTGATGCCATTTTCACATTGGAACTCCTCTAGTCATGCCCTTCCCAAAAGAAGTCTCTACTATCTGCCATGGGCGTTGTAGATATTATTGATGACCAATTTATTGTTTTCGACGCCCGTCAATCAGAACATCCTCCCCTTCCTGCTTCTGCCGCTTTCCAAATCCTAGTCAAAATCTAGAACGCTCACGTTTCTCGATGTATCATCGATGAGGGGGCATCCACCTGTGTGATGTCTGCTTCGGTTTGGAAACAACTCGGATCCCCGGAACTGGCCCCTTCCACAATTACCCTTCGTGCGTGGGACGGCCACGCCTCTCAACTCATTGGCCTATTCCGCAATTGTCCTATCACTCTTGCGGGCAAGACTGTTTGAATTGACGTTGAGGTTATCAATGCCCCTCTTGACTATAATATTCTTTTGGGGCGTGGCTACACCTATGCTATGTTTTTTGTCCCATCTGCGGTCCACCGGAAGATGTTTTTCCCTCACAACGGAAAGATAGTCACCATTGACCAGTTGATGTATCATGAGCCAAAATCTCAGCCCTCCCCTAAGTCGACCATCTCTTCTGTATCCAATAAGCAAACTGTCGATTCCTTGACCAGTGTTTCTCCCAGCGTCTACAAAGACTCCTCTTTGCTTGGAACCTTCCCTAGTCTCCCTCCTCCTCCTGTCTCTAATCCCAGCTTATCGAATGTTTGCATGATGCAATCATCTCAAGCTGCTCTTAAGCGACCTACCTCAGCTAGTCAGCAACCTCAACCTCACCTACCACAACCTGCTCCTAGCCCTTCATCTCAACCAGCCAGATCTACTTTGTCTAGCCCTTCTACTACAACTAGTATCCATGAGCCCCCTTATCCTCCCGGGTCGGTTCCCCCAGGCCTTAACCATCTTGGAGTTGTCCCACCTGGTCATTACCCCATTGTTCAGATATCTTTCCTCACTCCTCCTCCTGGATTCTATTCGATTCCCATCATGGCCACTTGACCCTAGGTATACATGTCTAGTACCTTGACCCTCCAGCCCCTACCCCGCCTGGTCACCCCAAACCCTACCTTACTTTGACACCGGTACAACCGGTTCCCCTAGCTTCTCCCATTGCGACAATGCCCTCAGCACCTCAATAGCTCCCATCTCCTGTTGAGCCAGCTCCGAGGAAGAAAGGCAAATATTTTAAGGGGGCATCCAAAGACAAGGCCACCCTGACTAATCGTCCCCCTCCTCTGCCCACAAAGCCTTGTGCCTTGTGTGATGTCATCAGTCATGCCACCCATACTTGTCCCAAGTTTCCCCGTATTAAACCCATGGTTAGAGTTGCGTTCCTTGAGTCTACAGTCCCTGAAACCTTTGTTTCTTCCTCATCCGCAGCTAAGAACCCAAAGACTATTCGCACCAAAAAACCTTGTGCTCTGTGTGGTGTCCATGGCCATTATTCCCGCCATTGTCCTCACTTGACACATTTCCACGCCTCTTTAGAGGTTGTCCGAGAGTATGAGGTTGAACAAAATCAATCCGCCTCTCCCATACTTGCCTAGTATGCGTCAGGTTAGCTTGAGGCTTTACCCACTCCTTTTGACATTCCTCCTCCCGAGGTCGAGATGACAGAGCCTCCTACCACCATCCTATATCTATCATCATCTATGAGACCCTCGGAGAACATTCCCTCCGAATCCTCTCCTCTTGTTTCGCTTGACTCCCCTTCCGTAACCACCTTGGACTCTACATTTCTTGACCACCTTTTTATTTGTTCTTCTATCATCACCCATGACGATACATTTGCGAGCCTTTCTTCTCATGATGATGTTGTCCATAACTTTACCATATCATGTGGTTTACCTTCCCCTCGTCATCCCCTATTTTTATGTCATGGTGACATCACAGAAGCATTCTCCACCCTTGACCTTTCCTTTCCTGTCCATTAACCAGATGTTTCCTTTTTTATCTATGTTGACCTCTGCAGCCTGAGCACCAGCTATTCCTCCCATAGCCCTCATACACCACCCTCCATTCAGTCTGTGATTCCTAGCCATCCTACCCAGACTACTCCCTCCCATCGTTATCGTTCGATGTCTACTTTGCATTCACGTTGCCATCATTGTTCTTTCCCCTCCCATTTATTGTCTTCTGACACTCTTCAGCAGGACCTCCTGTCCACACCCTATATCGGTTATGCCGATGGTGCAAGTCGCTATTCCCGGAATCTAGCCTCGACAACCTGAGCCATATTTACCCCCTTGCATTCCCTCGTTCTTTCCAACAGCGTCTACATTGGTATTGCCACCAATAATCAGGCCAAATATGATGCAGTGCGTGGCCTCTTAGCCGATGCCCTCTCCCATCGCATCCGCCACCTACATGTTCGTTTAGATTCCCTGCTTCTTGTTATGCAACTCAATGGTGTCTATCGTGTGCATAATCCTATCCTTTTTCGACGATATTTACGAGTGAAACTTTTGATACGTGAATTTAGAATCATTACTTTCAGTCATGTACCTAGAGAACAAAATAACTAAGTAGATAGCATTGCAAACCATGTTCTAGATTGGCATTTATCACACACATTTCAGACAAGACAATAACATTTACAATCATCAAAATGATGCATATCCATAATATGTGTCGTACAACATGTTTTAGAGTCCATATACTCTGATACATATGACATGCCCATAGCATGTTAAAAAAACCAAAACTCAAAACTGGGGGGCACCACTTGCCCCTACATACATCCTAGGGGGCACCACCTACCCCACATCTAATCACTATCTGGAGGATCTCGAGCCAATGGCTCTGCTCCCGTAGCTCGTAGATCACGCATAGTCTGACCGGCCATCGCCATGCGCCGCATGACCCCTCGCCATTTCGAGGGTAGACCAATACATAGCTCTATGTACTGGTCATCTAAGTCCTGCCAACCTCGCTCTGAAACACTGGTCAACAGCCCCTCACATCTACGATGGATGTCCTCCAAAATGGCAGTCATATCCTCATTCTGTGCCGCTCTCGATCCACTAGCACCTGCAGCTCCTGATACCGCAGGTCATCCCATATATCCGACCGGTTTTACCGGAGCTATATCTGCATACCAAAAGTATAAGAATCAGTACCATATATAATATTCATAAACTTTAACATGCACATAAAATATTAGTAACATGTCACTTACCATCGGGCCCCCATACTTGACCAGGCGGAAGTGGCAAGTCCAGATCTCCACAATAACTCATCCCACTATAGGGATAGTCGTCTATTGGCATCTGATCCCAATGGGAAAAGAACTCTGATCAGAATACCCATCCAACAGCCCCTCCGCCACCTCTACACAGTAGTCGGCCCCACCGGTGCATCCTGGGTTCTCTCGGAACCCCATCTGGTAACTGTACATGAGGTCGCAAGGTCGGGATCTTCTCAAAAAAGAAGGAGCATAATCATTAGGGGAATTTTGAGGTCTAAAATGGGCCTCCTAAGGAAATAATAAAATAATAGCTAAACCAATAAAATAATATTTATGAATTTTCAATTCACTTTTTGCATGACAATCCATGTAACCATAGTTAAATTCAATTCAAAAATTGTACCAAAATAAAATTAATAAAAAATTGTATTGATGTGACTATAAATAAGAATGAGCTTTTCAAGAAAAAATAATTATCATAAAACAACTAATGCATTTGTCCTTTGTACTTAAATAACTTAAAATAAAATATAAATATAAATTTATAAATTCTTAAGTATATTATATGCTATTAATTAAAGTTTATATTATTTAAATTGTATAATAACATGTAATTAATATACTATATAATATAATATAATAAATGTATAGGGATATGCATTATTTCTTTCAAGAAATATGAAATGAAAATAATATATTTTTATTCAAAAAGTATGAAATGACATTTATTATGAGTACTTTACTTTGACTTTAAAAGTACTTAGAGCATTACCATGGTTAACCATGAGTTTTTATCCACCATTGAGAATGTGATAAGTAAGTACCTTTAACTCAAGCAATGCCACCTCAACCATTAGGGATGATGTTATCCCCTAAAATGTGATTGGTTCTCATAAAGTGAATTTTGATTGTACATTTTCCTTAGGAGGCCCATTTTAGACCTCAAAATTCCCCTAATGAGAGTCCCATATGAGCAATCATGGTTCACTTGCCGCTTGCACAATGACAGTTGTTGCTAAAGCAACACCAACATCATTTAGGCCCACCCATAGTAGGTCCCACTCAATAATTTCTCCACAATCATCATCTGCCCCCTAGTGATGTGATGGAGCGCCTGGCTGCTCAAGATCCGCAACACCGCTGTCGCCACTGCACGGGTCTCTAATCTCTCTATATCCACAAACAGAATCCGAGTCCCCTTGACTTGGAGGCCTGGTCGGAAATGTCGCTCTACAAAATCCATGATGTTCCACCCCCGTGGTAACACTGGCTGCGTATTTCCCACCATCCCAAATGGTGGGAGACCAGTCAGGAAATATAAATCCTGGACTGTCAACTCGATCTTGTGCCCCTGCACTATAAAGACCTCATGATCTGGATCCCAATAACTGACAATCCAGGCCAATAAGGGCTCCCCAACTCTCATCAAAGGGTTCTCCACAAATTTCAGAACCCCAAACCTAGCCAATGCACGATGGACACCCTGATCCCCTTGGATCTCCGCCCGTAAAGTGCCCAGGTCCCTCTCTCTCCACTTGATTCGTATCTCTGCCATATCTGCACAAAACCATCATCTTTGTCAATGCACTGATAGGAAAAAATATATCCAACCACAAAAACCCAAATCTCAACCCACAACAGCACTAAAATCCCCTCCATCTGATAGGTCGCACTTTTTGCCAAATCCTGGGACAAGTCACACTTTTTAGGCCAAAACCTGCTTCCCAGGTCGCATTTTTTGGCCCAAATAGTGCAACCCAACCATGAATATGAGGGAGGGTCTGTTCCTGAGATTTACGACCCTAATCTGAACTTTTAATCCATTAAAAAGAAAGAGTAGGATTAGGCCTCTTACCTGCAATTGACAGATCTCGATTCCAACAGTCGGTTTGTCCGCTACGATCACCGCAAGATTTAGGGCCTTCTCTTCTCTCTACATTCACCACAGCTTCACAAGAAAATGAATGCATTTGGAGGGAAAATACCCTATTAGAAGAAATCCCCTAATTTTTCTTTCACCTGCTGCGGCCCAACCGTAGCTCTGTTTGACAAACCGTCTGCACTGTTGGAAAGCTCTCACCGAGAAATCAAATGGGCATCTATTCATTTTTCATTATTTGATACTTCACCTGGACACATTTTTTCCAAGAAGGGTCTCTTTACCTTTCCTCCAAATCGTATTTCCTCACTTACAACACTTGTACTTGGGGCACCACTTTGCCTCCTTACTTGTCCTTGTTATTGTTGATTTTCGTCATGAGTTACCCTCTTGTACTCATGTTTTTATGGTCCCCCATTGGACCTTTACTGTGTGGCAGCACCATCGAGTCGCCCTTGTTTAGAGCAGCCGAGTTGAGTCATCATTGCATTCATGGAGTCTATCCTGAGTCCCTTTGTACCCCGCTATAGTCCTCCATCCTTCGTTTCTTGGTCCCTCTCTTGTGTCGCACATTATGGCCTTCAGTCCCACTATCTCTCATCCCTCATGATATTGTATCTATCGCTGTCAATTCATCCATACCCTTTATGCTCTAACAAGGGAAGTCTTCCATCCGCTACCCAGTACCACCCTATTTCATCATCATCATTGGTGTCAGTCTGTCAGTCGCCCTACTATTTTCTCTAGTACCTTATTTTAGGATCCCTTATTGCCTCACCTATGGACAACCTCCTTCTATCAACATCAACTCATTCATTCCAGAAGACAGGTCTAGAGGGCGGTGTACCTTGGTTCCAGCTTCCACTCTTGTTCGATGCCCCGGATCAAGCAAATGGACTTATTATTTCCCTTTGACTTGATTTTTTCTCAGCTCCAGCTCCTTTTAGCATGATCAAGATTCGTATACTTGATGGTTCAGTGATGCCGCAGCCGCTATCAATGATTCTCGGGTGTGTGTGAGATTTCTCAGCCCTCAGGAGGGGGTGGCCCTATAGGTAGCCCCCCACATGCCCAGATGACCTCTTCATCGTAGTCTTTGATGCCGCTTCATATATTTGATGATGTCGGACATAGCCACTTGCAGCGCCTCTTTGATTTGCATGTATCAGTCAGATTTTGCGAGCTCTTCCCCGTTTATAGGGGGCATTTGGGTTGTACTTGTATCTCATGTACTCAGATATTATTGTATAAGTCTTGGCTGTTATCCCAGGCACTGCATGTATATGGGATTCATCAGATATCTTTTATCTAGCTCATGTTTATGCCAGCATGTACTTTACAGTTCAGTTCCTTGTTTACTAGACACATTATTCTTTTTTACTTTGTCTCGACGGGCATAGGTATGCCTCCCCCGCCGCCTTTAGCACAGGTACCCTCTCATAAAAAGAGACTTGTTGCACCTGTAAGTCTCGTCTCCTTAGGGTCTAGTTCTTCAGCACATTAGGCTACCTTACATTTCTCTCTCTGACTTCCCTTTTAATGTCTGGTGATTGAGATCTTACAACGTACTTCGATCATACGATTTTCCCCTAACACTCGCACGCTGGGGGGCAATCTGTTACACCATTTTTTGGTCATCTAACCTATTATCATTAGATGGACCCAAGTACACCATGGAAGACCAATTTTACCCTAAGTAAAATTGCTTTCACTATGTAAAATAACTTAATAACCACATTTATTAGGTTGTTTATGGTCTAAACAGGAAACCCCAAAGGGAAATATTAAACAAATCTATATTTTTTTGGTTTTCCTCATGGAATAATTAATTAAACAATAATTTAATTATTATTCTTGGTCATATTTAACCCAAAACAAGGAAATTAATTTGATAAATCCTTATTTTTCTTCTTATTTTTCTAGGAATAATTATTTAAATCCTATTTAAATAATATTCCTTGTTAAATATGACTAAATCATTTATAAATAATTAAATAAATCATTATTTATTTAATTATCATTCAACCACTTCCTTAGAATAAGAAATAAATCATTTATTTATTTATTATTTACAAATAAAGGGATTTGACCCTAGTCAAATGCCTTTTCCATCCAACAAATATAAGAAAATATTCCATAAAAGGTGGATCTAGATTTGGTAATATTATTTTAATCATACACCAAGATCTAGAATGACCCAATATTTTGTTATAAATAGGAGGGTTTTCCCTACCATTCTTCACCTTTTTTTGCCTATTAGATCACTCTGGATCTATTCTTTTGGTCTGACTTTGAGCCATTATCATTTTCACATTCTCCATTATTTACTTTGTGAGCTCCCTTTGAGTTCTATGTTTGTCTGTATTTTTTACACCAACAAGAGAGAGAAATTCTAGATCTGAAGTGTTGAGGACTTCCAAGAACCCATCCCATTGAGGAGAATTGGAAACACCTTTCTTGTTTTCCTCCCAGGTGCCCTTAATATAAAATTCTTCAAAAATTATTCTTGTCTTGTCTATTGGATGCATGGAGTAAAACCTTATTTTCACTGCTTAATGTCTTTTTATGCATAGATCTGGATTTGTGCAGCATTTGTCTTGATCAACTAACTACAAATCTGAAGATATTGGTAGCCATATTTGATGTTAGGGCTATAATTTATACATAGCTAAAGTGGTCTTTTTTCGTACACTTCGACAAAAGATTCATACTAACAACGAGGCAACAAATAGAACCCTTGGAGTTCCTAGTTTGAGCATGGGATCTGGCTATCAAGGAATTTCACATTAAGAACAAATTAGTTCCTATAACATTAGAGGATGTATATTTTCTCACAGGTTTGTTGAGGAGAGGCTTGCCCATTTCCCTCTCAGGGTCTGATCTTGGAGGAGAGACTGTGAGAGATTATGTTTTGCAGTATTTCTATCCAGGGGCAGAGCCAATAAAATATGGGAAGATAAACATTCAGGATGTTAGAGATTTTCCTTGAGAACCATTATTTTCACGATTGTAAAAATTTCTGGCACTATTATACTACATGTAGTGAATAGATCATATATGCAGTATGCCCTAGAGTGTATGGAGCCAACAGTTTTCAACTGGTCTAAAGCTATACTTTCTCAGATAAAAGAAAAATTGAACAAGGAAAAGGGAGGAAGGAAGAAAAATTTTAGTTATCGTTCGATCCTTATTTCATTTTCCTTACAGTGGATTCCACTGATGCAGCCACAGCATGTGACGCTGGGTGTGTCTAACCCTAGAGATCCGAGGATGCAGAGATGGGTGGAACTAATGGGTAGGCATGCAGGCCAATCAACCATTGTGTTCTCGACTGTGTTCTTCACCTGGTTCAGGCAAAAGGTTGTCGCCATTGATGAGTACGTATATGCAAGCGTTGATTTCTGAGGAGATCTAGACTTAGCTTTACCATAAGCAACTCAGTTGGGTGCAATAGGTAAGAATGCTTTGACCATGTTTTTTATTTTTCTAAGGTTTATACAATGCTTTTGTATTTTTTATATTTTCCAAAGACTAAATTAAAGTTTTGATGTAATGCAGATGTTGGTCGAGTTTAATCGGTGGAGGAACTAGAGCATGGAGCATATGAACCAGCCGAGAGGGCTGTCGGGAGAGCAGTCTTTCAGGATCTAGACATGGTTGAAACTCTGACTGAGCTTCGGTAGCACATAGAGGGGTTGACCTTTGGGATTATGGATTTCCGGATCGAAGAGTTACCCATGCGACTGCAGCGCCACACTATAGGTGTTCCTAACTACTAGATGCAGTTACTGTGTAGGATAGCTAGATCTGTAGCATGTTACCATGAGCACCACTAGTTTACTTTTGACATGTTGCATACATTTTGAGGTCAGATGACCAATGTGTCTTAGGTACAATTTTTTGTAAAAAATTGTAAATATCTATCTATCTAATTTTAGTGTTTTCCTATGTTTATTATGCAATCCTATTCAATTATGTGAATGTTTTATTTACATGTGTTGAAAATTTCTGTTTAAAACTTGATTAGCCAAAGAATCAGTCAATGTGTTCAAATCTCTGGAAATATGTTGATATTGAATAAAATCAATGTGTCTTTCCAAAAGTCGAACTCTTAGGAACAAACGATGTAGTGCTGGATTTCTAACAGTATAAAGACTAGTAATTTGGAATACCACAAGTTGTGAGTCTAACCTTATGATAATGTGGTTAATACAAAATGAAATGGCATCAGAGAGAAGTTAGATTGACGTGTTATAATTAGCGATATTGTTTGTCGATCTACCAATACAAATCCCTCAAAAACTCACTAACTCACCGATTGGAGTGAGAATGGCCCATGCTATAGAGGATATATTCTGCGTACTACGACTAGCACCATCAACATATCTAACAAATGGTTCCAAAGATTCATACATCTGCGATGAAATGTAAAGCGGATTAATAACGTCAAGAAAACTCTAAAAAAAAACTAAGACAGTGAATGAAAATCAACATCATATATATACAATATAATACAAAAAATCACTACACTCATGATTAAGCATAGTAACATTTCAGATACAACCCATTTCTGGGCTACGCCAATGGAATCCCATCATAATATACTAACTCATAGGCACCCTTAGCAAGAACTCTTTTGACAATATAGAGGCCATGCCATAATGGCTCAAATTTCCTTGTACCTATTACATCAGCTTCTTGAACATAAAGGACCAATTCGCCCTCTGAGAAAATGCGAGGCTGGACATTTTTGTCATATTGTGCCTTTATACGTCTCTTATGCGCTTCGTTGGCTAATTGGACTTCACGACGCGTTTCATCAAGATGGATGAGGATAAAAAGACGTGATTCTTCTTTTGAGGTGTGAGGTAACAAGTCGATTGCCAGTTTTAATGACGGTATTTCACATTGGATAGGCAAGATAGCTTCCATACCATATGCCAATTGAAAAGGAGTAAATCCAGTTGCGTTTCTCACCGAGGTTCGATACGCCCACAAGGCCGAGTACAGGATCAAATGCCAGTTTCTCTTATGAACTCCTATCATTTGTTGAAGCATACGTTTAAGAATCTTGTTGATAGCCTCAACTTTTCCATTTGATTGTGGATTATAAGGAGTAGAATTATCATGTGACAATCCTAACTTAGAAGTTAATTCAGTCATCATGTGATTGCGAAAATGCTTCCCATGATCTGTACATTAGGGGAATTTTGAGGTATAAAATGGGCCTCCTAAGGAAATAATAAAATAATAGATAAACCAATAAAATAATATTTATGAATTTTCAATTCACTTTTTGCATGAAAATCCATGCAACCATAGTTAAATTCAATTCAAAATTTGTACCAAAATAAAATTAATAAAAAAATTGTATTGATGTGACTACAAATAAAAATGAGATTTTCAAGAAAAAGTCATTATCATTGAACAAATTATGCATAGGTACTTTGTACTTAAATAACTTAAAATAAAATATAAATATAAATTTATAAATTCTTAATTATATTATATGCTATTAATTAAAATTTATATTATTTAAATTGTATAATAACATGTAATTAATATACTATATAAAAATAATATAATATAATATAAAAAATGTATAGGGATATGCATTTTTTATTTCAAGAAATATGAAATGAAAATAATATATTTTTATTCAAAAAATGTGAAATGACATTTATTATGAGTACTTTACTTTGACTTTAACAGTACTTAGAGCACTGCCATGGTTAACCATGATTTTTTATCCACCATTGAGAATGTGACAATTAGGTACCTTTAACTCAAGCAATGCCACCTCAACCATTAGGGATGATGCCATCCCCTAAAATGTGATTGGCTCTCATAAAGTAAATTTTTATTGTAAATTTTCCTTAGGAGGCCCATTTTAGACCTCAAAATTCCCCTAATGAACTATAGCCTGTGGGACCCCAAACCATGCAATAACATGTTTAAAGAAAAACAATGTAGTTGTATGTCCTATGTTGTTGAATGTAGGCATCACTTCAGCCCATTTGTTAAAGTAGTCTACTGCGACAATAATATAACCATGCCCCCCGCACAAACGAGAGTTACAGGTCATGAATTCAATACCCCATTTAGAAATTGGTCCCACATAGACAACATGATGCATTGGTGCTGGCAGTTTGTGGATTTTACGATAAAAAATCTGGCACACATGACAACTTCTAACCGCGAGGGTGCAATTGCGAAATATGTTAGGCCAAAAGTAACTGGCGTGTAGTATCTTTTGCGCGGTAGTGTATCTAGACAAATTTCCACCACAAGTACCAACATGACAGTCATTTAAAACCTTTTTGGCTTCCTCATGTGTGAGGCACCTCCTTAAAATTGTATTGACACCACGCCAATAAAGTGTATCACTGACGATTAAATAATCTTTGGCTTGGTATCAAATATGTCATTGTTCAGAGAGAGAGGTATCAGGCCAAAATTTTTGAGTTTGGAGATAAATGATGAAATATCCATACCAAGGATCAGATGATTTGATCAAAAACATAGACTCGTCAGGAATTGATGGTTCCGACGTAGTAGCAGTACTATCAGAGGGAAGGTCATAGAGAAGCTCAGCCAAAACTAAAGACTTCTTTGACTTGGATTTAATGAATTCCAAATCAAATTCTTGCAAAATGACAATCCATTTTGAATATTTTCCCCCCAGCAATTGACGTGATAAGATATAAGTCATGGGGTCACAATTCGAAACGACAATGGTCTTTCGGAATAGGATATAGTGGCAAAATATTTGGACAACTCAAACAGCTGCCAAGGTAAGATTTTCTACGAACAAATACTTAACTTCCGCATCATTGAGATTATGACTCAAATAATAGATTGGATGTTCTATCCCATTTTCTACTTGGACCAATACCATAGAAATGGTCGTATATAGGAAATAATCATTCTGATAATTAGGGGGATACATTAATGATGCCTGGATAAGAGTATCCCTGACAACATCAAAAGAAGCTTGTGAAATTTGGTCCCAATGGAAGGGAACCCCCTTTTTCAAAAGTCGAGTAAATCCTTTAGCCATTTCAGCATAGTTGGGTATGAACCTCCTTAGGAAGTTAACCTTTCCTTGAATTTTCTGTATTTGAAGTAAATTTGATGGTGCAAGCAAATCTAGAATGGCCTAAACCTTCAATGGGTCGATTCAAATTCCTTCTTGGGACGATGAATCCAAGAAAATGACCAGAACCAACACAAAACACACATTTAAGTGGATTGAGGCATATTTTGTAGTGTCAGCAATGTAATAAGATGGCTCTCAAATGCATTGGCTGATCAATATGATTTTGTGAATGTGTAGGTAAATCATCTAGATAGGTTTGAACAATGTGATTGATGTCATTGAAAGCATAATCCATTGCTCTCTGAAATGTTTCCCTAGTGTTCTTTAAACCAAATGGTAGTTTCCTATAAGCAAATGTGCCCCAGGGACAGATGAATGTTGTCTTAAGTTGATCCTTTGGGCAATATTGATTTGATTGTAGCCAGAAAATCCATCCATGAATGAAAAGATTTCACATCCAGCACAATCATCAATAATATGGTCGATACATGGAGAAGGATAGTTGTCTTCTAGACAAGCCAGATTGACATCTCGATAATCAACGCACACTCTAATGGTTCCTTGTTTTTTCATGACAAGAATGATGTTGGAAACCCACTCAGTTAGTAGAACAGGGTAAATGAAACCAGCATGCAAAATTTTCTCAACTTCTGATTTGATGGCAGTGGCCTTCTTTGGATGAACAGGACGAAGTCGTTGATGCACTGGTTTGACATCAGGATACATATTAATAGTGTGTTCAATGATACTAGTATCTATGCTTGGCATTTCCTCGTAAGGCCAAGAAAATACATCACGGAATTCATGAAATAGAGAGCGATATGTTTCAAGTTTTGATGGAGAACAAGATACGCCGACATGAATATTTTCTACTACGCCAAGTTTGGTCAAAATATCGATAGAAATGGTTTCTTCAATAATTGAAAATTTTCGCTCCGGATCGATTTCATTAATAGATAAAGAATTCAAAAAGAAATTTTTGATTGATGGGTGATATAGTTCACTAAGATAGTTTTCTTCATAATCAGGAAGATGGGAACAATGATGATAATCTTCCCATGGTTCTCCTTCTGACATCATGGTTTCCAAAATATTCTTATTTTTCAAGAAATTTGAGGAAAAAGGATCATATTGAGTACCAAAATCTAAGGAACGATTTACCCAAACAACCATCAACGTTGATTTCGTATTTGCTGCCCAAGCCAGATATATTGATTGTTATGCCAGCTTAATAGGGTTTGGTTTCAAGAACTCATCCAACGTAACAATGTCAGAATCACCTGTACTCTTCCTTAAGCCATATGGAGTGGAAGAGATCATGTAGCAGAGCTCTATACTTGCAATTTTTGTCGACGTCGCAGGCGGCGGTAATGCAAAGGTTCCCATGAGAGTGGAATCCTTTAAGAGTCATACACCAATGATCTGAAGTGCTAGTTGGGCTGCGTGAACGAACAAAATGCTTACAGTTACCTGTGAAGCAGAGGAAAAGAAGGATATTTGATTGATGATTGTGATGGTACCTTTATATGGAAAGGCGATCATTCTAAAATATGTAGAAACAATTGCAGTCATAGCATATACCCATGGCCTTCCAAGTAGAATATTATAGTCAAGGGGTCCGTCAACAACCTAGACATCAACATTCATTGTTTTTCCCCCTAGTTCAACATGAACATTATTGATAATACCACAAGGCTTATATGTACGTCCATCGAAAGCCTTCAACGTCATTGATTATTGAGATAATCGTGGCAAGCCAAGTGACTTCCAACAATTTAGAGACATAATGCATGTAGATGCTCCCTCATCAATAATAGTACGATGAACAAGGTGATTGGGAACATTTACTTGTATGGAGAATGCCAATTCTGCTGGTAGTTGTGACACATAGCCCGTATGGTTAAAGACGACAAGATTAGAATCAGTCGGATCAATTCCACCAGTAGCTGACAATAAAGTCTGTTTTTGGGAGGGAAAATTTTTTAATACCTCAAGAGAAGACATAGATGAAGGGGATTGAGCCAAGTCTTCAACTACATTATAATTTTGAGCAGCTCTTGCTCGAGGATTATATGTTGATTTATGAATGACTCCCTTTGGTGGCTTAATCGTCAATTTAGGAATAGCAGTAGGTGGTATCGATTCTGTAGACGGATTCATAATCAAGGTAGTAGGTTGATCGATTTCCTGACTACCATAATATTTATTACGTGTTGACACCAAAATATCTATTAAATGTTTTGTGACGAATAAGATTAGCACTTGGGAACTAGAAGCTGGATCCATAACAACCAAATTTGTGTACGGATTTGGAAACGGATCTGTCAACACAGATGATGCATGGGAAGTCTTAATGATTTTTTAGACTTCAACGTGGTGAGGGAAATCCCGAACAAAATTTTCCTCATTATAGATTATGCATGGATAATGAGGTTTCCTAGGTCCAGACGATCGATCAGATGATCTTTCCTGTGGGTTAAAAGTTTTCTTTTTCTTAGATATCCCTTTTTTCTTACTTCCGGGTTGCTTTTCACTTTTGCCTTTGTCAAATGACATGGCATTAATTTCGAAAGAAGGTGCAGGAACAGATGCAGTAGTATGATGTATGATTGCAATACCAATCAAACCGTCTCTGGCATGAGAGTCCTTTAATTTTGGAGGAATAGTAAAATTAGATCGTGGCGCGTTAGGTATTTTTTCATAGAACCTGCCAGATTGAGTATAGATCAAGTCTAAATATTGGGCACGAGAAATAACCTACTCTTCAGTGACGATGCCACCCTTAGCCACATCCTCAGTTATAAATGGTAACATGGACTTAATGAACCACTCAGCAAGGAGTTGATCAAGAACAAATGTCTTGACCATTCTACGACGACGATGCCACTCATGAATATGATTAGAGATGTGAGTAGCATTAGTCTGTTTGAAATTGGTCAAGAGTTTCGTTCTAGTTTCATATCATAGGGGTAACTGGAAGTGAGCCAAAAATACAGTGGCTAGGGTAGTGAAATTATCAAAAGAAGCTCTAGGTAACTCGATGTACCATTTTGCAGCCAGACCAGTGAGTGTACACTGGAAAAGACGTAGTCGAACAGAGTCATCATTCAGGGAGTTTTATGAACACCACAAATGATAAGTCATAACATGAGTCGATGGGTCTTCCCCAGGGTTTCCATTGAACTTGGGAATATCCGAGGGTAATTTGTGAGGTATCACTGGCCACCAAGAAGCATAGTTGAATGGATCATTGGTTATTTGATTTAAATCTGGTAACTCTAAAGTTGCAACAAAAGGAAAATGTCGATTAAGTTCAGGTTGAGCATAGCCAGGGTATGATGGAATTGCTTGAGAAACAGGCCTTTGAGCACAACATAAGGAATCTGTTGCTAGTAACCCAGATAGGTTTTGTTTTAATAAGCAAACGCTTGAGGATTCTGTTGACCAAAACCTGGATATGATGCTTGTTGCAATGAAGGTTGAGGCATTTGCGCCTGACACTGCCAAGGGGTCTGTCCACCAATGTTATAACCCAAATTAGGATAACTTGGATTCTGTAACATGGGTAAATATGTATTAACAAGTGGAAGTGATGTGGGTGTAACAGGTTGAACTGGTTGATACGAATGTACAATCGTTTGTGATTGGATAGGCAGAGTGGGCTGCCATTGACAAACATTCATTTCGACATTAGGTTGACCAAAAAGTGATGGAGTACTATCAAAGTTGGTGACCAAAGGTTCCCCCACTACATGAGGAGGATAATAAGATGGAAAACATTTCTCTCCAAATGCATGGAGTCCAGTTGATATGGTACTGGATGGAATAGACCCAAAAGGACCAGCTTGATATTTCCCTGATGATGTGTATAAATAATAAAGTGTTCAGTACTCACTATAGGTTTACCAGTTAGAATACCAAATGATGACATTGGTGAAGCCCATAGGTTTGAAGATGCACAAGAAAAAATTCCATATAAATATTTATAACCTGATGGGACCAAAGGGCCACCATGAAAATATGATTTTGGTGAAGTTATAAACATCAACGGGGTAGTGAGGGTAGGTACTGACATAATTGGAACAGATGGCCCAACCAAAGATGTTGGTTCAAGCATGGTTACTTGACCAAATGTATACCCTTTTGAATCGACAGGAATGTGAATAGGAACAGGATCAACAAAAGCAGAGGGTGGTGATTGAGGAAAAGACTCATACAGGTAAAGATCCTCCCAAAATGGGTTGGAGTTAAAGTTGTCTCATCTTGTGGGATTTCTTCAATCGAAATCAAACCAGGTGGAAGTATTTCACCGCCAGGCCCAAAGTATATTTCAGGAGGTTGATTATGTGATATGGGAGACTCAATGGCTACAGAAAATTGTGGGATGACCAATGGAGGTGTTGGGGTTCCCATGTTTTGGCCAGATTGGCAAGACCAAAAGATGAGACAACATCAGAACCGCTTTCGGGCCCTAGGATCTAGCCCTCCTAGACCCGGAGAGGGATAGCTCCAATAAAACAAAGAATGATATATCTTTGAAGCTCAAAATGAGATGTTAGGCTAGGTATGAAACACAAAGGGGGGTTTTAAAATGATTTGGTTGGTTGGTTGTTGGGTTGGTCATGAGATCATGGACTGAGAAAGTAATGGAAGGAAAGGAACAAAACAGAAATATGTTTCAGCAAAGAGGATGGGTCAAGAAAGTGCCATCCATTGGGCTATGGAGTCATGAAAGGAGAATTACTCGCAACAACTAGCCAAGGCTTTCAGAGGGCAAGTCATCTACAGTAAAGGATCTTTTTAGATAGATGATGGAATGGAACATTAAGGAAATAAAGTGAAAGAAGGAAAGCAACCCAATTTCTGTCTATAGATCAGGTCAGAGGTCATTTAACTCCAGACCTACTTGGAAATACTCAAAGGCAGCTCTCAAAGGAGGGACAAAGGAGAAGCTTATAGATCAGACCAGAGGTCATTTAACTCCAGGTCAGCTTTAGCATGCTCCAAGGGAAAACAGAGATAAGTTTAACAGAGAGATCTTATAAAGGCCAGCTGGTCGCACAAGGATCCTAGTGGACAGGGCTAACACTAATCCCTAGTGTTCCCAAATCTTCCAGCTTAACCCAACAACAACATCTAAGAACAGATTCATTTAATTCATACATTAGCTAGCAGCATAAGGAACTACTACACTGGTTAAATTAACTGGAATCAACCCTTAGATAACACATTTAGCATAAAAACATTGAAGGCAAGGAGAGCAGAGACATAGGGTACCTAACAAGGGTAAATCCTATGCCATATTTCTGATGCAAGCCAGCAGAAAACGAAACAGCATGAAAATGTAAAACACAGAGTTAGAAAACATCACCAAAAGTAATAGACCAGGATCCTGTGAAATGTGCTTTGATTAATTGATGCAAAACCAGTCACATACACTGAGCTTAATCGTTGTTACAATCCAAACTTCTCCTCCTAGCCTACTACATAGCAACTACTCTGCTATCCCCTCCCAAGACTGTTCTAACAGTCAGAATGGATCCCTCTAACTACAATCGGCAACAACCGAACAACAACCTTTACAATATGTTCTACAGGGTTCTTATAGGAGAAAAGAATAACGGGAGTAGATGTAAACTTAAATGCAGCATTAAAACTCTGAAGCAGCAAGAGGGCCGAAGCTCATTCTGTATAAATTCTGAGCATTCATTTCTGGCACTTTGTGGATGAAAGAGTGGTCCTTATCAGACTTCTATTTACTCCAGGTATGTCTCTGACGTACTTTGGCTGCAGGACTCTGTGGTACCATTGGTGAATAAACAGAAGATAAATGAATGATTGAGAAGTCTACCATACTTATGAAACAAATGCTCTGGTAGCTTCGAACTGTTGTCAGGGTGGAAATTTCTTTAGGAACACGGTGTATAATAAAATTTGTATGGGTGCTCCATCCTTTTTTTAGGAAAAAAAACATTCTGCTGATGTAGAAACCCTTATACGTTGATTTTCGTGTTGTACCTTCTGCGTGATCCATGGGTCTTCAATCTGGTTCTTTACCTTTAAATCTCTGAACATAAGGCTTATATATCTTCATTTGCATGCCTTAAGCTCTTTTCTGTTTAATTTAAATCTCTGACTGTGAAATCTGTGTGTTAATGGCGGGACATTTTCACAGAGTAATACCCTGGTCTTTTAATGCAAGTACTGTCGTATGACCTCCTCGGGTTTTCTTCATGATTTCTACCTATGCACACGGTCTTTTCCTATTTTTTCTGTCACTGTGACAGCGGGTGCAAATCATGGCAGCTTTCACCACCTCAAAACCCTGCAAAAGAGAAAACTTGTTATGAAATCCATGAATGGGGGTAATGGATGCAGTGCAGATGATGAAAATGGTCGTGCGGCCGGTGAAATGGCAGAACAATGAAGAGGAATGATGGAGGGAAGCCTTGGTGAAGGTTGGCGGAGCACAGAGGAAATTTAAATGAAAAGCCTTAACAAACTCGACTTTTGAACAAATATATGCAATGGGATGGGCGGATGTACGGTGGATACACGTGGGGGTGACGTGGCGAGACCGGGCGATGGACGGGTGGTCAACGACAAGGGAAAACAAATCTGGACTGTTAGATCTCTAAGGAGATCGACAGTTGAAAATGTAGCGGAGGGCAATGGACGGTGGGCCAGGGGTACGGAGGCCATGGACTATCGCATGCGCAGCTTCGTGGAGCGATGACCGTCGGATAGAGAGCTCCAGATCGAACAGTCTACGTGCATATCGCTCTGCATCCTGTATCGAACGATAACGTGCGATGAGATAGCGGTTTTGAAATAGTGCCCCTGCCACGTGTCGGATGCTGTATGGAATCGTTGGTCCATCGGAAAATACCGCCTACCTCCGAAAGGCGGTGCAATAGAAACCGAATGGTTTATGAACTGTGAAAGCGGGGTGGGGACCACTGGGACAGATAGACTTCGGGCCATTGATCTGCGGGAAATGAACGGTGGATTAGCTATCGGAGAGGTGAACGGGGAGGGCCACGAGCGTGATGGAGCCAGCGAACGTCGTCCGATCTGTTTAGATCAACAGTTATAAACGCGCCCGATATCCATATGTGATAAGCACTCTTGTGGGCTGGCGGGTGGTTCTAGCGCCGGGGTCACGTGAGGGAAAACGGTTCTGGGGCTAGCCGAAGGGGGCTAAGACCCATAAACATGGAGAATATGGCTTTTGGGCCATTTTAATGCAATTTGAGGGTGGAAAAGGGAAACGATAGAGGGAAAAAATGGGAAATCAGGCCAAACAAGGGGTGCGAGCAGGATGTAAAGGGGATTTTGGGAGGATTTAGGGGATCAGAGGGGAAATTGACCAAGGGGAAAACAAAGGTTAAAATGGGGCATTTTGCAGGGATACCAGGGGAAAATGAAAGCCTTTTGGAGCACAGTTTTTGTAATCAGAGGGGCTTAATAATGGAAATCAGCAGAAGGGATTTTATCAAAGGAAAAGGCACAGGAGACTTCAAGGATGATGTGTCTTCAGTGGATATGCATTCCTTGAAGGCTCAAAACAATTTAGCCCCATATTTTGCTTGTCAAAAATTTACAAGGGGCTAACAGGAGGAACAACTTCCGGTTGTTCGACTTCGAGATTCAAATTTTCTAGCAAAGAAGAGACAAGATCTGGATCAACTTCCAGTTGAACAACGTTAGGTTCAGGAGGTATGGTCTCACTGATTGGATGGATCGTGACCATAAGAATCTGTGAGGACTCCATCTCAACAACAGTGGACGAACCAAGATGTTTAGAAACAACTTGTGCCAACTATGGTATATGGGAAGATGATGCTTCACCAGAGGTACTGATAGTACTAGTTTCGATAGAGTGATGTCGCCTACGTCGACCAGAAGTAACTTATGGTGGTAAAAGGTGGTTTCAATGCTAATCTCGCAAACGATGGGGAAAATGATTTTTTTCTTCCACGATGATTGATTTATTTTAACCAAAAACAAATAAACAAAATAAAAGGGTAATGCTAGGCAAAAGGTTTACCAAGAAACTGTGAACTGCATAATACCTCCTGGTGAACCAAGAAGTACGGGAAAGAAATATCCCCGAATGCTATGTTCGGTGTATTATAATTTACAAGGTGGCCAACTCAGTTCACTATGGATGGACAACAACCTAAAGTTTTCCTCCCAAATATTCCCGAAGGTACGTGGAGGCCCAAGTTCGTATTAGCACTGTCTAATGCGAAACCGCATAGTGAGAGCACCCCTTTATACTTTTCGTACTGTAACACTTCCCGATATATCTGAAAGTATGTGGATGAGCTATGATATACTTACGTACGTGGAGTGAGGTATCACACTCGGAATGTATCGTAGACAATTAACGGCAGCTGCTATTTTTGATGATGCCGGAACACGTCTCTAGCCTAGACCTTCTAAATGTTATCATTATGGTTCCAATGATTTGTTAGGTAAATTGATGTAAATTTTAAGTCGATCTTGTTTATAAATTTTCCTTTCAAGGTTTACTGCGATGATGTGTTGGAAATTCCTAAAATGCAAACTAAAATGATAAGAAATATTTTCACTTTTAGTTTTTCAATGAAAATCCTAGCTACTAGAGGGAAAGAGCAATCAATTTGAGAGAAACCAATCAAAGAGCACAAACTAAAATGCATCTTTCCAAATTGTTCCTATGCAAAACACACAATCCACTACATGCAAATGCGGCTTTTTCTTTTCAGTCCCTTTAATGTGAATGCAAAAAAGGAAACTAAGTGCATCAAATCAATAAAAACAAATGCCTTTTACTTTGAGAAATGAGGAATTGAAAAACAATTTCTCTTTTTAGGAAAAATGAAGATTTTAACTATAATTTCTCCTATAGGAAACGAAGAATTTAACGACAATTTCCTTTTCAAAAGAAAATGGATCTAATGCAGAAATGAAAATACTTTGAAATTAATTTGTCAATGATAAAGAAAAACACTTGAAATAAACATTGAACAAACTTTTCTTTCAAAGAATGAAGAGGTAGAACACTATTACCGATGAAATAGGTAACCTGACCTCAAAATGGGAACTCTAGCCCAAAAAGACTCAAAAAACATGAAAAAACACCCCAAAAACAAAAAAAGTGTATTCCAGAGCGCACTTGGTTTTTTTTTAAGGTCAAATTTCAACATTTTATAAAATTATGCTAAAACAAAATTATTTCTTGAAAAAATGATTGAAAAAACACCCTCAAAACAAAACTAGTTGATGTTGGAATAACAAAATAAAAAATTGTGTCATATTTTTGACATTTTTAAAAATAGAAATAACATTTTTTAATTTTTAAAATTCAAACATTAAAAAAAAAACCTAAAATTTAAGAAAAAAATAAATTTAAAAAATAAAAACATTTTAAAGCTTAAAATTAAAAAATATATAGGAATAAAAAAATAAAAATAAAAACAAAATAAAATTTTTAATTCAAACATTAAAAAACCTAAAATTTAAGAAAAAAATAAAAAAAAAAAAAAAATTGAAGATTAAAATTTCAAAATATATAGAAATAAATAAATAAATTATATATATATATATATATATATATATATATATATAAAGAAGAAGAACAAGAAGAAGAAGAAGAAAGAAAGAAAAAGAAAAAGAAGAAGAAGAAGTTAAAAAAAGAAAGAAATTATAAAATATAAAATATAGAAATTAAATTTAAAAAAGAAAAAGAAAATGTTTATTAAATTTCCAAAAAAAAAAAAAAATTAAATTAAATTAAATTTAAAGAAATATATTAAATTTTAATAAATTTAAAACTTTAAATAAAAATTAAAAAAAAAAAAAAAACATTATTGAAATTAAAAGTAAAAAAATGAAAAATTAATTAAAAATAAAAAATGAAAAACAAAATACAATAAAAATATTAAATTTAAAAAAATATATATTAAAAAAACAAATAGATTTTAAAAAATAAATTAAATTTAAATTATAAAAAATAATATATATATATATATATATATATATATATATATATATATATATATATATATATATGAGCTTAAATTAAAATATATATATATTAGATTTTATTAAATTTTGAAAAAAAATGTTAATATTAAAATAACAAATTAAATTTTTTAAAAAAATATTAAATTTTAATAAATAAATGAATAAACAAATAAATTTTGAAATAAAAAATAAATTTTAAATATAAAGAAAAAAAAAACATTGTTATAATAAAAAGTTAAAAGACAAATTGAAATAAATATATGAAATAAAAAACAAATTAATTTGAAAATATTAAGTTTAATTAAAAAAAAAAAATCTAATTTTAAATACACAATTTTAATTGAAATAAAAAAAAAAAAAAAAATATATATATATATATATATATATATATATATATATATATATATATAATTTATGTAATTAAAAAAATAATAATAAAAAATTAAAAAAAAAATATTAAATTCAAATAAATTTAAAAAAAAATACAAAATTTAGCAATTTAAAAAATTAAAATTAAAAACTAAACATAAAATTTAATAATTAAAAAAAAATCAATTAAATAAATAAAAAATACAAAATTTAATAAAAAATTATTAACAAAATTTAGAAAAAAAAAATTAAAAAATAATAAAATAATAAAATTAAATTAAAAATAAAATAAAACAAATAAAACAAATTAAATTTCAAATATATATAAAAATTAAAATTAAAAAATTAAAAAAAAATTAAAATCAAAATTAAAAAAGAATTTAAAAAAAAAAAAAAAAAAAAAAATATATATATATATATATATATATATATATATATATTAAAGTTTTTGAATTTAAAAATAAAAATAAAAAATATATATATTAAAAATTTTAAAAATAAAAATAAAAAAAAGAATTTTTTGATTGTGGTGGCACCGCCAATCGGCCTCCCGCCCTGGTGGCGATGCAGGCCGGCCGCTGGGCGAGAGGTCGATTCCAAGAATCACCCTCCCGCGGCGGGAGGTCGATTTCGGGAATCGCCCTCCCGTGGCAGGAGGCCGATTCCGGGAATCGCCCTCCTGTGGCGGGAGGCTGATTCTAGGAATCGCCCTCCTGCGACGGGAGGCCGATTCTGAGAATCGCCCTCCTGCGGCGGAAGGCTGATTCCGGGAATCGCCCTCCCACGGCGGGAGGCCGATTCCGGGAATCCCCCTAAGGGTGATTCCGGGAATCGCCCTCCCGCGGCGGGAGGCCGATTCCTGGAATCACCCTCCTGCGGCGAGAGGGCGATTCCTGGAATTGGCCTCCCGCCGCGAGAGGGAGATTCCCACCCGCCCAGTGGCTGTCCTCCGCCGCCACCTGGGCGGGAGGCCGATTGGCGGAGCCACCACGATCAAAAAATCCTTTTTATTCTTTTTATTCTTTTATATTTTTAATATATATATATATATATATATATATATATAGATATAATTTTATTTTTATTTTTATTTTTTTATTTATTTTATTTTTTAATTCAAAAAATTTATTAAAAAAAAAAATTTAATTCAAATTTTAAATTTTAAATTTTAAATTTAATTTGTTTTAATTTCTTTTGCTTTTTTCAAATTTTGTTTTTAAATTTAATATTTTAGATTAATTATTTTTTTAAATTTAAGATTTATTTATTAAATTTATTAAATTTTAATTTAATTTAATTTAATTTTTAATCTTTTAGTTTATTTATTTTTCATTTTTAAAATTTATAAATTGTTTCATTTAAAAAAAACAGTAAATTTATGGATATTTGTTTTTTAATTATTTACACGTGGTTTTTTTCATTTTTTTTGTTTTTTAATGATCGTTTTTTTTAATTTTAATTTTCTTTTTCAATTTTCAATTTTAAATTTTTTTATTTTTTTTATTTATTTTTTATTTTTTATTTTTTTATTTTTTTTATTATTATTTTTTTAATTTAATTTTTAAATTTAATTTTTTCTTTTTTGTATTTTATTTTTTTATCTAAATTTTTATTTTGTAATTTAAATTATTTTTAAATTTTCTATTTTAAATTTTTTTTTTTTTTAATTATATGGTTTTTTTTAATAACTTAGAAAAAAATGTTTTTGATGTTTTTTTTTTAATTTTTTTGGTTTTTTTTTCTTTAAATTATGTGTTTTTTTTCAAATTTTGTCATTTCTTTTGATATGATTTTCGAATATTTTTTATTTATTTATTTTTGTTTAAATTTTTTATTTTTACGAGTTAATTTTGTTTTTTTTTAACATTTTTATTGGTTTTTTTTTTAATTGTTTATATATATATATATATATATATATTTATCTACATTTTGTGTTCTATTACCAACATGAAAATCACCACTCTAAAAAAAAAAGGTTGATGCTGCATCAATACATTTCAAAACTAGCATGAAAATCACCGCTCTTAAAAAAAAAAGGTTGATGATGCATCAATACGTTTGAAAATTAGCATGAAAATCACTAACATTTTAAAACAAATATTCATACTCATAAATAAAAATATTAGAGTGTCAAAAATGTGCTAAAAAAAAAAGGTGATTCTGCATCACCACTTTTCAAAATCGGGTGCTTTTTATGCTACCAAAAAAAAGTAGGTAACAGTGCGGTTACATATTTCATCGGTAACATTGTTGTAGGTAAAGTCACTGGTCAATATGAGGCATCAAGAACTTTGAAAGCACATCAGACAACAAACTGAAAGAAAATGCAATGACAAAATCAATGGAATTTGGTTGACTCTAGGGGGCAACGCAGTCTCTAAGGGGAGATAGTACATTGCAATGCACCCCTGAGTGGGAGACAGTGCTATGCAAAGCACTGTGTCCTGTTCAATAGTGCATTGGGCGCAGAAGAGAACAAAAACTCAGGCTTTTTTAACACGCTTTTAATGAAAATTTGAATTCAAAAAGTCTAATATTTCAGAGTAAATGCTACCAGGTTGATAACAGAGGCAAAATACACCAAGGATGAAGGGTAAACTCCCTAGTTGAGTCGCCAATTTGTTATGCGGAATTATGAATTACAGATAAAACATTCTTCCCTAAATGTGGTGCAATGCATTTAGAACAACAGGTTAAATACTTTGTAGATACTTTTCCTAACAGTAAATAGACACACAGAACAGATGAAGAAAATTACTTGGAGTCTAAGTGCTTCCAATTCTCCTTCTACCGCTCTTGCTGTAGCTTCAAATCCAAGCTAGATCGCCAAAATACTTCCTGCAAAAATGAACACTAAACAACA
Source organism: Pinus albicaulis (assembly GCA_034641835.2). Taxonomy (NCBI): domain Eukaryota; kingdom Viridiplantae; phylum Streptophyta; class Pinopsida; order Pinales; family Pinaceae; genus Pinus; species Pinus albicaulis. Next base: position 2,061,547,113 of record CM076575.1, read on the forward strand.
ACGAGATAGTAATATACAAATGCCTATTCATGTTATTCAGTTAAATCAATGAAACATGAACCATATACATCATATAAGAATTCATAATATGAAAGGCAGAAGCTTATACAGATACATATGTGGGAAAGTAAACAACAATCTTTATTAATGGATAGAAGGGGAGGTTACAACCAGCGATTGATTTGATGTCACCATCTCCAGCATCATCCCAGCCTCATCACAATGAACATCTCTCCAACAACATATCACTCAAATCAATTCCTCAATTGAAATTCCACCAGCATTTCCCTACTCAAATTGTCCCCTCACGAGCACTAGGATTTGTGCTCAATTATAGATGAGCTGAAGGTAGTTTTATAGTCAATGACTTTCTAATAATAGGCAATACATGTTCCCAAGCTTAGAGGTATCAAATGGACACATGGATTTTAAGTTTGACACATATGTAATCTTCTAGAAGGCACCGACCAAGTGGAGATTTCGGAAAAATGAGAATTTCGCTCCCAATTGATCAGCACACCCTTGAGTGTCGGGAAGTGCTTTGTAGAGCACCTTTGAGTGGAGGTACCTGCATATGCAACACACTTAGCCCCTTGAGATACTGCGTTGGTGAGCTCATAGGTGTTATGACATATACTTCAAATCTTGGAAATATTGCAATGGAAGTCAAGGATTATCTGTCTTTGTTCTTTGTCATATGGCATATAGAAACTGAAATGATAGGGGATGATAGACCCTATTCATGGTTCTGGGGATGATGTCTAGTTTAACCAGGTCATTGGGAATGGTGCCCAAATTAACCTATAACAAGAAGATGAGATCTACAAGGATGTAGAAGTGGGAGCGCATTAATCTATTCCTTTCAAAGCTTCAGGAAGTTCAAGATCAATTTTGAGCTATAGCGTTAGCACCTCAGGCCACTGAGATGGTAAGATTGGCCCTAAATTCAGTCTCAGAAGAATGGCACGTATTTGTCTAGAGTATCTCTGTCATAGAGAAATTTCCAGATTGGGAAGGGATGTACACTGCTCTTTAACAGGAAGAGATGATGCTTGATCTTGTCAAGTGCAAGCTTGAAGGTAGAAGCAACAGTGGGACGAAGCCCAAGGAGGAGGGGGACAATGCAGCCCTTGCATCAAAGGGGCAGCAGGAGCAGCGGAGGCAGAAGAAGGACATCTCGAAGATCAAATTTTTCTGGTGTCATGAGCTTGGTCACTACACTACATATTTTCCTCTCAAAAAGAATGACAAGGAAGAGAAACATGATCCATAGGATGCAACCACGAGGATCAAGGAGAAGGAGTGGGCTCTTATTTCCAATATACCTATAGGGGAGAATTGGGGTGATCTAGTACTGTAGTTCGAAAGAGCTACAGATGGGCAGGATACTTGAGGATTCCACCTCTTGGATCAATACATTGCTACGGGAGACCATATCAGAAATAGTAGTATGGACCAGTGTCAGTTTGTGTAGAGGAGTGTTAGAGTGACAGTTGCAGTGGCTAGAAAGTGCTAGAGATTAAGTGGCGGAGAGAAGAGTTGGCACAATGCAGAGTCAGCAACGGTACAGAGGCTTCAGAAGGTCAGCAAAAAGGATAGCAGCAGCCAAATATCGAGTATCAGATGCATCATGCTGAACACTTGGTTCTACATTTTGGATATTTTTTCTGTTGCAACAGCAGCAGAGTTTCAATGCAGATGCAGTTGGCATTAGCATGTAGGGTCAACAACAACACAGATGCAGAATTTGCATAGTAGTTTGTGGGCAGTGATATCATACATAAAAAACACCAAGGGATATGTTACAGAGTTAGGGTGATGCTTCAAGAGGTTGCATTACTAGAGCACATTCCTCGCTAAGAGGGAGTGTTTATTTATGGTAGCATCAGATGTGATCTAAGCCTCAAAATTTGTAGGGAGGCTAGGACATATGTATTCCATAATACCAAGAAATCGATTTTTGGAAATTCTACTTGGAGGAGGTTTTATTAAAATATTAAAATATTTTTAATGGATTCCTAAGTCTAAACTTAGGGAATTAAATAATTAAAAGGTATTAATAGAATTGGGTGTGAATCTTCTATAAAAATATGGATATCGAGTCAATATGATTTAAGCCATTGATTAGAATCTAATCTAGGTCGTTTACTACTCAATGAGAATATTATAAGAAGGAATTAAATGGGCATTTGGAAAAACACATTGAGTGAGATCAAGAGATTGATTTCACAAGTGAGTAGTGCACCAGTTGCCGAAGAGATCATCAAGGAGATTTATTACCGTGAGGGGTAGAGATAGTTTTCTAGTTGGATATTTCCTGAGTCGAGGATACAATGAAAAGAATGCAGTGCGAGATCTAGAAGAGGCAATGTAAGAGCCACGTTGGGTAGCACAAAGCCATGCAGAGGTAGTGTTGAGCCTATGATGAAACCCACAAATTTTCTGAGCCTCAGATCAGTTCTAGTGGCAGGAGTTGGGGTATGAGATCATCCAACCAATAGATTGATCATATAGAGGGATTGAATCATTCCATATCAGTTGTAGCACAGAGCTACGCAGAGACAATGCATAGGCAGCTTGGGGCTAGCCATTTTGGGGTTGGATCAGTCTCTGGTCATCGATGATAGAGTGAGGTATTTCTCAATTTTTTTCTACCAGTGTAATTCTCTGTATTGGATGACCAGTAAGGCATCCTAGATTGTATTCATAACTACTTCTTAATAATACAAACCCTCAGCTATTGCACTAGTTATCTCGTATTGGGTTTTTCCGGTGACATTTTTCCAAAAACAACGGTATCAATTGCATGTGTGATATTTTCTTCTTGCTCAGTTCGTGTTTCCACATATAATTTAATTAGTGAAGGCTGAAGTTGTATTTACTTCAATATTTGCAGTTTAACACAGTAAATAACTTTTGTGGAATTAATAGGTAGGATAAGTAATACCAGATTACTACAGTATGGATTCGATATTACGAATTTTCACATGGTATCAGAGCAAGCAGGTGAAACAAGAGAGCAGAGCCGGACATCCCAACGCTGATTAGAAAAGGGAGATCAAAGAGTTGCATAGGGATAAGATCGAATCCCTAGAGGGGTTGCACACTTTAGTTCCAGGAGGGAAATATTTTCTTGGAAAAATCTCTTTCAGTGAGTCGATAGAGAGAAATATTTCCAGATCGAAATTTTCCAGTGACACAGGGAGGAGCACAAAGCAGTCTTCATCTAACATGCAGATTTTCTGCAACAACTTGCTAGTGTAGAAGAGCACCAGAAGAAGGAATAAAGAGCATGTTGAAATTTGGTTACTGGAGGACAGGTGGTTCCCTAAGGCTTTGATCTTTGGCCTAGGGAAAAGTGTCCAAAAGAATTTAATTTTTCTCCTAAAGTGACTTTATAAAGTTATAAAGTCAAATCTAATTTAAAAGTGACTTTAAGTGATAAAGTTACTAAAGTCTAATTTTTAAAGTGACTTTAATAAAGTCAATGTAAAATTAGAAAGGAAAAGTGACTTTGGAAATAAATGACTAAGTGGGTCTTTATTAAAGTGGGGTGAATTAAAAAATAGAAAGTGAGATTTAAATGAGCATTTAATCTCAGCCCTAGATCTAAAGCTATTTCAGCCATTGGATTTAGGGTTTCTCCAAAAGTCACTTAGAGTTAGGTTAAAGGAGGAAAAGGAGTGAAAAGGTCATTCATTCTTTCATGAGTAGATTGAGAGAGGAGGAGAGAAAGCAAAGGATATTTTCTGAGCAGTGAGAGGAAGAGGACAGCAGCAAGCAGATTCAGCAAATCCGTACAACCAAGACAGAGCATGGTTTTCAAAGCAAGAGGGAACAAAAATCGAGGAGTGAAGAACAAAATTTATTGCTGCTTTATTGGCACGATTCCCAAGGAGGCTGTACAGTAGTATTGAGGGACTATTTTTCTGATTTTCGTACAGCAGAAAATCAACACAGAAATCGAGGTTGTACAACAGTTTCAAGGCAGTTGTACAACATGGTTTTCGAGGCAGTCGTACAACAGCTTTTAGCAGGTCGTACAACATGGATTTCGAGGAGGCCGTACAGCCGTATAGCACAGATTTAAATATTGTCTGTATAGCATTTAATGTTGCATAATTTTCTATAATTTATGTTTTCTGTGGGCACAAAAATCGAGGTGAGTTTTGCACGATTTTTGAGATAAGTACTTTTGAGAAGTTGTTGTAATTTTTTGCTGTGTATTTCTGTCTCACTGTAAAAGCTATTTATCAGGAATAAGAAGAAGCTTTCGAACTAGTTTTCCCCAAGATTTGTAGGGGGTTTTTCCAGGGTCACATTGACCAACAATCAGCGTGTGTATTTTTCTGTGTGGCTGATTTATTTTGCTGATTTTTGTTTCTGCATTTCCAGCATTGTGAAAATTTCCAGAATTTGTGTTTTCAGAAAATATTTATTTTTTCAGCTTGTTGATTGTAAGGCCATGGGAATGGGCATTTAACTATATGGAGAAATAAGGTGAAACTAAAAACCGGGGTGGGAAACAGAAATTTCTCTATGGTATCAGAGCTATTTTGCTGACAAGGCAGTTTGGGACAGCAAGAAGGAAAAATTACAGCAAGCTGATTTTTTCACATAGAAATTACAACAAGCTAATTTTTTCACACATAAATTATTACAATCAGCTTATTTAGGACAGCAAGCATGTCTTGGGCTTGAGTGTGGAGGATAGGTTGGATGGGCATAGTAACTATAGTGTTCGGAAGGAGAGAATGCAGAGTATCTTTGAGGAGGCAAAATTCTGGGATGTCATGGTGCATACCGCACAACACCCTATTAATGTGCCTACTGATGTTGTTCAGTTGGAAGCTTATAATAAAAATAATAACAAGGGTAAGAGACTGATTCTAGATGGAATCAAAGACCATTGCATTCCTCATGTGAGAGGAAAGAGAAATGCTCATGAGATGTGGACAGCATTGACCAACCTCTACCAGAGTACCAATGAGAACAGAAAAATGGTCCTAAGGAAGAAGATGAAGACCATTAAGATGGGTAAGACTGATAGTGCAGCTGGATATCTCACAAATATTACTAATGTGAGAGATGAGTTGGCAGTAGTTGGAGAGGTCATTCCACCCACTGAGTTGGTGCAGATTGCAGTGAATGGCCTCCCTAGTTCATGGCTGAACTTTGCTGATGGAGTTTGTGCACGTGAGACCCTTCTCTCTTGGGAGAAGTTTTGGGATGATTGCATACAGACAGAAATCCGAAAGAACCAGCTTGGGGCAGCCAAACCAGTTGAGCGGGATGAGGATGTTGCACTATTGGCAGGAGGCAAGAAAGGCAAGGGAAAGAAGCAAGCTTCCACAAGCAGTGGTGGGGGCAAAGGAAAAGTAAAGGTAAACAGGGGAACACGCAGAAGGACTATTCCAAGGTAAAGTGTTGGAATTGTCAGAAGATGGGACACTATGCAATTGTGTGTCCGGAGAAGAAGAAGAAGGGGAGGAACCAAATCATGGCAGCATCAGCAGAGGTAGAGGACTTCACGGATCGCTTTGACCGGGAGTTTGGGTTCATTGCTTGTAATTCCACTACTGCAGGATCACCTTCCATGGAGGTTGAGAGGGAGTGTGCATTTCCCTCCACTAGCGGAGCATCATCAGGTATATGGTATGTTGACAGTGGGGCTTCACGTCATATGACAAGAGTCCGTGAGTACTTCTCAGAGCTTTCAGAGAGTGGCACTGATATAGAGGTAGTACTTGGAGATGACAGCGTTGTTAGAGGATTCAGTGTGGGGACACTGACATTTGATAGGGAACCCAAACCTCCCTTGAAGGTGTCTAATTTTCTATATGTGCCAGGGATGAGGAAGAACCTCATATCCGTCTCAGCTTTGGAGGATAGAGGATATGAGATATTTTTCAGGAGAGGACAGGTGCTTATACATCCCAGGGGCGCTCCAGTTGATTCATCTAGAGTGATAGGTGTACACCATGCAAAGGTGTACAAGTTTTGTTTTGACATTGAGTAGTAATACTGACAACAGATCTATCAGTTCAGAGCTGTGTGAGATTTGGCACCACAGGATGGGGCACATGTATCATGGGGCCTTAAGGACATTGCAAGAGATCACTACAAGTGTGCCAGATTTTACTATTGATCACTTTGATACTTGCAAAGGATGTGTGATGGTCAAGTTTTCCAAATCCCCTTTTCCCAGCAATGACAACAAAGCGACTAGGATACTTGATTTGATTCATTCCGACATGAGCGGTCGGATGTCTCATGTTTCCTTGAGTGGATATGAGTATTATGTTTAATTCATTGACGATCACTCTAGGAGGACCTGGATTTATTTCTTGAAGACCAAGAGTGAGGTCTTCAAGCAGTTTCAGGAGTTCAGAGCTCTTGTGGAGACCTAGACAGGTCGAAAGATCAAGTCCCTGAGGTCAGACAATGGAGATGGGTACACCCTTGGAGAGTTTGTTGACTATTGTGTGGAGCAGGAATTAGTAGGGAGTTCACAGTTCCTTACAACCCCCAGCAGAACGGGGTTGTGGAGAGGAAGAACATATCCATTGGAGGGGCTGCCAAAGCCATGTTACATGATCAAGGATTGCCATTGTTTTTGCAGGCAAAGGCCTGCAACACTACTGTATATTTGCAGAACAGGATTCTGCATTGTGCCTTGGGGCATGTGACTCCAGAGGAGGCTTTTTCTAGGAAGAAGCTTGATGTTGGTCATCTTCGTATCTTTGGGTGTATTACATACTCCTACGTACCGAAGGATAAGAGGACCAAACTAGAGCCCACTGTAGAGAGGGGTATCTTTGTGGGCTACAGTGAGACCTCGAAGGCCTTTCAGATTTATATTCCCGCATAGAGGAGAGTTGTTGTCAGGCGGGATGTGAAGTTCGAGGAGGACAGGGCTTTTAGGAGGTCACGGGAGTTAGAGTATCTGGATCAGCTAGACCCTCAAGAGCATCTGAGTCAGTCACAGGGATCAGGAGGATCCGGAGGTATATTGATTACGGTGCCAGGTCCGTAAGTGAGAAGTGGCTCACATAGTCAGAGGGGTGGTGCTTCGGGCAGCATGCAGAGCAGTTCACGAGGGATTCCACTGATGGACATTTCACACAGTACTTCAGCATCTACAGGTTCAGGTGTAGGCAAGAGGACAACAGACATACATTCAGGAGTTTAGGCTCCTAATGATGAGGAGGAGGAGTTTCATTCTCCAGTAGGAGAAGTGTGCTCAGGGAAGAGAAATCCCAAGTGGCTTCAGGATACCTTGAGAGAGGCCACATCTGTTGCTGGGCCTAAGAAGCTGGTCAGAGAGAGCAGACCACCTGAGAGGTTTTGTAGCTATATGGAAATGGTTTCCAACACCCTTGACTCTGAACCTTCTAGCTATGAGGAGGCAGCTAGCCAGCAGGTCTAGAGAGAGGCCATGCAGGAGGAGTATTCTTCTATCATGAAGAATGATGTTTGGGATCATGAAGAATGATGTTTGGGAGGTGGTGCTAAGGCCTGAGGGCAAATCCGTGGTTACTTCCAGATGGCTTTACAAGGTAAAGCATGTTGCAAATGGCAGCACTGAGAAATTAAAAGCAAGGTTTGCGGCTATAGGGTTCTCGCAGGTAGAGGGAGTTGATTATGAGGAGACCTTCACTCCCGTGGCTCGATATACTTCAATTCGCTCCATTATATTGATAGCAGCAGAGATGGGTTGGAAGATCCACCAGATGGATGTGAAGACCGCATTTCTCAATGGCTTCATACAGGAGGAGGTGTACATTGAGCAGCCATAGGGCTTTGAGGTGCATGGGAAGGAGTCCCATGTGTGCAGACTGAAGAAGGTGCTTTATGGCCTGAAGCAAGCTCCTAGAGCTTGGAACTCCAGGATAGATACATACTTGCAGGAGATGGGTTTCACAAAGAGTGATGCAAATCTGAACCTATACTTCATTATGATAGGTGAGGAGCCTCTCATTCTGGTGTTGTATGTGGATGACTTGGTCATTATGGGTGCGGAGAGACTCATAGAGCACTGCAAGAGAGATATTGCATTAGAGTTTGAGATGAAGGATATTAGCTTCGATGCATTACTTTTTGGGTTTGGAGGTGTGGCAAAAGAGGTGGGGCATTTCTTCCCCGGGGGAAGGGGAAGCATATTGTGGACATCCTTGCGTATTCCACATGGAATATCAGAGACCCATGTCGACACCGATGATCACCAACTCGAAAGAAGCTCATGCTTCTGATTCCGATGCTGGTGGATCCCACATTGTATAAACAAATCGATTGTTCCTTGATTTATTTGGTAAACACTAGACCAGATATTTGTTTCTGGTAGCTATCAAAACGATGAGCCAGTTCATGTGTGAGCTCAGGAGGGTGCACTGGGTTGCTACAAAACACATTTTGTGGTACTTGTAGGGGACAGTGGATTATGGTCTGGATTATAGGCAGGGTGATGGAGTGAGATTGGCAGATTACACTGATTCTGATTGGGCAGGTTGTGCTTTTGATAGGAAGAGCACTTCAGGGTGCTGTTTTGGGTTGGGTTCGGCTGTGGTGCCATGGTTCAGCCGGAAGCAGCAGTCAGTAGCATGAGTTCAGTGGAAGTAGAGTACATGGCAACTAGTCTAGCTAGTTGTGAGGCCATCTGGCTTCGCAAGATGTTGTTTGGCTTATTTGGTCAGCTGTTGAGACCTTCAGTGATTTACTGTGATAATCAGAGTTGCATTAAACTCACGGAGAATCTAGTATTTCATGACATGTCAAAGCATATCAGGATCAAATATCATTTCATCAGAGACTATGTTCAGAAGGGAGCTATGAAGCTTGAGTATATTCCCACTGATGAGCAAGTTGCAGATATTCTTACCAAAGCCTTACCACGGGGCAAGCATGTCTTCTTGTTAGGTCCCTATATTACTAGTATAGTCCCTTATTGTTGTTAGTCTAACCCCCTTATTGTTATTATTGTACCCTTGTAACCCCCATTTTGTTATTATTGTGCCCTTAAATTATTATTGTTAGGTCGGCTAGGATTACATTGTGGCCCACTCAGATTACATTATGGCCCCATGGACTCCTATATATAGAAAGGAGGTTTTGTAAATTGTATCATCCAAGAATTGTTCATTTATGTAATGTATTGGAGGTTGCCCCCTCGAAGTGGCTTATTTCTAAGGCGTTGATATCTTTTTTCTTCTATTTTTGGAACTGGTTACACAACATTTGGTATCAAAGCTTTGGATTCTAGGGTTTCGCTGCTCTAAACAAGTCATCATGGCATTTTTGCTATAACTTTTTTTCTACGAAGGTTCATAATCTGAAATTTTTAGGGTGCGAAGCCAAAATCCTGAGGAAACTCGTCAAAAAATTTCAGAGCTTGGTTTGCAATATTTTCGGAGATATGATCTGTGGAAGGTAGTGCTTTTTCAGGCTCCCGAATTTCATCTCAAAGAGGTGATCGTGGGAAAAGATTCATAACTCTCTCTCTGAGCATCGAATTGGAGTGTCGTAAAAAGTGGTCGCAAGTAAACGGACTGTAATTTCTTGGCTATCAATTTCAGAGCTGAAGGACGAAACTGTGACACGTGGCAAGTCGTACAAGTTCGCTCTACTGAACCAGTCCATAATTAGGTCATTGTGGGAGATTGGACACAACTTTGTCTTGGAGAATCCAAATCAGGTCAGACATGTGGCATTTTTGAATGATAATTCGGAGGGCTACGTTGATACCAAAATTAAAATATTGAAGTGTTGCAATCACAAAGATAATCCAATTTCAATATCAAGCTCCTCAAAATCAAGAAAAAGGTGTGTATTTTTTTTCCGAATTGCATAAGTCTTGTTTGAAGAATCAATTTGGCCTTACCAATGCACCTTCTACATTTCAAGGGTTGATGAATTTCGTTTTCAAACCCTTCCTTAGAAAATTTGTGCTAGTATTTTTTGATGATATACTAATCTACAGCAGGTCTTGGAAGGATCATGTTGAACATGTTGACAGGGTGCTCAAACTATTGTAGGAGAAATAATTATATGCAAAAAAATCCAAATGTTTCTTTGGAGTACAAGAGGTGGAATATCTGGGTCATATTGTATCTCACGAGGGTGTTAAAGTAGACCCTAACAAAATTAAAGACATTAAGGAATGGAAAGTCCCCACAACCATAAAGCAGTTGCGAGGATTTCTCGGGTTAACAGGGTATTATCGCAAGTTTGTTAAGAATTATGGGAGAATAGCAGCACCTCTAACAACATTATTGAAGAAAGATGCATTTTCATGGACTCCTGAAGCAACTAAGGCCTTTGAACATCTTAAAGAGGCAATGTGCCTAGCACCGGTCTTAGCGATGCCAGACTTCACAAAAACCTTTATTGTGGAATGTGATGCCTAAGGAAATGGAATTGGTGCTATTTTAATGCAGGAAGGAAGACCCATTACTTTTGAAAGTCATCCAATCAAAGGAAAGTATTTACAGAAACCTATTTATGAGAAGGAAATGTTAGCAATACTGCATGCACTAAAGAAATGGAAAACTTACCTAATGGGAAGACACTTCAAGGTAAAAATTGATCATGATATTCTTAAACACTTTTTGGAACAAAGAATATCTTTAGAAGGGCAAAAAAATGGGTCACAAAGATGTTGGGTTATGACTTTTAAATAATCTACAAAAAAGGAAAGCTTAATGTTGTTGCAGATGCACTCTCAAGAAAGAATGAAGAGGTGGAAGCATTGCTTTGTTCCATTTCTATTATCCAACGAGAATGGATAACCGAAGCAAGAGATGAATGGAAGAAGGACAAACATGTATGGACACTCATTCAAAAGTTGCAGCAAGATCCTAGTACATCTGATACATTTAGTTGGAAAAATGATTCCTTATGGTACAAAGATCGCTTATATCTTTGTAAGAATTCCCACCTAAAACAAAAGATTCTTCTGGAATTGCACACTTCTCCTTTAGGAGGACACTCAGGATTTTTAAAAACTTACCACAGGGTGAAGAAAGAATTTTTTTGGGATGGCCTTAAATCTGATATTCAAAAGTTTGTGGCAAAATGTTTGGTTTGCCAGCAGAATAAAGTGGAAACAATTAAGACCCCAGGACTTCTACAACCTTTATCCATTCCAAGTCAACGTTGGGAGGAGACTTCAATGGATTTTATCACAGGTTTACCTAAGTCCGAAGGAAAGAGTGTCATCATGGTGGTAGTTGATAGACTTACCAAGTATGCACACTTTTGTGCATTATCTCATCCATTTAAAGCAAGTACAGTTGCTACTACATTTATGGACACAATTTAAAAGCTACATGGAAGCCCAAGGGTTATTGTGAGCAACAGAGATCCCATTTTTACTGGAAATTTTTGGACGGAGTTATTTTCTTGTTTGGGTACTCAATTAGCTCATAGCTCATCTTATCATCCTCAATCTGATGGTCAAACAGAGATAGTAAATAAATGTTTGGAAGGATATCTTCGTTGTTTTGTATCCGATAAACAAACACAATGGGTCAAGTGGTTACCTCTCGCTGAATGGTGGTATAACACTTCCTTCCATACCGCAGCAAAAATGACCCCATTTATGGCACTTTATGGATATCATCCACCATCCATCACATCATCTTTAAGAGAAAATTCAAAGGTTCAAGCAGTGGAAGATCACATCGAGCATCAACAAGAAGTTCTCCAACTCTTAAAGGATAACCCGAATTTGGCACAAAATCGAATGAAACAACAGGCAGATCAACATCGCAGCGAGAGAAGTTTTGATGTAGGAGATTGGGTATTTTTACGGCTACAACCATACAAACAAATGTCCCTCAAGCAAGCTAAGAAGGATAATAAATTATCGCCAAAGTACTATGGTCGTTACAAGGTGTTGCAAAAGATTGGTACTATGGCATACAAATTGAAGCTTCCTGCTTCTTCACGAGTGCATCTAGTTTTCCATGTTTCATGCTTAAAGAAGGTTATAGGTGAAAATCTTCCAGTTCAAACAATATTGCCAGAACTTGATGAGGAAGGAAAAATCATATTGGAACCTGAAGTGGTCATGGAAACAAGAACTCGAAAGCTACGGAATCGATCAATTTCAGAGTATCTCATCAAGTGGAAGAACTTACCCACTGAAGATTCTACATGGGAGGATGAGAATTTTATACAGAAGCACCCAGAGCTACTCAAGCGTTGATGACAACACTTTTTTGAAGGAGAGGGGCATGTTAGGTCCCTATATTACTAGTATAGTCCCTTATTGTTGTTAGTGTAACCCCCTTATTGCTATTATTGTACCCTTGTAACCCCCATATTGTTATTATTGTGCCCTTAAATTATTATTGTTAGGTCGGCTAGGATTACATTGTGGCCCACTAGGATTACATTATGGCCCCATGGACTACTATATATAGAAAGGAGGTTTTGTAAATTGTATCATCCAAGAATTTTTCATTTATGTAATGTATTGGAGGTTTCCCCCTCGAAGTGGCTTATTTCTAAGGCGTTGATATCTCTTTTCTTCGATTTTTGGAGCTAGTTACACAACACTACTTCAAAGACAAGATGGGGGTGGTGAGTAACACCTTCCTCGGTAAGAGGGAGTGTTGAAATTTGGTTACCAGAGGACAGGTGGTTCCCTAAGGCTTTGATCTTTGGCCTAGGGAAAATTGTCCAAAAGAATTTAAATTTTCTCCTAAAGTGACTTTATAAAGTTATAAAGTCAAATCTAATTTAAAAGTGACTTTAAGTGATAAAGTTACTAAAGTCTAATTTTAAAGGGACTTTAATAAAGTCAATGTAAAATTATAAAGGAAAAGTGACTTTGGAAATAAATGACTAAGTGGGTATTTATTAAAGTGGGGTGAATTAAAAAATAGAAAGTGAGATTTAAATGAGCATTTAATTACAGCCCTAGATCTAAAGCTATTTCAACCATTGGATTTAGGGATTCCCCAAAAGTCACTTAGGGTTAGGTTAAAGGATGAAAAGGAGGGAAAAGGTTATTCATTATTTCATGAGCGAATTGAGAGAGGAGGAGAGAAAGCAAAGGACATTTTCTGAGCAGTGAGAGGAAAAGGGCAACAACAAGTAGATTCAGCAAATCCGTACAGCCAAGACAGAGCACGGTTTTCAAGGCAAGAGGGCACGAAAATAGAGTGAAGAAAAAAATTTATTGCTGCTTTATTGGCATGATTCCCAAGGAATCCGTACAACAATATTGAGAGACTATTTTTCTGATTTCCGTATAGCAGAAAATTTCCACAGAAATCGAGGTCGTACAACAGTTTCAACGCAGTCGTATAACACGATTTTCAAGGCAGTTGTATAGCAACTTTCAGCAGGCCGTACATCACGGATTTCGAGGAGGTCATACGATCGTACAACAGATATTTCAATTTTTTCCGTATAACATTTAATGCTGAACAATTTTTTGTAATTTCTGTTTTGTGTGGACACGAAAATTGAGGTGGAGTTTTGCACGGTTTTCGAGATAAGTACTTTTGAGAAGTTGTATTTTTTGTTGTGTATTTCTGTCTCACTGTAAAAGCTATTTATCATAAATAAGAAGAAGCTTTCGAACTGGTTTTCCCCAAGAGTTATAGGGAGTTTTTACAGCGTCACATTGACCAAAAATCAACATGTGTATTTTTTCTGTGTGGCTGATTTATTTTGCTGAGTTTTATTCTGCATTTTCAGCATTGTGAAAATTTCTAGAATATGTGTTTTCAGAAAATATTTATTTTTTCAGCGTGTTGAATGTAAGGCTATGGGAATGGTAATTTAACTATATGGAGAAATAAGGTGAAACTGAAAACCGGGGTAGGAAACAGAAATTTCTACAAAGCATACTGAGGGGATTCTGACCTCAGAGAATTTCTTTCCCAATAAATTTTGATTTCCCACACAAAAGCAACATAACCTAGATTAATTTTTTTCACTCCAACAGGGAGTGCGTAGAGATAGTTGTGCAAAGGGTTAGAGGCAGCATTCGACGTTTGTTTGGGTGAGAATTTAAGCAACCAGGCTAAGAGATCAAGATTGTTTTGAGGGTGCCTCCAACTATGTGATATGGACGATAAGAATTTCCTTCCTTCTCGACGAGCATGATCTCAAGGCATTTATCAATAATGTGGTAGTTGTGCTTACATATTCGGATCCATTGAAGGCCTTATTGAAAAATAAACAAGAAATGCATGTCTAATTTAATTTTCCCTTAATTAAATTGGACAATATATTGTAATCTTATGTCATAGTCACTTATAATAGTTAACTGAGTATGATATACTCAGTTAGCTCATTAAATTAGAGTTGAGGGTGGTTGGTGAGGCATGTAGAGTGATTCTATTTGTTTGAGATTCCAAGTTGCAGTTAGTGTATTAGTTTAATGCATGAGAAATCAATTAACTCGATTAAGTGATTTAAAGTCAGTCTAACTAGTTGTAACTGATTGTTGCACTAGTGAGAGGTCAAGTGAAATAAATCAGATTTAGTTCACATGCAGTGATTTGTCAAGCGATTGATGATTTACTATTAATAATTGCATGCATGTCAGTTCTGATGAAGACCCAGTTGAGAAAGAGGTTAAAAGGAGGTTATCTATCAGTTGTATTAGTAGTAAATTTTCGGTGTGAAATTAGATAACCATAGGATTTCCCATGATGTATTGTGCAATTTTGGAAGGTTTAATTTCCTAATTAATAGGGATCGATTGTTCTTAGAACTGTGCAAGAAAGGCAGGTTGAGTAGAGGTGGGAAATTCGCTAAGTGTTGGTCGATTTTGTCTGGATCAATGTGAGACAGTTGGTACAGTGTGACACACTCTTATCAGAAGAGAACATTGTATTGTTTCATGATTCCTTGGTTAATTATACAGTAAAGATAGAGGGTTTTTAAGCGCAAGATTTCCCCATGAAAAATATCTGTGTTGTGTGATTAATTTGCTTATTTCTCTTACTTGGTGTGATTGTGCGATCGTGTTTATTTTCTACAAATATTGTAGAAGGATGAAATATCTTGTTTAGTATATTACATGATCGGATTGAAACCATTGGTATACATATTGTTTGCATAATTTATACATGGTATCAGAGCGCTAGAAATCACTATAGTGGAGAAGAAATTGAGTTTGTGTTGAACAACATTCGAATTTGCAAAAATATTCTTTGGTGCGACAGTCGGATCAAGATGGCTTTCAATGGATTAAGATTGGAATATGCACTCGAGGGTAGTTCTAATTATATTGCATGGAAAGATAGAATGGAGGCAGTTCTGGAGGACAATGGGTTGAAATAATTTATCAACACTGATATTCCAAGGCCCACAACAGTAGACGCCACTCTTCTTGATGCTTGGCAAAAGAAGGTTGCAAAGGCGAGGATGATATTATTAGAGGGAGTTCGAGATCACATTGTCTCGAGTCTCCATGGCAAGGTGAATCCATATGCAATGTGGAAGGCCTTGACAGATCTGTTACAAAACAACATTGACCACAGAAAATTGGCACTGAAGGACAAGATTAGGAAAATCAAAATGGAGAAAGGCAACACTATTCCGAAATACTTGACCAAGTTCATCTAATGTCGAGATGAGCTTGGAAATTTCGGTATTACTGTAGCGGATGATGACTTGGTGAGCCTAGCACTTATAGGCCTTCCCAAGAGCTGGCATAGTTATCAGGACTCTGTCAATGGGAGCGAGAAGCTACCAGATTGGGAGAAAATTTGGTCGAATTTGGTACAAGAAGAATTCAGGTGGAATACCAGGGATGGATCCTCATCCAAGACAGATGATGATGAAAATTGTGCCTTTGATGGTAAGGCAAATAAGGGGAAGGGAAAGAAATCCTATTCCAAATCTAAGATCGAAAAAGAAGGCAAGAAGCGTGACATGTCCAAAGTGAAATGTTTTTACTGTCAGGAGCATGGACATTATGCACTAATTGTCCACAAAAGAATAATAACAACAAGAAGCTTCGGGATTTGCAACAGGTGATTCTTTGGCTTCATAGTTCAAGTTGTACTTCTCACTCATCGCATGCATGGCGTCTAGTGCAATGGGATCAATGTGGTACTTGGATAGTGGTGCATCTTTCCACATGATGAGAGACAAAGAACTCTTTAGTAGCTTGGAGGAGAAGGATATTTAGATGCACATTGAGATGGGTGATGATGGGAGGTATAGTGCTACCGAGATTGGTATAGCTACTTTCCAGAGAGAGTAAGGTAAGCCTTTCTTATTAAAATATGTCATGCATGTACGAAGCTTGAAAAATAATTTAGTTTTAGTTGTTATGTTGGAGGATAGAGGATATGATGTGGTTTTCAGTGACAATAAAACATTCCTTCATCACAAAGCCACAGGACAGGTTAAAAAGTTTTGGGTTCGTGTGAATAACCTATACAAACTTGATGTAGATGGTTGTGCATCATTGATGAGTAAAGCAAACAGAATGGTGAGCTGGGATGAGGGTGAGTTATGGCACAAGAGATTGGGCCATCTAAACCAAAATGATTTGAAGGTCATGCACCATATTTCTACGGGGCTTCCAAAGGGTACTCTTGCGCAGATAGACACATGCAAGGGATATACCATGGGGAGGTATACAAAGGCCACTTTTCACGAGAAGGAGAACTGAGCAGTGGAAACCCTTGAGATAGTTCACTCAGATGTGTGTGGACCATTCTTTATAGCTTCTACAACAAAGCACATGTATTATGTGATTTTTGTTAATGAATTTTCTAGAAAGCGTTGGATCTATTTCATGCAGAAGAAATATCATACATTCTCAAAATTTTGTGAGTTCAAAGCACTAGTTGAGAAAGATATAAGGAAGCAGGTGAAGACACTAAGGAGCGACAATGGTGGTGAGTACATCTCTAATGAATTCAAGAACTTATGTAGCAAGGAAGGAATTTAGAGAGAGTTTATTATGCCTCATAACCCACAACATAATGGGGTTGCAGAAAGAAAGAGTAGAACAACTGTGGGTGCGGCATGAGATATGTTACATGATCAAGGCCTATCATTGCATCTGTGGGTATAGGCATGCAACGCAATGGTATTTGTGCAGAACTGTAGTCCTCATCAGATACTTGGCATAAGTACACCAGGGGAGGGTTTTTTTGGTAAGAAACCTGATGTTTCATATTTTAAAATTTTTGGCTCATTTGTCTATTGCCATGTGACCAAAGATTCCATAAAGAAGCTAGAATAAACAACAGATATTGGAATATTTTTGGGGTACACTGATACTGCCCACAACTATCGGGTGTATTTTTTGAACAACAGGATGACAATTGTTAGACGGGATGTAAAATTTGATGAGGAGGAAGCCATTCAATTGTCCCTTGAGAGGGAGATTTATTTGTATGCAGATAATGAACTCTTGGTTCCAAATGATGAACCTCAAGATGTGAAGCAACCACATGAGGAGGATCATGGAGTGGCAGAAACCACTCATGCAGAGCCATCCACCAGACATGGTATGAGGCGCACCACAGAGGCTGACAGATTGAGACTTGATGCGATAGAACATGTAGGAGCACCTACATCACAGAACAGATAGAGATGGTCACCAGAGAGGTATACTGGATACATGGCTCTTATGGTCAAGTGTATTGTGACAAAACTATCTACTTTTGAGGAAGGAGTGCAGCAACCAACTTGGGTTGACACCATGGTTGAGGAGTATGACTCCATCGTCAGGAACAATGCATGGGAAGTTGTCCCAAGACCAATCAGGAAATCAGTGGTTGGATCTAGATGGATCTATAAGGTAGTGGATGCTACTGTTTATAGGCAGCTTGTGGGTTCACTCATGTACTTGGTCAACACACGACTAGACATATGCTACGCAGTTAACCAACTTAGTGAAGCTATGGTTACGCTGACCAAGCTCTTTTGGAAGGTGGGGAAGCATGTCCTGAGATATCTTAGGGGCACTACAGAGTATGGATTATGGTACAGATGCACCGAGGGAGTGAACCTTCAAAGCTTCACCGATGCAGATTAGGCAGGCAATCCATCAGACAAGAAGAGCACATCAGGATGGATCTTCAGCATAGAATCGTCACCAATTTATTGGTACAACAGGAAGCATAGATCAATTGCACTCAGTTCAGCCGAGGTAGAGTACATGGCAGCCAGTCAGGCGACATGTGAGGCCATCTAGATGAGGAAGATACTTGTTGGTTTGTTTGGTCATTAGATGGATCTGGCGGAGATACATTGTGATAACTAGAGTTGCATAAAACTCTCAATTAATCTAGTATTCCATGACAGGTCCAAGCATAGAGACATCCGGTATCACCATCTCAAAGATTGTGTTTAGAGACACATTATGTTACTTCAGTACATTCCCACAGAGGATCAGGATGCAGATATTCTGACAAAGGCGCTCACCAAGAGAAAATTTGAATACCACAAAGGCAGGATCGGGGTAGTTGATAATCCCTTTCTTATTGAGAGGGAGTGTTGAAAATTCAACAAGAAATGTTTGTCTAATTTTATTTTACCTTAATTAAATTGGACAATAAATTGTAATATTATCTCATAATCACTTGTAATAGTTAACTGAGTATGATAGACTCAGTTAGCTCATGAAATTTGAATTGAGGGTGGTTGGTGAGGCATGTAGAGTGATTCTATTTGTTTTAGAGTCCAATTTGTAGTTAGTGTATTAATTTAATGCATGAGAAATCAGTTAACTCAATTAAGTGAGTTAAAGTCAGTCTAAATAGTTGTAATTGATTGTTTCACTAGTGAGAGGTCAAGTGAATTAAATCATATTTAATTCACACGTAGTGATCTGTCAAGTGACTGATGATTTACTATTAATAGTTTCATGTATGTCAGTTCTGATGTAGACCCAGTTGAGACAAAGGTTAAATGGATTTTATCTATCAATTGTATTATTATTAAATTGTTGGTGCACAATTAGACAACCATAGGATTTCCCATGATGTATTGTGTAGTTTTGGAAGGTTAGATTTCCTAATTAATAGGGATCATTTGTTCTTAGAATTGCACAAGCAAGGCAGGCTGAGTAGAGGCAGGAAATTGGCTAAGTGTTGGTCGATTTTGTCTGGATCAGTGTGGTACAGTTAGTAGAGTGTGATAGACTCTTGTGAGAAGAGAGCATTGTATTATTTCATGATTACTTGGTTGATTATACAAGAAACATAGAGGGGTTTTGAGTAGCAATATTTCCCCAAGAAAAATATCTATGTTGTGTGATTTATTTGCTTCTTTCTCTTACTTGGTGTGATTGTGCGATCGTGTTTATTTTCCGCAAATATTGTAGAAGGATTCAATATCTTGTTTTAGTATATTACATGATTAGATTGAATCCATTGGTATACATATTGTTTGTATAATTTCTACAGGCCTACAAGAAGGATATGGCAAAATCCAAGAGGTTTATCCTCGACAAGGTGAGGGATCACATTGTTTTACATATTTCTGGAAAAGTGTTACACAGATAAATCCTTCTCGCGGGCAAGAACGATATCCCTAGTATCCTAAGGATATCTAGAATCAAACAACCAAATGCAAACCATTTTCTCTAGATAATTTGTGATTCAGAGTTATCAATAACAAATTACGAGGACATGCCCCTACCTAAAGTCCAACACTTGCCGAAATCTTCTATCCAGACTCTCCAAAAGAGGTCACTTCAACATGTGAAACCTACAATCAAAGGCAGATAAAAGGATTAAAAGCACCTACAAGATATAATAATTGAGAAAACACTAATCTATCTCAGTGATCAAGGAATTTAAGAATTGAATTACTCAAATAGATACATGAACAAATCAATGAGAAAATGGTATTCATTTGTATTAACTTGTATAATAAGAAGTAACCTTACAACCTTTCACCTTGATGTTATACAGGTTCTTCTAGGGTCCTGAAAAATCGTTCCTCCTCAGATTGACAAGCCTTCTTCTCTCTAAACTAGCATGAAGTTATGGACATGAGTGTGTAATCATTCTCATATCAAAAATGGCTAGTATAGAGAGTATGCTCTCTTAAGAATTTCTTCAGTAATTACCACCTGTGTGTCTCTACAATCTACAATCTACCCTTGAGACTGAAACATGAGCTCAATTTATAGGGAAATGGAGGTAGTTTCAATTACAAGAAGAGGGGGATGGATTCCTCTAATGAAGGGATTTGAGCTCCATAGACCAAGGGATAAGCTCCATGAGTGAAGGGATAGAGCTCATGAGTATAGGATAAAGCTCAAACTGAACACGCTTATAGAAGCTTCCAGTTGGGAGAATATTCATCCAACTGGGCTTCTAGAACCTACTTTTTCATTTATTTGACTGTTTACAGGGGTCTGCAGGTTTTATAAGCAAAACATTCGGGATGTTCCGCAGGCAAGGGCTAGAAAAAGTGCGGACTTAGACTTTTTAGGTTTTTAATGAGCTTTTCTTCAATTCTAAGACTTGGTTTAGGAACATTTGGGTTTTAAACTTCTAAGGGAGCGTAATGCAGGTAATGATGAACCTATATAGACAGTCAAATTTCATGGTGAAAAAATAACGTGTAACACAAAGGGACTACCAAGGATATTTGGGATATATTGGCTACGTTTTATGAGGGATCTTCAGAGTTAGTGGAAGATGTTCTTGGAGGATAAGATGAGATCTAGAAGGATACAGAAGGGGGGGCACATGGATCTGTTCCTTTCTAAGCTTCAATAAATTTGAGATAAGTAGGTAGTTGTAGGGTCAGCACCTCAGGCCACAAATATGGTAAGATTGGCCATGAATTCAGTTTCATAAGAATGGCAAGTATTTTTCTAGAGTATCATGGGTAGAGAGAAATTTCTGGATTGGGAAGGGATGTGGGTTGCTCTTCAGTAGGAAGATATGAGGCGTGATCTTGTCAAGTGTTATCTTGAAAGCAACAACAACAGTGGGACAAAGCCCAAGGAAGAGGAGGAGAATGCAGCCATTTCATCAAAGCGGCAGCATGACAGTGGAGGCGAAAGAAGAAATTAGAGAACTTTTGAGGTCTAAAATGGGCCTCCTAAAAAAATGTACAAGAAAAATTAACTTTATAAGAACCAATAGGATTCAAGATGATGATGTCAAACATGGGGGATGATATACCATTTTTGGAGTAAAAAAGTAAGAAGATTAAAAAATAATAAAATAATAAAACTACATTTTCAACATGTATTTTCAACTTATCTCCCTAAGGTTTTACTCAAATTTTGAGCAGCAGTACTCGTTGGATGCAAAATTTAATTCCTCATCCAAGGAGTACCCATGTTGAATACTTTATATGGACCCTGGTACACGGAAAATGAGATATACATGAAAATATGTGATTGCAATCACGTTTTTCATGTATTTCTCATTTTTCAAGTAGCAGGGTCCATCAAAAGTATGAAACATGGGTACTCCTTGGATTAGGAATCAAATCATGAATCCAATGAGTTTTCCCGCTCGAAATTTGTGTAAACCCATTGAGAGATAAGTTGAAAATACGAGTTGAAAAAGTAGTTTTTCTTTTGTCCCTCTAAAATTTGATGATGTAATGTAATTTTATTTTATTATTTCCACTATTATTTTATAATTTCCTTAAAAGGCCCATTTTAGACCTCAAAATTCCCCTAATGACGTCTCAAAGATCAAATGTTTCCGGTGTGGTGAGCTTTTCACTACGCTATGCAGTGTCCTCTCAAGAAGAAGGACAAGGACAAGAAACATGATCCACAGGCTGCAACCCCGAGGATCGAGGAGGAGGAGTTTGCTATGATTTCCCATATAACTTTAGGGGATAATTGTTGTGATATGCTACTGTAGTTCGAAAGAGTTGCAGATGGGAAAGATCCCATTAGGGGAATTTTGAGGTCTAAAATGGGCCTCCTAAGGAAATTATAAAATAATAGTGGATATAATAAAATAAGATTTGATGACACCATCAAATTTTAGAGGGAAAAAATAAAAAACTACTTTTTCAACTCGTATTTTCAACTTATCTCCCAAAGTTTTTACTCAAATTTCGAGCAGGAGTACTCTTTGGATGCAAAATTTGATTCCTCATCCAAAGAGTACTCATGTTGCATACTTTCGATGGACCCTACTATGCGAAAAATGAGAAATACATGAAAAAACGTGATTGCAATCACTTTTTTTCATGTATTTCTCATTTTTCGCATAGTAGGGTCCATCGAAAGTATGCAACATGGGTACTCCTTGGATGAGGAATCAAATTTTGCATCCAAAGAGTACTCTCGCTCGAAATTTGAGTAAAAACTTTGGGAGATAAGTTGAAAATACGAGTTGAAAAAATAGTTTTATTATTTTATTATTTTTTAATATTTTTACCTTTTTACTTCAAAAATGGTGAATCATCCCCCATCGTTGACATCATCATCTTGAATCATATTGGTTCTTATAAAGTTTATTTTGGTTGTACATTGTTCTTAAGAGGCCCATTTTAGACTTCAAAATTCCCCTAATGCTTTATGAGTCCACCTCTTGGGTCAATGCCTTGCAATGAGAGCCCATATCAGATGTAGAAGGATGGACTAACATCAATTGGTGCATAGGAGTGGCAGAGTGATAGTTGCAGTGGCTAGAGAGCGCCAGAAGCTGAGCAACGCAGAGCAGAGTTGGCAGCAGTGTAGTTGGCACAATGCTTAGTCAATAACAACGCAAAGGCTTCAGAAGGTCAACACAAAGACTAACAGTGATTATATATTTGGTATCAGATGCATCATGTTGACACTTGGTTCATTATTTTGGATATTTTTCTCCTGCAACAGCAGGAGAGTTGCAACAAAAAGGAAATTTCCACCAGCATGCAGGGTTAATGACAACAAAGATGCAACATTTGCGCAATAGTTGGTGGGAAATGATGTCAGCCATCAACATCGCAAAGGGAGATGTTACAGAGTCAGGGTGATGCTTCAGCATGTTTCATTACTAGAGTACATTCCTCGCTAAGAGGGAGTGTTGATTTCTAGTAGCATTGGATGTGCTCTAAGCCTCAAAATTTGTAGGGAGGCTAGGACATGTATTCCATAATACCCAGAAATAATTTTGGGAAATTCCACCTGGAGGAGGTTTTATTAAAATAATTAATTATTTTTAATGGATGCCTAAGTTTAAACTTACGGAATTAAAATAATTAAAGGGTATTAATAGAACTGGGTGTGAATATTCTAGAAAAAAATTGAGATCGAGTCAATATGATCTGATCCATTGATTAGAATGTAATCTAGGTCGTCGATTTCTCAACGAGAAGATTATAAGAAGGAATTTGATCGAGTGAGATCAAGAGATCCATTTCTCAAGTGAGCAGCACAATAGTTTCCAGAGAGATCATCGAGGATATTTATTGGAGTGAGGGCCAGAGATATTTTTCCAGTTGGATATTTCCCAAGTTGTGGATATAAGACAAAGAAGTTAGAGGGAGATCCAGAAGAGGAAGCTTAAGATCCACGTAGAGGTAGCACTGAGCCTATGAGGAGATCTGCAAATTTGTTAAGGTTCAGATCAGTTCTAGTGTCAGGAGGCAGGGTGTGAGACCGTAGGGCCAAAGGATCAAGCATCCAACCAGTAGATTGATCAGCCAGAGGGATTGATGCATTCCCTATCAGTTGTGATGCAGAGTCGTGCAGTGACTGCGCAGAGGCAACTTGGGGCTATCCATTTCAGGGTTGGATCAGTGTCAGATCATAAGTGATAGTGTGAGGTATTTCTAACTAATTTTTCTTCCAATCATATTTTTTGTATTGGATGGCCAGTAAGGCATCATAGATTGTATTCAAAACTACTGCTTAATAATACAAGCCCTCAGCTTCTACACTGGTTTTCCTGCATTTGGTTTTTTCCAGGGACATTTGTCCAAAAACAACAATGTCAATTGTGTGTATGATATTTTATTCTTGCTTAGTTCTTGTTTCTGCATATAATTTAATTAGTGAAGGCTGCAGTTTTATTTACTTTGATATTTACATTTGAACACAGTTAATAACTTTCATGGAATTAACAAGTAGGAGAAGTAATATCATATTGATGTAGTAGGGATTCAGGATTATGAATTTTCACATGGTATCAAAGCATAGGTGAAACCACAGAGCAAAGCTAGAGACTCGAGTGTTGAGCAGAAAAGGGAGATCGAAGAGCTACATATGTAGTAGATTGAATCCCCAGATAGGCTATGCAGTCCAGTGCCAGGAGGGAAAGATTTTCTTTTAAAAATCTCCCTCTAAGTGAGTCGACAGAGAGAAATATTTCCACACTAAAATTTTCTAGTGACAAAGGGATCAACATAGTAGCTTTAACGCAGAGCAGTCTTTAGTTGGGACACATATTTTATACAACAAATTTTTATTGAAGAAGAGCGCCAAAAGAAGGAAGAAAGAGCATATTGAGGGAATTCAAAACTGAAAGAATTTCTTGCCCAATAAATTTTGATTTCCCACACAGAAGCAGCGTAACCTAGATTAATTTTTATCTCTCCAATAGGGAGAGCGTAGAGCCAGTGGCACAATGGATTAGAGGCAGCATTTGACATTTTTTTGGGTGAGATGGCAGCAATCAGGTTAAGATATCAATATTTTTTGGAGGGTGCCTCCAACTATGTGATTTGGAAGGCAAGGATCTCCTTCCTTCTAGATGAGCATTTGTGTTGTAGTTGGTGGGTAGTGATGTCAGACATCAGCAACGTAGAGGGATATGTTACAGAGTCAGCGTGATGCTTCAGCAAGTTGCATTACTAGAGCACATTCCTCGCTAAGAGGGAGTGTTTATTTCTGGTAGCATTGGATGTACTCTAAGCCTCAAAATTTGCAAGGAGGCTAGGACACATGTCTTCCATAATACCCATAAATAGTTTTGGTAAATTCTACCCGGGGTAGGTTTTATTAAAATAATTAATTGTTTTTAATGGATGCTTAAGTCTAAATTTAGGTAATTAAAATAATTAAAGTGTATTAACAGAACTCGATGTTAATCTTCTAGAAAAAGATGGAGATCAAGTCAATATGATCTGAGCCATTGATTATAATCTAATATGGGCCATTGATTTCTCAATGAGAATATTATAAGGACTTCAATGGGAATTTGGAAAGACACATTGAGTGAGATTAAGAGATCGATTTCTCAAGTGAGGAGCGGAGCAACTGCCAGAGAGATCATCGAGGAAATTTCTTGCAGCGAGGGGAATAAATAGTTTTTTGGTTGGATATTTTCTGATCCGAGGATATAAAGCAGAGAACGCAGATAGATCCAGAATTGGAAGCGTAAGAGCCACGTTGTGCAACGCAGAGGAAACACTGAGCCTGTGAGGAGATCTGCAAATTTACTAAGGGTC
Source organism: Pinus albicaulis (assembly GCA_034641835.2). Lineage (NCBI taxonomy): Eukaryota > Viridiplantae > Streptophyta > Pinopsida > Pinales > Pinaceae > Pinus > Pinus albicaulis. The sequence goes on from CM076575.1 coordinate 2,061,572,463, forward strand.
AGATCTATTCTAGTGCTAAGAGTCGGGGTGTGATACCAGAGGGCCAGAGGATCGAGGATCCAGCCAACACTGATTGATCAGTCAAAGGAAGTGACATAGTCCCTATCAGTTGTGACGCAAAACTATGCAGAGACAACACAGAGGCAACTTGGGGCTAGCCATTTCAGGGTTGAATCAGTACTGGATCGCAAGTGTTAGTGTGAGTTATTTATCACTAATTTTTTTTCCAGTTAGATTCTTTGTATTGAATGGCGGATAAGGAACCCTAGATTGTATTTAGAACTACTGCTTAATAATATAAACCCTCAATTGTTGCACTAGTTTCCCTCATTGGATTTTTACAGGGAAATTTTTCCAAACACAATGGTGTCAATTGTGTGTATGATATTTTCTTCTTGCTCAGTTCTTATTTCCGCGTATAATTTAATTATTGAAAGTTTCATTTCTATTTTATTCAATATTTACAGTTTAACGCAATAAATAATTTGCATGGAATTAACAAGTAGAATAAGTAATATCAAATTTTTGCAGTAGGGATTCAAGATTACGAATTTTCACATGGTATTTGAGTGCAGGTGAAACAGGAGAGGAGAGCAGTAGATCCTAGCACTAAGCAGAAAAGGGAGATCAAAGAGTTGTATAGGCAGCAGACCAAATCCCCGGAGGGGTTGCGCAGTTCAGTGCCAGGAGGGCAAGATTTTCTTGTAAAAATATCTCTTTAAGTGAGTCGATAGAGAGAAATATTTCCATATCGAAAATTTTCAGTGATAGAGGGGGCAGCGCAGGAGCTATCTTCAGCTAGGATGCAGATTTTCTGCAGCGACTTGCTAATGCAAAAGAGCACCAAAATAAGGAAGAAAGAGAATACTAAGGGAATTTTGACCTTAGATAATTTATTGTCAAAGAAATTATAATTTCTTATCCAGAAGAAGCATAACCTAAATAATTTTTTCTCGCTTCAGCAGGGAGTGCATAGAGCCAGTTGCGTAAAGGGTTAGAGGCACCATTTGACATTTTTTTGGGTGAGATGGTAGCAACTGGGCTAAGAGATCAAGATCATGAGGAGGGTGCCTCCAACTATGTGATCTAGAAGGAAAGGATCTACTTCCTTCTAAATGATCATGATCTCAAGGCATTTGTCGATAATGTGGTATTTGTCCCCGCAGATCCGGATCCATTAAAGGCCTAAAGGAAGATTATGGAAAAAGCCAAGAGGTTGATCCTCGATGGAGTGAGGGATCACATTGTTTCACACATTTTTGGAAAAGGGACTTCCAAGGAGATGTGGGATGCATTGGCTACGTTGTAAGAGGGATCTTCTGAGCATCAGAAGATGTTCTTGGAGGAAAATATGATATCTACAAGGATGCAGAAGGGGGATTGCATGGATCCATTCCTTTCAAATCTTCAGGAAGTCTGTGATCAGTTCTTAGTTATAGAGTCAGCACCTTAGGCCACAAAGATGCAAATATTGGCCATGAATTCACTCTCAGAAGAATGGAAAGTATTTTTCCAAAGTATCTTGGGTAGAGAGAAATTTCCAAATTGGGAATGGATGTGGATTTCTCTTCAGCAAGAAGAGATGAGGCGTGATCGGGTCAAGTGCAAGCTTGAAGGCAGTAGCAGCAGTGGGATGAAGCCCAAGGAGGAGGAGGAGAATGAATCCCTTGCATAAAAGATGAAGTTGTAGCAACAGAGGCGAAATAAGGACATCTCAAATATCAAGTGTTTCTGGTGTCATGGGCTTGGTCATTACGCTACGCAGGGTCATCTCAAGAAGAAGGAAAAGGACGAGAAACATGATCTACACACTACAACTGCAAGGATCGAGGAGGAGGAGTTTTTTATGATGGCCCATATACCTCCAGGGGAGAATTGGGGTGATTTGGTACTGTATTTCGAAAGAGATGCAGATGGGAAGGATCCTTGAGGATTCCACCTCTTGGATAAATGCCTTGCTATGGGAGCCCATATTAGAAATAGCAGGATGGACCAGTGTTCATTGGTGTAGAGGAGTGTTGGAGTGGCAGTTGCAATGAATAGAGACTGCCAGAGATTGAGAAGCGTAGAGCAGAGTTGGAAGTAGTGCAGTTGGCACAGTGCAAAGTCAAAAATAGCGTAGAGGCTTCAGAAGGTTAGCATAGAGACTAGAAACAATGAGATCTCCAGTATCATATGCATCATGTTGAACACTTGGTTCAGTATTTTGGATGTTTTTTTGATGCAACAACAACAGATTTGCAGTGTCGATGCCATTGGTAGCAGCATGCAGGATTAGGAGTAGCAAAAATGTAGCATTTTTGCAGTAGTTGGTGGGCAGTGATGTCATACATAAACGACACAAAGGGATATGTTACAGAGTTAGGGTGATGCTTCAGCAGGTTGCCTACAAGAGCACATTTCTCGCTAAGAGGGACTGTTGATTTCTGGTAGCATAAGGTGTGCTCTAAGCCTCAAAATTTGCAGGGAGGTTAGGACATATTTATTCCATAATACCCAGAAATCGTTTTGGGTAATTCCACCGGAGGACATTTTATGAAAATAATTAATTATTCTTAATGGATTCCTAAGTCTAAACTTAGGGAATTAAAATAATTAAAGGGTATTAATAGAATTGCGTGTGAATCTTCTAGAAAAATACGAAGATCAATTCGATATGATCTGAGCCATTGATTAAAATCTAATCTGGGCCATTGATTTCTCAATGAGAATATTGTAAGAAGGACTTCAATGGGCATTTGGAAAGACAAATTGAGTGAGATCAAGAGATCGATTTCTCAAATGAGTAGTGCAACAGTTGTCGGAGAGATCATCGAGGATATTTATTGCAGTGAGGGATAGATATATTTTTCCAGTTGGATATCTCCTAAGCCAGGGATACAACGCAGAGAAGTCATAGAGAGATCTATAAGAGGCAGTGTAAGATCCACGTTGGGCAGCATAGAGCCACGCATAGGCAATGTTGATCCAGTGAGGGGATCCACAAATTTGTTGAGGGTCAAATCAGTTCTAGCACCGAGAGCTAAGGTGTGAGAACAGAGGGCCAGAGGATCGAGCATCCAGCCAGCAGATTGATCAGCCAAAGGGAGTGAAACATTCCCTATCAGTTGTGACGCAGAGTTGTGCAGAGACAACGCAGAGGCAGCTTGGGGCTAGCCATTTTGGGGTTGGATCAGTGTCGGAGCGCTAGTGATAGTGTGAGGTATTTCTCACTATTTTTTTCTGGTAAGATTCTCTGTATGGGATGGCCAATAAGGCATCCCCTATTGTATTCATAACTACTGCTTAATAATACAAACCCTGAGTTGTTGCACCGGTTTTCCCGCATTGGGTTTTTCCGGGAACATTTGTCCAAAAACAACAATGTCAATTGTGTGTATGATATTTTCTTCTCACTAAGTTCTTGTTTCCACATATAATTTAATTAGTGAAGGTTGCATTTGTATTTACTTCTATATTTACATCTTAACACAGTAAATAACTTGCATGGAATTAACAATTCGGAGAAGTAATATCATATTGTTGGAGTAGGGATTCATAATTACGAATTTTCACATGGTATCAGAGCGTAGGTGAAAAATGAGAGCAAATATGGAGAGCATACCACTGAGCAGAAAAGGGAGATTGAAGAGTTTCATAGGCAACATATCGAATCCCCAAAGGGGCTGCATAGTCCAGTGCCAAGAGGGAAATTTCTTAGAAAAATCTCTCTCTGAGTGGGTAGACAGAGAGAAATATTTCCATATCAAAATTTTCCAGTGATAGAGGAAGAAACGTAGTAACTTCAGCTCAGAGCAGTCTTCAACAAGGACACAATTGTTTTATATCAACTTTCTAGTGCAGAAGAGCACTAGAAGAAGGAAGAAAGAGCATATCGATTGAATTATGACCTCAGAGAATTTCTTTCCCAAGAAATTTTGATTTCCCACTCATAAGCAGCATAACCTAGATTAATTTTACTCACTCCAACAGGGCGTGTGTAGAGCCAGTTGTGCATAGGGTTAGAGGCAACATTCAACATTTGTTTATTTGATATGGTAGCAACCGAGCTAAGAGATCATATCATTTGGAGGGTGCCTCCAACTATGTAATCTGGAAGGCAAGGATCTCTTTCCTTCTAGACAAGCATGATCTCAAGGCATTTATCAATAATGTGGTAGCTGTCCCCGTAGATTTGGATCCATTGAAGACCTACAAGAAGAATATGGCAAAATCCAAGAGGCGGATCCTCGACAGAGTGAGGGTTCAAATTGTTTTACAAATTTCTGTCAAATGGATTTCCAAAGGGATGTGGGATGCATTGGCTATGTTGTATGAGGGATATTCCGAGCAACAGAAGATATTCTTGGAGTAGAAGATGAGATCTAAAAGGATGTATAAGGGGGAGTGCATGGATTCATTCCTTTCAAAGCTTCAAGAAGTTCAAAATCATTTTTCAATTATAGGGTCAACACCTCAGGCCACAGAGATGGTAAGATTGGCCCTGAATTTAGTCTCAAAAGAATGGAAAGTATTTTTCCAGAGTATCCTAAGCAGAGATAAATTATCGAATTGGGAAGGCATGTGGGCTACTCTTCAGTAGGAAGAAATGAGGCATGATATGGTTAAGTGCAAGCTTGAAGGCAGTAGCAGCAGTGGGTTGAAGCCCAGTGAGGAGGAGGAGAATGAAACCCTTGCATCAAAGGGGATATAGGAGTAGTGGAGGCAGAAGATGGACATCTCAAAGATCAAATGTTTCTAATATGGTGAGCTTGTTCACTACCCTACACAGTGTCCTCTCAAAAATAAGGACAAGGATGAGAAACATGATTCGAAAGCTGAAACCACGAGGATCGAGGAGGAAGATTTTGTTATGATTTCACATATACCTCCAAGGGAGAATTGGGGCGATCTTCTACTGTAGTTCGAAAGACCTGCAGATGGGAATGATCCTTAAGGAGTCCACCTCTTGGATCAATACCTTGCTACAAGATCCCATATTAGAAGTAGCAGAATGGACCGATGTCAGTTGGTGCAGAGTAGTACCAGAGTGATAGTTGCAGTGGCTAGAAAGCGCCAGACACTGAGCAGCACAGAGCAGAGTTGGCAGCAGTGCAGTTGGCATAATGAAGATTCAGCAGCAACATAGAGGCTCTCGAAGGTCAGCGTAGAGACTAGCAACATTTAGATCTCCAATATCATATGCATCATGTTGAACACTTGGTTCAGTATTTTGGATTTTTTTCTGCAGCAATAGCAGCAGATTTGTAGTGCAGATGCAAGTGGCAGCAGCATGCAGGGCCAACAATAGCACATATGCAACATTTGCGAAGTATTTGGTGGGCAGTGATGTTAGATATCAGCAACACAAAGGAATATGTTACAGATTTAGGGTGATGCTTCAGCAGGTTGCACTACTCGAGCACATTCCTCGCTAAGAGATATTGTTTATTTATGGTATTATTGACTGTGCTCTAACCCAAAAATTTGCAAGGAGGTTAGGACACATGTATTCCATAATACCCAGAAATCATTTTCATAAATTCCACCTGGAGAAGGCTTTATTAAAATAATTCATTATTATTAATGGATGCCTAAGTCTAAACTTAGGGAATTAAAATAATTAAAGGGTATTAATAGAACTAGGTGTGAATATTCTAGAAAAATACAAAGAACAAGTCAATATGATTTGTGCCATTGATTATAATCTAATCTGGGTCGTTGATTTCTTAATGAGAAGATTATAAGAAGGACTTCGATGGTAATTTGAAAAGACACATTGAGTGAGATCGAGAGATCGATTTCTCAATTGAGTAGCGCAGAAGTTTCCAGAGAGATCATCGAGGAGATTTCTTGCAGTTACGGGCAGAGACAGTTTTATGGTTGGAGATTTCCTGAGCCGGGGATGAAACACAAAGAAGGTAGAGAGATATCCATAAGAGGCAATGTAAGAGTTGTGTTGGGCAGCGCAGTGCCACGCAGAGGCGGCGCTGAGCCTTTGAGGTGATCCGTAAATTTGTTAAGGGTCAGATCAATTCCAATGTCGGGCACCGAGGTGTGAGACCGGAGGGCCAGAAGATCGAGCATCCAGCCAACATATTGATCATCCAGAGGGAGTGACGCAATCCCTATCATTTATGATGCAGAGTTATGCAGAGACAATGCCAAGGCAACTTGGGGCTAGCCATTTCAGGGCTAGATATGAGTTGGATCGCCAGTGATAGTGTGAGGTATTTCTCACTAATTTTTATTCCAGTCAGATTCTCTATATTGGATGGCCAGTAAGGCATTCTATATTTTATTCAAAACTAGTGCTTAATAATACAAACCCTCAACTCTTGCACCGATTTTCCTGCATTGGGTTTTTCCAGGGACACTTGTCCAAAAACAACGGTGTAAATTGTGTGTGATATATTCTTCTTTCCCATTTCTCTTTCCCGCATATAATTTAATTATTGAAGGCTACAATTGTATTTACTTCGATATTTATAGTTTAAAACAGTAAATAACTTTGCATGGAATTAAAAAGTAGGAGAACTAATATCATATTGTTGTAGTAGGGATTCGGGATTATGAATTTTCACATGGTATCAGTGTGCGGGTGAAAAAGGAGAGCAAAGATGGAGAGCCCGGCGCGGAGTAGAAAAGGGTGATCGAAGAGCTGCATAGGTAGCAGATCGAATCTCGAGAAGGGCTGCGCAGTCTAGTGCTAGGAGGGAAAGATTTTCATTGAAAAATATCTCACTGTGTGAGTCGACAGAGAGAAATATTTCCATATCGAATTTTTCCAGTGACAGATGGGGCAGCGCAGTAGCTTCAGCGCAAAGCAGTATTAAGCTAGGATGTAAATTTTCTACAAGAAATTGCTAGTGCAAAAGAGCACAAGAAGAAGGAAGAAAGAGCATAATGAGGGAATTCTGACCTCAAAGAATTACTTGCCCAAGAAATTTTGATTTCCCATGTAGAAGCAACGTAACCTAGACTAAGTTTTTTCACTCCAACAGGGAGTGCATAGAGCGAGTTGTGCAGAGGGTTAGAGGTAGTGTTTGACACTTGTTTGGGTGAGATGGAAGTAACCAGGCTAATACATCAAGATCGTTTGGAGGGTGACTCCAACTATGTGATCTAGAAGTCAAGGATCTCCTTCCTTTTGGACGAGCATGTTCTCAAGACATTTATTGATAATGTGGTAGTTGTCCCCGCAAATCCGGATCCATTGAAGGCCTACAAGAAGGATTTGGAAAATGACAAGAGGTTGATCCTTGAAAGAGTGAGGGATCACATTGTTTGACACATTTCTGGAAAAGGGACTACTAAGGAGATGTGGGATGCATTGGCTACGCTGTATGAGGGATATTTCAAGCAACGAAAGATGTTCTTGGAGGAGAAGATGAGATCTACAAAGATGCAGAAGGGAGATCACATGGATATGTTCCTTTCAAAGCTTCAGGTTGTTCAAGATCAGTTGTCAGGTGTAGGGTTAGCGCCTCACACCATGAAGATGGTAATATTGGCTCTGAATTAAGTCTCAGAAGAATGGAAAGTATGTGTCCAGAGTATATTGGGTAGAGAGAAATTGTCGGATTGTGAAGGGATGTGGGTTTCTCTTCGGTAGAAAAATATGAGGCGTGATATGGTCAAGTGAACTCTTGAAGGCGGCAGCAGCAGCAGTGGGACGAAGCCCAAGGAAAAGGAGGATAAAGCAACCCTTTCATCAAAGGGGTAGTAGGATCAAGAGATGCAGAAGAAGGATGTCTCAAAGATCAAATGTTTCTGGTGTGGTGAGATTGGTAACTACGCTACGCAGTGTCCTTTCAAGAAGAAGGAAAAGGACAAGAAACATGATTCACAGGCTGCAATCGCGAGGATCGAGGAGGAGTAGTTTTCTATGATGGCCCATATACCTCTGGGGGAGAATTTGGGTGATCTGGTATTATATTTCGAAAGAGATGTAGACGGGTAAGACCCTTGAGGATTCCACGTCTTGGATCAATACCTTTCTACAGGAGCCCATATCAGAAATTGCAGGATGGACCAGTGTCAATTCGTGCAAAGGAGTGTTAGAGTGACATATGTAATGGATAGAGAGCGCCAGAGACTGAGCAACGCAAAGAAGAGTTGGTAGCGCTGAAGTTGGCACAGTGCAGAGTTAGCAACAACACAGAGGCTTCCAAAGGTTAGCGCATAGACTAGTAGCAGTCAGATCTCCAGTATCAGATGCATCATGCTGAACACTTGGTTTTTTATTTTGGAAGGTTTTCTCCTACAACAGAAACAGAGTTGCAATGCAGATGGAGTTGGCAGCAACATGCAGGGTCTACAGCAATAGAGATGCAACATTTGCGCAGTAGTTGGTGGGAAATGATGTCAGACATCAGCAGTACAAAGGGAGATGTTATAGATTCAGGGTGTTTCTTCAGAAGGTTGCATTACTAGAGCACATTCTTCGCTAATAGGTAGTGTTGATTTGTGGTAGCATCGGATGTGCTCTAAGCCTCAAAATTTGTGGGGAGGCTCAGACACATGTATTCCATAATACCTATAAATTGTTTTGGGAAATTCCACGTGGAGGAGGTTTTATTAAAATAATTAAATATTTTTAATGGATGCCTAAGTCTAAACTTAGGGAATTAAAATATTTAAAGGGTATAGATAGAACTGGGTGTGAATCTTCTAGAAAAATACAAACATCGAGTCAATATGATTTGAGCCATTGATTAGAATGTAATATTGGTTGTTGATTTCTCAACGAGAATATTATAAGGACTTCGATGGGAATTTGGAAAGACACGTCGATTGAGATCAAGAGATTGATTTCTCAAGTGAGCAGCACAACCGTTGTCGGAGAGATCATCGAGGATATTTCTTGCAGTGAGGGGCAGATATATTTTTCTAGTTGGAGATTTCTTGAGTTGAGGATACAACGCAGAGAAGTCATAGAGATATCCAGAAGAGGCAACATAATATCCACGTTGGGCAGTGCAGAGCGACGCAGAGGCATCGTTGATCTTGTGAGGAGATCCCCAAATTTGCTGAGGGTCAGATAAGTTCCAGTGTTGAGATCCAGTGTGTGAGACCGGAGGGCCAGAGAATCGAGCATCCAGCTAGCAGATTGATCATCAAGAGGGAGTGACACCGTCCCTATCTGTTGTGACACGGAGTTGCGTAGTGACTGCATAGAGACAATGTAGAGGCAGCTTGGGGCTAGCCATTTCGGGGTTGGATCAATGTTAGATAGCCAGTGATAGTGTGACGTATTTCTCACTAATTTTTCTAACATTCAGATTATCTATATTGGATGGCTAGTAAGGCATCCTAGATTTTATTCAGAACTACTACTTAATAATACAAACCCTCAACTCCTACACCAGTTTTCCCGCATTGTGTTTTTCCGGGGACATTTGTCCAAAAAAAAGGTGTCAATTGTGTGTATGATATTTTCTTCTTGCTCGGTTCTTGTTTCTACATATAATTTAATTAGTGAAGGTTGCAGTTGTATTTACTTCGATATTTACAGTTTAACACAGTAAATAACTTGCATGGAATTAACAAGTAGGAGAATTAATATTAGATTGTTGCAATAGGGATTCAGGTTTACAATTTTTCGCATGGTATCAGAGCGTAGGAGAAACAGGAGAGCAGAGCTGGAGAGCCCAGCGCTGAGAGATCGAAGAGCTGCATAGGCAGTAGATCGAATCCCCAGAGGGGTTGCGTAGTCCAGTGCTAGGAGCGCAAGTTTTTCTTGGAAAAATATCTCTCTAAGTGAGTCAACAGAGAGAAATATTTCCAGATCGAAATTTTCCAGTGACAGAGGGAGCATCACAGTAGCTTTAGCACAGAGAATTCTTCGGTTAGGACGCAGATTTTTTGCAATAACTTTCTAGTGCAGAAGAGCACCAGAATAAGGAAAAAAGAGCATACTGAGGGAATTCTGACCTCAGAGAATTTCTTTCCCAAGAAATTATGATTTCCCACGCAGAAGTAGTGTAACCTAGATTAATTTTCTCACTCTAGCATGGAGAGCATAGAGCTAGTTGTGTAAAGGGTTAGAGGAAGCATTCAATATTTTTTTGGGTGAGATGGAAACAACTAGGCTAAGAGAGTAAGATCCTTTGGAGGGTGCCTCCAACTATGTGATCTAGAAGGAAATGATATCCTTCCTTCTAGACAAGCATGATCTCAAGGAATTTATCGATACTATGGTAGTTGTCCCCGCAGATCTGAATACATTGAAGGCCTACAAGAAGGATATGGAAAAATCCAAGAGGTTGATCCTCGATGGAGTGAGGGATCACATTGTTTCACACATTTCTGGAAAAGGGACTTCTAAGGAGATGTGGGATGAATTGGATACATTGTATGAGGGATCTCCCGAGCAACAGAAGATTTTCTTGCAGGAAAGATGAGATCTACAAGGATGCAGAAGGGGGCGCGCATGGATCTATTCCTTTCAAATCTTCAGGAAGTTTGAGATTAGTTGTCAGTTGTAGGTTCAGCACCTCAGGCCTTAGAGGTAGTAAGATTGGCCCTGAATTCAGTATCATAAGAACAGAAAGTATGTGTCTAGAGTATCTTGGGCAGATAGAAATTTCCGGATTCGGAAGGGATGTGGATTGATCTTCAACAGGAAGATATAAGATGTGATATGATCAAGTGCAAGACTGAACGTAGCAACAGCAGTAGCATGAAGCCCAAGGAGGAGGAGGAGATTGTAGCCCTTACATCAAAGGGGGAGCAGGAGTAGCAAAGCTAGAAGAAGGACATCTCAAAGATCAAATTTTTTTGGTGTGATGAGCACTGTCACTACGCTACACAGTGTCCTCTCAAGAAGGACAAGGACGAGAAACATGATACTCAGTATGCAACCGTGAGGATCGAGGAGGAGGAGTTTGCTATGATTTCCCATATACCTCCAGGGGAAAATTGGGGTGATCTAGTACTGTAGTTCGAAAGAGCTGTAGATGGGAAAGATCCTTGAGGAGACCACCTCTTGGATCAATACCTTGCTATGGGAGCCCATATCAGAAGTATCTAGATGGACCAATTTCAATTGGTGCAGAAGAGTGCCGGAGTGACAGTTGCAGTGGATAGAGAGCACCAGAGACTGAGAATCATAGAGCAGAGTTGGCAAAAGTGCAGTTGGCACAGTGTAGAGTCAGTAGTAGCGCAAAGGCTTCAGAAGGTCAATGTAGAGACTAGCAGCAGTCAGATCTCCAGTATCAGATGCATCATGTTGAACACTTGGTTCAGTATTTTGGATTTTTTTTCTGCTACAATAGCAACAGAGTTGCAGTACAAATGCAGCATGCAGGGTCAATAACATAATAGATGCAGCATTTGCACAATAGTTTGTGGGTAGTGATGTTAGACATCAGCATCGCAAAGGGAGATGTTACAAAGTCAGGGTGATGTTTCAGCATGTTGCATTACTAGAGCACATTCCTCGCTAAGAGGGAGTGTTGATTTATGGTAGCATCGGATGTGCTCTAAGCATCAAAATTTGTAGGGAGGCTAGGACACATGTATTCCATAATACCTAGAAATCATTTTGGTAAATACCACTTGGAGGAGGTTTTATTAAGATAATTAATTATTTTTAATGGATACCTAAGTCTAAACTTACGGAATTAAAATATTTAAAGGGTATTAATAGAACTCGATTTGAATCTTAAAGAAAAATACAGAGTTCGAGTCAATATGATCTGAGCCATTGATTGAAATATAATTTGGGTTGTTGATTTCTTAATGAGAAGATTATAAGAAGGACTTCGATGGGCATTTGGAAAGACACATCAAGTGAGATCAAGAGATCGATTTCTCAAGTGAGCAGAGTGCTGAGAACTTTGAGGGGCGGTGTTTAATTCAAATTATTTTCTTGATAATTACTTGTGATCTTACTTTTCTTACTTATGTATTCTCTTCTTAGCTTATTATGCCTTTCATCAAGTCAATTACCAAAAACACACGAGACACAAATATAGGCTCTTCAAGCCAAGGCCACAACCTCTCCCTCTTATAGACTTTCAAAACCACAAGGAATTCTTCTTATAGACTTTCAATTGACTAGTTCCATGACCATGAATCAGACCCTTGACCTATGTATGCTTCCAAGACCTTGTCATTACTTTCTTCTTGACTTATTTTTGTTTATCCTCCCTTTAGAACTTCTATGCGCCAATACTAAGAAACTCGTTTCTTAGTGAATTCCTTTAGTCCTCCTAGAGATTATTCAACACCTTGTAGTATCTTCTTCTAGTCTCGTTCTTCTATATATACTTTAGCACTTTGATAACACTGGCTTATCTTTCGACCTTCCTTTATGCATTGATCTACACTTGCTTACTTAGAGAAAATCGATCTCTATATAGCCACACATAACTTAGTTATTTACTCCTTCAATAATCTTCCTTTTCGCATCCTATAATACTCCTGTTACAACTTCTCTTTTCACTTTCGCCGGCAGCACTAGCCTTGTTCTATACTGGTACCAAGTGTCACCAGCCTTGAGAACTGTTCTCAGACTTTTCTGTATTCACAGGAATCGTATAACAGAGTTTTGCCTCAAAATCACAGTGACCTATCCTCACAATACTCAGTAAGTGTCTTTGCTTTACTTCCTATTCTTTTATATATGTGATCCACGTCTTTTTAAGTTGCAGATTTATCTGAAGTTCTACCTTCGAATGAACCGCAGACCTATGCTTTATATAGTTACATCATTCTTCATTTTAGACCAACCTTCCAATCTGTGTGTAGGCCGAATTGTTCAAAGGTATGTAAGCCGACTTTGTCCACTACCCATTTGATGTCCATGGGAGATGTTTAACACTGGTCTTGAGCATCATATGAAGTTGTATCTTCAAGGCTTATATGACAAGGTCTTGTGCATACTTCTTTGACTAGAATATTCATATACATGACTCTTAATTAGTACATTTATGACACAAAGAAAAATCCCTAAAAGACATCAAGAAGAAGTCTTTTGACCTATAATAAAAACCTTGCTCATGAAACCCATGAAGCAAGCATAACAAAAAAAACATTTTATTATCTTTGTCTTCTTCATTACATAAATACATAATTACATAGTCAATATGAAGATCGATCCTAGTTACACTTTCCAACACTCCCTCTTAACTAGGGAGATATTAATAGTGTTACATGGTCACTTTCAATATGAAGAATCTCATCAGAAGAATCAGATTGGTAATCACATATGTATAGCATCATATCAACCAGAATTTTCCTAGTGCGAGGCCTTGACTAACAACCCCATCTCTCAACGAGACAATGGGATACAATGCTGGCGAGACACATGAATTATAGACACCATAGTCATTGTCTCTCTAAGGTACATACTCCACCTAGGTGTTCCTAGAGTATGAATTTCTTGGAAAATACTTCTCTTGGGTAGCCAGCCCTCAAAGAATATCAGTCCCTGACTACTCTAGTCTTGAATGACCTATCTCATTCTCAAAGAGTATTGGATGCCATATGATTACACAATCCTCCATTTTTTCTTCTAGGCGAAGACCAGAATGATGTGTCTATCCATTCTCTCATCATGGCCTTCACTCATACTTACGGCTTTTAGTCTTGGTTTAGTGCATGGCACATGAATTAGAGAATAATATACGTCTCTCCCTCTTAGTTAGGAAGGACATACTTCAAATTTCTTCCAAGTAGGAAAATTACCACTAGGCTCCCTCTTAACCAGGGACCTGCAGCAAAAATGGTGATACACCCAGCTTCTCATGAAGAATACTCCCCTCGATGTCATGGATTTCGACATTGAGGAATATTCAACTTTTGGCTTCATAGGGCATAGATCATCCATCAATTTCATCCATGAGTCATGTCATCCACTTGAAAGTGATTCATCATTCATTTCTCATATGGCCCACCTTTATGTCATGTTGCTTTCCTTCGAACCATATCCCAAGGATCTTACATCGTTCCACATGATTGGCAACCCTGCATAAACTTATCCAGATAAACATATACATAAGAAATTTTAAATCAAAAGTTATCTTAGTGATGATCTTTCACCATGAAATATTAATGTAGGCATCGACATCCTTTATTCAGATTGACACCTCCTAAAGATATGTATTTTCAAGGGTCTTCTTCTTTACCATACTTCTATCAGAGTCCATATATCTTCCCAGGAGATCTCCTAGTCACATATTCTTGGCTTTCAAATTATAATCACCTATTTACATGGTTTCACTTTATGATCTCTTCCATTCTTTCTCCACACAACTTCATCCCTAGGAACTTCCAATATCCAATTCCTTGTTTGTATACAACCACCTCATATTCCATATGAGTACATATTTAATTTCATCTGTTAGTGGAAATATGTGCACCAGAATATATCCTTCTCCCATCATACTTCTAAATATAGAATTCCATCACCTGCAACCATATGACATGACTTTACAACATCTAGTGTCATCATATAGATATATGTACCTCATCATTTTCCTTTTGAATCATCCTCCATCAATTTTACTAGAATGAAGAACTTCATTCCCTTGACCTACTTCATCAATATGTCCTCCTATCCTAATCCTAGAATTTTATAGCATAGAATTCTTTCTTACCAGTGAATCCATAGAGAACTCCATTGGAAAATTTCAACATCTATTTCCATATTGATTATTGAATGATGACCCTTGATCTTGATGGTTGCCTTCCATCAATCTTGTTATCAGTGAGGTTTCCAGGAGCTACTTCTTCAAGTGCTCCTTCCATTCTTCTATCTTGATGCTATTAATATACATTTCTTCCTATCATACTATTTTACAACCAACATAAATCTCTTAATGAGAAAGATGATCTCAATCATAATAGATATCTTTAGCTTTCTTATTTCTTAGATTTCTTTGCATTAGGTTCTTCCCTTTCATTTGTGACATGGGCTTCTACCTTTTCCTCTTGTCCTTTCAATATTTAGGACAATCTCGTTTATAATGCCCAAAATTATTACATCCAAAGCATCATGCTTTTTTCCATATTTCTTCTTTTATTTTGAGGACCAAATTTACCGAATCTTCCTTTCTTCCTGGACATGTCTGTAAAGGCTTGATTCCCTTTACTTGATCGTGAATCAATTTTGGTTTTCAATCTTGTTTCATCTATCTTACATAGGTCCTGGAATGGTATTTCTTCTTCTTTCCCATCAATCCTAAAAGTCAAACTTTCCCATTCTTTAGGTAGAGAATTTTGTACCATAGTGGGAATTTCTCCATCATACATTCCTTCTCCCAATTTTTGCATTTGATCTCGTATTGTGAAAATCTCCATCAGATATGGAATTATTCCTTCCTTTCTTGACATTCTTAATTTGTATCATTTTTGTCTTAGGGATATTATTTCCCCTACAGAACCTTTCGAGAACAACTCCACCAATTTATCATATATTTCTTTTGAGGATTATAGATTTGATACATAGGGAATGAGAGAGTCCATTATGTATTCTTTACGAATCCTTCGAGCTCTTACGTCTCCCTTCATGTATTTGATATATGCTAGAATGTCTTATTTTGAAGGTTGAATTGTAGATACTTCGATGTAGCCCATAACTTCATTTTAAATTAGATTCAAATATGTCATTTTCTTCCATGCACTAAAGTTTGATGACCCAACCAATTTGTTGCTCTCTATACAATAAGTCATTTTGACACATTTAGATAAGGTCATAGATACTTATTTGAGTAAGGTAAATTTATCATTCCAGTAGCTTCTTTGATGAAGATGAAGTTAGGAACTCCTTCTTAGATTGAACTCTGCAATGTAGATGTCTTCAATGGTGATGGTGGTAAATATCTTTAATATAAATCTTTGATGGCAAAGATTATCTTCTTGAAAATATTCCTTGAAAATTGAATTGATCTTTCAATGTAGAATTTGATTCGTGCTTCTTTGAGTGTCTCTTTTTCAAGTAGCCCTCGTCTTCAGCACCTTAGCTCTGATACCATGTTGAGTACTTGCTTATGTATTCTCTTCTTAGCTTATTATGTATTTCATCAAATCAATTACCAAAAACACAAGCGACACAAATATAGGTTCTTTAAGGGGCCAAAACCTCTCCCTCTTGGAGCGGAAAACCCACAAGGAATTTTTCTTATATACTTTCAATTGACTAGTACCATGACCATGACTCAAACCCTTGACCTGTGTATACTTACAAGACCTTATCATTGCTTTCTTCTTGACTTCTTTTTGTTGATCCTCCCTTCAGCATTGTTGTACACCAATACTACGAAACTCAGTTCTTAGTGAATTCCTTTAGTCCTCCTAGATATTATTCAACACCTTGTAGTATCTTCTTCTAGTCTCGGTCTTCTATATATACTTCAGCACTTTTATAACACTGTTTTATCTTTCGACCTTCCTTTATGCACTGATCTGCAGTTGTTTACTTAGAGAAACTCGATCTCTATATAGCCACACATAACTCAATTATTTACTCCTTCAATAGTCTTCCTTTTCGTATCCTATAATACTCCTGTTACAACTTCTATTTTCACTTGCACCGAGCAGCACCAGCCTTGTTCTATACTTGTACCAAGTGTCACCAGTCTTGAGAATTGTTCTCGGACTTTTCTGTATTCACAGGAATTGTATCACAGAGTTTTACCTCAAAATCACAGTGACCTATCCTCCTAATACTCAGTAAGCGTCTTCGCTTTACTTACTATTATTTTATATCTATGATCCGCACCTTTTTAAGTCTCAGACTTATCCAAAGTTCTATCTTCAAATAAACCGCAGACCTATGCTTTATATAGTGACATCCTTCTTCATTTTAGACCGACCTTCCAATCTATGTGTAGGCCGACTTGTTCAAAGGTATGTAAGTCGATTTTGTCCACTACTCATTTGTTGTCCTTAGGAGATGTTTAACGGTGGTCTTGAGCATCATATGGAGTTGCATCTTCAAGGCTTATATGATAAGGTCTTGAGCATACTTCTTTGACTAGACTATTTATATACATGACTCATAATTAGTATATTTATAACACGAAGGAAAATCCTTAAAAGACATCAAGAAGAAGTTTTTTGAACTATAATAAAAGCCTTTCTCTTGAAACCCATGAAGCAAGCATAACAAAAAAACATTTTATTATCTTTGTCTTCTTCGTTACATAAATACATAATTACATAGTCAATATGAAGGCCGATCCTAGTTACACTTTCCAACACAGCGCAACGGTTGTCGGAGAGATCATCAAGGAGATTTCTTGTAGTGAGGGGAAGAGATAGTTTTTCGGTTGGATATTTCCTGAGCTGGGGATACAACGTGGAGAAGGCAGAGAGAGATCCAGAATAGGCATCGTAAGAGCCATGTTGGGCAGCGCAGAGGCAGCGCTGAGCTTGTGAGGAGATCCGTAAATTTGTTGAGGGTCAGATCAGTTCTAGTGTTGGGACCTAGGGTGTGAGACCGAAGGGCCAAAGGATCGAGCATCCAGCTAGCAGATTGAACATCCAGAGGGAGTGACGTAGTCCCTATCAGTCGTGACACATAGTTGCACAGTGATTGCGTAGAGACATCGCAGAGGGAGCTTGGGGCTAGCCATTTCAGGGCTGGATCAATGTCGGATCACCAGTGATAGTGTGAGGTATTTATCACTATTTTTCTTTCCAATCAGATTCTCCGTATTCGATGGCCAATAAGGCATCCTAGATTGTATTCAGAACCACTGCTTAATAATAAAACCCCTCAGCTACTGCACCGGTTTTCTCGCATTGGGTTTTTTCGAGGACATTTGTCCAAAAACAACGGTGTCAATTGTGTGTATTATATTTTCTTCTTGCTCAGTTCTTGTTTCCACATATAATTTAATTAGTGAAGGTTGTAGTTGTATATATTTCGATATTTATAGTTTAACACAGTAAATAACTTGTATGGAATTAACAAGTAGGAGAAGTAATATCATATTTTTGCAGTAGGTATTCGGGATTACGAATTTTCACACATAAGAAATGTATATGTACAGACAATAAGTGAAAATGATTGGTTTATCCTTTATCAACCTCAACGTAGGGTTTGAGCTGAGACCCATTAGTTATGTAAGCGAAGAGACAATCATTACCATCTTTAAGCAAATAGGAATTGGTTCCAATCGTAGCAATAACAACAAAGGGACCAATCCATAATTTTTGAAACTTAGTGTTTTTCCCTTTTCGACACGAGCAGAATGCCACAATAGGACCTTTTGACCAACCTGAAAATTTTCATTTTTTTTATCGAAGTATTTTTTAACAATTTGCATTCATATTTTTAGATTGTCCAATGAATGATTTCTTTTTTCTTCCAGTGCGAATAATGCAAGGACTATTTGAGGTATGTACATTGAATTTAATTTTTCAAACTGCAAATCTAATCGTAAGGAGGTCAATTCAAGTTCGACAGGCATAAAAGCTTCCTGAACATAAACAAGTTGGAAATGAGAAGATTGAATGCTTTATTTGACGGTGGTTTCATTTGCCCATAAGGCATATTTTAATAGATTGTGCCAACTTCTTAGCTTATCATTGACAATTTTCTTGAGGATTATGATTAAAATCTTGTTGGTGGACTTAGACTAACCTAATTTGCGGGTAATAGGTTGATGATGTAGAATATTTGATTATATATTTAGTACAGAATTCAGTAAATTTAGTAGGAATGAAAGTTGGTTTGTTATATAAAACAATTTCAAGAGGTAAACTGAATCTAGAGAATATATTTTTTCAAAAAATTCGATTATTTGTTCATCTTTGGCATTTTTAAAAGGACTTGCCTCTGCCCACTTTGTGAAATAGTCAATAACAGTGAGGATAACAATGTGCACAACAGATGGTGGATTAATAAAGCCTATAAAGTTCAATCCCCATATCGAAAAGGGAAAATCTAGGATAACTAGTTGCAAGGGAAACAAATAAAATTTCTCTCTCTCGACAGCTTTTTGGCATTCATCACAACTTCAAGCAAACTTGTAGTTGTCCCTAAAGATGGTTGGTCGATAGAAGCCAAAACCTTAATATTTTGTGAGTTGTCGATTTGGTAGCAAAGTGGTCGCTAATGTGCGTATCAGAAAAGGTAGATCCATGTGGAACCTTCAAGAGCTTGTTGGGTGCTTTATCGTCTACACAACGTAAGAGAAGTTTGTCGAAGGATCTATGAAACATGGTATTCAGGACTAAATATTTCAAGGATTCGAGGCACACTGTCCTTCGTTGAGATTTATTAAGATTATTTGGACATATTTCATTTTGAAAATAAAAGATTATATCTTTGTACCAGGGATGACTTGCAAGGTCAATTTAGTGCTTGTTGAATAGAAAAAAAGTTGATAAGGAATAATCATTATTATCAACTTCACTAGGCTCTAGATCTTGGGCCAAGTGAAGGACAAGATCACGTCCCTTAAGCAATTTTGAAGTGATAATCATTAAATCACGTTATTGAATCTTGGCAAGCCAATGTGCCAACTTCCTAGACAACAATGCCCATGAGGGTAAAAATTTGACAACAGGTAATGGGACTCTTATCTCTATGTGCTTGCTCAATACATAGTGCTAAAACTTCTCTATAGCCTTGAACAACGCATAAGCATGCTTTTTTATCAATGAGTATTTAAATTCATCATTTGATGAACTCTAACTCATAGGCTATAGGTCGTTCGTCACCTTGATCATTCTTCGGCATAAGAATTCCATAAATGGTTTCTTCTGTTGCATTAGTGTATATGATTAATTCTTTGGAAAAATCAAGTTTCGCCAATACAAGGGTAGAGGCTATGACCTCTTTGATGGCTAGAAAAGATCTTTTGTTGGAACCATTCCATTGGAATGTCTAGTCTTGCTTGAGTAGATTATGAATTTGTTTAACTGTTTTGGAAAATTTGTAGATAAACCCTCGAATATAATTTATTTTTCCCATGAAAGATTGAATTTATTTTGCACAATTTGAGGTTGGTATGTTTTTTATTGCCTCGACTCTAATTGGGTCAATGTTGACCCCAACTTTGGAAACAATTTTCTTGAGGATTTTTCCTTCAGTTACACCAAAGATAGACTTTTTAGGGTTTAGAGACATGCCATATCTCTTGCATATTAGAAATACTTGGCGAAGATTATCAAAGTGATCAGAGTGACATATACCATTAATTCATTTAGATAGATCTAGATGATCTTCCCGATGAGGTCATCAAAAGTTATTTTCATAGTTATTTGGAAGGTAGCAGCGATATTGATGAGTCCAGAAGGTGACCCAATGCGTTTGTTAGCCTTATTAAGGCGAATCTCATTGTAACCAGAGAAAACATTGAGAATGGATATCATATGAGAACCAACAACTTGTTGCAAAATTTGATCCATTTTATGAAGGGGAAAAATATCTTGATACTAGCTTAAAGATCAATAGTCCACACATAAATAGATCTCTCCAGTTTTCGTTTTAACCGGGACTAAATTAGTTACCCATTCAAAATATTTACAGGGAAAATAATGTGGGAAACAAGTAATTTTTTGAGCTCTTTCCAAATTGTGTCTTCTAGAGTAAGATTTATGGATATTTTCCTTTGCGTGACAGGGTTGGCATCTTCTTTAATTGAAGTAACGTGTTGAATAATGCCTAGATCAAAACCACAAATTATCTGTAAACTTCAGTGGATATTCCACTTGACATTTCATCACAACAAATCTGATAAAATTAAATATAAAATATGAAATTCTACATTATTACAGTTTTATTAGATTTCTAGATCTGTAGATTCACTATTAGTAGTGCATGCATGCGAATGAAAATTATGCAAAAAATAGAGAACAACAAAATAAAATCTCACACAAATTTGACACAAGATATGTTATGGGAAACCCTTTCAAGAGAAAAACTCAGCTGGAAGGTGAGGTCGCTCCACTCACTTTATCTGAATGGAAATATGGTTGTGAGTACAAAGAAGTACAACTTGTGGCCCATGCGCTGCTACAGTGCACCAATCCTCTCTATGTTCTCAACCTCCTATCCCTCTTGGCTATTTTTACTCAGCTATGGAACAAATGCACTTGAAAGAATGGAACCCATTTTCCTCTTAGTGGTCTAGTTATAACACAACTCGATAGCCTACTAATGGTTAGGTCTGACTACCTCAACTCTTAGCCAAAGTTACAATATAGACTCTTCTAGACTACTCTACATCTTAATTAGGTGATCGACTCCTTTTTTCATGAATAATGGGGACTGACGTGACATCCTCTAAAATTAGGGTGGTGAAAATAGGAAGGTCAACTTTGGAGTGGCATAAATTTTGTATACGGACTTTGATTGACGCAATTATTGCACCGTTGGAAAGGTCTCTCTCTGTGTAGAATAGGGAAAAACAAGGCAGCACTAAAGCAACAAAGTTTTATCCCCAAAAATCATCGTTTGATGCCTCAAAATTTTCCTGAAAGGTTTCAGACGATGTTTTGCAAACTGGGTCCCACCAATTAAAACAATCTCATGAGTTGATTCCTCCATTTTTTCCACTCTGAAAGCATTGAGATGGATGACAAACAATATAATGATCGAATTCAAATCAATGAAGATCCTTGTAGGACTACGAAAAGATATCAGTAAAGTCTTTCAAAATGTCCATTAACCTTTTTTTCTCGTCTTCAGAACATTGGACCCCTATTTGCAACATACTGGGTTCCTTAGGGGTCCCAATATTAATTGATATTGTTTCATCACTTTTTCTTTTTGAATCCTCTTTATGTTCCTTTTTATTAGTTAGCATATCACTAGGAGAGAAGGAACTTTCCAGAGGAGAAAGTATGCTTGGGTACTTATTGTCTTTTAATGAGATTTATCTCCTTTTTATTGGAAGACTGATTTTGGATGAAAGCACATATACTTTCATCATCATCATCGAAGAATACTTGCAATTTTTCCTCATTGTTTGGCAAATGAGGATGGTATAAGGGTTGTAGAATATAGTCAGGCCTTTCAGTCAGTATCTGTCTTTGAGGATTGGTGGCATATACAACGAAGGGATTGGCCAGGGCATTTAATCCTCTATGAACATGAGTAATATTAAAGCATGTAATTCAAAAAGTGTTTGCTAGGCAACTTGAGTGTATCACTTATTAAATTTATTGGAAGGAGAATAAACTTTTATGATCAAATTAATAATAAATTTGGAATCACAAACTGCAGTAAGGTATTTGCAACCTAGGCTAAGAGCTTGTTCAATTCCAAAGAGTAATGATTCATACTTGAAAATATTGTTAGTACAATCAAAATCAAGTTTGAATTCATATTGATGCATTTTACCATGAGGGGAATAAAGCATAATTCATGCACTGTTCCCTTCATTGGAAGGTGCACCATCAAAGAGTAGGTGTCAAACTTGGTCATCTTAATGGATTTCAGGTGGAGGTAGATATTCTTTATTAAAGATATAATAAACACCAATATGTTCTTCAATATAGCTTACATGGGGTTGAGGTAAACCTTCAAAGTAGGGTGAGATGCTCCCTTCCCTTAGGGAAACTATGTTCTTACCATCCTTAGGAAGACTCATATGGGTACCATCGAAAGACAAATACCCACTTGTTTTCGTTTTCTAGTCTCTACCGAGAATGATTGAGTAGCTACTTATTAGCATGTTCATCACTTGGATATTGTAGGTGGGTCTTATCTTTGGGTGAGCACATAGGATACATGTGATGTCTTTGATTTCACCAATGGTTTCTTGAAGGCCAATACTTTCTTGGTTGTTTGTTTAGAATACTATAAGCCTAGTTATTTCATGATAATATTTTCCATCACATTAGGGACTAATCTACCATCAACTAAGAAACAATGTGCAATTTTGACATGAACATTCATTGAAATGTAAGGAGGATCTTTTGGAAAATTCCTAGACTTATATACAATGAAAACCTTGTTTTCACTGGGATCCTCTTCTTGATGTACCTCAAGGGTATGTATAGGGGTAGTTATTCTTCCTTCGAGGAAGTTTTTCAATTGTTGTCATTGCTTAGGGATCGTAGCCATATCAAGCAGAGGAGCATTAACTTTAATGCCAACCATCTATTTAAGAATATCAAATCAAGGCAAGCTTGAAGAGGAAGAGGGATTAGAATTTAAATTTGAAGGACAGGGCACAGTGCTAGAGATTTTTTTATTATCAATTTCTTTGAAATATTGATTTCTAGCATTTCGAGCCCTAAAAGTGTTTCTAGTTTCGACAACCATTACTTCATTTTCATCAACCCAATCTAAAGTTGAAATTGTAGGGTCAAAATTTTTTCCAAAGATTCTCTCTCGTGCATTTATTTTAATTTCACAAGTTTTCTCACCATGGTATTCCTCACAAAAATTACACCATGGACGAGAGAGGAGAGCATTTGGTTGATAGACTTGGGGAGGATTCCTTATAAGCGTTGAAGTTGAATCCTTAGTGTGAGGTTCGACTGCAATCCTCCTTTCAAAGGAGATCATCCGATTACTCATGTCTTGCATGAGTTGGAGGACTAATGATATATTAGATTAATTGATATGGTCCTCTAATGGAAGACTGATTTGGTGTGATTGCTTTTCATATTCCAAATAGATTTGAAGTGTAGACCTTTAATTGTCAGTTTTCTTCTCGTCTAGTCGATGACGGTAGGGGCGAGGCAAAGAGTTGTAATAGTGCATCATGGCAGCTTGATTCTGTGGCCTGATGATCTTAGGAATTTGATTGTATAAACTGACTGTTGTTTCTTAACCCCATTCTTTTTATGATCAGTAAACAATACAAATTCTCTTGGTAGCAAATAATGGCTACATTTGTTCAAAGCTTGAAAATTTACATAGCACCAGTGTTTTAAAAATCAGACTCGGATTCTGAAACGACTGAGGGTTGGCTCCGACTCCGACTCCGAATCGATATCGACTCGGACAATTCGGTTTCAATGACTCGGCCTTTGTAAAAAATACATTAAATATTAATTTTTTTATAAAAGACATAATTCTAAATATTTTCATTCATGTTTCCAAACACAAAGCATTACAAGATAGACAAAATACAACATATGATCAAAGTAGGCTCATGAATATATCCATTATATCAAAATTGCACCCAGTGCACTGTCCAATACATGATGATGATATAGAGAAACATAACCAAGGAGGCTCTAAATGGCTCAAAGCTGCTCCAAAACCAACTCCACAACTCTTCACAAATTCCTCACAAATGCTCACTCAAATTCAGTGAGATAGATGTGATGAAATGAGAGGGGTTGGGTAGCTTTAATAGGATGGGGAGGGGTTAGAACCTTGCATAAAACCCTAACAACAACAAAAAATTAATTTTGAATTCCGATTTTTAACCTGAGAGGGGCTTGCGCCAGCTTGGAGTGGCTCGGCCGGTTTAGCTCGGGCTTGGCCGAGCCGGTGTACGACTCGGTCGGCTCGGTCACAAATCGGCCTCCGAACCAGTTTTTCCACCGAGTCGATCCGGTCGGGGGTCTGGCTCGGTTGACTCGGCCAATTCCGAGTCGATCCATCCGATTTTTAAAACTATGCATAGCACTCTTAAACATAAACTGACTATTGTTGCTTAACCTCATTCTTCTTGCTAAAGAATGCTATGGAATTACATTCTTGGCTTAACACTGCTTCAATCGCTGAACCACTTGCATCACAATCTACTTGAAACACCTCACTGAAATTTGGGAGTGTTGATACTGGTTGTTTAGTTATCTTTCTCTTCAAGGTCTCAAAAGACTTTGTTGATGCTACTGTTCATTGAAAAATTCCCTTATGCATTCAGCTAGTGGTGCACAAATCCCAGTACAGTTCTCGTAGAAGCTTGCCAAGCTATGACAACTTTGTTCACATCAAAGGTGCATCTATGTATTAGCCATCGAACAATAGCTCTTACCTTTTCGGAATCCATTTTTAGACCTCCTAGGGAAATGAAAAAACCCGAGTAAATCAACTACTCTTGCAAGAAAATACTTTTCAAGTTAATCAACTTCTCTTCTTTCAAGCTTTCAAGTGATTTCTCAAAATTACCAAATGTCCTTCAGACCTGCTAAAAATCAGAAAATCATCAAGATAACAATGACAAGCTTTCCAAGAAAAGGCTTCCAAATGTAATCCATCAACCTCATAAATGTACTAGGTGCATGAGTTAATCCAAACGGCATAACCAACCACTCAAACAATACATCCTTTGTTTTGAACATCATCTTCCACTCACCACCTTCCCTTATCCAAACATTTTAAAAATCTATCTTTGAAAAGTATTTTTCCCTACACAAGCAATACATAAGGCAATCCATCCTTGGCAAGGTTAACCAGTATTTGATGGTAGTCTTATTGATAGCCCTTAAATCAGCACACATTCTCCATCCACCACCTTCTTAGGTGCCAACATTAATAGTACAACATAGGAACTTAAACTCTCGTATCAAGCCCCTATCAGACAATTCTTGTACTTGCATATTTAGTATTTACTTCTTCATCATTTGTGGGATTCATTCATTAAGGGGCTTTATTCGATAGACTTGATCCAGATATCAAGTCTTTCTAATGAGAATTACTTCTCACGTGAGGTATAACAGCATGCATGTCATTTGAAACTGTCTCCTCAATTTTGTTCAATAAATGTTAAATTTCAACTGGCACGTACCTCTTTTCATCAGTGTCTCGGACTCTCTTTAACATTATGGCCAAACAAAAACTGGCCGTCTCCTTCTTTCTTTAAGCACAACATTACAGTGGTTGCTGCTGCTACTACCACTGTTGTTATTGTTCATCTTTGTCACCTTCTCCTTTGTTATAGGCAACAATCTGAAACTCTTTCCATGCTTCAAACAACCACAGATAATTCCTAGAAGAGCATAATACGCATCATCTTAATTACATCACATAATACTTGGTTTATATAATTATATCCATATGAAAAATTAACATGCATTGCTCCATCGTGGTGACTAGTTGACCCTTTTGTACCCATAAACTTGATGTGCGCTAGAATGGGGAATGCATTTCTTCTCAATAACCTCCGCGGAAAATAGATTTTCCATACTCCTGCCATCTACGGCATTTACCTTGAATCTTGCATTTAGATATGAGGTTTATTAGCAGTCTCCTTCTCAAGTTGGGGAAATACCCTAAACATAAGATCCTCTCCCTATGTGATATGAGTCTTGTCCTCATTTCTTCTTCCCTGATTGTGATTCTCCAGACATCCTGATACCTTGTGTCCTTCTCTACATCCATAGAAAATGATGGTATACCTACTTCTCAGGCCTCTTTCAAAACCTCTACCTCTGCCAACGTTGTTACCTCCTCCAGTATTATGGTTGTTTGTCGCTTCATCCTCTTTACCATTGCTAGGCTATCCTTTTGTAGCACTTGTTCTCCCTCTACCCCTAGAGCCTCTTTCTTTGAAGTTCTACTGCCATCTCCTATTCAACTTTTCCTCCACCCTTTTAGCAATCTGATAAGCTTCATCTAAAGTATGAAAAAGATAGGGTTCTCATCTCATCTTGGATCTGGAACTTCAACACATTACTGTATCTTGCTACTTTTTGGTACTCTGGCTCTTTAAATCCCGATCCGAGTAACAATTTGACAAATTATTATATATACTCTTGGACAAATGTCTCCTGTCTCAAATTTCGCACATGCCACATGAACTCTACTGGTAATAAACATATACGAACTTCATCTTACTCACCATTTTCTTCCACGTCTTGATCTTTTCTTGTCATCTCTCTACTCTATCTTTAGCTAAGTTACAACAAAAGAAACCCTATTGGGGGTCTTGAACATTTTCTTATTCAATAAACCTCTCGAGCTCTCCTAACTGGTTATTGAGAGCCTCAACATTCAAATTACCACCATAAGAAGAAATTTCCAGTGTAGAATTACTTCTTTCCTTCAAAAACTAGATCAATTACATCTACGGGTGTCTTGAATTAGCATTCTGCTCTTAGCTATTGCAGATTCTGGTTTTAAATCTCCTTCAACATCTCTAGTTCGTCTAGTCTCCAGATCTTAAACTCTCCTCTTCAACTCCTCCAATTCCTGGTTTTTCATGCTTCCTTAGGCTGATCTTCTTCATGGTCGAATCCTCATAGTCCTCAACCTGACTGCCATTTTCAAACCTTCCTTCCCAGTACTGTCTCCCAAGAGCTACACTTCCAGCAATCACACACATTGAGATAACTTTGTCTCAGATCACAAAACCACAATTTCAAACTGAAACAAATCTGAACAAGAAAAAATTCATAGGAATAGAGATTGCTCTGATACCACTTGCTGCAAAGCCAGGCAATGTACATTCTCTGTTGAGAAACAAACTTGCACCTCTGAATGCTGCACCCACCGAAGTTTCACCTACACATGGGCTCATGAAAACTGCAGAACAAACAGCAGCAAAAAAGTTAAAACCACCATGACAATGTAGGAAAACACAAACAACAGAGGAGAATGAACATAATCAAAATTTATTTTGCATCAAGGATGAAATTGGCTTGTCATAGCTTTGTCTAGAGGTCCTAGTCTCTCTTCAACATGTACAACGCAACCCATGGATCTGTTGGCTGCAATTCTGCCCCAACTCCTAAATACCAAACTAGATATAGATCGCATAGCTTCCTCTCTGCAAACTTATGAGTTGAACCCCACTTTCGGACAAGATTAATCTATTTATAAACTTCTGTCTTTTCATTTCCAGCTGAAGGTCAATCATGTTCCCTCAGCTATTTGTCTTCTACATTGATGCTTCTCCGAATTTGCCTCTGCAACAAGCAGACGACTCCTCCTCGTGGCTTTTTTTTTAATTTCTTTGTAGCTTTCTCCCCACCCTGGTTCTGCATCATCATCCTTGAGTTCCATGGTCAAGCAGTGATTCCACCTACGTGTTCACACAAAGTTCCAGTGCTCAGACGTCATTTCTCTGTCAAAAGTTCTTGAGTTGTAGGCTTTGGTAGGTAGGAAATTTCAAATTTGTTCTTCTGCAACAACGATTTCAATGACCTGTTTATTTTGACCTGTCAAGTAAACTAACTCAGAGATTTAAACGAAATGAGAAAACAAATATTTTTGGGTGATGTTGATCACTTGAAGCCAAGAATGCTCCTGCATCACAATGAATCTCAGAAAAACCTCTTCAGTCAAATCCCACGCTGCAATTGAAAAGAAGGAATTCAGAAATAGAGGTTTCGATTGAAAAGTTGTTAACAGGGGTTCTCACAATGGAGATTCACCCCTCAAACCCCTGCACTTGGTATGAAAGCGTCCATCTAGAGGAAAATCTTCAAGCTTGTCTTCACTAGGAAAAAATCCCTGGTTTTAGAGCCTGATCAAGATTTTCCTGTCAGATTTTTTACCTTTGCCTTCTCTTATATTTTGTTGGTTCATGGTTGCTTAATAGACAATGAAGTCCAAAGCAGTTCAATGGAAAGCTAATAATCCTTTTATGGCTTGGTTATCTTTTCAATATTCTGGGAGTTAAACAACAGTCTGTGTTGAAACTGTAGTTTCAATTTTGGTGATGTTATGTTCTTTCTGGGTTTCTGTTTAAGCATATGGAAAACCCTCTTTAATGGTTTTGTACTCCTTTCATCTCCTTTAAATATAACTTTACCAGAAATCAAACCTCCTTTTTTGTAGCTCTCTAATGAGTATTATCAAATAGATTCTCTCTCACATGTATTCGCCCTTGATCTGGCTTCACTAGATTGCCACTGGCATTCTGCATGTCACTATTTCCATTCTTACACCAGGCAGTAACGAAAACCAGAATGCTGATAAATGACTCCAGTTTCTGGATTCTGCTTATCTTCTCTACTGTCCAAGTTATGACACTGATACCATGCTTTCCAAATGATGTAATTGGGCCACTCTGGTACTGAGCTATAAATCAGCTTCAAAGGAGGAAGCAAACACAGCGGAGAGTTCTTTTCCTGTCACTGAAAAATGTGATAAATCAGAACAATATGGGAGGTCCATTGGATCATAGCATGGAACAGCTTGCAACTGTAATTCATATAATGGGTAAGGAGAAATTATAAGATTGGACATGCACATAGGAAAAAATTCTTCTTATTTAGATCATTAAGTGCAACAGGTGTTGATAAGAAGGTGCCACAAGATAACACAACGGGTTAGCCCACCCAGTTGTCACCAAGATTGTTGGACATTTGGCTACTTCTGTAGCAGTGGGTGCCCAGTTTGAATCTCCCTTGATTAGGTGCACTAGTTTAAATTCATTTGTTTACTAGGAATGCCATGGGGAAGCATCTGTTGGATTTCTCCACAAGGTTTTCATTGAAAAAAAATGATGCTGTAGGAGTTGAAAAGCATGTTGCTATTGTGATCTAAGTTGTGGTATTAGGAGCATGAGAGGTTTGTCTTGGTGTTTAAAGGATTTTACAAATGATTGCATTTGCTGCCACTCAATTCATTAGTATGCCATAGCTGCAAAATTAAAAAACCTGTTTCTTTGGACTGCATGTCTATGCTTGGCTTTGGTTAATATATGCATTTCCATTTTCCTCAGATTAAAGATGGAGAAGCATTAGAAAATAGTTTCTTGCCTTGAATTTTCGGTTGTGTGAAGATATCAGGTTATTTTTTGTTGTTCATTCTATGCAATCACCAGTAATCCTGACAAGCACAAAGACCATCTTGGAAATGATGAAAGCGGCTAGCATCTCTTACAACAATTTTTCGCCCAACAATCTTAGAGATAACTTTAACTGCATTGTGGCAATCACCACACATGCGAAGGCTATTAATAACTTGAATAGGTATTCCAGGGGGTAAGTTTATTAACCCAAAAGCAATAGCTAGCTTCTCACTGTGGTGACGAAGAGAGTGTTCCTTCATCTCCTGATCTGAATCATGCAATGCAAAATTAGTGTCGGGTACATACCCTGCTGCCTCCATCTGCTGCATCAATGCGTCCAACTTTGCATATATCTCTTTTGCTTGTTCATGCAATCTGTCTTCCACAAGAAACATATGCATCTTATTCTTAACCTCAATCCAGCTACATCCTGGCTGCTTCTTAAATCTGCTATTTCTCAATAATTGTCTCAAATTTGCTACTTCTTCCCACTTATGGGCTGCAGCATAAATATTTGAGAGGAGCACATGTGTTGCAACATCATGTGGTTCTACCTCTAAAATCCGTTCTGCAGCATTCTTCGCTAACTCCACATTACCATGAATTCTGCAAGCTGAAAGCAAAGTCCGCCATACAATAAGATCAGGTTGAAATGGCATATTTTTGATAAAATTCTCTGCCTCAAACAGGTGCCCAGCACGTCCAAAGAGGTCAACCATACAAGCATAATGTTCCATTCTTGGTATTATTCCATGATCTTGAGGAATAGACCAGAAGTACAGAGTACCTTCATCCACAAGGCCTGCATGACTACATGCATAAAGAACAATAAGAAAGGTGGTGCTATTTGGCTTCATGCCTGTCAAGCACATATTTTCGTAATATTGGAGAGCCTCCTTGCCACAGCTATGATGGGCATGTCCTGCAATCAGAGCATTCCAACCAACTAAGTTTCGCTCTGGCATTTTATCAAAGATGCATTGTGCATCTTCTATATTCCCACATTTGGCATACATGTCCACAAGGGCACTGCCCACCATGGTATCTAACTCAAACCCGGTTTTATTGATATAGGCATGGACTCGCTTTCCCTGCTGCAGTGCTGCTAGGCTAGAACACGCTTTTAAAACACTGGCAAATGTGAACTTATCTGCATTAATGCCTGCCTGTAGCATTTGGAAAAAGAAACTCAAAGCTTTTTCACCTTGCCCACGCTGAACATATCCTGCAATAATTGATGTCCAAGATACAAAATTTTGTGTTGGCATTTGACTGAATAATTTCAATGCATCTTCCATGTTTCCAGCTTTTGCATACATATCGACAGCAGCATTACCCACAAAAACAGCTGAACTAAATCCAGCTTTAATAATGTGAGCATGAACCTGATTGCCCTCTTCCAGAGCCGCTACTGCAGAACATGCATTAAGAACACTGGTGAAAGTAAACACATCAAATTCCACGGTAACATGTTTCATTTGGATAATTAGCTTTAGGGTTTCTTTAAAGTTTCCATTCTGTACATATCCTGCAATTATTGCGTTGAAAGAAACCAAATTCCATTCTGCTATTCTATCAAAAACTTTGCTTGCATCTTCCATGTTTCCACACTTAGCATACATGTCAACAAGGGCACTCCGTACAAAGGCATCCAGTTGAGACGTTTTGATAACTTGGGCATGAACGCACTTGCCCTGTTCCAAACCTGCTAGACCACCGCATGCCCTCAAAACACTGGCAAATGTGTAGCTGTCAATCATTATACCTGACTGCTGCATTAGAGAAAAAACTCTCAGTGCCCGGTCACCATACCCGTTCTGAACACATGCTACAATCATAGATGTCCAAGAGACCAAATTCCTTTCAGGCATTTCATCAAACACTTGGCACGCATCCTCCAGGTTTCCACATTTTGCATACATATCAAGAAGGGCACTCCCCACATAAATGTCCCCTTGAAATCCAACTTTCAGGATATGAACATGGACCTGCTTCCCTCCTTCCGGAGCTGCCGCCACTGCGCTAACCCGAAGAAAGCTGGCAAAAGAGAACTGGTTTGGCTTTACACCTGCCATTATCATTCTGCAGAAGAGTTTCTGCGCCTCTTCCCCATTATTACACTGAGCATAGCCAGCAATCATGGCAGTCCAAGAGACCACGTCTCGTTCAGTCATTCTTTCAAACACTTTGCGCGCATCTTCTAAATTGCCACACTTAACATACATATTAATGACATTGTTTTGCAGATAATTGTTTAGCTGAAATCCAGTTTTATTTATGTAGGCATGTACCCTTTTTCCCTCTGCAAGAGCCCTCATGTCACTACATAACCGCAAGAGATGAAGATAGGTACTGGAATCTACCTGGATGCTTTGTTGTTCTGAAAAATCCAGTATGTCCACCGCTTCCTTCAATCGTCTCTCCATGCACAGTTTGATTATACTGTTACAGGTTCTACTAGAATTTTCATGGCTTCCTTGGGTAAAAATTAGCCTTTTCTCGACAGCAAGCTTGCAAATACTTGTCCTGCTACCATGAGGAAACGCCGCATACCAATTCATGTGATTCCACAGGTGGAATCTAGAAGCAGCTTTCAGAAAACCGTGTGGGTTGTTGGCCGCTACTGATTTGAGCATAGGAATGAAACTAACATCGTAAAACAGATTTATTGCACAGACTTGTTAAGGAATTCATCTCAATCATACAGTTCAGACAAAAGTGAATTGAACTTTCGCTAAAACTGAGTGAATTCATCTCAATCAAGATCAAATTGCAAATTTGTGTTAATGTGAAACTCCAGAGCGGGTCAGAGTAAGGAACAGGTCAGTTTAATGATTTTGAATGTCTACAAACAAAACTACTGAACTTTAGCGGGAAACCTCTCGGATTAATCTTAGTGTACCCTCTCAGAATAAGCATAGTGTCTTCATTGATTCTTTGTCACTTACAAACGAGGGAAGTTGATGAATCAGAAATTATTAATCTTTGCGTATAGTAGCAATTGCTATATAGGTATTCGGTATATTGAAGGAATAGAAGATTTTCTGTGTAAAATTACAAGAAAGTGATAGGAAGTTGCGGTGAGTGTAAAATTACAAGAAAGTTATAAAAAATTTGGAGAGAATCCTCTAACCACAAACAAAGCTCATAAAATCTCTCTAATAAAATTGGTAATAAATATAAATTATTAAATATCATATATTATATATTAAGTAATTAATTTTCTTATACTTTGTAATCACTATTAAATATAATGATATTAATTTTCAACCATTTAAATTATAATTAATTTATAAATATTATTTTTTATATAAAAAAATAAATTAATTCATTAAATTATTATAATGAAAATTTAATTGTTTGATATTTTTATAATAATAATAAAAGTATTTTTTTATATTTATTTAAATCAGTTTAGATTCATCTTAACTCCGGATCTATCAAGTGTCCAGAGGGATCAAATCTCTCGAGCTGCAAATCTCTTTTTTGAGTGCAAAACTTGAGAAAAGGTTTGCACCATAGATCCGAAGTTAAGATGGATTTAGGTTGGTTTCAGTCATGTGCCGCCAAGGAAAATCTACTAAAATATAATTAATTTTATCAATAACATGTAAATATATCAAATATTAATATAATTATTTTAAATATGCAAAATATTTCTGAGATTAACTTGGTCATTTTAATTTTAAATTTTCTTAGTTACCTCAGTTGGTTGAGATGATAAATATTGATAATAACTATAATGATGAAAAATAATGAAATAATTTTTTTGAATGAAAAGTGACAATAATAGTGTTGAAAGATAGAAAATGTGAATAATAAGAATGTACTCATGTTACAAATAGTCTTCATTGTGATCAATCTCAAACTATTTTCTTCTACTATTCTTATTGCCACCCTTGTTAGTTTTGTTATCTTTTCATATCGATTATATGAAAAAGAAAATTTAAATCATAAACCATTTAAATCTTTAGCTCGATCTGTTGTAGTAAACATGATACCTTGTCTCTCTTGCTCTCCAATATTAATAGCTTAAATTACTATAACACAAAAATCAATCTACATTGTTAATAACTTTTTGTGCTTATACTAAAATCAATGCATATTGTTAATCCAATTACTTTAATATTAATGTACCGTCATATATCCAATTACATCAAATCATAAATCAACATATACATTGAAATCAATGCATTTAATGCAAGCAATCAAATAAGATTAGAAAATAACTTCTACATTAAAATCAATGCACCTAATGCAATCAATCAAATAAGATTAGAAACCAACATCTACACTGAAATCAATGCATTTACTCAAAGCAATCAAATAGGATTAGAAATCGCCATCTACACTGAAATCAATGCATTTAGTGCAAACAATCAAATAGGATTAGAAATCATCTACATTGAAATCAATGCATCTAGAGAAAGAAATCAAATATAATTATAAATCGACGTCTAAATTGAAATCAACACATCGAGTGCAAGAAATCAAATAGTATTAGAAATCACCACCTACACTGAAATCAATGCATCTAGTGCAAGTAATCAAATATCATTAGAAATAAATATCTACACTAAAATCGATGCATCTAGTGCAAATAATCAAATAGGATTATAAATCACCATCTCCACTTAAATATTCTTCCCTCTCTCCATCTAGTGCAAGAAATATTCTTCCCTCTCTCCACTCTCCATCCATATATATATCCCCCTCCATCTATTGTTTTTTGTCTATCTCACCCCCCTAAACACACACGCTCTCGCACTCCATATATATCATTCTCTTTGTCAATCACCCCCTCTCCCCATCTCTCTCTTCTTCCCTCTCTTCACCTTCCATCTATATCTCTATCTTCCCCTTCTCTCCCTCTCCCCCACTAATATCTCTCTTTCCTCCTTTTTTCCTCTCTCCCTCTCTCTCCATTTTCCTTATCATTCACTCTCTCTCTCTAGAAACCAACATCTACACTGAAATCAATGCATTTACTCAAAGAAATCAAATAGGATTAGAAATCGCCATCTACACTGAAATCAATGCATTTAGTGCAAAAAATCAAATAGGATTAGAAATCATCTACATTGAAATTAAGTCATCTAGTGCAAGTAATCAAATATAATTATAAATCGACATCTAAATTGAAATCAACACATTCAGTGCAAGAAATCAAATTGTATTAGAAATCACCACCTACACTGAAATCAATGCATCTAGTGCAAGTAATCAAATATCATTAGAAATAAATATCTACACTAAAATCGATGCATCTAGTGCGAATAATCAAATAGGATTATAAATCACCATCTCCACTTAAATCAATCCATCTAGTGCAAGAAATATTCTTCCCTCTCTCCACCCTCCATCCATATCTATATCCCCCTCCATCTCTTTTTTTGTCTCTATCTCACCCCCCTAAACACACACGCTCTCGCACTCCATATATATCAATCTCTTTTTCAATCACCCCCTCTCCCCATCTCTCTCTTCTTCCCTCTCTTCACCTTCCATCTATATCTATATCTTCCCCTTCTCTCCC
This sequence comes from Pinus albicaulis, assembly GCA_034641835.2. Lineage (NCBI taxonomy): Eukaryota > Viridiplantae > Streptophyta > Pinopsida > Pinales > Pinaceae > Pinus > Pinus albicaulis. The sequence goes on from CM076575.1 coordinate 2,061,607,587, forward strand.
TCTCCCCCATTAATATCTCTCTTTCCTCCTTTTGTCCTCTCTCCCTCTCTCTCCATCTTCCTTATCACTCTCTCTCTCTCTCTAGAAACCAACATCTACACTGAAATCAATGCATTTACTCAAATAAATCAAATAGGATTAGAAATCGTCATCTACACTGAAATCAATGCATTTAGTGCAAACAATCAAATAGGATTAGAAATCATCTACATTGAAACCAATTCATCTAGTGCAAGTAATCAAATATAATTATAAATCGACATCTAAATTGAAATCAACAAATTCGGTGCAAGCAATCAAATTGTATTAGAAATCACCACCTACACTGAAATCAATGCATCTAGTGCAAGTAATCAAATATCATTAGAAATAAATATCTACACTAAAATCGATGCATATAGTGAAAATAATCAAATATGATTATAAATCACCATCTCCACTTATATCAATCCATCTAGTGTGAGAAATATTCTTCCCTCTCTCCACCCTCCATCCATATCTATATCCCCCTCCATCTTTTCTTTTTTGTCCCTGATCGCACCCCCGTCTGTCTCGCCTCCGATTATATCAATCTCTTTCGTCCCTCCCTCTCCCCATCTCTCTCTTCTTCCCTCTCTTCACCTTCCATCTATATCTCTATCTTCCCCTTCTCTCCCTCTCCCCCACTAATATCTCTCTTTCCTCCTTTTGTCCTCTCTCCCTCTCTCTCCATCTTCCTTATCACTCACTCTCTCTCTTTCTCTCCACATTTCTCGATCTATGTCTTTCTTCTTACCTCCCTCTCCCTCCCCCTCCAAGTCCATATCTCTTTCCCTCCCTCTCTGCACTCTCTCCTTTCCTCTCTCTTCCTTCCTCTCTTTCCCTTTCTCTCCCATCTCTCTCTCTCTCTCTCTCTCTCTCTCTCTCTTCACCCGCCAAATATGTTACTATATCTGATGTAGGGGCATTAGGCTCAAGAATTACTTTGTACCTAAGTAGACAAAGGGGGGTCTCATATTTCTAAATTCTCATGTAATTATTAGTGATTTTGAATAAAATAGTGAGGAATTGTAAATGTTCTCTAATCATTAGATAACATGAGAGAAATGATCAGTTGGGAATGTGAAGAGATAGGTAGTTTCAGTTATTTTAGAGGATTAGGGTAAATTTAGGATTTTTGAGAATGTTAAGAGTTTGTTGAGCTGTTTGGGGACCTGAATCGATTCAGGTCATCAATTTGTATAAATGTAAGCATGAAAGAGAGGAGGGGAGTTCAGAGTTTAGGGCTGTGCAGAATATATTGTAGAAGGGCCATTCGAATTGAAGATCTAGCCGAGGAAAACAGGAAGTCTGTAAGTAAGTTCATTTGTATGTATGAAAGTATACGTTTCGGGATTATATGTGTAAACTCTGTGTTAATGGACTGAATTAAGTTCTGTGTGAGAATGCTTTGGAACCCCATGAACCATGCGTAGATATACTCTGTAAATAGGGTGTTTAAATGATGCTCTGTTCTAATGAAAAGTCGAAGTCAATTAACATGATTTTGGACCGAATGCATTTGAATCTACACTTTTCGTATATGGATTGAGTATACAATTGTTTTGTGTGAAGAGGCTCTTATCATATTAGAATTCCATTCTAATATTGATATGAATTAGTGTGAAGGTTTTTTGAGTTCAATCTATAGAATCAATATCGATTCTATCGAGGCCACAGTACAGTAATTCAGCGAAGAATCCAATAGAAATCGGTGAACTTCGATTATTGAACAAGGTTGAATTTGTATTAACCTCTGTTTAACTGAAACAGTACCGACTGAGATCGATTATAAACCAAAGGAAGGAATTATTGATATAAACTAGAGCAAAGGCGGAACCAGAACCATGAAGGAAGGGGAAGATGGAACCGCGAAGGGGAAACAACAAAGGCGGTTTCGGAGAGCCCCCGGTGGTATTCACATTTTTAAAAGGTGGTAAGCGGTATCCCCAAAAAAAAGTGTGATACGTTTTAGTGCTTGACGCATGGCAAGGGCGGTATTCAAAAACCCCGAGTTTCGCAAAGTTTTTTTGGGTTAAACTTATGTTCGAAAAAAAGTGCGATTGTCGTCGGATGTGGACCGATGGGGATCGGATGGCATTTGTAATGTGAAGTTGCATGGGCGATAAGCCGAGGTATGGCCCAGTGTTTTTCACTGGTATGTGTTTATTAAATATCTGATATGTGGGCCCAAACATACTATGGTTTAATTGTCATACGTAAAAGACTTGGGTATTTAGTATAAAAGGGTTGAATTGTTGTTTCAACTACAATATTGCGGAGGACGTAATATATGATAATATATTATGGAAATTTCATGGGAAAGCCTAAGGTTTATGTTAATGTTATAACACTCGATTCATATGTTAGTATATATACTATATGGTAAAGCGAATCTTGTATGAAATGAGTGTGGCCATATGGGTGGACGGTAAGTGGTGATACATTAGATGAATTGTGGGCCTGGTTACGAAATACTTTTGTATGGTGGGTTATTAAAGTATTAACCCACGTGAAGACTAATATCTGATATAATATATGATACCGGACCATAGAGTTATAACTGGCTTTTATGTAAAGTTATATAATACATCCAGATTGATGGTGAAGTCGAAGACCTTTGGGACTAATGGCTATTGAATATTAACCCGAAGACCAGGAAATGGGTTATTCACATGGTTCTACCCATTGAAGAAAAATATCAAAGCTTTCGCATAGTGTTAGAGAGTGCCCTGATTTAAAATTATTTGGGCATAAAAGTGAGATGCATTATTTTATATGCATGGAGATTGGAAAATGTGGGTTAAGTGAGGTAGCCTGGGCATCAATATCCCTCCCTCTCTCCTTATATCTCCTTCTCCCCCCCCCCATCTCCATCTCTCCTTATTTGTCTCTTTATCTCAACCCCAAACATACATGCTCTCCCTCTGTCTATCTCTCCCTTGTCACTCCTTCTCTCTCTCCACTTCGCACTCTCTATATTTCTTATTTCCTACATCTCCCCCCCTCCAAATCCATCTCTCTATCGATCCCTCTCTCCTCCTCTCTCTCAAGTTCTCTCTCTCTCTCTCTCTCTCTCTCTCTCTCTCTCTCCAATACTCTCTCTTCCCCCATCACTATCCTCCTCTCTCTCATCCTTCCCCTCTCTCCCTTTCTCTCCTACCTCCCTCTCTCTTTTCCCTCCAATCCTATCTCTTCCCCCATCTCCCTTTCTCTCTCTCTCTATTCCTCCCTCTTCTCCCATCTCCCTTTCTTTCTCTCTCTCTCTCTTTCCACCCCTCTCTCTCTCCAACTACATTACTATATCCCTCCCTCTCTCCTTCTCTCTTGTTCTCTCCCCCCTTCTTTCCATACATCTTACTTTGTCTCTTTATCTCACCCCTAAACATACACACTCTCTCTCCATCTCTCCCTTATCACTCCCTCTCTCTCTCTCTCTCTCTCTCTCTCCCTTATCACTCCCTCTCTCTCTCTCTCTCTCTCTCTCTCTTTTCTTAGTTATGTAAACTAATGAACATAAATATTCGTAAATATAAAGCAGATTATGGAGTAAATATGAAAAGAGGTTTTAATTACTTACCATACCTCTCGTTTATTTATATTTTTATTTATTTACCATACCTCTTTATACATCTTTTATATTTATTTATTTACCATACCTCTTTATACCTATCTTTTATTTATTTATTTATCATACCTATTTTATAAATATGGTATTTGGCCCATGGTATCAATATTAATTTGTCCCATGGTATTAGTCCTATAGACTTCATCTAAATAAAACCTCTTTTTTAAGTTTTTTAAATATAAAGAGGTTTATGGAGTAAATATAAAAACGATTTTTATTTATTTACCATACATCTAATTTATATAAATTTATTTATTTACCATACCTCATGTTTATTTATATTTATATTTATTTAAATTTTAAAATATTACAACTTTGATGGGGAAATATTTATGTCTTTATATATTTTAATTTATCCATAGAATATGGGTTTTCTTTTAAAGATTCATTTTACAAATATTTAATTAAAAGAAATATTAAAAGATTTTGGATTTTGATTGTTTGTGTTGAATTAACTCTTTTCTTTTGATTTAGGAAATGGTATTGACTTTAATAAAGAGTAAAGGTGTTTAAAATTTTACTTAATTTGGAAATTCAATGTGGTAATTTTTTTTGTTAAAGGTAAATTTATGATCCATTCAAATTCACGTATATAATTTACTATCCATTCAACTTATATAAATAATACATAGTTGTATTTTAATAGTTAATAAGTTAAAAAAGTTACATATAATCTAAATATTCAAGATTAGGTTAATGCTTTGGTCGACATTAGAAAAAGTAAAATTTATTATTTTTTGAGAACATGACATACCCAAAATCGAAGTCATACTGGGCTTTAGATTGCGCCTCTCAGTGCAATTATATAATTAATCAACAATTTTATTCTCTGAGGTTGAGTTCATTAATATGAAGGGTTTTTTTTCTTTTTTCTGCAGTGGGGTTAAATTCATTAATGCGAAGGCCGAATGTCTTAGGTTGAATTCTCATCTGCGGCTCATATATACTATATCACTACGGTGAGGTTGAATTCATTGATAATAAGGTCGAACGTCTACGGTGAGGTTGAATTCATTGATACGGAAGGGTTTTTTTTTTTTTTTTTTTTTGCGGTGAGGTTGAATTCATTGATGCGAAGGCCGAATGTCTGAGGTTGAATTCTCATATGTGGCTCATATATACTATATCACTACGGGGAGGTTGGCTCCAAACTCTGCGATGAGGTTGAATTCATTGATACGAAGGCCGAACGTTTGCAATTACTCTCTGTGGTGAGGTTGAGTTCATTGATACAAAGGTTTTATTTTTTTTCTTTTCTGCAGTGAGGTTGAATTCACTGATGCGAAGGGTTTGAGGTTAAGTTCTCATCTGCAGCTCATATATACTATATCATTGCAGTGAGGTTGAATGTTTGAGGTTCTAATGTAATAAAAAATATATATCTCTTTGAGTTTCTGAATCTCTTAGGCTGAGTTTCAGAATTTTATTATGAGCAAGTCGTGGAGTTGTTAGCATGGCCAGGTATTCATAAGCACACAATTGATTGTTATATTAAATCTCAAATTGAAGTGCGAAGTCCTGTAGCGAGGTTTTATAAAGAAGTGCGAGGGTCCTATTTATAATAGTCCTGAACTATTGCAGGGAAATTGTTGTATTTTCAGAGCATAAAACAGTCTTAACACAAGGATTACGAAGTATCGAATTCAGGAAACAGTGCATGATGTATTAAATTATTGAAAGGGATCAGTCATAAGGAAGCAACACATACATAGAAGAAGCAAGATCTTTATTTGCCAAGGATATAACCTTGCATTGGCTCTGCCTTACAAGTACACTAGTTTCCACTTACCCTCTTCTTGTTAAGTCAAGTCAAGTTTTGTTTTATTACAATATGAATACTTCCCCTCATATTTTTAAGCCTCCCTATAGCAAAGGCAAACCAAGTAAAATTACCTTAGAGAGTCTTTATGAGTACATTGAATCTTTAGAAAGATGAAGAGAAGACAGAGAAAACCACTTTAAACTAGAACTAACTACCATGCTTGACAACAACCACAAATCATTAGAAAATGAAATAATCACACTCGAAATTGAACTCCAAGAAATGAAATGTAAAATTCAAGAAATAGAACATAGTAAAAAAATAATGGTTGAGGAAAAGGACACCTTGAAAAGAAAGATTAAAAATCTAAAAGAACAACTACATAATAACTTAGCCCTAAATAACATAGAAAATAACTTAGATATTAAACTCATCAAAGAGGAAATTAGTAAACTAATTGTACTCGACCATGAGCGTCAAAAAATAGTCTTAAATCTTATAATTGCATGTATAAAATGACAAAACAATGAAAACACATTAGAAATAGTTGAAGAATAATTAAAATCAAAATCTCAAATTGAAACAACTTATCTCATGGAAGCAATAAGGGTCGGAAAGAATCTTGAGCATAAACACAAACTCATTTGTGTCAAGGTAAGTTGTAATGAACATAAATTGGATATAATCAGGAAATCCCCAAGCCTAAAAGGAACAATAATCTTTATAAATGAAGATCTCATTCCAGAAGACCAAGTTGAACTTAGGAAAAAAGTCCAAAAGGTTAAGGAGGAAATAAAGGTAGGGAAATGGGCAATCATTAGGAATAGGAAATCTATTATTAGGGATAAAGTCTCAAGCATGAGTGATAAATAGGGACTTGCATCACTCCGGATCCTCTTCTAGAACTGTCGTTGATTTCCATGGTGTAAAGGTCCTATGTTAAGCTTGATCCTAAGTGATATTGACCTTATTCTCTTAGTTGAAACTTGGGAGCATTATGAATCTAGGGTCCCTCACCTTGACGGTTTCACTCTTTGGTTTGCTTGGAGTAAGAAATCCTCTCGGAGGGGTTTTGGTGGTATAGTCTACTATATAAGGACCATTGTTTCCTCTCACATCCGACTTCATAAAATCGACCCCTTCGATCAACACATTTGGATCGAAATCTCTGATTCTACCACCAACAAGATCTTTCATGTTATCTACTATTTCGCTCCTATCAACTCCACATCCTATAAGAAGAAAAACATGGATAAGAATTTTCCTTTCAATACTTTATAAAAAGACATCTGCAACCCGAGGAATGAAGGTAATATCCTTTTACTAGGATACTTTAATGCTAGAACTGCTACTAACCAAGTCATTATGTTAAGTAACAACTCTAACCCCGACCCCTTGTGGCTTAATGAATATAGTAACTTAGCTAATAAATTAAAGAAAAAACATGATGACATTATCGAGAACTTATTCGGCATCGAGCTCCTCAAGCTTTATAGTTCCCAGGACCTAATCATTTGTAATTGTATTAACAAATGGACCCTCTCTGGTCAGATGACCTGTTTCCATGGGTTGGGTAGCAATGTCGCGAATTATGTGATTTCTTACACCCTCATCCTCAGCCGTATTACAAACTTTGAGCAGCTTAATGGGTTCGAGCCTGACTCTCACCACAGACCTTTGTCTCTATCCCTCAATCTTTCTATGCATACCACCCACATGCAGGAGACAAATGAAAACAAAAGACACATTCAATTCGATAAAGGTGAAGTTGACCTCTTCGTAAGGGATTTAGGCTCCATGAATTATAATAATAACATTGATCAAATCTATTACCATTTCACTACTATCCTTTCCAATACCATTAGCAAGTTCTCTAATGAGACTTCGTTTAAGCAGACTAATAGAACCTCCAATCCATGGTATGAAAAAAATTGTAAAATTGCTAGGAAAGCGATCAGAGATGTTCCTAATGAAATCATTAGGCTTTGAAACATCAATATATACAAAAATCTCATCAAAAGGAAGAAAAGGTCATATATTAATAAAAGACGAGATTATCTTCTCCACCTTTCTAAAGTTGCGCCCAAAATTGGCGGAATGTGCTTACTCTTAAATCCAAATATACTCATTCTATCCCCTTAGAGCACTAGGACAACTATATTAACAAGTTGTATGACTCTACGGACATTATGGGCACCATCTTAATCACTCCAATTAAGGAGGATGTATCCTCTCTGGATGACATTGAGTCTGGTATTAATAAGCTTGCTAATGTGAAAGCTAAAAATATTGAAGGATACCAAGCTGGGATCCTTAAAATGGGAAGATTTATCCTCATTCCTCATCTCCATAAGCTTCTCATTTTGGTTGTAACACATGACTTCCCTCAAATTTGGCCGCAAAGCCTTATTGTGCCTATCTTTAAAAATGGGGACAAAAGCATTCCATCTAACTACAGGACCATTATGATCAACCACATCCTAGCCAAGCTTTATGGGCTCATTTTGGAAAAGAAGCTTAGCCTTTGGCTTGAAATCTAGGGAAAAAGAGCTAAAGGAAAAGCTGGTTTTAGGAGACATCACTTGACTATTGACCATCTTGTCACTCTCAGAATCATTGTGGAGAAATGTCGCAATGGTAAAATTGATCTCTTTTGTTGTTTTGTGGAGTTTAGAAAAGATTTCGACACTGTTCCTCGTGATATTAAACTTTGGGAGAGACTTAAAGAGATCATGGTCCTTCCTGAGCTGAGGATTGTTGTGATCCTTCTCTACGAGACTGTCAATACCAAGCTTAAGACTGTCAAGGGGTGATCTAAAGACATTAAATGCAATATCGGTGTCAAGCAAGGGTGTCCCCTATCCATTACCCTTTTTGGCATATACATCGATAAGTTAGAAGAGTGTCTGGAAACTACGAGATGCAAGGGCACCGAGCTTGCTAGTGTTCTCATTACTCTTCTCCTTTATGTTGATGATATCGTGCTTCTTGCGAAAATCCATGATGACCTTGACAAATAACTTTAGACTCTTCATGCCTACTGCTCCAAGATGGGTATGACGGTTAATATTAACAAGACTAAAGTTATGACTATTAAATCCAAAATAGTACCCAGGGTATTTTCGTGTATAATAACCATTGCTTAGAGAGGTTTCTTCTTATAAATATTTGGGCATTGACTTCCCTCATCAACTCAAACGAAATTATACCATCGAGAAGAGGATTATTGGTGGCTGTAAAGCTTATTATGAGCTTGAAAACAATTGTAAGTCTGTAAATCTTCACATTTGGAGTAAAAATAGGTTCCTCTTTGAGACTATGGTCAACCCCATTGTCTTATATGGATGTGAAATTTGGGGTTGCGGTATATCCATAGAGTCACGGAGGAAGATTGAGATGATTCAAAAGCAATTCATAGCCTGCAACCTTAAGATCAAGGGAAATAGTCCCTATCATATCCTCTTCATCGAAGTTGGTTTGTCCCCCATTGAAATTACGACTATGTTTAGATATTTGATGTATAAGAAGCAGCTTTACAGCATGGAATCCAAAAGGCTCCCTGAAATTGCTTCTAACTTTAGTCAAAACCATCACCTTCGTCTCAAATGCGAGTGGCATAAGGATGTCCAGTCTTGGCTCTACCACTGGAGAATTAAGGAGGAGCTCAATATGGGAAGTAAATATAGTGTCAAAAATAATATTACCTCCAAGTTTAAGGACAAGCTGTGGGAAGAACAGGAGCTGGAGGGTAAAAGGACACTAAGATACTATAAGGAGGTGATCAACCCTACCCTTGATGATCAAAATTATCTCTCGGTGTTGACCAACACTACAAAAAAAATGAACATTGCTAGGACATGAACTAATTTTCATGAGCTTCAGAGAGAGGCTAGATAGTGGTATATTCCCAAGACACCCTAGAACAATAGAATCTATCTGATTTGCAATACTAAGCAGGTGGAATATGAAAAGCACTTTCTTTTAGACTACCCGACTCTTGCTCACATCTGCTCTAAATTCCCTAACATCTGTCACACTTCCAATCTTCTTGACCTATTAAGTCAGCCCACCTATAGCGATCTTGGAGCGCTTCTTTCCCTTTTCTTTGATCATAGGAACAAGATTTTGAAGAGTCAAACTTAGATTTGTTTTCCTTTCTTGAGGTTTGATAGGCTGCATTGGTCTTAGTGGATGTTAATCATTATCATCATCATCATTTTCCCATAGATTTCCACTTACAAGCAAACTTTATAATCAACTTTATAACTAGCATAGATCCATCTTAACTCCAAATCTATTAAACCCATGATCAAATCTCTTAAGATGAAAACCACTCTAAAGTGAAAAGAGATTTAGTCCCTCTCAGCTTATGGATATAGGTCCAGAGTTAATATGGATCTATGCCAGTTTAAAACATGAAAGAGATGAATGAATATGAATTAATAACATTTAGTTCAAGTGAATTAATGAAGTCATTGTTTATTTATAACATTATATAAATGGATGTTTAGGTGAAAATGAATTAATGATTTGGTTATTTAATATTTTGGATAGATGATGGATAAAAATCAATATTTTTTTACAATATATTTTAAAAACCAACATAGATCCATCTTAAGCAGGGATCTAGGCCAAGAGGGATCAAATTTCTTTGGATCTAATATGAGCGGAAATGGCTCAAATTTCTTCACATGGGAACCTTTTTCACTGCAAAATATAATGTGTAATTTTTCATTTTTTAAATTGTATTTTTGAATGCTATATAAAGTGTATATAAGACCAAATAAACATTTTAAGCATATATATAACTGACATTAAAATATTTTACATAACATATATGTCTAGACAATTCAAATTAAAATAGTTATGTTAATATTTATTCATATTAAAATATTTTATTGAGAACTCACATTGAATATATTTTTATATATAACATTAAAAAATTGTGTTTTAACAATTTTTTCCCATATAAAGTTGATATCTACATAAATTAGTTAATATAAATCTTCTAATAGTTTATTTAAATATCTCATTGAAATATTTTTGAAAAGTATAAGGTTTAAACATCTTACTCATACATTTTTTTACTTCTAATTACTTTAAAGTATTTTTTTATATCATAGCTAACATTATTTCTTTTTTTATAGCTTAATTTATTTTTATTTGAAAGAGACAAATGTTAGTTAGAAAGCCACTAATACAACCAAAGAATTTCTCAACTCAATTATTAAATATTTTTAATAAATAAATTAAAAATAAATTGATAAAATAGTTATTTTTAACAATTAAATAGATAAAAATGTGTTAATAAATTGTTATTTAATACTTCACATAAAATAATAAATGAAAAACCGTAAATAATTTTGAGTATATTTTGAATTATTTTTTTTTAAATTTTCATAAATAAATATAAATAAATATTTTTTCTTCAATAACATTAATTTATAAATACAAAATGTATTCTTATTATAAAACTGTAGTGGATTTTAAAATTCATTCTTGAACCATGAAACCCTTATTCCTTCTCTAGGGCTCAAATTAGCACCAAATTCCTCAAGTTTGATTCTTAAACCATGAATCCCTTATTCCTTCTCTAGAGTCAAATTAGCACCAAACATAGTGCGAATTACGAGGAAACATAATGGCCAAAGCCCAAGAATACTATATCGATTCTCTTAGAGTGAACTAGATGATCTCAATGTCTTCTAACTATTTTATGTTTTTGTATGTTGGTAGGTTTTGAAATGTTTGGAACTAGTAATATAATTTTTTTTTGGGTTAAATAATGTGTTTTTAATGTTAAAATAGTGTTATTATTATTATTATTTACTTTTAAATAAATAAATAATTTTAATATTTGGATTTACAAATCAAACTTGTGATTTTACTGATTTTAATAATCAAACTTGTAATTGTTGGAAAATTAATTCCAACCATGGCAATTATGATAATGATAGTGACAGTAATTGTCCTCTGAAAGTAAAACAACAAATTTAAAACCATGTGATAGTGAGAGTAACCATCCCTTGAAAGTAAAACAACAAATCGAAGACCGGTTTTCCTTGCACGAAGAAGAGATTATGTTTGCAAACTAGAGGGCATGAATTAAATGAAATTCTGAGCGAGAGTGCAAAATTTTCATTCCACAACAGATCAATTAATTAAAGAACAAATGGCCATTTAATGCAAGGTTGGTAAAAACTTATGGTCAAATTATGGTCAAGACTTTTATTCAGCAACTGTTATTTGTATCCTGCAACATGTCAAGGTTCAGAAAACTATATTTTTTGTACAAGCGCCCATACTATGTTTTAATGCTTTTTCTTTGTGGCGGATGTAAGTCTGAGAGGTCAAGGGAAGAAAATTGCAGAGCAATATTTGGTGGGCACGTGAAAACAAACAGTTACTTGTTTTAAGGTATGTCACTGCGCAACAACTAGTGGAGTGTAAATCTTCGTAAGAACCCTTGTTTTTCTTAGTGAAGGAGATACAACTTCTATATGAATGTATTTCATGTATTCAAAATTATAATCCAAATTTTAATTGTGTTGCTCCCATTACTCTTTTTAATCCCCCCTAAAACTTCTGAGCTTTTATTTATGTTTAGTTGCCCAAGTCAATTATGTGAATTAACCTCGTCGATTGTTGTCCAAAGGAGATCTCTCTATCTAATTATTTATGTTTAGTTTCCCTAGTCAACTGTGTGAATTAACCTCCACGAGTGTTGTCCAAAATAGATCTCTCTGCTAATCTGGTATCAAAGCAGGTGTACAATTTTATTAATGTAAGAGAAAGTGTTTTTACTGGGAGTTAAAATTTGTTTTGAAGGAATTATTTTTGAAGCATACTTACCGGCAGGGAAAAAGCTTTTTTTCTTATAGTTAAAATGACAGCATCAAGCACAAGCTTGAATAATCCTCAAATACCTCAGTTTAATGGAAACAATTATGACTATTGGGCTATAACAATGAAGGATTTGTTTTCTTCCCAAGATATTTGGGATTTGGTGGAGAATGGGTTCCAAGCACGAGCAGATGCATCAGCATATAATGCTTTGACACAAGTAAAAAATGATATGTTGAGGGACAACAAGAAGAAGGATTCAAAAATCCTCTTCTACATTTTTCAAGCACTTCATGAAAGTATTTTACCAAGGATTGCAACAACAACAAAGTCCAAACTAACATGGGATATCCTCCAGACAACCTACCAAGGAATGGTAAAAGTAAAGACACCAAAGCTACCCATTATAAGAGGATATTTGAGACAATTTGTATGAAAGAGTATGAGAATATAGACTCATTTTTTACACATGAAATTGGACTTGTTACTCAAATCAGGTCTCATGGTGAGACACTTGAGGAAAAGATAATAGTTGAGAAAATTTTGAGAAGTGTGTCGACAAGATTTAATGACATTGTTGTGGCCATAGAAGAGAGAAAGGATCTCTCATAGTTTTTAGTTGATGAGCTTCATGCATCACTAGTTTCTCATGAACATAGATTGAATAGAGCAACAAACTCCTCATTGGAGCATGCCTTCAAGACACATGTTTCATTTGGTCAAGGTAGAGGCAGAGGAAGATAAATTTCTAGAGGAAGAGGTAGAAGCCCACACAGAGGTGGTGAAGGCAGCCAGTCAAGGCCTAAGCGAAAATCAATCACAAGGTTATAGGTATGATCAATATCATTTTCAATGTCATTATTTTAAGAAGTATAGTCATTATGAAAATGAATGTAGAAAGAAGCAACATAATATAAGTAACAAACCAAGTGCACATTTTACAAAGGAAAATCATAACTAAGATAGCATTTTTTTAGCTTGTAATGTAGCAGAAGAAAAATAAAAGGATGTATGGTTTCTAGATTCAGGGTGCAACAACCAAATGACATGGAACATAGAAATGTTTTCCAATCTAGATGAAAGTGTGAAATATGAAGTGACATTAGGGACTGATAAAAAAAGTCTTTTTCATGGGAAAAGGAAGAGTCAACATTCTAACAAAGAAGGGAGAAGAAGTACATTTAAAATATTTATTTTGTCCCTAGTTTGAAGCATAACCTCATAAGCATTGGACAACTCATGCAAAAGGGCTACAATGTCTTTTTCAAAAATGATGAGTGCACAATTTTGGATAAGTCTCCGAGCAGACAGTGGATTGCAAAAGTTCAAATGATAAGCAATTGAATGTTTCCCCTAAAGATGAAACCAAATTTGAAGGGAGAAAGTGTGTAAGCATAACTGTCAATGAATTTACAAGAGAATGAAAGAAAAGTTGCAGTTGTCACACAAGTAAAATTTCAAGAAAAGGTCAAAGATGAAAATTGGTTATGGAATTTGAGATTTGGTCATCTCAATTTTAGGGGTTTGAATTTGCTACATAGGAAAGGCACGGTGAAGGGATTGCCACTCATAGAAAAACTGGACATCCTATGTGAAGGATGCATATTGGGGAAAAAACATAGAAAGATATTTCTAGTAGGAAATTCAATAAGGGAAAAAGGATCTTTGGATATTGTCCATTCAGATTTATGCAGACCAATGCAGACACCATCAGTTGGTGGAAACTATTATTTTTTGACTTTCATAGATGATTATACGAGAAATACATGTGTCTACTTCCTAAAAGAGAAAAGTGAAGTGTTTGAACGCTTCCGCCAATACAAATTTCTTGTTGAGAAGCAAAGTGGAAACTACATCAAAGTTTTGAGGACTGATAGAGGTGGTGAATACATCTCAAATGACTAACTTCATTTTTGTAGGGAGCATGGAATTCACAAGCAATTTACAACAAGGTATACACCTCAGCAAAATGGTGTCGTGGAAAGGAAAAATAAGACCATTATGGAAATGGCAAGGAGTATGTTGAAGGCAAAGCATTTTCCAAATGATTATTGGGCTGAAGCTATCTCTTGCGCAACATATATCATTAATAGGTTTCCAACAAAAAGTGTCAAGAATATGGTGCCTGAAGAGGCATGGCGTGGAAGAAAGCATAGTGTCACTGACATGAGAGTGTTTGGATGTGTGGCTTATGCACATGTCCCAGATGAACTAAGGAAAAAGTTGGACAACAAGGGGGATAAATGCATATTTGTTGGATATAGTGATGAATCCAAGGCATACAAGCTCTACAATCCATTAATCAAGAGGGTCATAATCAATAGAGATGTGCAATTCATAAAAGAGGAAGCATGGGATGGAAGTTTAGAAAATACAATCAATGTGAAAAAATGTATACCACATGAAGACAAAGAGGAATTGACCACATCAAGTAATTCCTCAATGGTGACTCCTCCTACTCCTATTCAAGCTCAACAAAGTAGTCAACAAGTGACACCATCAACAAATAATAGGATAGTATCACACAATCAAGCAAGTGATACTCCAAGAACACCACAAATACCTGCAATGTCATCTACCTCAAGCACAACTGACATGTCTAGTTCATCTTCCGCAAGCATAAGAAGAGAAAAATTCAGAATATAAGTGAAATTTATGAGCAAAATCAAGTTGATAGTAATGCATGTCTGAATTCCTTCTTCGCATTGTTTTGTCATGTAGATGACCCAATCCATTTTGAGGATGCACTCAAAGAATAAAAATGGATCGCACCAATGAATGAAGAAATAGGATCAATAGAAAATAATGACACAGGGGAGTTAGTGGACCTTTCGCAATGAAAAGAAGTCATTAGAGTGAAGTGGGTCTGTAAGACCAAGAGCAACTTTGAAGGAAATATTGAAAGGCATAAATTAAGGCTAGTTTTTAAAGGATATAAACAATAACATGGAAGAGATTATGTGGATACATTTGCGCCAGTCGCGAGGATGGAGACAATGCATACAGCGTTGTCAATTTTTGCGCAACATAAATGGAAAGTGTATCAAATGGACGTGAAATCAACGTTCTTGAATGGAGTGTTGAAAGAGGAAGTATATGTTGTGAAACCACCTAGTTATGAGGTAGAAGGCCAAGCAGACAAGGTGTATAGGTTGAAGAAAGCTATTTATGGGTTGAAGCAAGCACCGCGTGCATGGTATAGCAGAATAGATGCTTACTTGATGGACATTGACTTTCAAAAATGTGATGGGGAATATACTCTCTACATCAAATAGAGTGACGATAATATTCTTATTGTTTACTTATATGTAGATGATTTTATTTTTACAGAGAGTGATGATTTCCTCATTGCTAATTTCAAAGAAGTCACAAAAAGTGAGTTTGAAATGATGGACTTGGGGTTGTTAAGGTATTTTTTGGGCATAGAAATGAAGCAAACAAAAATCGTATTTTTATTTCCCAAACAAAGTATGTAGCAAAAATTTTGGAGAGCTTTAATATGCAGAACAACAAGCTCGCACCAACTCCAATTGTCATGAGGTTGAAGTTGAGCAAAGAATATTGTAACATTAGTGTCAATCCGACATTGTACAAAAGTGTGGTGGGAAGTTTGATGTATTTGAAAACAACTAGGCCATATATAATGTATGAAGTAAGCCCCGTGTCAAGGTTCATGGAGACACCCAAGGAGACACATTGGAAAACGGTGAAAATGATTTTAACGTATGTTAATGGGATAAAGGAGTATGGTATTGTGTACACCAAGGCAAATGATTTTAAGTTGGTTGGTTACACTGATAGTGACTAGGAAGGAAGTGTTGATGATAAAAAGAGCACGTCAGGATATGTTTTTCATTTAGGTTCGGGAGCCATTTCGTGGGCCTCCAAGAAGCACTCGATAGTGTCATTGTCAAAAGCATAAGTTGAATATGTCACCGCAACAACAATGACGTTTCAAGCAGTTTGGATGAGAAGAATGTTGAGAAATTTATGCCATGAACAATAGGGAACAAAGACTATTTTCTAAGACAACAATTCCACAATTGCACTATCAAAGAATTATGTTTTTCACAAGAGGATAAAGCACATTGACACTAAATATAATTTTATTAGAGAATTAATTAACAATGGTACAATTGTGTTGCAGTATTACAAGTCGTAGGAACAATTTGTAGACATCTTCACAAAGCCATTGGCACGTGAAATTTTTTTTGTCTAAGAGATTGTTTGGGATTTGTCAATAGTGACAGTTGTGATTAAGGGGGAGCGTTGGAAAATTAATCCCAACCACCACAATTATCATACTGACAACAACCATCCTCTGAAAGTACAACAACAAATCAAAGACTATTTTTCCTTGCACAAAGAATATTTTGTTTACAGTTTGAAGGACATGAATTAAATGAATTCTGAGGGAGGGTACAAACTTCCCATTTTGCAACACATCAAGTAATTAAGAAAAAATGGGAATTTAATGTAGGGTTGGCATGAATTAAATGAATTCTGAGTGGGGTACAAACTTCTCATTCCACAACACATCAAGTAATTAAGAAAAAATAAGAATTTAATGTAGGGTTGATAAAAACTATGTCAAGACCTTTATTCTACATCTATTATTTGTATTCCACAAGAAGTGTAGACTCAAAAAACCATTTTTTTGTACAAGGCCCATGTCATGAATTAATGTGTTAAAATGTATGTTTAAATATAAAAGTAAGTAGAAAGCCCTTTGCTTTGTAGTGGATTTTAGTCTAGGTCAAGGGGAGAAAATTGTGGAGAAATTTTTGGTGGGCGAGTGAATAGAGAAATGGGTTTTATAGTCTGTGTTACTGCGCAACAATTGCTAGTGGAGTGTAAATCTAACATCCACGACTGTTGTCCAAAATAGATATCTCTGCTTAATATTTCAGCAATTTCAATAGAATCTCATGCCAAGAAAACTTTCAAAACGGAAAACAATTACACTACGATTATGATTTCTGGAGGAAAACCAAGAAATCGATGGATATATTTACACTGGAATAAAATCTTGTGAAGGATGCTACATATACATATTCCATGGATCCCAATTTTGAATCCTTGTTCCCATAATCGTCCTCTACAACTCAGGTTAGATGTTACAAAATATAGCCATCCAAGTTCAGGGACAAGTCCTTCGCCAACAATGAACCTGGGAGAAGCATCAGGCTCTAAGCAATGGAGGTGGATACTTTGTGCAAACTCCCATCTATACAAGAAACCCTATAAGCAGACGAAGAAACTGTCGTGTCACCCTTGTCACATGGTCTAGATATAAACTGAGACATGGAATGAAATAGATATATTTTCACAAGGATGATTCATGCAAACTGATTCAGAGACGAAAATTATTAATACTTACCTTTCTAAGAATTTTAAAAACATTGCTTCAAGATTTGAGTTGTCGTGCTTTTATTGATAATTTATATCTTAACAAGTTATATTTTAGATTGTTTTATATTTCACCGATTTCTTTTTGCAGGAATACTGGACACTGGACAGAAAAATCGAAAAGTCTTAACACATTTTATAAAATGACCATACTATCCCATAAAGAGAAAAATCGTCATGCAAGTGATTCGTATATAATTTTAGGGTTGGGGTCTGAGACACGCACATGCCAGTTTACTTTAACATCTAAAGGATAGGACATTTAGTTTACTCTTACTGAAAATTCGGATTTCATCGATTTTTAAAGAAATAATTCGAGTTGGAACGGGAATAAGTAGAATCCAAGAAGATATCACTACAAATCACTGCATTAAAATGGCTCAAAAAATCCCGGTAAACAGGACACGTGATATCTTGGTGACAATACAACAGTTCTTCAACATCCATAACATCGTTCACATTCTTTTCCTTCACAACCATCTCTATGACATAGTTTCGAAACTGCTTGCGTGCATCCTCTACTACCGTGACAGGCCTCAATCTCGCGACCTTAAGTGGCTCCTCACCTTCGATTTCCATCCTCTCGAATTCCATGGCATAGATCACTTTATTCAGAGAATATGCAGATCTAAGTGAAGTATTGTTGTCAATTGCGCCATTTTTCTCATAAATTTATCACAATGAACAAGAGCTTCCATATCCGAGCAGTAGGGTATCATGGTTTGAAACTAAACCTGAAAATTTATCACTAGACCAATGGATTGGAATGAAATATATGTCCAATATTGAGGCTTAAACCTTCTCGACTACTCTTATACCAACTTCACTTTTTGTTGGAAATTAATTCCAACTGCTGAAGTCAATCAACAATAAATGCAGAAGTGAAAGATTGCAACACATTGATGCCAAGGCAAAGGTGGTGGCTGATGTCTTGAACAAATTGCAAAAGGATTGGAAAGCCGCACAGGTGCAGTACAGAGCAGATGGGATTTGATCCCTTTGATATTTTATCAAAGGCGGTAGCCGTTTTTAGTTAACAGCAGAATTAATGGCCAAGACTCAAAGTCACGCCAGCAGGCAGAGCTTTGATTATAGGGTTGAATCAGGCTTTAAAGCCTTACCAATTTAAATCAGCGGAGTAATGGCAGAGGAGGACAAGTGGTCCCCGCCATTTGAGCGCAAATCGCAGATCACAGTTTTTAAAGTTTAAGTGTCTTGTTGATGTGGATGTTTGCGATGTGTGATCATCGCACCATCGAAACATCGCAATATTACAAATCACCCTCCGCCCATGCCAGATTTTCGTTGAAAGTTGTGATGTGCAATCATTGCGCCATCGCACGATCGGTCGCGCCATCACACGATCGCACAACCGCATGTCATATATATACATGTGTTGCGCCGGTTGAAAGCCGCGATGCGATCGCGGGATCGCGCCATCGCAAATCGCACCGTCACAAGTTTCGGTTGGTCCGCCATATGTTTAATCACAGATATTTGCGATGCGATCCCATCGCACATCGCGAAATTGGAATTTCATTCGGTCGTGTGTCATGTTTTAACAGCGCAGACCTGATACGTTTATATGTTATGTTTTTATATTTTATAATGTGCGCGCCACCTATAAAATAAAGGTCCGAGAGCCTGTTTGATTGTAATGTTTTATTTTTAAATAGAACAGAGTTGTTTTTATGCACAACAGTACGAAATAAAAAAAATACAGAGCAGCGTATTTTTTTAGAGAGAGACAGAGTGAGAGACAGGAAGGTGTTCTCTGTGCACTGTGTTGTAGCAGCAGTCACGTTTTAATCCTTCTGTGTGAGGAAGAATTTGTAACAGATTTTTTTTATATGAAATATATTTTTTTCTGAGTTGAAACTCTGTTTCCAGTAAGAAATATTTTAATTTCTCTATGTTAGAAGAAGGGAGTTTATTCTCTTCATTGTTATTCTGGAATTTTTCAATATTCCAACATGGTATCAAAGCTAGTCCAAGCTCTTTAAAGATCAAAGAAGCTGAAGGAAAGGAGTTCTTTATTGCAGAAGCTTCTCCAGCAGTGTGAAGACTCAGCCAAAAGAATCCAAAGGTATTTCTCTATATAGTTTTTGTGTTACTGTTGCAGAACAGTCAAGTGTTTTTGAATCATAGTTAAAAGTGCAGAATGACTGGAGCCAGCACTAGTATGGGTATGGGAAATATCCATCTCCCACAGTTTAATGGGAAAAATTATGACTACTGGTCAATAACTATGAGAGCATTATTTGTCTCCCAAGATTTATGGGAATTTTTTGAGGAAGGCTTTGAAGAGCCAGCAGATGTAGAAGAGTTTGAGATGTTAACTCAGGCAGGAAGAGAACTGTTGAAGAGCAATAAGAAGAAAGACTCCAAAGCTCTCTTCTTTTTGTATCAAGCAGTGCATGAGAGTGTGTTTCCGAGGATAGCAGTAGCTAAGAAATCCAAAGAAGCATGGGAAACTCTCAAGACAGCTTATCAGGGCATGGAAAAAGTGAAGACAACAAAACTTCAGTTGCTGAGGAGAGACTTTGAGACTCTCTGTATGAAAGAGTCAGATACTATTGCCTCATTCTTCACTCATGTGATTGGAATGGTCACACAAATAAGATCTCATGGAGAAACTCTTGAAGACAAGAGGATTGTTGAAAAACTCTTGAGAAGTTTACCCTCAAGATTTGATGTGATTGTCACCACCATAGAGGAGACTAAGGATCTCACAAAGTTTTCAGTGGATGAGCTACATGCATCACTGATGACCCATGAACAGAGATTGGGTAGGAGTGAAAAATCATCTCTAGAACATGCCTTTAAGACCCAGATGTCTTTCGGAAGAGGAAGAGGGCAAGGCAGAGGAAACAAAAGAGGAAAAGGCAGAAGCCAAAATAGAGGTGGAAGAGACAACCCTTCACATTCACATGGAAGGTGCAACAGTCAAAATCACAGCCACGGCCAAGACAGCAGTCAGCAAAGTGGACAACAGAATGCTCAAGGACAAAGGTATGATAAGTCCAATGTCCAATGTTACCATTGTAAAAAATATGGTCATTATGCTAATGAATGTAGAAAGAAGCAGCAAGATATGGCAAGTAGAACTAGTGCAAATTTCACTAAGGAAAATAGCAGCCAAAATAGTTTGTTTTTAGCTTGTAATATGGCTGAAGAAAAGAATGAGGATTTATGGTTTCTAGACTTCGGTTGTAGTAACCATATGACAGGAAACTTAGCAATGTTTTCTATGTTAGATGAGAGTGTGCAGTCACAAGTCACACTAGGAACTGATAGCAAAGTTTCTGTTATGGGAAAAGGAGATGTAAATGTTTTAACAAGATTAGGTGCAAGGAAAACCATAGCAGATGTTTATTATGTTCCAGGAATGATGTGTAACCTCTTAAGTGTTGGACAACTTGTCCATAAGGGGTATAATGTTTTCTTTGATAATGATGTTTGTACCATCATGGATAAACCACCCAGCAAACAGTGTATTGCTGAAGTGAAGATGACAAGGAACAGGATGTTCCCTCTCAGAATGAGAGCAGATCTGAAGAATGGCGAAGAGAAAGCAGCAGTTGCACAAGAGACTTTTCAAAGCGAACCAAAGGATGATAATTGGTTATGGCACTTGAGATTTGGACATCTCAACTTTGGAGGTCTTAATTTGTTGAACAGAAAAGGAATGGTAAGTGGTTTACCATTGATAGAGAAACTGGACAGCCTTTGTGAAGGTTGTATTCTTGGGAAACAACACAGAGAAAGTTTTCCTTCCGGGAAAAGCATAAGGGCAAAAGCACCCTTAGAGATTGTCCACTCGGATGTGTGTGGACCGATGCAAACTCCATCACTTGCTAGCAGCCACTATATCTTAACATTCATAGATGATTTTACAAGAAAAACTTGGGTTTACTTTTTGAAAAACAAAAGTGAGGTGTTTGAAAAATTTTGCAATTTCAAAGCACTTGTTGAGAAACAGAGTGGGCTGCATATCAAAGTCTTAAGGACTGATAGAGGAGGTGAGTATATATCTAAATATTTTCTACGTTTTTGTAGAGAAAATGGTATTCATAAGGAGTTTACAACTAGATATACTCTGCAGCAAAATGGAGTAGCCGAAAGGAAGAATAGAACTATAATGGACATGGCAAGGAGTATGTTAAAGGAAAAGCATTTGCCTAATGATTATTGGGCAGAAGTTGTACATTGTGCAGCGTATATTTTGAATAGATGCCCTACAAAAGCAGTAATGAACAAAATGCCGGAAGAGGCATGGAGTGGCACAAAGCAAAGTGTCACACACATGAAGGTTTTCGGATGCGTGGCTTATGCACACATTTCAGATCAGCTAAGAAAGAAGTTGGACAACAAGGGGGAGAAATGTATTTTCATTGGATACAGTGAGGAATCCAAGGCATATAGGTTATATAACCCATCCACCAAGAAGTTTATTGTGAGCATAGATGTTCAGTTCATTGAAGAGGAAGCTTGGGATGGAAGCATAGAGAAAACAGTGAATGTTAAACACTGTTTATCTCATGATGAAAATGATGATGAGTTGGCTGAAATACATCCCCGAACAACAACACCAACACAAGAGCAGCAACGCACACCCTTGAGGAGAAATGATAGTGCTTCTCCAAGCACACCACAAGGAGGAAATTCAAGTGCTTCTTCAAGCATTTGTTCACCTATTGAAAGAGGTAAGAAATTCAGAAGTTTGAAAGATATTTATGAAGAAGATATTGCAAATGAAGGTATCAATTCTTTGTTTGCTTTATATTGTCATGCTGATGATCCTGTTCATTTCGAAGAAGCTATCAAGGATAGGAAATGGATAGAAGTTATGAATGAGGAGATAAATGCCATAGAAAGGAACAAAACTTGGGATTTGGTTGAACTCCCAAAAGGTAAAGATGTCATTGGTGTTAAATGGGTCTACAAGACCAAAAGTAATGCTGAAGGAAAAATAGAGAGACACAAGGCAAGACTTGTTGTCAAAGGCTATAAGCAAAAGCATGGGATAGATTATCAGGAAACTTTCGCACCGGTTGCCAGAATGGAAACTGTGAGAGCAGTGCTGTCCATAGCAGCACAAAATAAATGGAAAGTTTACCAAATGGATGTGAAGTCAGCATTTATGAATGGAGTGTTAATGGAAGAGGTTTACATTGAACAACCTCTCGGCTATGAAAAGAAAGGCCAAGAGCACAAAGTTTGCAAGTTGAAGAAAGCTCTTTATGGGCTGAAGCAAGTGCCAAGAGCATGGTATAGTAGGATAGATTCATATCTACTGGAAAATGGCTTTAAAAAGTGTGAGGGAGAACCCACCCTCTACATCAAAGAGAAAGATGGAAAAATATTGATTGTGGTCTTATATGTTGATGATGTTATTTTTACAGGTAATGATGATTGCCTTATTGAACATTTTAAAATAGTCATGAAAGAAGAATTTGAGATGACTGACATGGGTTTGTTGAGATACTTCTTGGGAATAGAAGTAGAACAAAATGAAAATGGGATTTTTATCTCACAGGCTAAGTATGTTAATGAGGTGCTTGAAAGATTTAACATGCAGGAGAGCAAAGCAGCAATCACTCCCACAGTGATGGGATTAAAACTCAGCAGAGAGGACAACAGCAAGGATTTTGATCCTAGCTTATACAAGAGGATAGTTGGCAGCCTTATGTATTTGACTACAACTAGGCTGGACATTATGCATGATGTTAGTTTGATTTCCAGATTCATGGAAAAGCCAAAAGATGCACATTGGCAGGCAGCTAAAAGAATTCTGAGGTATGTTAAAGGTACTAAAAGTTTTGGTATTTTTTATACTATTTCAGAATGTTCAGATTTAATTGGATACACAGACAATGATTGGGCTGGAAGTGTTGATGATCGGAAGAGTACTTCCAGTTATGTTTTTCACATGGGTTCAGGAGCCATTTCATGGTCTTCTAAGAAACAACCCATTGTAGCATTGTCTACAGCAGAAGCAGAATATGTGGTAGCTACAGCAACAGCGTGTCAAGCAGTTTGGATGAGAAAATTTTTGAGAATTTTATGCCAAGAACAGGTAAAAGGGACAGTGATCTTTTGTGACAATAGCTCAGCTATTGCATTGTCTAAAAATTATGTCTTTCATAAAATGAAAAAACACATTGACACCAAGTTTCACTTCATACGTGAATTGGTTAACAATGGTGAGATAGTTTTGCAGCATTGCAGAACAGAGGATCAATTTGCAGATATCCTCACAAAGCCACTTGCGCAGAAAAGCTTTGAACATTTCAGAAAATGTTTGGGTATGCAGAAAAAACCAGCAATTGAAATTAAGGGGGAGTGTTGGAAATTAATTCCAACTGCTGAAGTCAATCAGCAATAAATGTAGAAGTGAAAGATTGCAGCACATTGATGCCAAGGCAAAGGCGGTGGCTGATGTCTTGAACAAATTGCAAAAGGATTGGAAAGCCGCACAGGTGCAGTACAGAGCAGATGGGATTTGATCCCTTTGATATTTTATCAAAGGCGGTAGCCATTTTTAGTTAACAGCAGAATTAATGGCCAAGACTCAAAGTCACGCCAGCAGGCAGAGCTTTGATTACAGGGTTGAATCAGGCTTTAAAGCCTTACCAATTTAAATCAGCGGAGTAATGGCAGAGGCGAGGTAAAACGCAGTTATTTTGCGCGTCTTGTTGATGTGAAGATTTGCGATGCGATCTAATCGCAATCGCAAATCGCAATGTATATGAATCATAAACCAAGTGTCTTGTTAATATGGAGAGTTCCGCAAGCGGAACGGTTGTACACAATACAACCAAAACTTTATGTTATAAATCGCCCCCACAACAGCCGAGGCCTGTGGGTCCATTTGACCACGTGGCGAAGACTTAATGGAATCGCAAAGTTCAATCGCAAGGTTTGATCAGAGGCCTTTTGTTATGTGCTCCGATCAAAGGCCGGACCCGATCGTGTTATATACCACAGTTTAATGCGCCATCGCATCCGGTTGTTCAATCGCAATCGGAATATGGGGAGTTATATGTTTTTGTTGAAGTTTCAGACCCGACAACATCATATGTCAGAGTTAATAGTTGAATCGCATCCGTCTTTAGATCGCAATTGGAGATCGCTTGTTACATGGCCCGATTGACATTCCAACCGACTCGATTTATTTTTAGGTGGATTTTATATCGTTCATCGCATCTCGCGATTCTCAATCGTAATCTAACTTTTCCGATGGACCATTTTATTTGTTAAAGTCTGACTGATGGGTGTTATGTAGTGAGTTATATGGACCATCGCGTTCGTTTTTAAATCGGCATCAGAGTAGATTGATTGATCGCTTTGGTTTATTGATCGCTTTGGTTTGTTTAAAAAGCGACCCGATGTTTTATATGTTTTGTTTTATTTTAATATATGCGCGGCGCATATATAATGAAAAAGACCCGCGGAGGCAAATATATTAATGTTTTTTATAAAAAAGCAAATAATGCAGTCGCTTTTATGCACAACAAGGGGAAATTGAAAATACACAACAACGTATTTTTCAGAGAGAGACAGAGTGTTTTGTTTTGAGTGACAGGAAGGTTTCGTAAAGTGTGTTTGAAGCAGTCACATATTTTGTATATCCCTCTGCTAGAGGAAGAATTTGTAACAATTTTTATGGAATAAAAGTTTGTTTTCTGAGTTAAAACTCTGTCTCCTGTGAGTGAATTTTTTTTAATTTCTCTGTGTTAAAGAGGGGAGTTTATTCTCTCCATTATTATTCTGGAATTTTTCAATATTCCAACAAACAATCATTTAATTTCATTGAACTACATTTCCCAGAATCTATAATTGACGTAAGGTCGTCAAAATGACATAAATTCAATTAATATAGAAAATTAGAAATCCAAGCGAATGGATTGGGAAAAGCAGAAACCTGTTGCCGAGGATGGATTGTAAACGTATGATCTGTCCCTCTGAAGGGAACGTCAGAGGTCATAGCAGAGATTCGAGGGGGGGGGCATACCCTTTTGGATTATGTGACATTATGTTGGGCCATGTTTGCACCAGGACCCTTGAAAATTTTTCAAATGGTTCTGTTGGTTCTGCGTTTCACATAAATTTTTCTTTTCCAGATAATAGAAAAATTGAACTAATCAACGAATTGAAATAATAAGCAACTGGTAATTTGTGTTGTCATAAAACGGGAGACAGACATATTTCGCTTAATGTGGATGGTGGGACAGATCACCACATATTCTAACAAATTTTTCACGACTTAGTTCATTAAAGTCAAATTTGTTTATTAGTTAAAGTTAAAATTAAATAAAGTTCAAATTTAATGTGAGGAAATCTTTTACTCATTATAATAATATTCAAAGAATAAAGTCTACTTTTACTAAATCATTAATTATTATTTCAAAATATATATGTTAACCTTTTACACATTTGTCTAACTTCAAAATGTTAACCTTTTTAAACTTTGCATTTGTCCAACTTCAAATTGTTCCTATTTTGAAGATCTTTTCTTCCATACTCTTGAAATGGGAGAAAATCTTAAACACAAATCAAGATAACTGGTTTAGAAAATGAAAAATTAAATTATTAACAATGTAGACATATTGAAAATTTATCTAAAATCAACATGATTAGTTCATAAAACTAAATTATTAACAATGGAAATATATTTACAATTTCTCTTGATAAATATTATTTGAAGGTAATGTTAATGTTGTACAAATTTAATTAAGCTAATTAGTTTCAATACATCTTAGAAAATTTAGACGCCATAATCTATGATTTATTATCTTCAACTATATCATTTAACTATTTAGTTAAATTTCAATTAAGAAACACAAATATTAATTTCCAACCACCAACCACTAATTTTGAACATGAATTTTGCATTATTTGTATTTTAGACAACTTTTCTTCTTTTCTAGAAATGAAATTTGTAATCATTAAGACATGAAAGGTATCAAATTCTTGTTATTTATAGAAGGCATAAATATTTAAATAATTCCAAGGACTATGGATTATCAGTGTATAAAATTTTTCATTATATTGGGGCATTCAAGGCACAATGGATTTATGCTTTAAGGTGAGCACCTAAAAAATTTAATAAATTTTTTTTATGAATGTTGTCAATTCTTGTTTATTTCCTTCAACTCTCTTAAATTTCAAACTTAGAATTTTTCATTCCTTTATGTACGCATCCTCTTCTTCAGTTTCTTTACCTTCATATTTATATTCGCTAGCAGCACCTTGTTTTATGAAGCCAGCTGCATCTCCATGGAAACATCCTTGACCCACAATGGGCTCTCGTCGCTCCTTGCTTGTGGTATCGACCTACAACCAACCGTACAGATCATTGTAGTTGAACCAATACCTTCTGCTCGAGCTACAACGCCTCGCTACCACGTATTATTGTCTGATGGTGCTCACAAGCACGTCGTTCTACTTCCTTCTTCACATACAGAATTTGCACAAAATGAGGAGTTGCGAATAGGCTCGATAATTCGCCTCAAAAAAAGCTCGTGCACATATGCACATCATTCCATTTAAGCTACGAACATGCCACCTCCCCACTTCCTCCCCTTTCATGATTCTCCTCTTACGTCCCTTCTTTATCTCAATTCTCCTTCCTAAAGTTTTACTTCCCCTCTTTGCTAATAAATATCTCATTCTTGCAGGTCACTTTGTCTCATTGATCTTGACATACTGCAGCGTGATGCACCATTGGTTGGTGACCCGGCCCCTATTATTCTCTCCACTGAACAGATGAACCAATCCACCTCGACGTCCTCTTCTTCATCTCCCTTTTCACCGCTACCCTCCCTTGACATTCACTCCTTGTCCTCCCAAAACTCCACCCTATCATCTACAACTGTTCTCCCTTTTAAAGCACTCTCCCCTACCCGGAAATCTTGGTCCATCCAAGGCAGAGTCCTTTCAAGGACACCCCTTCGTGAATTTAGCAATGCACGGGGCACTGGAAAATCACTGGGGTTTGACCTTGTCGATCGCGACAGCGATCAAATCCATGTCTCTGCCTTTAATGAGTTGGCAGAATCCCTACATGCTCTCATCAAAATTAGCCACATTTACAATGTTTCAAATGGGACCATAAAGATCCCCAACCCTTCATATAACCATCTCAAACGGCCATTTGAAATCCTCCTCTTCTCTTCATCAACAGTGTCACAGTTCTTCGCTGATGACCTTACGATTCCTTCCCATACCTATCAATTTGTGCCTATAAGTTCCCTCAAACATTCACCTCCTAATTCAATCGTTGATGTCATAGGTATTTTCGCCTCCCTGTCTCCTGCATCTATCATTCGCAAACGTGATGGCTCTGAAACTCCCAAGAAAACTATAACTCTTCGTGATATGTCCGGGACCAGCATTGATGTCACTTTGTGGGGCGAACATTGCCATGCTGAAGGGTGTGCACTCTCCGAAATGCGCATGGCTCGTGAAATTTCTGTGCTTGCAATTAAAGGGGGAAGGATTGTCGAGTTCAATGGCCAAAATATCAGCACAATCCCAACGACTTCGCTACTTATAAATCCAGATGTCCCTGAAGCACAACAACTGAAAGAATGGTGTGACGGAGAAGGAAATAAAGCACCCTCGCCATCGCTCAGCCGCAAATACAAAAGTACAAGCAAGAGGCCTTTGAGTTCAAAAACAGTTGCCGACATTTTATCAATGCAACCTGGCGAAAATATCCCGTGGATTTCGCTTCGTGCTACTGCAACCTCTATTAACATGGATGATTTCTACTTCCTCGCATGTCCCCTTCTCATTGATGGCATCTAATGCATGAGAAAGGCTTTACGACAAGATGACAACACCTACCGATGCTCGAAATGTGAAGGCTCGTTCAATGAGTGCGACTATCGCTACATTCTTCGACTCCAATTGCAAGACCACACTGGCCACCTCGACAATGTTGTTGCTTTTGACAAAGCCGCAACTGCCCTTCTTGGCGTCTCCGCAAAGGACCTTTGCCTCCTCTCAACCGATCCTGAAAGTGTTCCTGACATATACAACAAAATCAAAGGATGCCATTTCCTCTTCACACTATCTTTAAAGAGGGATAGATTCAACGGTGTTGAACGCCTACGCCCAACTCTTATGCATGCAGAAGAACTTGCGTACGATGAGGCATCAACTACCCTCCTAGAGGCCCTGCAATCAGGTCTTCCCCTCGCCAACCCATTCTAACACAAACTCTAATCGCTTGTTTCTTGCTCTCACTCATCTCTCCCCCACCTCTCATTCAATACATACTTTCCCCATAATAGCTTCCTGCTAAGATGCCCACCCTCCGCCACACATTTTCAATTCCTTCCCATCGTTCCCCTTTCAGTCTTCTTAAACCTTGATTGCCCCTCCTCATCCATTTTTCAGACATGTTTTGTAATCGTAACTATATATTTCCATTGCCGTTCTACTTTCTACTACTTCTCCTAAACGCTTCATTGCCCACTCCTTCCTTCATGACGTTCTGTATATATGTCATTCCACTATGCTTTAATGCATCTTTCTAATATATGAACATTTAGTCACATAGTTTCACCTTTCCTCCTTCATTGTTTGATCTTCTTTACAACACACACATTTTCTAAATGTACATATGAATATGCTATGCTTACTATAAAAAATAATACATAAATTACTTCTTCTCTTTTTGTAAAATACAAAATATGTCTTCACTTTACTCTAGCCAATACATGCAACATGTGGTTGATTTCAAAATAAATGCTTTTTCAATTTGAAATATCCAACACACATTTCTAAACAACCCATACTAAATACATTTTTCGCTTTAAAAATCACTCACAATATACTTCGTGCATTTGACATACCTTTCCTTACTTGCAACAGCTATGCCAACCCCACCAAAAAACAATGTGGAAAGGGAACAACAACAACGCTACTACGCACTTAATAAAGACATCATCAATGCACGACGTCGCCTCCTCTATTCAAATCGTCCACCAAACCTTCGCTCCCAAACCAACAATACTCCCATTCCTTCACAAAATTTCATCCTCCCCATACATCCCACCCAAACTTTCCAACTTCCCCTTCCATCTCCACTTCCTAACCGACCCTTTCCAAACGCTTCAACTCCTTCAAATCTTGCCTACCCTTTACATATGCCACCCCATGTTCCTCCCTTTCCACCTGCCCAACAATTTCTCCCCATCCTTCTGCAACATGCACATTTTTGGTTTCATCAAAGGATCGATGCACTCTGTCTCATCCAAGATTTCTCAATCTGTCATGAAGCTTACCCATCCATGAAAACAAAAAAAAGTCATGGAATAATTTGTTGTACCCGTTGTGCTGCCGAACAATCAACGCATCATTTCTCCTCTACAAATAACATGGACCCAAGTATCCAACCACATGTCCTATCTTGCCTAACTCAAGTTGAAGAGATGCTCATTGCTCGTGTCAATCACGTTCTTCAAGTCACCCATGCACGTGGTGGCCAATTGAAATATTCCGGTCATACTATTAGCTTTCCACAATATATCACAAATATTGTCACCTCTCTTCCTTGCATGTTGTCAGAACTAGACATCCTTGTTGTAAACAAAACTAGCTATGATGAAAAAAACTATGAATTTTTTGTTAGTCGAACACATGTCCATGCAGCTTTGCAATTCAAACTACAAAACGACCCATACTACAAAGATGTCCATATTAACCAACTTTCCCTCTCCGCTTTGCCTATTCCACCTACTAACATTTCCAAAATGCTACACCATATCAACACAACTTCCATCGCACTCCATGAAGCCATTCCAGAAATTCCTAATTCCGAACTTCCCCACTCATGCCCGTCTGACCTCCACCCATCCTCCTTTGTTTCAACTCTACCAAACTGTCATTCTGAACTTGATGAAATACTCGCCTACATAGATTCGTCCAATTCAACAACCACCCATTCACTCCAATGGCCAACCATTGGCCTCTCCCCAATCAATGAATACAACATAGAGGGCCTACTCTCCATGGCCTTCCCCACCCTCTTCCCCACAGGATCTCCCATTATTAACCAACCAAGAATTGCAAAAGTGGATATGCAAGAATACGCTCTGCATCTAATGCGCTACAATGACAATCGTTTTGCATAGCATCCTCACTTTCGATATTACTTGTACAACCTTATCATGCGCCATCGCAGCCAAGAAACTGCCTCTGTCTTCATTAAAAGGGACCTTTCAAACACCCTTCCAGCAACAGTCGCTGACCTCCGCCACCAGCTCCAGAAAACGCCCCCTTCCACCATTCCAGACCAAATTATGCGTTTCGGGTCATCCTTGCGTGGAAGCCGTTCTTTCTGGACCAGGGCTAGAGGAGAACTAACGGACATGATCACTCAAATTGGTACCCCTACCATATTCTTCACACTAACTGCAGCTGATACAAAATGGCCTGACTTGCATAATTTGATGCCTTCCAACCCTCCATCCAATTCAAATGAGCAAACTCGATGGAGAATGCAAAACATTGTTACAAACCCGCATCGTGCATCTCAATATATCCATTGCAGATTCACAATATTCCTGGAAGAGGTGCTACTTAAAGGATTCCTTGTAAAGGATTACTGGTGCAGGTATGCATACTATTCCTTCCTTCTCTTATCTTTCATTCCTTTCACTTCCACACATCCAATCTTACTATCTGTCCCCTTCCTTTATAAGGTATGA
This sequence comes from Pinus albicaulis, assembly GCA_034641835.2. Taxonomy (NCBI): domain Eukaryota; kingdom Viridiplantae; phylum Streptophyta; class Pinopsida; order Pinales; family Pinaceae; genus Pinus; species Pinus albicaulis. The sequence goes on from CM076575.1 coordinate 2,061,638,971, forward strand.
AGGGCAACATCGCGGCTCCGCACATATCCATGGGTTTCTGTGGCTTCCAAATGCACCTGCTATGGACAATCTCGATTGGACCAATGCCACAGATGTCCGCGCGGCTACAGAATATTTTGATAAGTACTGCACTGCTTGGAATCCTCATCCGGTTCACAGTCGAGCTCCTGGAATAAATCATTCATCTCTACAAGATCCATGCCTCCTTAGCACGCATGAAATATTTGCAAGCAATCAGTTAGAAGACTATGAAAAAGTCCTCAATTCTGTTCAAAGGCACACATATTGCCACTCTTCTACATGTTTACGCAAAAGAAATAACACATCAACTTGCCGCTACGGAGCCCCATGGGAGGTTCGTAACACGTCATCTCTTCACATTGATGGTTCTAGCAAAAAGGTGTACTCCCCTGCTAGAAATGATGACAAACTCAACGTGCACAATGCTCAGCTACTTGCAATATGGAGGGCCAACATTGATTTTCAACCAGTTCTCTCACGCCATGCTGTGTTGAACTACATTTCAAAGTATGTAGCAAAATCAGAGGCAAAGTCTGAAAGCTACTACCAAATGCTCTCACGCCTCTCACAATGCTCCCCCCCAGATGCTCCTACTATCACTATCGTCCGCAAAGTCCTCACCGAAATTGTTGCTGATCGAGACATTGGTGCACAAGAAACATGCCACATGCTACAAAAACTCCCACTAACAAAATGTAGTCGTTTTTTTGTCTCCCTCAATGTAAAAAAAAAAGTCTTCAAACGTGTATTGCATGATTTAGATGGTCATCCTCCATCAACACCTTTCATTGCCTCCTACATGCAAAGACCAGCTGCACTTGAAAGTTTGTCTCTTATTGAAGTTGCACGCTCCTGGTCCTTCTCCACCTGCCGAAAAACATCACCATGGAAACAAATATTCCCTCCCATGGTTGTCCGCGTTCTTCCTCGTTACACCTCCATTCCATTGAAAGAATCACCATCCTATGTAGACTTCTGCTGGAGCGAACTCCTTCTATACTTCCCTTTCCATAGCCTCCCTAACGATATTGGCATATCTGACGCAGGAATTGTTGCACACTGGGAAGAAATTAGACACACATATCAACCTTGGCATGTTCACTACAAACCATCCACCCTAGACCTTTCCGACTCTATATGTTCATCCCCAGACAATGCTCCCCATGCCCCCACACTTGACATGCATGAATGGAAATTTCTCTCTCAACTCCACCCAGGTAACAACCTCCTCCTAGATGATCTTGAAATGCTTGGCCATCATGACTTTGACACAAACCATAATTGGGGCCACTCTACAATCCCTCCACACTTACAAGAAACAGCCATCCGCTTCATCAACTCCACCCGCTCCTCCACAAGATCCCACCAACTCCTAACTCCATGTGCACATTCCCTTTCCTCCTTGTCCCCAAGCCAAACCATTGCATTGAATATCATTTTCTCGCACTTCCGCAACAACATTGCCAAAAAAACACTCAAAATGACAATCCAAGGCACTGCTGGTACCGGCAAGTCGTTCCTAATTGAGTTCTTGAAAAATTCTTTCCTTCAAAGCTCCACCATCGAACAATGCCCCCTGCTACTACTTGCTCCTACCGGTGTTGCAACATTCCACATTAATGCTTTGACGATCCACTCTGCTCTTCGCATCCCTATATCCTATATGGAGCCTTTAGAGGGTCAATCCCTCCTAAACCTTCAAGAACAACTTCAACATATCAATTACATTCTAATTGACTAAATGAGCTTCATTGGTCCTAAATTTCTTTCTCAAATTGATGATCGCTTGCGCGAGGCATTCCCATCAAATAGAAACAACCCATTTGGTGGACGCTCTATAATCCTTGTGGGTGACCTTGGCCAACTACCACCTGTAAAAGACACACCAATATATGTAGGAAATTCTCGTGGCACTGCACTTTGGCAAAGTTTCAATACTGTGGTTACGCTTGCAACAGTGTTTCGGCAGCAAGGAACGAGTCCTGCACAAATTTCCTTCTGCAAAATCCTCTCCAACCTTCGCAATGCAACACCCACTGTTACTGATTGGAATCTTCTTATGACACGTTCAAAAACAAATCTTTCTGAAGCCGAAGTCCAATCATTCTCCAATTCAATGCATCTTTATTCAACAAATGACACTGTTGACCTGCACAATAAATCAATGTTAAAATTATTAAATCAGCCAGTTGCACATTGTTATGCTGCCGAAAAGAGGCAACTCGAAACTACACAACCAAAAAATGATCAATTATCAACAAAAATACTCCTCTGCATTGACCAACGTGTTATTCTCAGAAGCAATCTGTGGGTTGGCACTGGTCTTATTAACGGTTCGCTCGGCACCGTTCGCGGAATCGTATATGCACTAGGTTGTACACCACCAGAACTACCATCCTTTGTTGTAGTTGCCTTCCCTCACTACAACGGTCCACCATGGGATCCTTCAAATCCTACATTTGCGCCAATCCTCCCCATCACAAGGGGTTCTCGCACACAGATCCCTCTTGGCATGGCATGGGGCTTAACAATCCATAAATCGCAAGGAATGACACTAGATAAGGCAACAATCGACATCGGCAACATTGATTGGCAAGGACTCACTTTCACAGCTATTTCAAGAGTTCGCTCGCTGAATGATCTCTGCATCTCCCCTGCCTTCTCCTTCTCACGCTATTCACGTATGCAGGAGAACCCTTCCGTCATGCGCAGGAAGCAACAAGAAGCATACCTTGCGTCCATATCTATTACTCACACTCCTTGAAGAGCTCCTACTATTGGTAACTTCGCTTCAGTTGCATTCCACTTTTACTTCTTCCATCCTCTTCCTCATAATAACACCTTGCAAATTTCCTTCTTCATTAACATTTTCACTTTCCAATATCATTTCAATTCATATTTGTTCCTACTATTGCTTTCTTATTATGCTTCTCATTATTAGTGTAAAATTTTTACATGTTCACTTACAGGCTTTTCCTTTCCTTGCAGCAACTATGGATCGCAGCTACCTTTCTCAACTCAACAACTTCTACGAATAAATCATTGAACAGGAGAATGCACTCCTCATTGTACATGAACGCTTCTTAGTTCCACCTACTCTACCACTGTACCGATTACGCCCAACATTGCAACTACTCCAAAAGCTCAAAAAATTCATGCGTCTGCTCATTCATGTACATGAAAGAGATGCACATAGGCATCTTCGAGCATACTATCTTAGTCGCGTCCCAACTTTGGACGTCAAATGGTGCTGCCGATGTCGGGCGACCCTTTGTATTTACGACTAGGAATACCCCCTCAATGTGCTATGCTATCACTTGCCCTCCTTTTTGTTCCAAATTGATTCTGTTCTATATTTAACAATATCACTCTTACTCATTTTGCTTCTACCATGATGTAAAACTGCCTACTACTACGAGTTTCAATAACATGTACAACCTTTTTACCATTACATTACTTCTATACAAGTCAATGGTGCCCTCGCAAAAAAAAAAATACAATGGACAAGAAATCTATGGTCTACTATATTGTATACTATCTATTTTCATCATATCAATTATGCCTACATATCTAAATATCAAAAATTGTTTCCTTTATACGCTCTCATTTTATACGATTATAAATCGATTCACAACCAAACCTATTCTTTAGTTTCAATTAGTTTGCTTCTAATTTAAATTACATTCGTGCAAATATGAATAAATTACTTCTACTATTATTAAGACATAATGATTTAACATAATAACCACAAAGTTATAAAATTAAACTCATGGAGATGAAATTACCTACCTTCTTTCCTCTTTCAACTTGAGCAAACAACATATTTAATTTTCATAGTTTTAAATCTAAAAATTCATCTAATCAATCAATGGCAGATTTTACCCCTCATAAATTCACATTCATCATGTTCCCTAACATGTACCACAAAATGATTCATATCTCCTCCTTCCGGCATTCCCTTGCACCCCGGTGCAATTGCTAGTTTAGTAGTTCTCAAACATCTCCCCAGGTGCGGTGCTTACACTTGTCATCCACAGAAACTGCTTGAAGTCCCCCTCAATCACAATTTTATTGAGGCATTCTTTCATTGAGTTCAGCACCTTCACGAATGCAATGTCGGCCTCCTGCGAATTGCATAGATGCTGCGGGAGATCGCTGAGCTCCGCCTGGCGTTTCGAGAGCATGGTGTTGACTTTCTTGACGATTGTCGGGAGCGATTTGTTGATGTTTCTGGCTTGAATTTGCATCAATTTCATTGCCAAAACCGGGATCCCCACTATGGATTTCTCGAATTTTTGAATTTGGGATGGAATTGAACAACACCTTCTCCTTACAATAGTTGGACCGGTGGAAACAGGAAAACCTTGACGGATTAAATGATTAACATTACCTGCAATTTTGTATGCTATGAGGAAAGGCAACAAGCATGTTGCTGGAAACATTTAAGAATCTAAGGTTCAAGAGCCTGCCGATGGAAACAGGAAGAGATTTGAGGTGATTGCACCCAACATCCAAAATTTTCAGATTCACCATGCTAGTCACGCATTCAGGCAAGCACTACAATCAATTGGGCACCATCAAAACAAAAAATCATTCATTGTTTTACTTCGGAAAAGTACTGCACAGAGAAATCGAACTGAAAAAATTACCTCCAAATTGTTATTGGACAGATCCAACCTCACAAGGGTCGTAGCCAATTGTAACGAAACCGACACACTAATCAATTGAAGGCCATTAAGGTCAAGCATCGCAGCAGCCTGAGAGATAGCAGTGGTGATCTTCTTTTCAGCGTCTTCCATTAGCCATTTCTGCTGTTCCAATGCTTCCCCGCTCTCCATTATTGGATTCTCAACAGTAATTGTCATATTCAGAGACCCAAATTTCTACAGATCCCGAACTTTCTTCTATTGGTACCTACTTCCCACTAATCTGGTCAATCGTTCCACTTTCTGGTATTAACGTTTCCCTTCTGCCTCAAGGCTGTTAAAAAAGAGGAGGCTTGGAGGAAGGCACGCGCTAGACTCAGTAAAACCGAAAGGAGATCTTGACTGAATTTACTGTGTCAATTAATGTGATATGATGGTACTCAGATTACTCATTTTAATTTGTATAGATAGATATTAATTACAAAATGCATGTATGTAATGACAGGTGGCATGGATGGTTCACAAGGCAATTGTGGTGTCACCATCCTGGCGAAACTCAACAAACAGGCAGATTTGCCAGCCCTAATCAAGGTTGAAACATCAACCTTCGGTGTGGGTTTAGTAGAAAACATGTAACATCAAATTTCCCATTCAAGTATTTATGATAACTCTGTAATGTTGAAAGCACAAATTTTTTAGGCAGGAATGGATATCTGATCACCAAAATTTCCCTTCAACATTGCGTATTTTCCAGACCGCCCTCGTTTCTTTTTTTTGGAGCTCAAAGGAGCCTTGTTGGTACCGTGGTGAATATAAAAGGCTTAATATTTGGAAGGGTAAAACATAATATGTGAATAATTTTTAAAATATTTGGAATTAAGTCGAAAATTAAAATGGATATTTACAAATATGCGTTATTTATTTACAACTTTGCTGAGATTTGTCAAAAATTTGGCAAAATATCATTTAGAATAATGAGTTTGAATGGTGTAATATTAGATTTTGATATTTTTTAGAAATTGGAATTTAAAATTTTATTTTAACTAATAAGAAATAATGATTAGTGTAGTTTATTTTTAAATGATTAGTTAAACTATGATAATATATAATAAAATAATTTTTTTAAAGCCAAGATATTTAAGTTAAAATAATTTAATATGAGATAAAAAAAATTCTCTCTTATTGTGAGATACTATCATTTAAAAGGTGTAAAATTGTCTCTGAATATTATATAAAGCCTTGTTTATCTTGTAATGGGAGTCTATTCTTTTTATAAACTTTAAATCAATTAATTTTTTTATAAATATTAATTAATTTACATTTTATAAAGAATATTTAATAATATATATATTATAAGATGTATTATGTATATCTAGTATGTTTTAAAATTGTTTTTGCTTGGCTAAGAGCTGCCCAAAACTTAGAGGCAAGACACATGTGGTTTTTTTTTAATAATAGTAATGAGTCAACCTGCATTCCCTAATAACAGTGACTGATAGAAGGAAATTTTTTCAAGACTTCCAAACATGATCGGAATCCGACACTGATAGTGTTTAAATCCAACAGTTGACTTTTTATCTCAATAAGCAGATGTGCAGCTTAGATGGATCATCTTGCTCCAACTGGATGGGAGATTCGATTGTTCTACTGATCCTTGATCAACCTTTTTAATATAATAGCCGATGGCGAACTTGCCAAAGATGGTAGCGAATGACCTTTCTTATACTAATGGATGACCAAAATACTCTTGAACAAAACAATTTTAGGGCAATGATATAAATACGTTATTAGGTTGCAAAAGCGGATCATATGATGCAGTTGGTTGAGCTCTTTAATTAGGGTTTCAGTCTATATTCAGAAATCTTCTAGAGTGTTGTCGAAAATAGGGTTTACAAATTAATAAACCGAAACTCAGGGTCCCTCTTGTCTATGCCCAGGTGCAGCCTAGCACACCCGAACGATTCATCCAACACTCAGGAGAGTCGCGACTCTACCTCATTCTCCTGCTAAAGCCCTCTCTGTAGCACAACCAACTTGCTGGAGAAATAGAGGTGTTAACCATTGCTTGATAAATTGTCTTTACACAATGAAAAAATATACTTTAATTTCAATGGAATTTCACATAGAGTAGCCAAATTTGGCAAGAGATGCTTCTGAGCCTAGTAGACAAATTTGGTAAGAGATGCTTTTGAGCCTAGTGTTATACTCAAATGAGCATCTCTTTCTCAAGTTTTTTCTTTTTTTCCAAGTTTATTTTCTTTCTCATTATTGGCAAGGAGCTCCATGATTTTTTTATTTGATCCAATGGATAAGAGAGTTCATGAATCCATTTTGTATGCTTCTTGAGTGCAAAAGGTAATTATTGTTTTTCATGTTCTCCACTCCCGGCGTTACTTTTCACCTCTCGGTGCAAATGCTAGTCTTAATACTTTCTCTCCTTCTCACACCGCTGAGTGCCTTACATCTTGCACAACCTAAATTGAGTCCAAACCTATGGCAGTTAAGTTAGTGTATTAGCAGAGCCCAGTTTCTCACGATTGGAGGAACCTTCCCTTGCATTAATCATAATGGTTTCATAATTTCAAGGTAAGTGGGCCATGTGTCATCAACCTCCTAACATGACCCCATTCAATCACCTAGCTATTGGATTTGACTCCATGGGTAATGACATATGAATTAAGGAATCAAGTGGATTTGGGTGAAGCTATTCACACACTATTTCAAAAGGCCATAAAATTATTTTGGGTGAAGCTATTCACACACTATTTCAAAAGGCCATAAAATTATTTTGTTGGACGATGACTTTGCTAGTGTATTTCAATCTCATAATACATGGATGAATTGATATTTTGGAATGGAAGACAAGATTGATACAATCATCTTAATGGTGGATTTGATTTTTATATAAAAAGGAGTAGCACCCAAGTTTTCCTTATAATATTATTGGGGTTACAAAAAATTATTAACTTGTGAGGTAGTGATTTTTTAGCAAAATCGATTCCCTATAGTGGTGACTGCACTTGGTTATTCAAAGTTATACCTAGACTCCACAGATAAGTTAGTTCAATATATCCATCAGGGTTGAATAATGCCCGACTCCCCCTCCCACACTTGCCACCATTTTTAATAAATATTAATAAAAATATATTAAAATTGTAATATTAATATTTTAATATTAAAAAAAATATTTGATCTCATAATTTTGTGATCTATTAAAATATTTAAAATTGTCTTGTCTTTCTCATTAATCACATCATCATTTATTGAAAATTTCTTTCATCAAAATCATATATTTTGATCAATATTTAAAATGAAAATTTTATATGATGATGATGATGGTGGGTTAACGTCCACTAAGACCAATATTTGGTCTATCGGACCTAAAGAAAAAGAGTTATTTAATTTGATTTAATATTTTATTCCTATGCTCAAAAAGCTTGGAGAGAAGCCTCCCGAGCTCACTATAACTTTGACATGTTAAAAGGCTAGGAAGGTCAATATTGCAACAAAGATTATGAAATTGAGCTCTAATGTGGTTGTACGCGGGGCACTCTAAGAGGAAGTGATTTTCATCCTCGATGTTCATATTCTTGCAAAGATGGCAAATCCTTTCCATCCATGGTGTTTTAGGAGCTCATCCAATGACTTTGTTTCACTATGGAGCTCATGAGAGTTCGTTCTAATCTTGGCTATATTAATTTTCTTCTTTGAGCTAGTTAAAGCAGATAGATACTTTTGATCTTCTAGGGTGAGAGTTGATGACCTCCTTATAATATCTTAATTTTCTTTTAGTGCTAGATCTTTCTCACACCACATTTTTTCTTTGAACTTAGAAGTAACAATTTTTTTTAATGTTATTAATGTTTTGCAATGTAACATTCTTGTCGATCTCCCAATGGTTTAACTAGGCCACTGGTGTCTTTATACCAACGTCGTTTAAGCCTTAGGTGGTTTTGGCTGGAATTTAAAGCTAGCTTAGTATGTCTATGGTCTCCTATGCTATTGAGCTTGTGCTTGTACAACGAAGCCTAGTCATAGCTAAACTCTCGATAGGGGTAAGACCCACTTCTATAAGGAGAATAGGATAGGGTGTATTGCTTTTAATTTTAAGATTATAAGTTATTAAATGCTTATGGATTTGCTCAATATTTCTCCAGGATTCTCTCGGAGATCTGCAACCCCAAACCTCACATCCATATAAGATAACGGGAGTGACTAAAGTTTCAAAGAGGAACTTCTTTCTATCCCACATTACGAGGGTTTGCCATTTTACAATTATTTTCAAGACCAAAATAAGCTTTCCACCCTCCATTAATCCTTTTAGAATGCTATAGTTCCGAGTTGAGCTTGTGATGAATATCAATTCCTAGGTACTTGTAAGAAGACACTTCCTCCAAGTTACTAATGTCATACATAAAATTAGCGTAAGTGTCCTTCTTGGATTTGATAATCATAACTTTTGTTTTGTCGGTGTTGCGAGACATACCCATGCTAGAGCATAAATCCTTAAGAAATCTAAGTTGCTTATCAAGATCGGATGGGCACCTTGCGAGAAGAACAATATCGATCGACATAGAGAAGAAGGATGATGACTATCCCTGACTAAGATTGTGCAGACACATCCTGCTTCCTCTAAACAACCTTCTAGCTTGTCGATGTAAATTTCAAATAGGGTAGGGAGAGGGGCAACCTTGTTTAACTTAGATATTACACTTAATATCTTTCAACCACCCGATCATTGCTCTTTAACTTGGCAATTACATTCTCGTATAACCTTATAACGGCTGATCTTAGTTCGAAAGGAACATTTAGCTCTTCTAATCTATTCCATGGGTTGTTTCTAGGAACCGTATCGAAATCCTTTCTAAATTCCACAAAGCAACGAAGAGATTTGATTTATCATTGCGGCATTCCTCCACAATGATCCTAAGCGTAATGAGGTGGTCCGTTGTTGAGTGCTGCCTTCTAAAACCCACTTGGCCTTTAGCCCACTTACCTTCACTTTCAAGCCAAATTCTCAACTTCTTTTCCAAAATAATACCATATAACTTGGCTAAGAGAGGGCTGATCATAATTGTCCAATAATTAGAGGGGTTATTTGTATCCCCACTTTTAAAAATAGGGATAATGAAGCTGCGAGTCCAAGGTTTAGGGAACCCTTGCTTGACAGCTTGGTTGAAAAGCTTGTGGACATGGGGGATGAGGACAAGACCTCCCATTTTTAAGATTTCCGCACAGTAGCCTTCAATGTCTTTATCTTTCCCATTTTCCAGGCATTTAACCCCAAAATCAATGTCTTCTAATGATAAAACTTCTTTCGTTGTGAGCGGGGTTTCGAAATCCATGGCATTTGGAGATTCATAAAGCTTTTTAAGATAGGAATTCCGAGTCGTGTAAAGCAATTTTATTATTATATTTAGTTTTCCTAGTTAGAATCTACTTCCCGAGAATTTCTTAGGAGCCACCTTAGAGAGGTGTAAAATATTCTCTTGTCTTTTTACGAATATATTGCCTTTTTTTTCCTTTTTAGTTAGGGCTTTGTAGATTTTTTATCTTGTCAATTTTGAGAGATTCATCATCGACTTCCTTAATTTCTCTCCTCGCACTTTTACAATCTTTGTCATACCATGGGTTGGTTTTTGCTATTTATTTTATTACTTGAGACTTCAATTGAGAACTTGTTAATAGAATATGAGAGGGTTGTAGTAAGATTATCATAGAGGTCATCTATGTTGTCTATACTAGATAAAGGAAGAAAATTAGTTTTTAATTCATTTAGAAAGAGATCGTTTTTATTTCTATCAAAGATTAAGTTATTTTGACTATAAGGATTATCTTACGTGGGATCTCTATGAATGATAAAATTGAGAGTCTTGAGTAAAGGCCTATGATCGAGTCGAGCTCGTGGTCGTCTAAGATGTCAAAACTTATTATTTCATTGTATAAAGGGAGATCGGAAATAATATAGTTTACCACGATCTTTGCCAAACCCATGGATGCGAGTCATCCGGCTAGAATTGGGCCACTTCTTTATACCGTTTCAAATTATGAGACCACAGAGCACTACGGAGCTTGACTAGCTCGACCTAAACAAATTATCCCCGAGGGTCTTTAGAGCTCATTTTGTGCAAACTAACCGAAGTAAGGTCTTCGTCTAACCAAAGAGGATTGGGGTTGGAATGATTACTTAGAAGAATAGCTTGGTTGTTTGAAGTTCGAGCATTAAATTCACCCACTAAAAGGATATTACCTTCATTCCTTAGGCTAGAAATATCATTCTCTAAACCATTGTAAGGACTATTTTATATAGATTATTTTTCTTATAGAAGTTAGAATTAACGGGGGGAAAATAATAGATTGCTATGTAGGTCTTTTTATCATTAATGTCAGTAATCTCAATCCAACTATACTGGTTGTAAGGGTCGTTTTTTATAAATCCTAGCATGGGGGGAGATGTTATTCTTAATGTAGCAAGCTATGCCCCCAATGCCTCTACGGGAGGATCACTTGTTCCGGGTAGACCATAGTGCAAAGCTATCTATGTTAGGGACCTTAGATTCTTCGTGCTCCCAAGTTTCAACAAGCAATATAATATCAACATCATTTGAGATCCAACTTAGTTTGGGGCCTTTGTTCCATGGAAAGCACGATAGTTTCCAAGAAAGAATTAGGAGCATGTTGAATTTCTATTTATTACTATCGTTTTTGGTTTCTATGTCAAATAACGATTTTTCTATTTCTAATTATTGCCCATTTTCCTTCCTTCCTATCTTCTTTTACCTTTTGAACCTCCTTTCTTAATTTTGCTTGATCTTCGGAATGAGATCTTCGTTTATAAATATTCTCGTTCCTTTTAGGCTGAGGCTTTACTAAGTATGTCATATTTATGGTCGGTAGAGCTCACATTTATTTGGATCAACCTTCCTTTATTCTCAGTTAATTTCCCTAACCTTGTTGTCTACGTGATACATGTGATTTCAATTTGTAATCTATTATGTAATTCTGTCTAGGCTATGGCTAAAGTATCCTCGTCTACCTCCTCTTTAAAACCGAAGATTAGAAGGTTCAAGGCCCTTTTGTTACGCTCATGGTCTAATTCGATCAATTTTTCATTTAATCTTTAATTGGTTTGATATCTAATTTACTGCCCCACTATTTAGGGTGAGACCGTTGTTAACTTTTTCTTGTAGTTCTTTAATTATGTCCTTCATTTTAAGACTCTCTATATTATTAGCATCTCCTTGTGGGGATGTTTTGTTCGTATCTTGGTTTTGTTTTTCTATGACCTGCAACCTAGTCTCCATTGCCTCCATTGTATTCTCCAATAGTTCTATTTTATTTTCTATTTGTTTTTTGGATCTTGTCTTCAAGAGATGTGAATTTGTTTTTCCAGCATGGCTTCTAACTAGGTTTGTAGCTTGAGACTTCTCTTTCTTCTCTACGTTTCTCTAAAGACTCTATATACTCATAAAGACTCGCAGAGTACATCGTGCTAGGTCTACCTTTGGTAACCTTTGGTAGATGTGGTGAATTATTCATACTTGAGAATATATGAGCAAAAAATGTATTAGAAAAAATATAAGGAATGTGTGCAGCATGAGACGAGTGACCTTTAATCAAGAAAATTCATTGCAAAATTTCACACTTTTCACAAAGTATTAATGGAGAAAATTCACGGCCCAAGTATTAATGGAGAAAATTTATCGCGAGACCTAAGTATTAATGTAGAAAATTTTCACCACACAATTCATCATAAACCCAATTATTAATCAAGAAAATTCACTGCAAAACCCAAACACAGCAAATTTTTCTAATTGGAAAATTTAAATAAAGTATATTTGCAAGTATGTAATATATAAACTTAAATATCATTTCAAATTGTAATTTAATCTTTTATTTAGAAATAATAATAATAATATAGTAAATTATATTTAACAAATTAAATTGAAAAAAATAGTTTTAAAAATTTTAAAATAATTAATTTAAAAGATGCTTTACATATTTATATGAGGGAGAAAACATCACATAAAAGTATATTTAAAAAAAATGATAAAACAATACTTATATTAATGTAATAATGACAAAATAAAATGTGGCCATAAATAAAATATTTTAATATTCCTATTAAATAATATAATTTGACATCAAATTTTTTGTAAAGAAAAAAAATTAAATTAAAAAAATTCTTAAATGTTGATTTATTTTCCATTGTCTATCGGATGTATAAATGTATTAGATATATATCATTTAAAAAATATTAATAACTCAAAAAGAGTTTAATAAAAAATTATGAATCAAATATTTGAATATATAGGTTGAGTAAAAATGAATTTAACATCACATATATAAAAAAGCCAAAAAATTCTTATTTCATTAATAGGTATTTTCTAATTCAAGATATAATGTAGATTTTCTATTCATATGTAACATTTTAAAATACATTAATAGCAAAAAGATATAAATATTAAAACTTATCCATATATATATATATGTTTTTTACTTTTTGAATATAATAAAGCAAGTATTAATTTTAGTATGGAAAATGTAAATCATAAATATAATATTTTAATGTCAATTATGTATATATTATATAAATTAAATGAAAAAAATATTATAATTAAAATATATTATTAATATATATTATATAAATTAAATGAAAAAAATATTATAATTAAAATATGTTATTAATATGTAGCTCAACCTAAACATAAATATATTTTAACTAGAAATTTATAAAATTTGAAAAAATTCAAATTTTTAGAAATACTAATATTTCCTCAAATTTTATAATAATAAAAAATTACCATCTTATAAAATTTAAACCTTTAATAAATCTGAAATAAAGATTGATATATGTCTGATTATTTTTTTTCCACAGAAAAAAATCGGATTTTCTATATATTAGAGAATAGCAGAGCATATGCAAAAGCATTACAATAAACGGCACTGAAACCCTTCGAGGAAGAGAAAACCAAGGCGATTCACGAATACCTTGAGTACCCATGGGTACTTCTAAGACACGCAGAGCGGGGAAAAAGAGAGCTGTCAACAAAAGTTCGCTTCGGTCTTTCCTATCTCCCAGGCATGATACAAAACGAGAGATTAGGAAAGAGGAAAAGCCAAGTCTTCGAAAAAGAAATTTAACCAAGTATTGCAATATGGTAAAAAAGCTACTGAGATCGGTAGTGGACACTATTCCGATCCCGAGATCATCTCAAAATGCAAACAAAAAGAAACGAGTTTTGTGGTTTTGTGATGTTAACACGAGGCCTCCTCGGACGAGGAAAACGACTTCTTTGTGTGGTTTGTGTATCAATTTGGTCCATAAAATTTATACAATAACATGACAGGGAACGATGAAAACATAAACGAAAAGTTTTGTAACACAACTGACTTGCGAAAATAAAAAAAATAATCTTTGAAGAGCATGACATCATCCAAAATACGGGCTGATCCAAAGGAGTGATCACCCCTTATCCATCTCGATTCTTGCCCGGGTCCCTAGAGCTTGTCTGTACACTGCTTTAGATAAAGTATCTGCCTCCGATTTCTTTCCCACGAAATGTGGCAAACGAGTAATATCATGAAAAAAAACTTTTGATATTCAAAATCTCATTAAAGCAAAGGAAGTAATATGTAATTTCTGCATTGTTGAGTCTGTTGAACCAATTCACTACATTCTTTGAGTCACCGAAGATACGAACTTTGTCTCATCTGTTTCAAGGAGAGCCAACATAGTAAGTGGTGTAAAGACTTGAGTTCGAGCAAAATTATTAGTCCCCTGCCCGGACCTACGATGCTCGAAAAGATTTTTCGGAGGTTTCATGTATAACTAAGCTCGCTCCGCATTGTCCATTTTGGTCTGTCGCTCCATCGAAAAAAGCCCATGGAGCAGTTGTCCGATGAATTCCGGTTGTATGGAGCGAGGGATGGATTGTCTGATGAGGGTGGAATCTGTCATATATGGCTACCCACGCTACGACCCGGTTTCCCAATAGGGAAAAAGGAGATCTTTGAAGATTACTTGGTTTCTTGCTAGCCACATGCCCCAAGTTATCAAGAGAGGTAGGGATCGGATTTTGTCATCGGGAAGTGCACGCCACCATCGATGCCAAGCTTGTCAGTATCTTGTCTCCTTCCCATACGAGAGGGGAATTGATAAGTCTCAAGGTTTCAGCCCATGAGTGACATTGAAAGGACATGTAAGGAATAAATGCGAGTAGATTCCTCATTTGTTTTGCAAAGAGAGCACCAGCTGGACCAATTTTCCCCCCTTTCTACGCAAGAAATCCCAAGTAGGTACTTTTTCATAGAATACACTAGAAGAAGAGTACGGGTTTTTTTGCAGGGACATTTTAACTTCCAAAGGGGCTTAGACCACCGGTCGGGGTCTTCCCGGCCTTGTTGGGACATCATCCATTTGTAACCCATCTTAGGGGAGTAGATTCTGTCACGAGCATGTACCCGGGCTAACTCATCCCTTCTTTACGAGATCCGAACGAGAAGAGTTTTGGAGATCCGACACAAAGAGGCTCCATTCCTCCCTCCACCTCTCCTCCAAAAGAAGATCGCATCCGTCGACCACCCTTGTCTCCAGGATGGAAGTGGTCCAAGGGTTTGCCACTTGGTTCGAGTAATGATAGCCCCTTTCGGTCAAAAGCTGTCTCGGGTCGAGTGATAAGGCATATCTTTCCGTGCAACCCACCCGGGGAGTCACGACCAATTCTCACCCGTGTACCATCTCCCACTTTCCAAGAAAGTCCTTGTTCTATAATGTGCTGCGAAGCAACTCCGCCTTCCGGACCACGAGAGGCATTTTTTGGAGGACTTTGCGAGATTTCGAGCCCATTCTAAAGCGATGGGTCGAGGCTATGTACTTCCCTTTTTGTAACCATCGACCATAGAGAATCGGTCGAGATAAATCTCCATGTTAGTTTGCTTTGCTAGGGATTTTGAAAAAAAGAGAACAAGTGCTTAATTCCCCAACCACCCCATTCTTTTTGGTCTCGAGATCTTATCATGCAACCCAAGGTGTCACATATTCGGTTTTGGATCCAAAGCCCATAAAAATCTGCTTGCATCAATTTATCTATGGAGGCTAATATACCTTTGGGTACCCACATTAGACTTGCCCCAGATACCGGTATTGCCATCGAGCGATTTTATTAGAACTAGCCTCACTTGCTGAGACGACTATTTGTGGCTCCGGAGATTGAGTTTCTTTTCTATTTTGATCGAGGAGCCATTTCCAATCACGATTCTGTAGGAGTCGAGTTTCAAAAGAAATCCCAAGTATTTGAAACTTTCTGCAGAGTTTTGACTTCGAAAGGAAGAAGAGCCCCTACGCTACCTCTCTTCCAAAGACATTCCGGATCTTGTGAGAGTCGATTTTTGCTCATTGACTTTGAGACTGTGGCTTTAAGGAAAAGGTCCAGAATGTTCTTGAGAGCTCTACGAGTCCTCGACCTCGCCATTGCTAAATAAAATGATATCATCCACAAAGAGCGAGATGGGTTACCCACAAGTTAACGACCACTTCAATACCTTTGACCTCTCCTTGCCTTTTTGCCTCTGTTAATCATCAAACTTAACCCTTCAGTGCCAACAAGAAAAAGGAGTGGAGACAAGGGGCATCCTTGTCTTAGACCTCTCCGGATTGAAGAAGGATGAAGATTTCGCTCCATTAATTAGCAAGGATATGGAGGAAGTAGTAATGCAGCTCATGATCCATCTTACAATATCAAATGCGAAGCCAAGGTGAGTCAACGAAGGCGCAAGTACATCCAACTTATTCTGTCATGAGCCTTTGATAGATCTATTTTAACAATTGCCCCTTTCTTACCACTTCTTTTAAGGTATTCGGGGTTTCTTGGGCAATTCCCACTTTGCTTCATGAATCATGTCTACCATCCAGGGAAAAGCCAAAGCTGCTCGCGGTGAGATATGTCTTGATAAGAAGGGCTTCAATACGGAGGCAATTAGTTTGGCAATGATTTTATAAACACGAGTGCAAAAGGAAATAGGTCGAAAGTCATCAAAAGAGTTGGCTGATCTGATTTGGGTATTAGGGCTAGAAAAAGTAGAATTGAAAGGTTGATAGATAGATCCGGAGGATCTAGATTCCTCCACCACCGCAACTAGATCATCCCCCGGAAATCGAAGAAATGGAGAAAAAATTCTCTTTGTCCAACCATCTGGTCCCGGAACTTTTGTCCATCGCATATCCTTGAGAATGTCCTCCACTTCTGTTTAGAGACTACTTCCATCATGGAGTCATTTTCTTCTTCCTCAACATATCTTGGGAAGAATTGGGCAAATACGATGACCTCCGCTATGGAAACTTCCTCCGGAGCTTTGAAAAGATTTTTAAAGTGATTTACCCCAAGACGACCAAATCTTCAAAAGATTTTGCCATTTCCCCATCCTCTTTTTTCGGCTCCCAGATAGTGTTAGCAATCTTCAGGCCCTGCATAATTCTGAAAGAACTTGAGTTTTCATCTCGCTTTGCGGCCAAATAGCTCTACTTTTCAATCTCCCGACTTTCTTCCCTAATCGGAGAATTTTCCTCGAGCTGCTTCCAATTATTTTTATTCATTACGGGATTCCAAGGACTCATAGCCATTTCCATCCGAATTTTCCGGAAGATCTAGCTCAAAAATTTATACTCTTGAGTTCTTCTTCTTCCTTCAAGTTCTCTGTTTCGCCCATTCTTTTGTTGCTTGCTTCGAGTCTCTTAAGATTATTAAAGAGCAGGATGCTTTTGCTTCCCTCTTCGTGTTGGTTGTCCTTTCTCCATGTATCATGGAAGAGGGCTTCAAAGGAGGCATCCTTCAACGGAAGAATTAAATTTAAAAGGGATTCCAGGGTTTTCTGAAGTTCCTTTTAATTCAAGAAAGAAGCTGGGAAGTGGTCGAGTTACCCCCTTCCCCAACCCGTTATCTAAAGGCGGGAAGCCAATCCACCGAGAGATTCACGAGAGAAGAAAGCGGTCAAGTCTTTTGCCCACCCAATCAGCCCCAATACGTCTATTCACTCCGAGGTGGGGCGCATTTTGATCGAGGAGCATCCACCGAGATGTGAGGAAGCCGGTTATTTTACGAAGAAAAAAGAGAGTGGATCCGAGTGTGCATTAACTCCCAGGACTCCGAATCCCCAAGGGAGAAGTTTAGGTCACCCTATAATGAGATTGGGATGGGAGAGACAAGAGAGATTGAAAAAAGAGTTCCAAAGATTTCCCTCTCCATACGGGGGCCCATAGACATTTAGGGAACAGGAAAGGAATGCACAACTCTCCCGAAGTAGAGTTCCATTGCCGAAGCGGTTTGCGGAGAACCCCAAGAGGAGACTTCCTTAAGCTTCCTCGAGTTAAAACTGTTGCAACACCCCCTGACCTGCTCGAGGCATCGAGGAGCTGTAAAGACCCATCCAGGGCAAGAGCTTTTGAAGAGAAGCGGATTACATCTTCGCTTTTCCCCATAGTTTCTTGGAGGAAAATAATATCGGGATTGTAAGAGTGCACAAGAGTTTTTGAAGGCTAGCTTTTTTCGGTACGGCTAGCTAAGCCTCGCAGTTGAAAGAAAGAAGGATCATCGAGGGGAACGAAGGGGGGGTGGTGGCTCCGCTCTAAGCACCCCGGAAAATTTTTCTGCTTTCCGTCGGCTATGTCAATGACAGACTTTGAATTGGGCTTTTGAGAGAAGTGATTTTCTTCCCCTTAACTTCCTTGGCCCTATTACAATGGGGTCCGAGGCAATACCTCCTACTTTCAGGACCCTTACCCTTTCTATTGGCCAAGGGACGAAGATTATAAGGGGGATTGTCCATGGGTTGGGCGCGAGGGAGACAGCGACGAGGTAACACCCTCACTGAGGGGCTCGGCAAGAGAAAAAGCCATCTACGAAGATGGATGAACATCAACGAGAAGAGGAGGGACGGAGATAAGCAAGCTATCTGGGTGGAAGCTTTTGAAAGATTTAGTGCGGAAAAATCATTTACTATGCGCCCGGAAGGACCGAGGCCAAACAGAGAAAGAGCGAAAGATGAAACGGATGAAACATCACAAGAGGGGGGTAAGGAAATCATACCGCCATAGACGCCCACGAGCTCGTACGAAAGTGGAGCTAGGGTGACCGGCGGAGTAACATCGAGAGGTAAGAGCGACATTGCCTTCCGAGGGGGGGGATCTGCTCCATTAAAACTTCGAGTGGTCCTCATCTGTTCTACTATATGTTCGGAGGCCTTTCGTGAAACCCCACGAAAACCCCGTGCGGTAGTTCCCACGAGAGTCTGTAGGGGTTTCGATTGTCTTCGACGGCGTCGGTGTCCCAATGGACATTCCTTCGCAAGATGGCCACACTGATGACACCTTAAGCGGCGGAACGAAAGGTTTTCATAGTCCGGGATTTGTAGGAATTCTAGTTCCACGTATTTTAGTGTCATTACGTCAGCCAAGCCCTCCTTTGGATTTAGGCTTACCAACACACGAGCCAAACTTCTATCCTTGGTTATGAGGTAAGAGTTGTCATAATCCGGATATTTCCCCAAAGTGTTTCCAATTGAGACGAACACGGTTCCGTCCCGGAGGCGTAAGGGGAGTCCCGGGAGCTTTTACCCGGACGGGGGGACTCGGCCAATTTCTCCTTCACGCATCAAAAAAGAGGCGTCCATCTGCGAAAAAAGTATGGGGGCGCTTCCCAAAGCTCCCAATTCCTTTCGAGAACCCGGTCGGCATGTGGTTTACTCTCAAAATGAATCTTTGAACCATCCCCTTTCGGAACCGCGAATCTCGGTAGGCTTCCCTCGGAGCTTCTTTCCACTCTATGTAGCTTAATTCTTTATGTATTCGGCCGAATACTTTCTCGCCTCTTACCCGACCAACCAGGGACAGGTCTCGGTAGCGTCCATTGCTTGTTATATGCTAATGTCGCCCTGAGAAGACAAAGTGGACGATTTTCTTTCTTCTTAATGGGCTTCGACTTCGTCGCTTTTCCCTCACGGCCTCCTTGAAAATGCCGTTTGTTCGTTCGGCATTTGAAGTAGGGGGCTTCCCGGTAGATCCGGTGGTATCGGCCCTTGACCCGCTTCTTCAGACGCGGCGGGAGCTTCTCCTTCCTCAAAAAGTCCTCGAGGGTTTCCTTCAAACCGTCCCGGCCTCTTTCGCACAATTTACAGAATGGGGGTTCGATAAAAAAGTCGCCTTCCAAGGGTTTCTTTCAACCCCTTCACCATTTGTGGCCCGGAACTGTCGATTTGGGGACTCGCGACGGCTTAGAGGAGTCTTATTAGCGATCCTCCTCCCCTTTGGGACCCTTCTTGAAACCAGTGGGAGTAGAAAGCTATGAAAACCCTTGCCATGGGTGCGCTTGACCTTGCTTTGAGTATCACCAACCGAGCCTCTTTCCCTATTGATTGAGAGTCGGGCACACCTTGAAAACCAAAAGTTCATACTATATCTTCTAAACCACCGAAGGCTTAGAGGCGTGCGGTGTTACCTTGTTCCTTATTCGCAGAGCTTATACAAGAGAAAAGTTTCGGGAATTCCGCCCTGTCTTCGATCGCTCTCAGCCATTACGACTCTCCACGGGTATCGCTCCCTCCCTCCAGAAATCCTTGCCACGGAGCTCGGTATGTCCTTGTCTCGACGACCCCAGATTGAGTGCTTTCGGCAAAAACCTCACCTCTTGAGGGACCATGAAGGGCTAAATTCTTCGGGAAGAACAAATCTAGGGTTCTTCGATGATACCTCTTGACCCCAACACGTCGGGAGGTCCTCCGCATGAGTTCAAGCTCCAGAAATTCGCTATCATATCCCATTCTTGCCGCGCCTTAACAAACTAAAAAACAAAAACGCTTGCAAACCGCCACCGTCGCAAAACCCTTGTTGTCAGAAAATACGCGGTGAACAAAAACAAATTACAAGGGTTAACTCCATTCTAAGGTTGAGAAACTCAAGCACCGGTTCCAACCCTTGCCACCTCTACCTCGGGTCTGAGAAAAAAAAAGCGGGATTCGAGGTTATCGAGTACACGGGTGACATACTTACTTGCCGCCGTAATCAATGAGAGGCCGAGTCATGATTACTAGGGCCGAGAACTGACCGAAAGTCTTGGCGCCATCGCCGGAGCTCAAACCCTAATAATCAAAAAGAGCCGACATCGCCATATTTACCCTTGCGGTTGAGGTCCCCCAATGGTTCCAAGTGGTATATCTTGATTATATAACATACCTGTTTTAATTCAAACTTATTCTTTAAACGATGAAAACTAATAAAGTATTATAATAAAATAAAATAAAGCATGTTCTGAGTTGGATCTAAAGTTCTGGTTACCAGCTCCCGGCATTATGCCTGCTTACAAATTTTCAATGAAAGCAGACAAAGATATCTCACCAAATTAATCACGAAGCAAGTCCATGGCAGACTGTACGAGGGATGAAATAGGGAGACGATGCCTACTCAATCCCACACTGCCGGAGAATGTACTGTAACTCTCCAACTCCGACGTCGTCTCGATTATCGCCTCGAGAGCCTCCTCCAATTCCGATCTCATTTCCATTCTCAAACTGCTTAATATTGCAACCCTGTCCATCTCCATGACAACGATCAGAAGCTCTATACTAAATCTTCTAATACTTGGAAACTCCTTTGATGGACGCGGGTGCCTCCAGAAAACCTTTACAAGTTCCAAAATCAGCGATCTCCTTGTTATACCGCCCGATTCTTCGAACAGACGATCGAGATCCGATTTGGTTATGAACTTAAAGATCTGAGAAGCAAGTCCGATTGCTGCTTCCTGATGCTCACCGCGTTTCTCCATCGCAAACTTCAAGACCTGACAAAAAAAAATATCACAATTAATAAATCCATCGGATGAAACTGTTGGGATCAGATCCAGCCCCAGTGCAGATCAGTTGTAATTTCCAAAAGAAATGCTATTAATTGAATACACTCTTCTACCTTCGCTGCCGTTGCAGTGATTTTCCTCAATTCAACGTAATCTGCCTCTGAATATGCGCACAGATTCCGAAGAATTCTGGCTACATGAAAACCCTGAATTGGGTCGTCCAGCACAGAGATCAGGCTCGCGATCAAATTCGGGCGATTTTTCAGCATCTTAAGGTTCATCATTCTTCTGCAGTTTTGTTTATTCTCGAGTGAAAGCAGAGCCAGGGCTTCTCCTGCCTTCTTCACGAGCTCCCTCGTTTCGTCATCGCCCGGTCCTCCTGCAATATTAATATTATAACTCCTCTCCATGTAAAACGCAGAGAAGAGGCTACGCAAAACGCCGCCAGTGCGGCCGATGCTCTCTCGGCCCTCTTCTTCAAGAGCCAGGCTCGTCAATGTGTCGATGGTCAGGATTTGCAGAGCATGGGTCGTTACTTCTCTGTAATGAAGAACGTCTCTTAGATTGCTTATGGTGAAGACTATCTCCGAGATGCCTCTCCTGAATGCCTTTCCTGTCGAACCTGTACTGCTTGCCAGCATTCTCATGAGCTGCAGAGCGAGCTTTACCGTCTTGATTTGGCATTCGGGCGCATTGGGATTTAATTCTGTGAGTCTTACGATTTTGGGAAGCAGCCCTCTGCAGCTTCGGATCTTAGCGCAGTTGTCGTGTTCGATGGGCAAACTTTTCAGTATCCGCAGTCCCAGCAGACTGAAGACCGAGTAAATGTATGCATCCCCGTACTGCGTCGAATATATTTCAATCTGTTTCCAATCGTAAAGCAGAGACGCTATGGACTCCATGGCCCCAGCGATGGCCGTCACTCGAATGCGATTCCGGTCTTTCTTGACCAATTTCGAGATGATCTCTGCAGCCGCTCTTCGGATCTCCATCTCCTGATGGTTCTTCCAATTGAGTATCTCGATCAGCCTCTCCACCACATCTCGGTTGGTTCCGATTGCCCTCAAAGTCTCCTCTGCAAACTGATCTTTAATCACCAGCGCCGACAGAACTCGAGCCCCCGTCAGCTGTCGATCACAACAGCTGGACTGCAGCAGCTCCATGCTGTATGACACAAATTCCATCTTCCAACCATCGAAAATGCTTCCATTGATGCACCGTGAATATGTATCATAGAAAATCACGGTGTCGTGGGACCTGGCGAATCAAAGAAGCCATATTTTGTGCTCACCTATGACAAGATTTTTGTGCAATGATCTTCCATTTCTAGTAGGCCTTCTCAAGTAGGAACAAGCACTTCCGCTAGGAGACTGTAGAAAATGTTGAGAGACGATTTTCATTCTTGACATCGCTACCTGAAGGTACGCCAAAGTCTTGCCTGGCTAGTCGATAAAAGGACAAGGCGACGCATGTCGAAGCAGACACCAATTGAAGCCAGAAAAGCATATTGCTGGCGTTTCGGGATAAGGAGAGCAACCCGGTATAAGGCAGCAATTGAATCCTACACGAGGACCAAGTTCTCTTTAATAAATCATGATTCTCGACAGCAGAATTTTGTTCCCCAATGTTGATCTTCGGGCTCTAGGTTTGCTTGTGTCTAAAGCACCTGCAGATTCGTCTTAAGATAAATTTGGTGCCATTAACATAGAACCTGCGACTCAGCCGTTTAGCTGAGTCTCTGAGTGTGGCCAAAGATAATATCGTTGTCTCATGTTGCAATTCCAGTTCGTGGCTTCGGCTGAAGATGCGAGCGCCTTTTGTCAACAATATTATGCTCACGAACCAAAAGTCGACCATGTTTAAAGTTACTGCGAAGCCTCCGACGAGGACGACGGTGGCCCAGACGAAGGCCAAGGTTCCAAGCCTGCTGGCGGTCTTCTCCAGAATTGCAAGCCTGAGGGCAAACAGAATAATTTTCTTCTCGGGAGCTGTGACCTTATCACTGCGACTCCGGGACTCTTGAGCTTTGATTATTTCCATCTGTGGGTCGAATGGAGAGACGAGTTTGCAACCTTTATACCAGGGTAGTGATATGGCCAATATATCTAGTCGGACGCTCGGTGATTCTACCTGCCAATTCGTTTCTGTAACAATATCACCAGCATCTCTAACCGGTGACTTCATTGGGCAAGATCGCCGTTGGACCTTTAATGAACTGCCGAAAATGTGTGCAAAATCTTGTCTGAGCAAACTGAAATTACATGCTACAATTGGTAAAGATGGTTCACGTGAGTTGATGTGGCTCTCATCACTTTATATGAATCCTAACCGAAGCTAATGAGTGGAGGATCCGGGCCAGAACTCAAGTGGCAGAGTTATGACATAGTTGGAAGAGTAGTTATGGAGTTGTATTCAGTTTAACTCAGTTAGACTCAGTTGAGCTAGTTGTATCTAGTCTAACTGAATGATACACTAGTGAGAGTGGAGTGAATTAATTAGTTAATTAATTCAAAAATAATAACTCATTAATCAACTGAACAATACAACAGTTAAATACAGTGCATGGCAGTTTCAGTGGAGACCCAGTGGAGAGGTAGGTGAAAGGGCAATATGGACTATTTGTTGTGACTATAGTGATGCATTGATTGCATCACACACACATTGGAGTTGCCAATGAGGATTGCGCAGTCAAGGCAAGAGTAATTTGAATTCATTCAGAGCTATTCTTCAGCAGGGATTGTGCAATGGAGGCAGGCTCGCAAGAGGCAGAGATTGGTGCATGGATTTGCAAGATTGTTCCTGATTAGTGTATGACAATTGTACTGTACTGAGAGCTTGATAAGCTTTGTATGAGGATTTTCATATGATTCCATGATACATAATATATAGTTGGGGTTTTCATTTTCAAGCTTTCCCGGTTAAAAACAATTGTGTTATGTGCGATTATTTTTATTTATGCTTTACGTGTGTGTGCAATTAATTTTCCGCAAAAGCTTAACAAGTGGAATGATTCAGTATTTTGCATAAAGTTAAATAGTGTGAGATCAGGTGAATCTGGATTTATGCATGTTTAGTGCATATAATTTACGTAGGAC
>CM076575.1:2061663673-2061738155 GCA_034641835.2 Pinus albicaulis
CTGGATCGGAAGGCCAAGAGCACAATACGGTTGTGTGTGTCAGATTCAGTATTGTTGAATGTATCTGGGGAAGCTACGGTGAAGAATTTGTGGGAAAAACTTGGGACTTTGTACCAATCTAAGTCTCTGGTGAATAAGTTGTTCCTACGGAAAAATTTGTATAACCTGAGGATGAAGGATGGAGACTCGGTGACAGAGCATCTGAACGCCTTCAATACTGTGGTAAGTCAGCTGTCATATGTTGATATTAAAATCTCAGATGAAGATAAAAAAAAGTGCATCAGTTGTTTGTTGTCTCTGAGCTCATTGGGTGATCTGCAGTTGTGCATAATGGTAGCTCAATGCAACTATACTGAATTTTGATAGCCATTGTCTTGAAGCTAACATCGGAGGAAATGAGACGGAGAAATATGGAGGGTCAAAATGGAGATGCCTTATCTGTACGAGGACGGTCCCAAAATAGAAACAAGAATAAGGTTTCGAGTGGGAGATCTAAATCTAGAGGAAGATCTAAATCTCCTGGAAAGTTTGTAAAGGTGTGCTGGAAATGTGGAAAGGAAGGACACTACAAAAAGGAATGTAGATCTAAAGCTCCTGAGAAAGGAAAGGGATCTGATGAAGCTCCTTCTGCAGAGGCAAAAACCACCTCGGATGAAGGTGGGGATGTGTATTTGGCTTCTTCTTCAAATACACATGTAGATCATGAGTCATGGTTGGTTGACTCAGGTGCATCCTTTCACTTCACTCCCCATAGGGAGTGGTTCTGCGAGTATGAGAAATATGATGGTGGTGATGTCTTCCTAGGGGATGATAGGAGGGCCAGAATCATCGGACGTGGAAAGGTCAAGCTGAAGCTCCAAGGTGGAAGGATTAGAACACTTCCTGGTGTTCTGCATATTCCTGCATTGGCCAGAAATCTGATTTCTGTAAGCAAGATGGATGATGCAGGTGTAAAAACAGTGTTCGAGAAAGATGCCTGCAAGATGGTTCGGGGAGCACTGGTATTAATACGGGGAGTTCGGACTGGAACTCTGTACAAGCTACAAGGTAGCACTGTTATTGATGGGTGTAACAGTTCTATGGTTCCTGAAAGTGGAGCGGAAAGCCTAGCTATCTCTGGAGAAAAGACCATGCTATGGCATCAAAGGCTTGGACATATTGGAGAGAAGGGCCTTCATATACTGCATAGAAATGCTATAGTAGAAGGTATGTCTAATTTCTCCCTAGATTTCTATTTCTGTGAACATTGTGTATATGAGAAGCAGAATCGGGTGAGTTTTCCTTCTGGTGCTAAGAGGGTGAACAAGATATTAGAACTTGTGCACAGTGATGTGTTTGGACCTGTGTCAGTTCCATCACTGGGAAAGTCTGTGTACTATGTTTCATTCATAGATGACTTCTCAAGGAATACATGGATATATTTCTTGAGGAAGAAATCTGAAGTCTTTGACAAATTTAAAAAATTTAAGGCTCTGGTGGAAAACCAGACAGAGAAGAAGATAAAGGCGTTGAGGACAGATAATGGTGGGGAGTTCTGCAAGAAGGAATTTGAAGAGTTCTGTAAGAAGTGTGGTATAGCACGGCAGAAGACTACTCCATACACACCTCGGCAAAATGGAGTTGCAGAAAGAATGAATAGAACACTGATGGAAAAGGCAAGAAGCATGCTCAGTGGTACCGGGTTAGGACAAGAATTCTGGGCAGAGGCAGTGGAGACTGCATGTTACTTAGTTAACAGATCACCTTCATCGGCATTGGAGGATAAGACCCCACATGAGGTATGGACTGGTAAGAAACCCTCTCCTTCACATCTAAGGGTATTTGGATGTGATGCATATGTACATGTTCCAAGGGAGAAAAGGACCAAGTTAGATAATAAATTTGAAAGGTACATCTTTATTAGGATAAGGATGGTTTAAAGGGTTACAAGCTTTAGAACCTGAAAGAAAGGAAGGTTGTGTACAGCCGAGATGTGGTGTTTAGAGAGGTGAAAGATATTGTTAAACATGAAGTCCTACCAAAGGAACCTGAGAAGATAGAGTTTGAGCTAAAGGAGGATGAATCAGACTCTACAACGGGAAAAGAGAACTTCGGGAGAAGATGAAGAGCCACAAACTCCGGCTTTAAGAAGATTCGGTTCGAAAGAAGGCAACCGAAGAATAGTCCATCACACAACACGTTTGGGTTTTACTTAACTATAACGATGATGAACAGCAGTAATCGGGGGCGATAGGTCGAGGATGAAACTGCGGAGGTATGGCGCATTAGTGGCATCACAAACAATGCATGGATGCGGTGAGATTAGCGCTGTGAAGGAAGCCATTGGGAGCAAATGGGTGTTTAAGAAGAAGATGAATGTAAATGAAAGGTGGAGAGAAACAAAGCTCGGTTGGTAGCGAAAGGTTATTCCCAGGTGCCGGGAATTGATTTTGGTGATATTTTTCTCTTGTTGCCGAAGTTACTTCTATTAGATTACTTTTATCTGTTGTTGCTGCATTTGATTTTGAGATAGAACAGATGGATGTGAAGACAACATTTCTTCATGGGGATCTAGAAGAGAAGATCTACATGAAGCAACCTGAAGGCTTTATGGTGAAGGGTAAGAAAGAACTAGTATGCAGGTTGAAGAAGTCTCTGTATGGGTTAAAACAGTCACCAAGGATGTGGTATCAGAAATTTGATACCTATATACGGGGACTTGGCTTCACCCGAAGCAAGGAGGATCACTGTGTTTATTTTAAATTAATTGGTGACCGTGTTATTTATTTGGTCTTGTATGTGGATGATATGTTGTTGATTGGAAATGACAAAAAAATTATCCAAGATTTGAAGACCCAACTGTTCTCCAAATTCGACATGAAGGATCTTGGTGCTGCAAACTATATTTGGGCATGGAAATTAAGAGAGATCGGGCAAAGAGGAAGCTCTGGTTAAACCAGAGGAAGTATGTCGAGACTATATTGCAGAGGTTCAATATGCAGGATAGTAAACCGGTGAGTGTTCCTATTCCTGTAGGTGTAAAGCTTTCTGCTAAACAGTGTCCCAAGACACAAGAAGAAGAGGAGGATATGTCCCGTGTTCCATATGCAAGTGCAGTGGGTAGCCTGATGTATGCAATGGTCTGTACTAGACCAGACATTGCACATGCAGTGGGAGTATTGAGCGGGTTTATGTCAAACCCAGGGAAGGAGCATTGGACAGTAGTGAAGCGGGTTTTCAGATATTTACGTGGCACTAGTGATTATGGCTTGTGCTACCAGGGAAGACCGGGATTGGAAAGAATGTTGGACATTCATGGTTTTGTTGATGCAGACTGGGCCGGAGATCTGGATCAAAGAAGATCTACAAGTGGGTATGTGTTTAGCCTATTTGGAGGTGCAGTCAGTTGGATGAGTAAAAGACAGTCTGTAGTGGCTCTTTCAACTACAGAGGCAGAATACATAGCAGCCACTCATGCAAGCAAGGAAGCAGTTTGGTTGCAGAGATTATGTTCAAGTATGGGGTTGGTACAGCAAGCTATAAGGATAGGCTGTGATAGCCAAAGTACAATTTTCTTGGCTAAGAACCCTTCTTATCATTCAAAGACAAAGCACATTGATGTTCAATATCACTTTGTTAGAGATATGATTGAGGCTAAAAGGGTGTTGCTGGTAAAGGTGGACACTCTGAAGAATGTTGCAGATGCATTGACGAAGTCTGTGAACACTCAGAATTTCTCGTGGTGTAGAGAAACAATGGGTGTTGAAGAATTGGGCAAATGACTAAGCTCGCTTGTGGCCCCCCGTGGAAAGAAAACAACAAGTGGGAGAATGTTGGGTATGTGTTATATTCTTTCCACGATTAGCCCCACATGCTGTATGTTGCGTCGGGCATAGGCGGATCCGCCCATGGTTTTGTGCATGGTTTTGCACATGGTTTTTGGGTTCGATGGTTTTCGGCCCCTGGTATTTTGTAGATCTGGTCAAGGGAACTACGGTTATGTTCTAATCCAGGGTTAATGGATTGGGGTTTATGTATGCTTCGGCATGTATATATATGTGTTGTAACACTAAAAGGAATATAATGAAAAATCAAGCTGGTCGTCCCGATTTGGGATCCAGGGGAAAATCTCTGTGTTTATCTGTTTTATGTTTTATGCTCTTGCTATTGTTTATTTTCTGTTACATGAATCGTGTGTAGATATTTTTGTTCAGGGTTAAAACCTACACCTAAAAACTACTACAAATATCTTCCTAGATTTGATGGAGAGAATGGTATCACTGCCCAAAAACATATTCAAGGTTTTGAGAATTATTTGGATTTATTTGAGATTGATGAAGATGATGTTAATATCAGACTTTTTTCTCTTTCTTTGGAAAATAGAATAAAGAGTTGGTTCAAAAATCTCCCTAATGCTAGCATCTCAAATTTCCAGCAGTTTATCAAACTTTTCCTTGATAGATGGATAATCAAAGTTAATCCTTTTGTGATTATGGAAGAATATAATCAGTTAAAAAGACATCCAAATGAAACAATACAACAATTTTCTGACAGATTTAATCAAGTTTATTATTCAATGCTAGAAAATATTAGACCTCCTCATGATTCAACTCTCTTGCATTATCCAAGTTCCTTTGATCCAAAAATAGAATTTCGGTTAAGAGAAAGAGATCCAAAAACACTTGTATAGATGCAGAACATTGCAGTTGATGTAGAAGTTAATCTGCAAATCAGACAGGAAAATTTGAAAGTAGAAGAAGAGGAAAATAAAAACATTTCAGAGGTAAAACTCAGCCTTTTGGTAAGAAAACTAGATGAAAGAACACAGGAGATCGCTATGAAAGATGAATTTTTTATTCAAAATCACCATGAAGAAATAGAAGAGGTTGATAGCCATGAACGAATTCTTGTTAATTCCAATTATCATAGATTAGAAAATGAATTTACAGATCAATATGAGGAAGAGGAATCTGCTGATCTAATGTGTATGTTTGATGACATTCCTTCTTTTGATTATTTGCCTAAGTATGATCATTATGATGATAGTTATGTTCTCCAAAGTCAAGCTAACTTTACAAAGAAATCAGAAGCTAGTTTGGATGATGAAGAAATGTAGTTTCAGCAGATTGAAGGTAATGATAAGCCAATACAGATCAGCCATGAGAGTGAGGAAGAAAGAGCAGAAAATGTGGAAATAAGTAAAGATTCTTTACCTCTTTTTTTTGTTTCATTTCAGTTCATTAGATACAACTTTCATGCCATCAATAATCAACAATGTTTAGGAATTGTGATTGAAAACAAAGAAAATAATGAAACTATTGATCAAGATATTTTAGTTTCACAATTACAATTATCAAATTCCATTGGAATAAATGATCAAATGATACAAGAAATTTCCATACAACTATGTTTTGAACCATTTCAGCTTTTAAAGGAAATGTGGTATAACATATTTAAAGAAAAGGATGAGAAACTTGTTGAAGTTTATGAAGTCCCATGGAAACCTATATGCCATAGGTTGCAGCAATTTTCCCAAGTTTTTCAGGATCCAATAGCAGATATGTGGAATATTGAAGGCATTCAAAGCATTCCTCTATTAACTAACTATGATTTTCAGAATCAAGATGATAAAAGTTTCAACAGTCAAACATTACAATCAGTAGGAATATCATCACAAATCTTATCTGAAAGTTTACAGGGAGATAAAGATGAAAATAACATTTCATATTCATGGTATGGAGGCCATCCAGAACAGATGTACATTTGTTTAGATCAGTTAAACATTAGTGTATATATTTTGGAAGATCCTTTTGTACAGTTTCTAGAGTCAACAAAGGAAATCAAGTATTTCCTTATCCTCTCATTCCTTGACAAGTTTCTAATAGGTTGCAGAAGTACAATTTTGATAATCAACAAGAAAATGCAACAAAGTCTATCAAAGTACATAATGCTTGAATGGTTGCATTGCCTATTTCATTTTACCTAACCAGCAGTTGGACAACTAATTAGAGTAAGTAGGTAGGATTTCATCTTATTTCAGTTTTCAATTTTCAGCTAGTTTGAAATAAATCATTAAGGTTTGAAGCTAAGGAGAAGGTCCTAAAGATATTTAAGATCTAATCAGTTTGGTTTGAGAATTGTAGTATGTTTTTGTTAGTTTCAAATCAGATTTCAATTTTCAGAAAAAAGAATATATTCAGTTCAAGATTTTCAGCCACAACAAATGCATGTTTGGGATTGGCCCAATGGATCAGGCTACCAGTCAATGGTGTTCTTGACATCTCACAAGGAGATGCCATCCCCATGTGAAGCCGATGTTAGCAACCTATAAATATAGGATTCATAATTTTGACATGACTGATGGTAGTCTTGTAAATATGTACAAAATTTGCTTTCCACAAGTTATTTTCCCATATTTTGTAAAAAAATAAAAAATCGAAAAATCGAAAAGAGAGTAAAAAGTCCTAAAATAAAAATCAAAGGACTTATAAAAAATAATAGACCCCAAAAGAAAAAGATGAATAAAACATGAAAGTGTGCAAGTCTAAATGCCACTACTTTTACCTTTTGCAGTTGATTATGGCAGAGTGTCAATAAATGCCATAATCCATGATGAGTTAAATAGTTTAATCTTGACTTGTCATGTTTCAATTTCACTTGTTGTAGATAGAGAACAAAGAACTGTCATACAGATTAATCATGGAAATTCAGTAGTTAGGTAGATAATAAGTGAATCCAACAGTTTAATCTAGATTCATGGATGAAATAAGTGTAGAATTAGATAGTTTTATTGCTTTCAGAAAGAATAAATGTTGTAAAGGTTGCTAGCTCAAATGCACCTAATTAAAATGGAAGAAAAAATGTTAGCAGTTAAAATTGGGTAGGTAGAAGAAGGTGAGAAACATCATTGTAAATATTATTCACCAGGGCTGCAAATAAATAACTTTCCTCCCCCATAGCCATTTACCATTATAAACTATCAGTCAGAAAGGCTCAAGGCATTTCCTTGACTACTGTTGGGACCGGACCCAAGGTTCTATGGCTGACTAGTTGAAAATGTTAAATGTCTATATTAATCCCACAAATCACATTATTTTCCATTCATGCATTCATTTACCAGGAAAAATCATAAGTAAAAACCTCATTTTTTACTTAATGATGCTCTAATCCCCATTTGATTAACTTCCTACATCTTATGAAGTATAAAACCCTCAAAATGACATTTTATCCTAAGTAGAAGTGATGAAATTATCATAAATGCAAGTTTTGCTTTGATCTTCACTTTTATTGGTTATAGTTGTATGTTTTGAGTATTCACTTTTCCCTTTTCATATT
The DNA here is from genome assembly GCA_034641835.2 of Pinus albicaulis. NCBI lineage: Eukaryota > Viridiplantae > Streptophyta > Pinopsida > Pinales > Pinaceae > Pinus > Pinus albicaulis. The sequence goes on from CM076575.1 coordinate 2,061,670,988, forward strand.
AACACCTAACATATTTTATTAACTCCTTATCAATTATCCTAGTCCTTTTAATATAGTTCCATTTTATTTAATATCCCAAAAACCCATTTAATATATGCTTTTGTGTCAAAGATATTAATCACATGTTGAAAAAAATCTCGAAGTTACCCCTTTGACACAAAACTACCCATAAAAATATTTCCCCTTTCCCCTATAGTTGTTTAGCCTAATTGGTTTGAAATAACTATATAATAAAATACAAAGGAAGAGTTATCGGAATGTGATGTATCAAATGAAAAATAAAAAGATTATACCAATGCTTTATGTATTGCCTTTTAATCCAAAACCTCTGCATAATACATTCACCTTCCCTCCCACACAAGCTTTACCAGAGGTTAAAGTTTGACCTTAACCCTCTTTCCCGTTGTATGAAATTTCCCATTTTGTACAAACAGTTGAAACCTTGGTTGAAACCTTGTTAAAACCTCTCCTCACCATCGGGTTTAACCTCAACCATCCGATCATCCTGATAAAAATCAATGGTTGATATTGAACCCAAGTCCTACCCCCTCACATTCAGTCCTGACCCTCCGATCATCCTAATCCCTTTCATCCGACGGTTCGAAATAAACCCGATAAATCCTTCCCCGCCCCTACCATTTCCTATCGGATTAATTTTAAACCGTCGATATCCTCTTACCAAATCAATGGCATAGATCATAGTACCTGGCCCCACTGCATTTACCCTGCAACTTTCAATCAAATCCCGACTGTTTGCTCCACTCCGCCACATCCGACGGTGCGCAGCTCATTTCGCATTTTTAAAGGGATCAACCAAAGTTCCCAAAAAAATCTGCGAAAAAAGTTGTTTTGAGAAACCACCGCCCGCTACATATCCGAATTATATTGGATCGCATTGCTCAAGCTCAAAACCACTTACTGCTCAAAAGCAATGCGAAAACCATTATTGGTTTTCCTTTCAAATAAAAAACCGCTCCCGCCATGTCGACATGACCTGCAATTAATATTAATATGATCCATAAAAACTAAGGTTTTAACCTTAGTTCTTTATCATTTTTCATATCATTTGTGCCTTCGACCTTCAGAAACTACTCACAGACACCATTCTTGAGCCTCCCTGACCAATTTTCCCAAAAGGCCCTGTTTTCGACTGTGAACCTTTTTAAAGCCAATTTCCTCAATTTTCATAGTTTAAAGATTAAATTCAAGGATATGAACAACTAAAACCTCTGAATTACCTTGATATTCCCTGTTTTCAATCAAACCCATTCAGAAAACCTAATTGAATACAAAATCCCAAAAGAAGCCATCCTTAGCCTAAATTGCTCAGTTTCATCTCTGTTAAAGTGAATAACTTTTGCAAATAGTCTAATCTTGCAGTAGCTACCCAAAATTTCTAAAAAACAGAGTTAAACCTCCACAGACTGATCTCATTCCAAAATTATTTCAAAAAAGCCTTCAGTCACCTCCCTGCAGGCCTGGATTTCATTAAAAAATTGCTTGATTTTTGCAGGTTATTATCAGAATATGGATTTGGGCCAATAGTTTCAGTACTAGTTGACAAAATTGTTTTCTCCAAATTCTCAGATTTTAACTCAATATCTTCATTCAACAAACAGTTTGCATACAAAGAAAGAAAAAAATCAAGTCAGAGAGAGATCAGAATGATGAAGTTTTCATAGTGAATGGTAAAATTGAAATCAGAATTCACAATGACATTGAAAACATAACAGTTAAAGAGTATCAGTGGTTAAAGTGTCTCAGGTAAAAGTCAGAGTGAAAGTTAAAACAAAGTTACAAGAGCAGTCAAAGGTAAACAATAAAAGTAAATACAGAGGCAGTAAAATGGTAAAAAGAGATCAAAATACTTTCACCAACAATGAATTTTATCTAAAGTGAAAGTAAAATAGTTAAAAGAACAAAAAGGTGAAAAGATGAAAAAGAGAGCAAGAAGGGACATTTTTTGCACAAATTTCCTATTTTAATTCATTGATTTGCAGAACATATTGTGACCAATCCAAAATTAATTTTGCAAAACTGAAGGAGGTTTATGTTCTTAAGAGGGCCATATACAAAAACCTCTCTCACTTTTCTAACAGCCATTATGTATTGGGAAATATTAAACAATATTGGAGAGCACTGTTTGCAGAACATTCCTGTTAAGTCATCATATTGCAGAGAAGTTGGTGGCCAATCAGAAAAACATATTAAAAAACTGAAGGAGGTTTTTGTTCCTAAGAGACCCATATACTAAAACCTATCTAACATTTTTCACATTCATTTCAGAATGAGAGATACATGCACATCGTTACAACCTATTTTTCAGACTCTGTAAAACTATGTTTTACACATCTTGTTGCAGAGCCTATTGTGCACAGATGGAGAAGAATTTTAGGAAATGGAAAGAGGTTTATTTCACCAACATATTTATCCATAATAACCTCTTTCACTTTTTACATATCTATTTTGGATTGAGACATAAAAAGGTATCATTGGACCCCAAGTTTGCAGAATTGTTGGAGCAGAATGCACAAAGAAAGGAAGCAGTTAGTGACTTGGATGCCTCATCATCAACTAATAGTTGGATCAAATTCGAATTCTCCTCTTTGTCATCACCTATCCATAAAAAAATAGTGCCAAATAGATGCATTAGTCTTGAGTGTCCTTTACTTAAGTTCTATTTATGTAAAACAATTAGAGATATTTATGAACCATTCTTGATATTTTTTCAAGATATTCTAGTTTAGAATTTGTATAAATAATTCACTCTTTGAAGTATTTTAGTGTGGAATAAAATCATAGGATTACTATAGACTTATTTTGTTGAAACATTGGGACTTTTTGTGAGTTAAATTGAAGCAGCAAGCTGGAAAATGAAGCAAAAGACATCATAGTTAAGGATTCATGAGATAAACAGATGAGTACAGTCTTTTCATGTTTTCATTGTGTATTTATTTAAGTTTCATTCATATATCATATGTATTTTCCTTATTAAATGATAAACTAGGAAATTTATTACAGAATCAATGTTAAAAATCTCTCTGTATTTACTAGTTGTCATTATTTATGTTTTCTGTTGATTTCCAGACTAGCGAATTCTTAAATGCTCTTTAGTTTCGTTTGACCTCACCTTTCCCTCTTCCTTTCTGTGATCTAAGGATTCTTAATTTCCCTTAGTCCAGAATCATATCACTTCATCAAATTATCCTTTCAAACCCTTTGAAAGTTATCTAACTTTCCCTTAGCATATTTTCATCTTTTGACCTTGGTTTTCAAGTATTGTTTGCTATAAATTTGACTCCATTGCCCAATGGTTAGGTAGATCTTTCTATGGTAGGTATATGGGTGTACGTGTTGTGATGTACACTATGTGTGTGCATGTGATTGAAGCGAAGCAAAGGCATTGGGTGCTCGTTGGGTGTGGCAACCAATCCAGTGTGTGTACAAAAGAAAAAAGGCAGAAGTAAGGAATGACAAAGGATAAGTATCAATATTTTATTTCAATTATATTATGCATGTGATATACGATTCTAACTTATGATGGTTACATGTGATTTATGATTATGGTTTATGATGATTGCATGCGATTCATGATTTTGACCTATGCTGGTTGTGTTTTGAGCTAACTATATGATATGTTTATACATGATGATTTGATCAAACAGGAAGTTTGACTTGTTGTGACAGGAAGTAAACAAGATTGCAAGTGTACCTTATTGACAAGCTGCTAATGAGGTATGATTTGAATTTATTTCAATTTATTTTGAATCTATTGGAAATTATGTGCCTGGTACAGGAAGCACGAAAATGCCAGGTTGGGTGATTGGAACTTACTGCAAGAACTAGCAGCGCTAGCAAAAGGAATTGGAACATGCAGCAGTATGATGGTAAAGCACTTCAGGAGTAGGGCCATTGTGGGAAATTGGTACCCAATAGTGTCCATTGATTTCTATGATCATGCTATGATCGATATGATGATTTTGATATAGGGACATGCATTATTTTTTTGTATCTTCGGATGCAAGGAAGCCTTGCCAAGTGATGGGTTTCCCGGGATGGGTGTGCCAACGGAACTTGGAAGGTGTGTGACTGCATGAAAGGGGGTGACTAAATTTCTTGAGGGATTGTGTAGCAAAGAAGGGAAGGACAAGGATGGATTTTTTTTGGTCATTACCATGTCCAGATGGAATCAGATGCACATTGGGAGTGTGCCCTGGAACAATGAGCCGGTAAGTGTTCAATGAGGGTAGTGTTGGACATTGGATGTAGCTTTGACTTTGGCAGTGTATTTTGGAATTCCTGGGAAGGAAGTGAATCCTAGTATTACTTTGAGTTTGGAGGTGTGAGCCTTTGGATTTCCTTGTTGCAAATACATGCATCATATATTTTATTTGTTGGTTGAGAAAATGTGTATATGTGTATACTATTTGTAAATATCGTAATGATTTGTGTTATAAAGCTCTAGTACATATCATAATTGAGCAGGTTATTCATTGTAAATACTGCAACGAGCTATGTTATATAGCTCCATGGGAATTATGGGTTCTTTTCAACGGTTTTGCTGAGGTATGTGTATGGTTTAACACCGAGGACGGTGTCCCCCAAGGGGGAGGGTCCAGTAACAACCATGGTGAAAATTCCATGTAATAAAAGTTAAAAAGAATAACAATGGTTGATGGGACATATCTTCTAAGCTGAATGGTGGGAAAAAACATCCTAGTGGGTGTTCATTTGGTTAAATATGGCTAAGGAAATTGGAAGAGGAAAATGAATAGGCTTTGGAGAGGAAAAGTGGCATAGTTGGCACATTTATTTATGAAAATAATGGAAATTAGGAGAAAAGGGAGATGAAAGGTCACATGTTGCATGTGAGGAGAAAAATGAAGGAAAATAATGGAAAATTAAGAAAATAGAGGCCTCTTCTATAAAAAGGCTTATGAGGATCAGTTGGTACCTTTTGTCAGTGCATTTTTGGAGCTCTCTCATTATTCTTTTTCTCTCTCCCTTTCACTCTTGGACACTTAGATTTTTTGGAGAATTTTAGAATTGGACCAAGAAAGGAAAAAAAGTAGGAAGAGGGAGAAAGCAAGCAAGGAGGAGCAAGAATCAAGAAGTTACAACAATATTCTTGGTAGGTATCAATTTGCATGTGTATTTTCCTTGCTAGATATGGAATGCATGGTATTGCATGTGGTTCTTTTTTGTCTTGGCGTGGAATTTTTCCAGGTGTGATAGTATTTTCAGCCTAGATCCAATTCCGAATAGCCATGGTGTTGTGGAGTTCTCATGTTTTGGTTTAGCTGGATTGCCAAATGCATTCAAATATGAGTGAGGCAAATCTCCAAACTGATATAACACATGGCCTAGTAACCCCTAAAATGGACTGTGGGTTGTGGTAAAATTAGATAGTGTGTTGCCTCGGTGGGCCTAGGAATCCTCGATCGGTGAATGACATGATATATGGTAAAGACTAGAGGCAGTTTGCCTCAGTTTAGGGCCTAATGATCCGGTGTAGATTGTGGTAAAGCCTGAGAGGTGGGTGCTCTCCATTAGACCTAGGAATCCAGATTTGGTATATATGGTAAATCCTGGAGAGTATGTCTCGATTTAGGGACTAGTGACCCCTAACTCGAACTGTGGGTTGTGGTAAATCCTAAGAGACTAGGAGACATGAAAATTCATCATGGTTTAGGCTGAGAGAATCTGGTGATACCCATGCTTTTGTTAGCCTAGTGATCGGGGGTAGATAATGGTAAAGTCAATTATGACATGATTATTGTGTTGGCCTAGTGATCTGGGATGAATTACGATAAAACTTGATTTCTATTGATGAGGGTGAGGTGGTTTACCCTCATAATGCCCTGGTTGGTTATTTCGGTTTGAGTCCCACATTCATGCTTGGAATATGGCACGAGTGTTGAGATTGCAACAAGATGATGATCTTAGTGGAAAGAAGTCGCCTTCACTAAGTGGGCCCGCAGGCTATTTTTGGTGCACAGTCTATTTTTAGACTATGTCTATTTTTAGACATGTCGATCATATTCTATGAGTTGCAGGATGATATTTGTGGAGGGTTGGTCTAGTTGGAAAAATAGATGGACTTCTATTTTTAGACATATTGGGCAGAATCTATTTTTAGATTTCCAATCTAAAAATAGATATGTCGAATATTATTAGCTCTTAATAATATTTGGACTCTAAACATTATCTTATTCTCTTGGAGCACTTCAGTTAAGTGCACAGATGTGGCACAGGAGCTGACAGAAGGAATTACGCTATTTCTGAGGGTTAAGTGGAGCTATTGCATGGAGACTTCAGTTAGAACTCATGTGACAGAGTTTGGTGGAGTTATTGAGGTAGTTGGTGGAGTTGTGTTCAGTTTAACTCAGTTAGACACATTTGAGCTAGTTGTATCTAGTCTAACTGATTGATACACTAGTGAGAGTGGTGTGAATTAATTATTAATTAATTCACTAATTATTAACTCATTAATCAATTGAAGAATACATCAGTTAACTACAGTGCATGGACAGTTTCAGTGGAGACCAGTGGAGAGGTAGGTGAAAGAGCAGTGTGACTATCAGTTGTAACTATAATGGTGCATGAGTTTGCACCACACATTGATGGAGATGCCAATGAGGATTGCGCAGTGCAAGCCAAGTGGATTCAAGCTCATTCAGAGCCCATATTCAACATGGATTGCGCAGTAGAGGTAGGCTAGCAGGTGGCAGAGATCGGTGCATGGGATTTGCTAGATCAGACTTGATTAGTGTGTAGCAATTGAAGATTGTACTGAGAGCTTGTGAGAAGCTTTGTATGATGATTGTTACATGATCTATATGACATATAATATATAGATATTTGGGGGTTTTCAGCTTTAAGCTTTCCCATAAATTACTGTGTTCATATGTGTGAATTTTTATGGTTTTAATGTGTGCATGCAATTGATTTAATTTCCGCAAGTAATGATCAATAGTAGAAGAGATTCTGTATTATGCATGAAGTCAAATAGTGTGTGATCAGGAGAATATTGGATGTATAACGCATTAGTTATATAATTTATACATGGTATCAGAGCGATATTGATCATTGGAGCAATTGCAAAGAATTGAAGCTGTTGAGTTTTGTGCTGGTGGAATTCGAATTTGCAGTAGTGTTTTCTTAGTGTCGAAGTTGAGATGTCTTTCAACGGATTGTGATTGGAGTATGCCCTTGAGGGCAGCTCGAATTATATTGCATGGAAGGACAGGATGGAGGCAATGCTGGAGGATAATTGGTTGAAGGAGTTCATAGATGTAGAAATTCCAAAACCTGCTTCTAGCAATGCTGTCGCACTTGACGCATGGCAAAAGAAGACAACAAAATTTCGAAGGATTCTGTTGGAAGGTGTGAAGGATCACATAGTGTCCAACCTTCATGGTAAAGCTTCTCCATTCTTGATGTGGAAATATTTGACAAATTTTTTCCAAAGCAAGAGCGACCAGAGGAAGTTGGCGCTCAAGGATAAGCTCAAGAAAATAAAAATGGAGAAGGGCGAAAGTATACCCAAGTACCTCACGAAGTTCGTCCAGTGTAGGGATGAGCTAGGAAGTGTGGGGGTTACTGTAGATGAAGAGGACTTGGTGAGCTCGGCTCTCCTTGGGCTTCCGAAGAGTTGGCATTCCTATGAGGAATTTGTCAATGGTTGGGAGAAACTGCCAGGATGGGAGCGAATTTGGTTGGATCTTGTGCAGGAGGAGATAAGGCAGAGTACCAGGGATGGATCTTCATCGAAGAATGAAGATGAAGAAAATTTCGCTTTGGCTGCCAAAGCAAGGAAGGGGAAGAGCAAGAAGAATGCTTCTCAATCCGGTGCGAAAGGCAAGAAGCAGGACATGTCCAAGGTGAAGTGCTTTCACTGTCACCAACACGGACATTATGCCACAAATTGTCAACAGAAGAAGAAAAATAAGCAGGTTGTTGGATCTGCAGCTGGAGAGGCCTTAGCCTCGTAGTTTGGGCTGGATTTTTCATTGATCGCATGCTTGGTCTCAAGTGTGATGGGTTCAGTGTGGTTTCTTGACAGTGGTGCATCTTTTCATATGACCGGAGACAAATCTTTGTTCAGTGATATGAATGAGAAGGATCTTGGAGTGCACATCGAGATGGGCGATGATGGTAGATACAGTGTGACTGGTATCAAGACCATTTCCTTTGAGAGGGAGTCTAGTAAACCTTTCATATTGAAGGATGTCATGCATGTTCCAGGATTGAAGAAGAATCTGATCTCGGTGACTGTAGAAATTATATGCACTACGCATGCATATGTCCAAGATTCTCCTGATCACACACTATTTGACTTCATGCACAATACAGAATCTATTCCATCATTGATCATCACATGCGGAAATAAACACAATTGCAATGCACACATGAAACCATAAAAATTCACACACATTAACACAATTGTTTTCACGAGAAAGCCTGAAGCTAAAAACCCCAACGATCTGTATATAATATATGTCATAGAGATCATGTAACAATCCTCATACAAAGCTTATCCCAATCTCTCAGTACAATCCAATTGCTACACACTAATCAGGCCCGATCTTGCAAATCCATGCACCGATCTTTGCCACCTGCTAGCCTGCCTCTACTGCGCAATCCCTGCTGAAGAATGGCTCTGGATGAACTCGAATTTCTCCATCCTTTCTCACGCAATCCTTAAAGGCATCTCTACTAAATTTTTGGTGCAAAAAATGCAACACTATAGTCACAACTGATAGTCACACTTGCTCTTTCACCTACCTCTCCACTGGTCTCCACTGAAACTGCCATGCACTGTAGTTAACTGATGTATTCTTCAGTTTATTAATGAGTTATTATTTAGTGAGTTAATTAACTAATTAATTCACACCACTGTCACTAGTGTATCAATCGGTTAGACTAAATACAACTAGCTCAACTGAGTCTAACTGAGTTAAACTGAATACAACTCCACCAACTACTTCTATAACTCCACCAAACTCTGTCACATGAGTTCTAACTGAAGTCCTCATGCATTAGCTCCAGTAAACCCTCGGGAATAGCGTAATTCCTTCTGTCAGCTACTGTGCCACATCTGTGCACTTAACTGAAGTGCTCCAAGAGAATAAGATAATGTTTAGAGTCCAAATATTATTAAGAGCTAATAATATTCGACATATCTATTTTTAGACTGGTAGTCTACAAATAGACTCCACCCAATATGTCTAAAAATAGAAATCCATCTATTTTTCCAACTTTACCAACCATCCACAAATAGCCTCCTGCAACTTATAGACTATGCTCACCATGTCTAAAAATAGACATACACCTAAAAATAACCTGTGTGGGCCCCGCCTAGTTTAGGTGATTATTTTCCAACTAGGATCAAGGATGATGTTTCAGGATGCCTCCTTCACTATTTCTTGTTGCAAACTTCAACACTTCCTCTCAACAAGAAAGGACCGTCTTTGCATGCGACATGCAAGTCCATGCATTCACCCTGCAACCTTTGCAAGCAACACTTTTGAAACTGAAAGGCTCCAAAAAACTCAATCAGTCTAATGCATCTATCATCAAATTCTTCGACTTCTGCTTAGCTACTGCACATGTCTTCAAGAATCACTATGTTGTTGAACTCTGCACCCATGCACTTTGCAGTTGCTATCAACTTTGAATCGTGCTCCAGTATCTGACACTATCACTTTGATCTGCCTGCATCAATCCAACTGATCATGCTACTTCTGCTCTATGGGCACCTCGTAGCTAGGTTCAATTCATGAGATCCACACCATCTCAATGAATCCTGCCCAGAAATATCCTCTTGGGATTACTCATGCATGTCGCCCCACCTCTCACCTGGTGGTATAACTGCATGCACTCCCTCTGCCCATCTGGCACAAAATTTCTCTGCATGAGTGGTTGCTCCCACTCCATGATCCTCATCTTGTGGCTACTCCAAATCCCGAGGTTCACTCTTACCTGCATGCAAAACTTGCTCCTTCTCAAGCATCAATAGCATGTCTTTCTTGCACTTCCCAATAGTAGGAAGCTCCGTAGAAATCCCATCTACTGCAAGTCTGTAGAGATTCTTGGCTCGAATCCCAACCTTCTTGACTTGTCCTGTTGCTTTGTACCAAAGGAAAAATTTTCCTTCACTAAAGACAACATCATACCCTTTATCATCTAACATTGCCACTGAGATTAAATTCTTCTTTAAACCTGGAACATTCACTACATCTTGTAAAAGAATGAGTTTACCTAACTCCCTCTGAAAGGTAATGGTACCAATGTCGGTTGCATTGTATCATCCATTTTCACCCAACTCAACATGCAACTGGAGATCTTTCTCCACCAAGTCACTGAAAAGGTTCACATCTCCCGTCATGTGAAAGGAAGTGCCACTATCAAAGTACCACCCCGATCCCAATGCACTAGACACCATGCATGCGATCAATGAGAAGTCCAGCTCAAATTGCGAGGCAAGAGCCTCACCAGCTGCAGCTCCAGTAGCTTGCTTGTTGTTCTTCTTTTGTGGAAAATGTGTGGCGTAATGCCCATGTTTGTGACAGTGAAAACACTTCACTTTGGACATGTCACGCTCTTTTCCATCCGCACCGGATTGAGAAGGATTTTTCTTCCCCTTCCCTTTCCTTGCTTTGGAAGCCAAAGCGCAATCCTCTTCATCATTATTCTTTGATGAAAATCCATCCCTAGTATCCCGCCTTATCTCCACCTGCACAAGATCCGACCAAAGTCGCTCCCATCCTGGCAGTTTCTCTCGACCATTGAGAGAGTCCTCGTAACTATGCCAACTCTTCGGAAGCCCGAGGAGAGCCAAGCTCACCAATTCTTCTTCATCCACACTAACTCCTACACTTCCAAGCTCATCCCTGTAGTGAAAAAACTTTGTCAAGTATACCGGAATAGTGTCATTCTTCTCCATTTTTATTTTCTTGAGCTTGTCTTTAAGCGCCAACTTCCTCTGGTCACTTCTTCTTTGGAAAAATTCTGTCAAAGCCTTTCACATCAAGAATGGAGTGGCTTTAACGTGAAGGCTGGACACAATGTGATCCTTCACACCTTCCAACAGAATCCTTCGACACCTTGCTACCTTCTTTTTCCATGCGTCAAGTGCGGCTGCATCGCTAGAACCCGATTTAGGAATATCAGCATCTATGAACTCCTTCAACCCATTATCCTCCAGCACCACCTCCATCCTGTCCTTCCATGTAATATAATTTGAGCTCCCATCAAGGGCATACTCCAATCGCAATCCGTTGAAAGACATTTCAATGAATGCTAAACTTCGACACCAAGAAAACACTACAGCAAATTCGAATTCCACCAGCACAAAACTCAACCACTTCAATAATTGCAATCTGCTCTGATGATCAACACTCTGATACCATGTAGAAATTATATGCAATACGCATGCATATGTCCAAGATTCTCCTGATCACACACTATTTGACTTCATGCACAATACAGAATCTATTCCACCATTTATCATCACATGCGGAAATAAACACAATTGCAATGCACACATGAAAACATAAAAATTCACACACATTAACACAGTTGTTTTCACGGGAAGTCCTGAAGCTAAAAACCCCAACTATCTGTATATAATATATTTCATAGAGATCATGTAACAATCCTCATAAAAAGCTTATCACAAGCTCTCAGTACAATCCAATTGCTACACACTAATCAGGCCCGATCTTGCAAATCCATGCACCGATCTTTGCGAGCCTTTAGCCTGCCTCTACTGTGCAATCCCTACTGAAGAATGGCTCTAGATGAACTTGAATTGCTCCATCCTTGCTCACGCAATCCTTAAAGGCATCTCTACTAAATTTTTGGTGCAAACAATGCAACACTATAGTCACACTTGCTCTTTCACCTACCTCTCCACTGGTCTCCACTGAAACTGTCCATGCACTGTAGTTAACTGATGAATTCTTTAGTTGATTAATGAGTTAATATTTAGTGAATTAATTATTAATAAATTCACACCACTCTCTCTAGTGTATCAATCAGTTAGACTAGATACAACTAGCTCAACTGTGTCTAACTGAGTTAAACTGAACACAACTCCGCCAACTACTTCTACAACTCCACCAAACTCTGTCACATGAGTTCTAACTGAAGTCCTCCATGCAATAGCTCCACTAAAACCGTAGGAATAGCGTAATTCCTTCTGTCAGCTGTTGTGCCACATCTGTGCACTTAACTGAAGTGCTCCAAGAGAATAAGATAATGTTTAGAGTCCAAATATTATTAAGAGCTAATAATATTCGACATATCTATTTTTAGACTGGCAGTCTAAAAATAGACTCCGCCCAATATGTCTAAAAATAGAAATCCATCTATTTTTCCAACTTGACCAACCATCCACAAATAGCCTCCTGCAACTTATAGATTATGCTCACCATGTCTAAAAATAGACATACACCTAAAAATAACCTGTGTGGGCCCCACCTAGTTTAGGTGATTATTTTCCAACTAGGATCAAGGATGATGTTTTAGGATGCCTCCTTCACTATTTCTTGTTGCAAACTTCAACATTGGCCATGTTAAGAGACAAGGGATATGATGTTGTCTTTAGCGAGGGAAAGGCTTTCCTGCGCAGTAAGGAAACTGGTGAAACCCGGAGGATAGGGGTTCAAGTTAAGAACCTTTATCAGTTTCAAGTAGATGGTTGTGAAGCAATGGAAGGCAAGGCAGAAGGAGTGGTGAATCGGGATGAGGGTGAGCTATGGCACAGGAGATTGGGCCATCTTCACCATGGTTCTTTGAAAATTTTGCAGCAAATTTATATCGAGCTTCCCAAGGGTACACTTGCGTAGTCAGATCAGTGCAAGGGATGTACTTTGGGAAAATTTGTGAAAGCCACCTTTCATGAGAAGGATAGTCACACCACGAAAATCCTTGAGAGAATTCACACAGACGTGTGTGGACCTTTCTCAGTAGCTTTGAAAGCAAAGCACAGGTACTATGTGATATTTGTTGATGACTTTTCTCGGAAGTGCTGGATCTTCTTCATGCAGAAGAAGAGCGATACATACTCAAAGTTATGTGATTTCAAGGAAGTGGTGGAGAAAGAGTCGAGGAAGCAGGTGAAGGCTCTTAGGAGCAACAATGGTGGTGAATTCATCTCTGGCTAATTCAAGGACTTTTGCAGCGTAGAAGGAATTCGAAGAGAGCTCATAGCGCCTCATAACCCACAACAGAATGGGGTCGTAGAGCGAAAGAATAGAACGATCGTGGGTGCTGCACGGGCGATGTTGCATGATCAGGGCCTTCCCATACACTTGTGGGATGAGGCATGCAATACTACGGTTTATGTGCAAAACCGTTGTCCTCACAGGATACTTGGCATGAGTACACCCAAGGAGGCGTTTTCTGGTAAGAAGCCTGATATTTCTCATTTGAAGATTTTTGGCTCACCTGTTTACATTCATGTGACGAAGGATGCCAGGAAGAAGCTGGAGCCGACCGTAGAGGTTGAGATATTTGTGGGGTACACAGAAACACCCCACAACTATCGTATTTTCCGATACCGAAAGATCACAGCGACGAGATATCAAATTTCAAGCGGAGAGAAAGCTTTGAAGTGTTTGTTGAGAGAGTTACACTTCAGCGCATGAGGAGCTATTAGTTCCTAAGGATGAGCTCTGTGATGTGGATCAACCACAGAGAGGTTCATGGAGTGGAAGAAACCACTCATGCAGCACCAACCATTAGAGGGCGGAAGCGCACTATAGAAGCTGAGCGACTGAATCTTGATGTAGAGAAGATTGTAGGAGCACCTACATCATAGCGCAGACAGAGACAGTCACCTGACCGATATACTGGATACATGGCTCTGATGAGCAAGTGTATCATGACAGAACCATCATCTTTCGAGGAAGCTGTGGAGGACCCTGCATGGGTAGATGCCATGGTGGAAGAGTATGATTCGATTGTCAGAAACAGTGCATGGGAGATTGTCCCAACGCCGGAAGGGAAATCAATGGTAGGTTCGAGATGGATCTACAAAGTGAAGCAAGCAGCTGACGGGAGTGTCGAGAAGTACAAGGAAAGATTTGTTGCCCGGGGCTTCTCATAGTTTGAGGGGATCGACTATGAGGAAACCTTTGCACCTGTCGCAAGGTATTCTTCCATACGGAACATCCTAGAGCTCTCAGCGCATATGGGGTGGCACATTCATCATATGGATGTGAAGACTGCGTTCCTCAACGGAGTGATTGAGGAGGAGGTGTACATAGAGCAGCCCAAAGGTTTCAAGATCTTTAGCAGCGAGTCGCATGTGTGCAGGCTCAAAAGAGTGTTGTATGGGTTGAAACAAGTACCTCGTGCTTGGTACACATGGATAGACAGTTATTTCATCGGACTTGGTTTTACCAAGAGCGAGGCGGATCCCAACCTATACCAGATAGTGGTTGAGGGTAAGTTGCTGATATTTGTACTTTATGTAGATGATTTGATACTGACCGGTGATGAACAGTTGATACTCTCATGCAAGGCTGATCTTGCAAAAGAGTTTGAGATGAAGGACTTGGGCCTCCTTCATTATTTCCTGGGATTGGAAATTTGGCAGTGCAATGATGGATTGTTTGTTTCTCAAGGAAAGTGTGCCCAGGAGATACTGGAGAAGTTAAACATGCATGGCTGCAAGCCTATCGACACTCCTCTTCTTGGTGGTTGGAGGAAAGAGAATGGTACATCGGCAGAGGTAGTGGATGCCACTGTTTACCGATAGTTGGTGGGGTCGCTTATGTATCTAGTCAATAAACGACCTGACATATGATACACAGTTAACCAGCTTTCACAAGCTATGGTTAAGCCTACCAAGCTCTTTTGGAAGGCGGGGAAGCATGTATTGAGATATCTCAGAGGCACATCGGGATATGAACTTTGGTACAGACAGTCGGATGAGGTGAAGCTGTGTGGCTTCACAGATGCAGATTGGGCAGGGAGCCCAATGGACAGAAAGAGCACATATGGAGGGATTTTCAGTATCGAGTTGACAACAGTTTCTTGGTACAATAGGAAGCAGAGATCCGTGGCACTCAGTTCAACGGAGGCCGAGTACATGGCAGAAATTTTGGCTGCATGCGAGGCTATATGGATGAGGAAGATCCTGGTCGGGTTGTTCGGTTCACACTTAGATCCTACTGTGATATATTGTGATAATCAGAGTTGCATCAAACTCTTGGTTAATCCATTATTTCATGATAGATCTAAACACATTGACATCCAGTATCATCATATTAGAGATTGCGTGCAGTGGAAGATCATGTTACTTTCTTACAATCCTACAGAGGATCAGGATGCTGATATCTTGACGAAGGCGCTCACCAGGAGAAAATTCGAATACCACAGAGGCAGGATCAGGGTGGCAGATAATCCCTATCTTGTTGAGAGGGAGTGTTGAGATTGCAACAAGATGATGAGCTTAGTGGAAAGAAGTTGCCCTCACTAAGTGGGCCCGCTGGGCTATTTTTGGCACACAGTCTATTTTTAGACTATGTCTATTTTTAGACATGTCAATCATATTCTATGAGTTGTAGGATGCTATTGATGGATGGTTGGTCTAGTTGGAAAAATAGATGGACTTTTATTTTTAGACATATTGGGCGGAATCTATTTTTAGATTGCCAGTCTAAAAATAGATATGTCGAATATTATTAGCTCTTAATAATATTTGGACTCTAAACATTATCTTATTCTCTTGGAGCACTTCAGTTAAGTGCACAGATGTGGCACAGGAGCTGACAGAAGGAATTATGCTATTCCCGAGGGTTAAGTGGAGCTATTGCATGGATACTTCAGTTAGAACTCATGTGACAGAGTTTGGTGGAGTTGATTGAGGAAGTTAGTGGAGTTGTATTCAGTTTAACTCAGTTAAACATAGTTGAGCTAGTTGTATCTAGTCTAACCGATTGATACACTAGTGAGAGTGGTGTGAATTAATTATTAATTAATTCACTAATTATTAACTCATTAATCAACTAAATAATACATCAGTTAACTATAGTGCATGGACAGTTTCAGTGGAGACTGTGGAGAGGCATGTGAAAGAAAGCAGTGTGACTATCGTTGTGACTATACCGGCATGAGTTTGCACCACACATTGATGGAGATGCCAATGAGGATTGCGCAGTGCAAGCCAGGTGGAATCAAGTTCATTCAGAGCCCATATTCAGCAGGGATTGCGCAATAGAGGCAGGCTAGCAGGTGGCAGAGATCAGTGCATGGGATTTGCTAGACCAGACCTGATTAGTGTGTAGCAATTGAAGATTGTACTAAGAGCTTGTGAGAAGCTTTGTATGATGATTGTTACATGATCTCTAAGACATATAATATACAGATAGTTGGGGGTTTTCAACTTTAAGCTTTCCCATAAATTATTGTGTTCATATGTGTGAATTTTTATGGTTTTAATGTGTGCATGCAATTGATTTAATTTCCGCAAGTAATGATCAATAGTAGAAGAGATTATGTATTGTGCATGAAGTCAAATAGTGTGTGATCAGGAGAATCTTGGATGTATAACACATTAGTTATATAATTTCTACAACGAGGGTGATTAGCTAAAGAGAGATTTAGCTCAACCAATCTATCGTCAGGTGGAACGTGGAAGTCCCATCTCTAGTTGGTTTCTACATTCCTTAATGAAAAATTCATTCCTTTGGTATTTGGCATGCAAATGTACTAGTTATTATGTGGATTCTATTATTGTTGTATCCATGGTATTTCTATGGTGATTATGTTGGTTATAAGCATGTATTTTATTAATGGTGATGTATGTATCTCTCCATTATTTTACTTGTAAATGAATGTACAATGTATCTATGATCAAATAGATTGTATTTCAGCTTATGATGTAGGGGAGAAATTCTTCTTAGATATTCTCAGATAAGTATGAGACCCCTTTGCTATGTTCTATTGTTTACACCTATAGAATCAATGTTTGTGACATGTTTGACAAAATGCCTCTCATGGCTAGGAGGGGTCCATATGAGTTATTAATGATGTGATTTATTCAGTATCATTATCCTATTGTTATTTATCATCTCTAAACTTTTCATGAAGTTCTGGGCTGAGCACTGGGTTTTGGGCTTGAAAAGGTGGCTCAAATCCTAGGGACATAGGCACAGAATTGAGTAATTGGGGTCCTGGAAATTGGAATGTAGTGTTATGGTTGTGGCTATAGCCTCCTAGATGTTGGCTTGCAAGAATGTGCCTACGTCTATGTCTTAAAGAGGTCAGAAGGTCAGTGTGACCCAGGGGTAAGAGGTCTAAAAGGTTGGGATACCTCCTGCGGGTGTTATTGTTGTTGTACAAGGTTTTTATGTTGTGTTTCCATCAGTTCCACTTCCTTAAGGTCATATAGGAGGTTGAATCTCATCATAGTAGCCTCTTGTAACTTTTTTACTCTGGTTGGCCGGTTACTTGGGTAGATGTGGTAAGAGGGTGTTACAAAAACATAATAATCAAATGTATACTGTGAAATCTTGTGGGTTTTTCATTCGAATAGCTACAATTTAATTGTAAAGCGAATAGAGATTCTTTGTGTCGTTCAACTAGAACTGGGCATTCCTTATTCTGATCATGTAGCCATTATCGAAGACATAGTTCTCTCCGCTTCCATTTCTGGTTCTGCAGCGTAATTTTGTATTGCAGTAATACGACACTTATTGTGTCACTGAAGTGTCACTCGCTTATATATAAACTCCACGGCAGAAGCTATACCTTCACTCTGCGTCTCACTCGCTCTTATATAAACTCTCTGGTGGCGTATATACCTCGCTTTGCACCTCACACTGGTTATGTGATACTCAATACAACTATGACAGGTGTATATGTTCCCACTTACCCTCCTCTTGTTAAGTTGTGCTTATTTACACTATGAGTACTTCCCCTCACATTTATAAGCCCCCCTATAGCAAAGGGAGACCAATTAAAATTACCCTAGAGAGTCTTTATGAGTACATTGGATCTTTGTAAAGATGAAGAGAAGAAAGAGAAAGCCATTTTAAGCTAGAATTAACTACAATGCTTAACAACAACCACAAATCACTAGAAAATAAAATAATCACACTCGAGACTGAACTCCAAGCAACGAAAGGTATAATTCAAGAAATAGAACATAGTAAAAAATCAATGGTTAAAGAAAATGACACCTTGAAAAACGAGATTAAAAATCTAAAAGAACAACTACATAATAACTCAGCCCTAAATAACACATAGAATAAATTATATATTAAACCCATAAAAGAGGAAATTAATAAAATAATTGTACTCGGCCATGAGCACCACAAAAGAGCCTTACACCTTATAATTGATGGTATAGAAGAAAAAAGCAATGAAGACACATTGGAAATAGTAAAAGAGCAATTAGAAACAAAATCTCAAATTCAAACAACTTATCTCACAGAAGCAATAAGGGTGGGAAAGATAATTGAGCACAAACATAGAATAATTCGTGTCAAGGTCAGTTGTAATGGCCATAAATTATATTTACTTATGATATCCCCAAACCTAAAAGGAACAATAATATTTATAAATGAAAATCTCATTCCATAAGATCAAGATGAAATTAGGAAATAAGTCCAAAAGGTCAAGGAGGCAAGAAAAGAAGGGGAATGGGAAATAATTAGGAATAGGAAAACTATTATTATAGATAGAGTCCCAAACACCAGTGATAAATAGGGTCTATCATCACTCTAGATCATATTCTGGAATTGTCGTGGTTTTACATGGTGTAAAGGTCATATGTTAAGTTAGATCCTGAGTGATATTGATCTTATTCTTTTAGTTGAAACTTGGGAGAATGACGAATCTAGAGTTACTCACCTTGACATATTCACTCTTTGGTCAGCCTGGAATAAGAAATCCTCCTGAAGGGGTTTTGGTGGTATAGCCTTCTCTATAAGGAACATTGTTTCCTCTCACATACGAATTCATAAAATCGACCCCTTCAACATGAAAATTTGGATCGAGGTCTCTGATTATACCACCAATATGATCTTTCTTGCAATCTATTATTCCACTCCTATCAACTCTACATCGTATAAGAAAAAAAACTTGGATAAGTATTTTCCTTTCAATACCTTAGAAAAATACATCTACAATTTAAGGAATGAAGGTAATATCCTCTTGCTTAGGGAATTTAATACTAGAACTACTACTAACCAAGATATTATGTTAAGTAATAACTCTAACCTCGACCCTTTTGTGAAATTTTTTGAATCTTATACTTATGCATAAATTTTTACTATTAATTTGCTTATGCTCCTCCTACTTAGAAAAGTTATTAACTGAATAAATTCAAATTAAAATCGAAGAAAAACACATAACAAATCTTCACCAATTCATATCTAGAACAAGTACATGCACACATAGACAAAGTGACACAGATATTTTCTGGACAAATAGTCCCTGGAAAAACCCAATGTGGGAAAACCGGTCTCCTGGCTGCTGGAGGGTTTTATTATTAAGAATTTTTTGAATACAACAAGTTTGGGTTCCAGATTTGGAAAACCCGACAGAGAAATAATAAATCTACATCTCACTGGCTGTTCTGAAGCCAAAATAATGATTGATCCACACCCTCAAACGAGATTTACAAGACTCATCCAAAATTAGGGCCTAGAAACCCCAACGTTGTCCCTAAAGCCTCTATGTCAAACTCCGAATTCTCTGCGTCCCTCAGTGCTACTCTGGAAAGGGTTGCGTTACCCCAGACTAGGTGACGTAGTCCTTACGCTGCCCCTTAGGGTCTCCGCATAACCCTTGAGGGCTTCCAACTGAAAATCACACTATCCTTGAGGGACTGTGTTGTTTCTCTAAGATGATCTCTGCCTCTTGTTGATTCTAGACCCCAGGATCAGATCATCCCCTTGGCCTAAATTCCCCTCTTTGCAGCTGAAACACTTCTGAGAATTCTTAGAAAACCCGCCCTAAAATCTTAGCTTAGCTTTGGTGCTTTGCCTCTGTGTGTCTTTACAAATGACCCCAAGCCTTTCCTTTATACTTTTCTCTTTGGGAAACCAACGACCATGATCAGATCTTGAATCAATGGCTAATATTAAAAGAAATATTGATCCGTGTGACTTAAGAAAATTTCATCACATGTTTAATTAAATTCACTTTAATTATTTAAGTTCCCTAGGTTTAAACTTAGGAAATACATTAAAATAATTAATTAATTAAATATCTCCTAAACCAGATGAAATTTCCAAAATCCATTTATGGGTCTTGTAGATCAATTTTACTCTAGTCCTTCCTCAAAATTTGGGAGCTAGAGCACAACTGATGCTACCCCAAATACACAAAATCTCAACATACCCTCTTAGCATCAAGAGTGTGCTCTAGCAATACATCACACTATGTATTACAAGATTTTGGGCACTAGTTCTGTGTTGCTGATGCTTGTCTTGCTGCCACTCAAATCTGCACTTCTATTGCCATTATGTACTATTGCCCATGACTTTACCATTGCCACTGCAACATCTGTAATGCAGTTGATCCAGGTGGATCAAATAGTTCCAGGTACAAGTAGCTTGAGTATAAGGCTAAAAAATCAATATGTTCTAAAGTCTCTCGAACTAAGTTTAGGTTGTAGATCTCATCTTTTTTATTCCAACAATGCAGACGACACTTAATTGCGAGTATGTATGAAGGAGTTAGGAGCAGTCAAAGTTTGAAGGTTGACTTAGTGACTTGGTAGGCTTAAGGAGGCAACAATTTTGCTAGAACCCGACCAACCCCAACCAGATTCTAGGCGAATTTGCGGGTCCGTTAGTTTCACTCCTTCGGTCAATTTTCGAAAATTCCAAAACAACCATATTGTTTTAAATAAAAAAATAAAAATAAAAATATAAGTTTGGTTGTTGCCACTGCCCTCCCAAAACCAACCGCATAAAAAAAAAAATCAAACTGCATAACAAAAAAAATCAAAGGATTAATGGGGGTCGGCAACGATCATGACCTTGCCGCTGACCACCCGACCGCATCTACGTAAATGACATATTTTAATGGGGGCGGGGGTTGTGAGCAGTGCACCCATATCGTAATATGCCACATGGATACGATGGCCGACGAGATATGTGGGGCAGGCCGCCCAATGCGGGCCCGACCCATCCCCCCCCCCCTTCAGCGAACACCTGCATTGACATAAAACAACGGGTTTTAAAAATTAAATGTGGGTTTTAAAATTGAATGCAACGGTTATTTAAAATGGGTTTCTGCTTTAATCATAGGGGTCAGGGTTTGACCACCTGACCTCCTCCCACCTAATGTGGATCCTAAACCACCAAGCCAAACAGTCTCATTGTAAAATCCACCAACCCAACACTTTATACTTCAATTCATTAGTGCGCCCAGGAGGTCAGGAGCGGGCACGAAAACCAAGGCAATGAAACCATGAGCAATGTGTAGGAGGGGGCGGAACCATGATCTGAGCCATTTTCTAGAGGGGCCAGATTTTCACTTTTTCATATTAAGGCAATTTTTATATGGAATTTGCATTACTCGATGCCACGAATCCAATAGTGCTATCCATTTATTCATCAGAGATCTGCAATTTTCGGGCACTTTCAGCTACGGAGGTATAAGGGTGTTAATTCTCATTTTGTACTTGTACTTTCATTTTTGCCACTTAATGAAGAAAAGGCCTCCCCACTATTTGAGCAGGGCTCGGAGACGTAGTCCCTCCTGGACGAACTCTGACATCAATTTTGTGTATTCTTGCATGATGTTAAATGCTTCTCTCTTCTTATGTTTATGCCTTTAAATTTTCTTGTTTTAAGCTACAATTTTCACATGTTATTATTTAACACATCTCAAGCAAAAGATTTTGGATCAAGTGGTATCAGAGCGGGTGTTTTTAGATGTGAATTACAAGCTTGTATGCTACTAGAAACAGGCTACGAAGAGGCGAAGGGGCGCTACAGTCTTTTAATCTCGAAGCGGGACGTGCACATCAGAGAAGGAACAATAGTAATGAGGAGCGACATGAAGCAGGGGTCAACTTCCGCAAGACCTTCTACACCATGGTAGATCAGGTTGAGAAATTTTTCTCTAGACTTTTGAAGATAGAGAAAACAGGGGAGCATGTTTTAGAAGGAGAAGGTTCAGTACATGGAGGTGGTGGAGGAGACCCACCTCCTTCAGGAAATGAAAATCCTTCCTCCTCTTCTCACCATCATAATAAAAATTCTGGAAATGCATATAATAAACCTTTCTTTAAGTTAGATTTTAAATTTGAAATACTAGTGTATAATGGTGAAAGTAATGCAGAGAAGCTTAGCAATTGGATTAGTCATCTTAAAATCTACTGCAGGATTCAACAGATTGTGGAGGATGAGCCAAAGATCCAGTTGGCTTCTCTTCGATTGAGTGCCACAACTCTCATCTGGTGGGAGAGAAAACTTTGAGGCAATAGTAATTTTGGTAACCTTCTTTCCTTCTGGTCAGATTTTATTGCTGCAGTTAAAGATTAATTTTATCCCTTAGGTTATAAGCAGAAAGCCTTAATGGAGTGGCAGTACCTAAGGCAAGGTAAAGGAAAAAACATGCAAAGCTTTACCAAGGAATTTAGAAAACAAGCACTACGTTTGGGCATTTCATTATATTCTCCTGAAGTTGTAACTAATTACATTGGTTCATTACATAGTTACATTATACATTCATTGTTAATGTTTGAACCTACTACCATTGACTCGACCGGTGTAAAGGCCATTCATATTGAGAACAAGGGCGGAAATGATAAGGATGATCATTCAAAGAAACCATATTTCAAACCTTCAAATGTAAAATTCAAAGGGAAAGGAAAAGAAGATGACATCAACAAAGAATAATGAAGGAGAAAGGCCTTATTGCACTCATTGCAAAAAGGAAGGTCACGATGACAATCATTGTTGGAAGTTGTACCCAGAAAAGAAACCAAAGAGATATGGAGGAAAGGGTAAGCAAAAGACGGTAGCAACCGTGAAACAATACCTTGGATCCGACTCTAGCGATGAGGCATTGATCACAATAGCATGCACAAAAGGTACTCATCCTCTTCATGTTAATTCTGAATCGCATGAAAGCACTAGTTCATCAGATGGGCCTCTTCCTAATGAACGAAAGAGAATTGAGTTGTTTCATATTAGAGTTTTCCTAAATCATGCACAAGTAGAAAATCTATTTGATTCACGCTCTTAAGAAAATTTAATCTCAGATCCTTGGTTAAAAAGTTAGGCTTAGAAGTTAAGCCTCCTCTGAAACCTTATCCGCTTGGATGGATACATGACAAAGTAAAACTAAATTTAACCAAGAAATGTAAGGTTAAATTTGTAATTTATTCTAAACTGGTGGATGAAGTAGAACTGGATGTTATACCATTGGATATCTATGGTATTGTGTTAGGGAGTCCCTATCTTTACGACAGGAAAGCGATTTTAATTCGACATGAAAATAAATACCAAATCACAAAATATGGGGTAGAATATATTGTAAGATCTCATCAAACCAAAGTCAGTTCCAATCTTGTAAGTGCAGGACAGATGAAGAGATTGGTGAATTCCAGCAAGGGGTGTTTGCTCATGGTTGTGAGAGCAAGAGATGAAGAAATATCTTATTCTTTCTGAGGATGTGATCTGGCTCATAAATAGGAATTATGTGATTTTATTTCTAACTATGATGAGTTGTTTCAGGAACCCAAAGGATTTCCTCTAAAATGATAGATCCAACATGATATCCATTTGCAGCATGATGCTCCATTGCCAAATATTGGTATGTGCAGGATGTCATCTATCAAGATGGGGGAGATCAAAAAGAAGGTACATGAATTGTTTGAACCAAGGGGTCATTCGGCCAAGTACTTCTCCTTATGGCTCGCCGATCGTGTTAGTACCCAAGAAAGATGGCACATGGAGGATGTGCATGGATTATCGGGCACTAAAAAAAATCACGGTGAAAAATTGATACCCTCTCCCTCAAGTTGATGATTTGTTAGATCAATTAAATAATGCTATCTATTTCACCAAATTGTATTTGCATAGTGGTTATCACCAGGTCAGAATTGCAAAGCAAGACGTGTGGAAAACCCCTTCAAGACCAAACAGGGGTTTTCTAAATGGATGGTGATGCCATTCGGACTGTGTAATGCTCTAGCCACATTCATGAGGGTCATGAATGATATTCTTAGGCCTTTCATTGATGAGTTTTTCCTTGTGTATTTAGATTATATTCTTGTCTTTAGTAGGACTTGGGATGAACATGTACACCATGTTAAGAAAGTGTTTGATATATTAAACATGGAAGAATTATATGTAAAGTTGTAAAAGTGTGAGTTCGGGAAAACCTCTTTGGTTTACCTTGGTCATATTGTCAGTAATGGTCAATTGAAAATAGACCCCTCCAAATTTGAGGTGATTTTAAAATGGCCTAAGCCTTACCAATGTAACATAGGTCCGTAGTTTTCTAGGTGCAATATAGTACTGGAGGAGGTTCATTGCCAACTTCTCTGTTATTGCATCACCCTTACACACACTAAAAAGTATCAAACAAGCCTTTCAGTGGGGAGGTAAGCAGTAGAAGTCCTTCGAAGCACTGAAAGAGAAAATTAGCACTGCACCAAACCTGGCTTTACCCGATCTCCAGTAGGCTTTTGAGATCAAAACTGATGTCAGTGGGTATGCCATGGGATTTGTACTGTTGCAACAGAAGAAGCTGGTATGTTACCATTCAAATAAGTTCTCCCAGGCTATAATCAATTACCCCACTTACGAAAAGGAACTGTATGCCTTGGTCCAAAGTGTGAAAAAGTGGAAACACTACCTGATCAACAAGGAAACCATCATCCATATGGATCATTAACCCTTGTAATACTTGCAGTCACAAACCAAGCTACAACATTCTCGTCATTTCAGGTGGATGGGGTTTCTAAAATAATTTCATCTGGTAATAAATTATAAGAAGGGAACTAGTAACAAAGTAGCAGATATGCTCTCTCGCCCTCCTATTGTTGCTTCTATTATTTTGCATAATGCGTCATTTTCTTTTGAAAATTATGTTGAGAAATACAATAACGATGATGAATCTAAAGCAATATATTCAAAACTAACTCATGGTTCACAGGTGGACAGCTATCATTTGCAGGGGAAGTTGTTGTATCACCTTGGAAAATTATGCATACCCACAACAGAAAGGGTACATGTAATTTGAGAGGCGCATACCTCTCTTGTGTCTGGTCACTTTGGTGTCGAAAAAACCTTATGTCATTTGCAAAGGTTTTTCTTTTGGTCCCATATGAAAAACATTGTAACCTGTTTTGTAAAGGGATGTGTGATGTATTATGTTTCAAAGCCCTCTAATAGAAAACTTAGGCTCTACACACCACTCCCTATTCTGGGTCGTCCATGGGAAAGTGTGTCGATGGACTTTATAGGAGGTTTTCCTATGTATAGAAAGGGTCATGACTATTTGTATGTTATCATCGACTGCTTTAGTAAAATGTGCATATTAATGCCTTGTAAAAAGTAGGTCACTGCTGAGTAGACTGCTTGTCTTTTCTTTCAGTATGTTTGGGTCCACTTTGGGTTGCTCACATCGATTGTGTCAAATCGAGACTCTCGCTTCCTTGGAGAGTTTTGGACCAGCTTGTGGTGTATGATGGACACCAAGTTGAAGAGAAATATGACATTCCATCCACAAATCGACAGACAGACTGAGGTCGTAAACTGTACCGTGGTACACTTGTTGCAAGACTATTGCTGCAAACATCCCAAGTTGTGGGATGAGCATCTTCCATATGTGCAACATGCCTACAACCGAGCAGTGCATTCCTCTACATAGCATTCACCATTTGAGACATGCTTTGGTTACTTACTAAAGGAACCTTTTGACATGATCTACGGAAGGGATGAAGATGCCAATGGATATGATGACAGGGACAAAGCACAGTGGTTCATCCAGCAGATAGAGACAATTCACCAAGCAGTGCAAGAGTAGTTGGAAAAGAGTCAGGCCCAATATAAGGCCCGACATGATAAGCACCGAGTCGACCATCAATTTCAAGTTGGTGACAAAGTGTGGTTCCACATCAGCAAGGATCGAATGAAGGGGGAAGGCAAGAAATTGCGACCAATCCACTATGGTCCATTTACCATACTGGAGAAGATTGGGAATAATGCTTTCTTACTCGACTTGCCTGTATACATGCAGATGTACTGAGTCGTGAATGTCAAAAATCTGAAACGTTATGAACCACCATTGATTATGGACACCGAGGAGGTAGGATAAATTCCTACAGTGGATGAATTTGCACCATAATATCTCAATGAAATGCCAGAGGACATCATTCTCGATCAAAGAACCAGGAATTCATGGCAAGGGGATGTGGAATATCTCTGTGTTGGTTTCAAAGGGATGCACCTAAGTAAAGCTGAATGACTTGAAAAGGAGTAGGTGAGGGAGAAATTCCCTCACTTGCTTGTTGATTGATGAGGCTTTTGGGGTCCAAAAGCTCTTTATTGGGGAGGAATGATCCAGGTGGATCAAACAGGTCTAGGTACAAGTGGCTTGAGTACAAGGCTCAAAAATCAAAGTGTTCGAAAGTCTCTCGAACCAGGTTCAGGTTGTATATCTCACCCTTCTAATTCCAATGGCACAGATGACACTCAATTCTGAGTCCGTATGAAGGAGTTAGGAGCAGTCAAATTTTGAAGGTTGACTTGGTGACTTGGCAGGCTTAAGGAGGCAACAATTTTGCTGGAACCCAGCCAATGGAATCCAGCCAACCCGGCCAGATTTTGGGAAAATTTGTGGGTCCGTTAGTTTCACTCCTTCGGTCAACTCCCAAAACCAACCGCATAAAAAAAAAACTAAGGATTAATGGGGGTCAGCAACGGTCGTGACCCCGCCGTCGACCAAATGACCACATCTACGACAATGACATATATAAATGGGGGCGGGGGTTGTGAACCCCATCGCCACACATACCGTAATACGCCACATGGATACGATGGTCGACGGGATATGTTGGGTGGGCTGCCCCGTCGTGCCCGCGCCCCCCCCCCCCTTCAGTGTACACCTGCACAGACATAAAATGACGAGTTTTAAAAATTAAATGCGAGTTTTAAAATTGACTGCAACGGTTATTTAAAACGGGTTTCCGCTTTAATTCGGAGGGGTCAGGGTTTGACCACCCGACCTCCTCCCACCTAATGTGGATCCTAAACCACCAAGCCAAACGATCTCATTGTAAAATCTACCTACCCAACACTTTATAAACCTTCAAATCATTAGTGCGCGCAGGAGGTCAGGAGCGGACATGGAAACCAAGGCAGTGAAACCATGAGCAGTGTGCAGGAGGGGGGTAGAACCATGATCTGAGCCATTTTCTAAAGGGGCCAGATTTTCACTTTGTTAGATTAAGGCAAGTTTTATATTAATTTTGCACTACTCGACGCCACGAATCCAAAGGTGTTGTCCATTTCTTCATCAGAGGTCTGCAATTTTTGGGCACTTTCAACTATGGAGGTATAAGGGTGTTATTTCTCATTTTGTACGTGTACTTTCATTTTTTCCACTTAATGAAGAAAAGGGCCTCCCCACTATTTGAGTAGGGCCCGGAGACGTATTCCCTCCTAGACGAACTCTGACATCAATTTTGTGTCTTCTTGCATGATGTTAAATGCTTCTCTCTTCTTATGTGTATGCCTTTAAAGTTTCTTGTTTTAAGCTACAATTTTCACATGTAATTCTTTAACACATCTCAAGCAAAAGATTTTGGATCAGCAGCTCCCTCTCAATTTTCTACATCTGTGCTACTCATAGCACTACCACTGCTGATCTGCTGCACTGCAACTTCAGTTGTTGAGAGAAAGATCTAATTCTCCTACCCAATATTTGTTAGACAAGTCAGTTGGGTTGCATCTTCATCATTGAAGCTCCATAGACTATTGATCTATGCTGGAATTTGAAGGATGATGCACAACAACAGCTCTGCACTGCATAAGTAGACTCCCTTTGCATTGCTGAAGTCACATCAACCCCTTGTGCTTGAAATATCTCACGTTGCTGCTACACGGTCCCTCTGAAGCCTTTTATGCTACTGCAGCTCTGCACAACGTAAGAAGCTCTACACTACGCTGCTTAAGTCAAATAAGCAATTGTGCTATTTCTGCTTCTAGGTTTTTGTTGCTTTGCTCCTTCCAGTCTTTAGATCTGCCTTTGCTTCATCTGTGATCTATGCACCCACTGCGCCACTTGTCCCGCTACTGTCTTAAGGCTCCCATAGCTCGTATGTGATCCAAGAGATGAGCTTCTCAAGGATCTTTCCCTCCACTCTGTAGCTCCTCTAAAGATCCATGTCTCCCCACTTTCATGGTTCAGGAGTGCTCATGACTGCATCATCTTCTGACCCATCATCTGCCACAACAGACTTGGAAGAACAAGCTTCCTTTTCCTTTTTCTTCTGAGGACAATGGCTGGCAAAATGTCTCATTTCACCACACTAGAAGCACTTGATCTTAGATAGATCCTTCTTCTTCTTTCCCTATTTCCTCTTTGATGCCAAGGCTGCATCTTCTTCATCTCCCTTCTTCACTTTTCTCAATCCAGAGATGTACTACTTCTTGGTGAATCTACGGGGTTCTTATTGACTTAGAATTTCCCACAAGCTGTCCCAATCTGGGAGGTCCACTCTGCCAAAGATACTTTGGACAAAGGTTTCCCACTCATCTATGAATGCATTGAGAGCAGTCCTGACCATCACATCGTCTTCCACCTTAGCACACGTTGCAGTCAACTATCACCTTAGCACTCGTTGCAGTCAACATATCTCTGAACGACTGTAATCTAAAGAGGAAATGCTCCATGTCTTCTCCCTTGGTCATCATGAATGAACTCATTTGAGTCTCCAAAAACATCTTCCTTTGGACATATTTTCCCTCATATAGGGAGATTAAGGCCTTCCACATCTCATTAGTTGTCTTCTTCTAAGATATGTGTGGTACAATATGGTCCTTAATTCCGTCCATGATCAACTGCTTGGCATGCCCAGCAACTTCCTTATGCTTCCGTAGGAGATCTACATCGGTCGGTGTGGCTAGAGTTTGATCTGCATGGTCTCTTAGATTATATGCCTCAAGGACTATCAGGATCCTTGCCTTCCAAACTGAAAAGTTGGAGAGGCCATCCAATATGTTCAGATCACACAGTCCATGAAGATCCATCTGCTCAGAAATCTGTTAGAACTTCCCTTTCTCTTTGCTAGAGAACTGGATCTAAGGCCCTTAGCGAAACATGCACCTTATGCTCCCTCTGACAATTGATTTCCGTCCTTGGAAACATGCCAAATAAACAATGGTTCAACTCTCTTTGATCCTCTGATCAATCTGCAAGTTTCTTTGGCTATAAACTCTCTGAGAAGATGATCTCCTCCTACTCTTTGTCACTTGTGCTTAGGCTAAATATCTAAAAACTTCAAAAATTTAACCCCACCAGCACCTTTTGAATTTCGGTAGCTAATCTTCAATCTTTTCTGGATCTCACAGATTTAGTTCTGCGTCACACTGGATGGCTTTAGACCAATCCAACGATGTTTTTGAGTTGCCTCTACATAGTAATTGCGTGGGCTTGCTAGGAGACAGCGTTAGACAGCATCACCCTTCCCTTTGCGTGAATATGCCTCTGAAAACTGCCTTGTCCCTTTAGATCTGTGTTTTTTCTGCTTTTCCATTTGCTTTATGCAGCTAGAACTTTCAGTCTCTTGCTAGTGACCTTCCTAGATTTGCAATTGCTCTGATAACATGTGAAAATTTCTTAATCTTGTACTTATGCATAAATATTTACTGTTAATCTGGTTATGCTCCTCTTACTTAGATAAGTTATTAACTAAATAAATTCAGATTAAAATCGAAGCAAAACACAGAACATATCTTCACCAATTCAGATCTAGAATAAGTACATGCACACATAGACAAAGTGACACAGATATTTTCCAGACAAATAGTCCCCGGAAAAACCCAATGTGGGAAAATCAGTCTTCTGGCTGCTGGAGGGTTTTATTATTAAGAATTTTCTGAATACAAAAAATCTGGGTTCCATATCTGGAAAAACCGACAAAGAAATAATAGATCTACAGATCACTGGCTGTTCTGAAGCCAAAATAATGACTGATCCACACCCTCAAACAAGATTTACAAGAATCAGCCAAAATTAGGGCCTAGAAACCCTAGCGCTGTCCCTGAAGCCTCTGTGTCCCTCAACGCTGCTCCGGAAAGGGCTGCGTTACCCCAGACTGGGTGACGTTGTCCTTACACTTCCCCTTAGGGTCTCTATGTAACCATTGAGGCCTTCCAACTGAAAATCACGCTATCCTTGAGGGATTGAGTTGTCCTTATTGTTATTGCTCTCCTGCTTCTCTACGTTGTCTCTCTAAGCTAATCTTTGCCTCTTGTTGATTCTAGACCCCGGGATCAGATCATTTCCTTGGCCTAAATTCCCTTGTCTGCAGCTGAAACACTTATGAGAATTCTTAGAAAACCTTCCCTAGAATCTCAACTTAGCTTTGGTGTTTTGCCTCTGTGTGTCTTTACAAATGACCCCAAGCCTTTCCTTTATACTTTTCTCGTTGGGAAACCAACAGCCATGATCAGATCTTGAATCAATGGCTAATATTAAAAGAAATCTTGATCCGTGTGACTTAAGACAATTTCATCACATGTTTAATTAAATTCACTTTAATTATTGAAGTTACATAAGTTTAAACTTAGGAGATACATTAAAATAATTAATTAATTTAATATCTCCTAAACCAGATGAAATTTCCCAATCCATTTCTAGGTCTTGTAGATCAAGTTTACTCTAGTCCTTCCTCAAAATTTGGGAGCTAGAGCACAACTGATGCTACCCCAAATAAAAAAAAATATCAACATCTTTGTGGCTTGATGAAGATGGTAACTTAGCTAATAGATTCAAGAGAAACTTTGAAGACATAACCGAGAAATTATTTGGCACCTAGCTCCTCAAACTTTGTAGTTCCCAAGACCTAATAATTTGTAATGGTATTAACAAGTGGCCTTCCTCCGATCAGATGACTCATTTCCATGAGTTAGGTAGTAGTGTCGTGGATTATGCGATTTCTGACACCCATGTCCTCAACCGTATTACAAAATTTGAGCTACTTAACGGGTAAGAGCTTGACTTTGACCATATACCTTTGTCTTTATCCCTTAATCTTGTTATGTATACCACTGACATGCAGGACACCAGCGAGAGAAAAAGACACATCTGCTTCGATATAAGTAATGTCAACCTTTTCTTAAGGGACTTAGAAAGGGATTCAGGCTCCCTGAATTATAGCAACAACATTGATCAAATTATTACCATTTTTCTACTACTCTTGACACTACCATTAGCAAGTTATCTAATGATACTTATTATAAGAAAAATAATAGAACTTCCAATCCCTGGTAAGACAAAGACTATAAAATTTCCAGAAAAGTGATCAGAGACACTCCTAATGAAATCATTAAGCTCCAAAATATAATTATATACAAAGCTCTCATCAAAAGGAAGAAGAGGTCCTATATTAATAAGATATAATATAATCTTCTCCACCTTTCTAAAGTGGCGCCCATAAAGTTTTGGTGAAATGTGTTATCTCGTAAAACTAAAGATAATCATTGTATCCCCTTAGAAACTTGGGACAACTATCTTAAAAAGTTGTATGACTCTCTGGACACCATGGGCACCATATTAACCAGTCCTATTAATGAAGATATATTTTATTTGGAAGACATTGAGTCTGGGATTAATAAGCTCGCTAACGGTAAAATTAAATATATTGAAGGATACCAAGCCGAGATCTTTAAAATTAGAAGATCTATACTCATTCCTCAGATTCTCCACAAGCTTATCAATTTGGAAGTAAAACATGGCTTCCCTAAGCTTTGGATGCAAAGCCTTATTGTGCCTATCTTCAAAAAAGGGGACAAAAGCGTTCCCTCTAACTACACGACCATTATGATTAGCCAAATCCTAACCAAGATATATGGCCTCATTTTGGAAAAGAAGCTTAGCCTTTGGCTTGAAAACCATGGTAAACGAGCTAAAGGGAAAGCTTGTTTTAGGAGATATCACTCGACTATCGACCATCTTGTCACTCTTAGGATCATTGTAGAGGAATGTCGCAATAGTTAAGCCCATCTCTTATGTTGCTTTTTGGACTTTAGAAAAACTTTCTACACGCTTCCTCGAGATAAGCTCTGGGAGAGACTTGAAGAGATCATGGTTCCTATGAAACTAAGGATTGTTGTGATCCGCCTCTACGAGACTGTCATTTCCAATCTTAGGAACAACGAAGGGTGGTCTAAAGATATTAAATGCAATATCGGGGTTAAGCGAGGATGTACCCTATCTCCTACCCTTTTTGGCATCTACGTTGATAAGGTAGAGGAGTGTCTGAAAACTGCAGGTTGCAAGGGCACCAAGCTTGCTAGTATAATCATTACTCTTCTCCTTTATGTTGATGATATCGTTCTTCTCGCAAAAATCCATGATGACCTAGACAAGCAGCTTAGTACTCTTCATGTCTATTGCTCCAAGATGGGTATGATAGTTGATACTGAGAAGACTAAAGTCATGATTATTAAATCCAAAAATATCACCCATGGTATTTTCGTCTATGATAACCATTGCTTAGAGAAAGTTTCCTCTTATAAATATTTGTGTATTAACTTTCTTCATCAGCTCAATTGGAATTATAGCATCGAGAAAAGGATTGGTGGAGTCTCTGTAGAAATTTTAATACAATTATGTATTGCCTGGATTCTCCTGATCTAACAATTATATGCCACTGTTAAATACATAATCCTTCTACTTCAATTCTTGTGGAAATTTAATTGCCAATTGCAAACACATGAAGAAATATCAATCACACATAACACAAATGTTTTTAGCAGGAAAGCATAAAGCTAAAAACCCCACTATCATATATTATGTATATATCATGGATCATGAAACAATATCATACAAAAATCTAATCCAAGAGCTCTCAGTACAATATACAATCGTCTCACACTGTCATAGAAAAATTGGCAAATACATGCGCCAATTTACTGCCTCCAGATAGCCTGCCTCCACTACGCAATCCCTGATGGACAAAAACCCCTGAATGAATCAATCCTTTCCTGCCTTGACTGTGCAATACTAATAGGCATCTCCAATGTGTGTTTGGTTGCAAGTGTGCACCCACTATAGTCACAAATGATAGTCAAACTGTCCCTTTCACCTATCTCTTAACTGGGTCTCCACTCGATCTGACATGCATGTAGTTAACAGTAGTAAATCTTCAGTTGCATGTGAGATCACTCCATTTGAATTAATTTAATATTTAATTCACTGATCTCTCACTAATGTATCTTTAGTTACAACTAGTTACAACTATCACAACTGAGTTTAACTCACTTAACTGAGTTAAACTACTTTACAACTCACATAACTACACATCCAACTATGTTACAACTTTGTATCACTCAGTTACAACTAAGTTCACTTTCATGTCCCACCAACCAACCTTAGAACTCAAAATTCCTTAAGTCAATTGGTTTTCCATATCAATTAACTGAAATCGAGTGCTTCAAGACAATAAATTATTATTTATTGTCTAATTATTATTAAGAGATAATAATAATCGACATGCAACCCATGAATAAACTTCACACATGCATTCCAAAAATAGACGCCCATCCATAAATATAATTTTCTCAACCATCTATAAATATACTCCCGCTATAAATAGACTTTACTCAACATTCTAAAAATAGACATACACCTAAAAATAGCCTGTGTGGGCCCCACCTAGTGTAGGTGCTTAATTTTCATTAGGATCAAGGATGTTGTTTCGGATGCCAATTTCACTATTTCTTGTTGCAAACTTCAAAACTCCCTATCAACAAGAAACGAATGTATTTTCATGCGACATGCAACTCCATGCATTCACCCTGCAACCTTTGCATGCGCCCTGCAACTCTTGTATGCAACACTTCCCTAACGTTTCTCGCACATGCAACACTTCCGAAACTGAATAGCCTCCAAACAACTGAATCATTATAATGCATCTATCATCAAAGTCTTCTGACTTCTGCTGGTACTAACTACACATGTCTTCAAGAACCACTGCATTGTTGACCTCTGCATCCATGCACTCTACACATGCTGTCAACTCTGATCCGCGCTCCAATATCTGACACTGTAACTTTGATTTAATGTCCTCACGACATCTGACTGCATCAATCCAACTGATCCTTCTACTTCTGTACTGTGGGCTCCTTGTATTCAGGTTCAATTCATGAGATCCACACCATCTCAATGAATCCTTCCCAGAAATTTCTTTTTAGGATTATCCATGCATGTTGCCCCACCTCTCACCTGGTGGTATAGCTACATGCAATCCCTCTGCCCCTCTAGCACGCAATTTCTCTGCATGAGTGGTTTCTCCCACTCCATGATCCTCATCTTGTGGCTGCTCCACATCCCAAGGTTCACTCTTACCTGCAGGCAAATCCTGCTCCCTCTCAAGCGTCTACATGGCTTTCTCACACTTCCCAACAGTAGGAAGCTTAGTAGAAATCCCATATACATCAAGTCTATAGAGATTTTTACCTCAAATCCCAACCTTCTTGGCTTGCCCTATTGCTTTGTGTCGCAGGAAAACTTTTCCTTCACTAAAGACAACATCATAGCCTCTATCCTCTAACATTGCGACTGAGACTAATTTTTTCTTCAAACCTGGAACATGCATAACATCTTTTAAATGAAAGAGTTTACCTGACGACCTATGAAAGGTAATGGTACCAATGCCAGTCACACTTTATCGTCCATCATCGCCCAACTCAATATGCATCTGGATATATTTCTCCTCTAAGTTATTGAAAAGCTTCTTATCTCCTATCATGTGAAAGGAAGCACCACTATCCAAGTACCACCCCGATCCCAATGCACTAGAAACCATGCATGTGATCAAGGAGAATTCAAGCTCAAATTGCAAGGCAAGGGCCTCACCAACTGTAGCTCTAGCATCCATCTTGTTCTTCTTCTTTAATGGACAATTTGTGGCAATATGTCCATACACATGATAGTGAAAACACTTCACTTTGGACATGTTGTGCTCCTTGCCATCTTCACCGGCCTCAGATTTAGAATGGAATTTCTTTACCTTCCCCTTCTTCTCCTTGGTAGCCAAAGCACAATCCTCTTCATCATCATGCTTTGATGAAGAGCCATCTCTAGTGTTCTCCCTGAACTCCTCCTGCACTAAATTCGACCACAGTCGTTCCCAACCCAGCAGTTTTTCCTGTCCGTTGACAGAGTCTTCATAACTATGCCAACTCTTAGGAAGTCCCAAGAGAGCTAAACTCACCAAATCATCATCAACAACACTTACTCCTACACTCCCAAGCTCATCCCTGCATTAGACAAACTTTTTTAAATATACCAGAATAGTGTCGTTCTTTTCCATCTTGATCTTTCTGAGTTTATCCTTCAACGCTAATTTCCTATGGTCGCTACTGCTTTGGAAAAGATATGTCAAAGCCTTCCACATAGCATATGGAGTGAATTTCCCATGAAGGCTTGAGACAATGTGGTCTCGTACAACTTCCAACATAATCCTCCTCGCCCTTGCTACTTTCTTTTGCCATGCGTCAAGTAATGCAGCATCTGTCAAAGTGGGCTTAGGAACATCTCTATCGATGAATTCCTTCAAGCCATTTTCTTCAAGCACCACCTTCATCCTGTCCTTCCATGCAATGTAGTTCGAGCTTCTCTCGAGTGCATACTCTAGCCACAAACCATTGAAATCCATTTCGATGTTTACTCAACTATCGCACCAAGAAATTCTTGCAACAAATTCAAATTGTTTCCACCAACAAACTCAGCTACTGCTTGAATATTGAAATCTTCTTTGCTCTGATACCATCTAGAAATTTTAATACAATTATGTATTGCCTGGATTTTCCTGATCTAACAATTATATGCCACTGTTAAATACAAAATCCTTCTACTTAAATTCTTGCGGAAATTTAATCACCAATTGCAAACACATGAAGAAAGATCAATCACACATAACACATATGTTTTTACTGGGAAAGCATAAAGCTAAAAAACCCATTATCATATATTATGTATATATCATGGATCATGAAACAATATCATACAAAACTCTAATCCAAGAGCTCTCAGTACAATATACTATCGTCTCACACTGTCATACAAAAATTGGCAAATACATGCGCCAATTTACTGCCTCTAAATAGCCTACCTCCACTGTGCAATCCCTGACGGTCAAGAACCCATGAATGAATAAATCCTTCCCTGACTTGACTGCACAATACTCATAGACATCTCCAATGTGTGTTTGGTTGCAAGTGTGCACCCACTATAGTCACAACTGATAGTCAAACTTCCCCTTTCACCTATCTCTCAACTGGGTCTCCACTGGATCTGACATGCATGTAGTTAACAGTAGTAAACCTTCAGTTGCATGTGAGATCACTCTATGTGAATTAATTTAATATTTAATTCACTGGTCTCTCACTAGTGTATCTTTAGTTACAACTAGTTACAACTATCACAACTGACTTTAACTCACTTAACTGAGTTAAACTAATTTACAACTCATATAACTACACATCCAACTCTGTTACAACTTTGTATCACTCAGTTACAACTAAGTTCACTTGCATGTCCCACCAACCAACTTTAGAACTCGAAATTCCTTCAGTCAAATGGTTTGCCACATCAGTTAATCGAAATCAAGTGCTTCAAGAGAATAGATTATTATTTATTGTCTAATTATTATTAAGAGATAATAATATTCGACATGCATTCTATTCTTAGACACACAATCCACGAACAGACTTCACACATGCATTCCAAAAATAAACACCCATCCATAAATATAATTTTCTCAACCATCTATAAATAGACTCGCGCTATATATAGACTTTGCTCAACATTCTAAAAATAGACATACACCTAAAAATAGCCTGTGTGGGCCCCACCTAGTGTAGGTGCTTAATTTTCACTAGGATCAAGGATGTTGTTTCTGGATGCCAATTTCACCGTTTCTTGTTGCAAACTTCAATAGTCTCGAAATTTTATTATGAGCTTGAAAAAAATTGTAAGTCGATTGATCTTTGCATTTGGAGTAAAAAAAGGTTCCTCTTTGGAACTCTCGCCACCCCTGTTGTCTTATACGGATGAGAAGTTTGGGGTTGCAGTATATCTGGAGAGTCATGGAGAAAGATTGAGATGATTCAAAAGAAATTAATAACCTAAAATATCAAGATCAAGGGAAATACTCCCTATCCTATCCTCGTGATCAAAGATGACCTATCCCCCATTGAAAGTACGACTATGTTTAGATATCTGATGCATAAGAAGAAGCTTTACAACATGGAATCCAAGAGGCTCCCAAAACTTGCTTCTAACTTTAGTCAAAACCCCCACCTTCGCCTCAAGGGTGGGTGGCATAAGGATTCCCAATATTGGCTCATCCAGTGCGGGATTAAGGAGGAGATCATCATGGGAAGCAAGGATAGTGTTAAATATACTATTACATCCAATTTGAAAGACAAGTTGTGGGATGATAAGGAGTTGGAGGGTAAAAGAAAGGTAAGATACTATAAGAAGGTGATCAACTCCACCCTTAATAACCAAAATTATCTCTCTATCTTGACCAGTACTAAGAATAAAATGAACATCGCTAGGATAAGAACTAATTCTCATGAGCTTCGAAGTGAAACTGGGCGGTGTTCCATTCCCAAGACTTCCTGGGACAACATAATCTATCATATTTGCGATACTAAGAGGGTGGAAGATGAAAAACACTTCCTTTTAGAATTCCCAGATATTACTCACATCCATTCTCAATTCCCTAACATCTGCCACACTTCCAATCTTGATGACTTATTAAGTCAGCCCAACTATAGTGATTTTGGAGTGCTTATTAATGCCCTTCTTTTTTATCATAGAAACAAGATTTTGAAGAATCACACTTAGATTCTTTTTCTTCTTGAGGTCTGGTAAACCGCATTGGTCTTTGTGGACATTAATCATCATCATCATCATCATCAATAATAACAATAATAATGTAATA
Organism: Pinus albicaulis; assembly: GCA_034641835.2. Classification (NCBI taxonomy): domain Eukaryota; kingdom Viridiplantae; phylum Streptophyta; class Pinopsida; order Pinales; family Pinaceae; genus Pinus; species Pinus albicaulis. Next base: position 2,061,709,161 of record CM076575.1, read on the forward strand.
TATCATAACCTGGGCTTAACATATAATGTGTTGGAGATCATAGTATAGTATAATCATAATAAAAGAATTAAAAATACTTATAGCTTTTATACACATAGTGGGAAAACCTATCATAGTTGTCAAACCAACAATAAGGACAAACATCACTAGTTGCTTTCACTACTACTGACGGAAAACCATGCCACCTAGAATTATCATTTATGGTTCATAGTGGGATAGACTTATGCCTTGCATCCAAGAAAGAAGAGCTTTTAGCCAAACATGAATAGTTTTAAGCATACTCCATGCCATTTATAAATTAATAATGTATATTAAAATTTTGTATAATAAATGTTAAAATTTTTACTTTAACTTGAATTTAAAACATTTAAAAAAAATTAATTTTAAAACCTAATTTTATAATACATTAACTACGACCAATGAAAAATCAGAATCTCTCATAATTTAAAGATATTATTATTATTATTATATTTTTTTTTCATTTAAGATAGGATTTGGAAAACTTTAATGATCCTAATCTAATATAGCAAACTTTATTGACACAACTTGAGTGGGCCTAATGGTTAAGAGCATGTGTTTCCTCCTAAGAGGTCACAAGCTCAAAACCAGAGGGGGGTAGAGTATGTATGCCTTCGTAGACTTAGCAGTCAAATGGTTGCACGAAGGTGGGTCCCTTGTCCCACAAACAAGGGAGTCTCATACACCAATTTGGTATACAAACAACTTGAGTGTGATTAATGGTTAAGGGCATGTGTTTCCTCCTACTTGTCCCACAAAGAAGTGGGTGTCATACACCAATTTGGTATACAACTTGAGTGGGCTTAATGGTTAAGGGCATGTGTTTCCTCCTACTTGTCCCACAAACAAGGGGTCTCATACACCAATTTGCGTCCCTTGCCCCAAAAACAAGGGGGTCTCATATACCAATTTGGTATACAACTTGAGTGGACTTAATGGTTAAGGGCATGTGTTTCCTCCTAAGAGGTCACAGGTTCAAAACTAGAGGGGGTAGCTTAATGGTTAAGGACGTGTGTTTCCTCCTAAGAAGTCACAGGTTCAAAACTAGAGGGAGTAGAGTATGTATGCTTTCTTAGACTTAACAGTCAAAGCAATCAAATTGTGATGTAGAAATGAGTCCCTTGTCCCACAAACAAGAGGTAGATCCCTTGTCCCACAAACAAAAAGATCTCATATAAAATCTCATACACCAATTTAATATCTTACTAATCTTAAAATTAAATAATAATAATAATTATTTTTGCTTTATAAAAAATATCATTATTTCGTGGAATTTGAAAAATGCAAATGATTGATTCTCCATCTCCGCGTAACCTTGATGGAAAGGAAAAGTATATCATCACTTATTTCATTATTTTGTGGAATTTGAAAAGCGCAAATGATTCTAACCTTCCTCGATGGTTTTGTGGAATTTGAAAAGCATAGATGATTCTAACTTTCCTCGATGGAAAGAAAAGTATATGAACACCGCCATTTTTAGGACGATGGATAATGACGAATTTTTTTAATGATATTATATAAATGAATAATCTTTTTAATACACTGATTTTGCCATCACACCATTGCACTGTATGGTATATCATAATGAAGAATCTTTTTGATACCATAATTTTCTCATTCTTTGTGAACAAATACTGAAACCCGATTGGGGCTTTTCAAGCTATTGCGCTAAGCAGAACGCTATCCTTACTTTTCTAAATTCACCGACCGCCATTGCTACGCCTTCATATATTTTGTAACTCCCCCCACACATTCCCCACAATTAATCCTGCTTTTCTTGCTGCCTTAACTCCTGCTTTTTTATTCATTTGCTCCGCTCGGAACAATGGCAATGGCAATGGCACTGGATATTGTGAGAGGACCCGCAGAAAGTGCCATAAACACCGTTATTATTGCTCCTCTCATGCAGCAAATAGATGATGCTATTCACTTGGATGACAATCGTCGCCTTCTCCAACAACAGTTAAATCGTATGAAGGGCCTCTTGCGCGATGTCAGCTATCAGTTCGACAATCAGCAACAGAGCCCCCGCCCTGAGTCGCTCAAAAATTGCGTGCAAAGGATGGAAGGTGAAGTTAGAAAGGCCAGAGAATGGATCGAAAGCTCACAACGCCCACATCGGTGCCTTCGTATTGACTGGGCCTTTCTTTTTAATTTCAGACTCTCTAGACAAATCAGAGAGTGGAGAACAAATTTTAATGGGCTCTTTGATGAGCTACGCACAGATTTTTCAGTGCTTTGTAGTGCTCAACAAATTGCCTCCTATACAGCACGACAGGCAGAGGTCCAGATTGGAAAGTGGCTCACAGAAGCTCCTCACGTTCGGAGAATCGGTATGTACGGCACCAGTGGCGTTGGAAAAACAACGTTGCTCAGAAAAATCTACAGTGCCCACAAAGAGGTTAGTGACGTTTTTGATGCTGTCATTTGGGTTACCGTCGCTCAATTTCCAATTCTCGAGTTGCAGAATACTATTGCTTCTGAAGTCAATCTAGACCTTTACGGCACAGATGTCGATGCCCGGAAGATGCAATTGTCTGCACATATGAAGACCAAGACTTTTTTTATAGTGTTAGAGGACATGTGGAGCACACTGGATCTGGAACAACTGGGGGTGGAATTTAACAATGACAGAGCCAGCAAACTCATATTCTCTACTCGCAATAGAAGTCTGGTTGAAGAAATGAAGGCAGAAGAGTGCATGAAATTAGAAGCCATGTCCACAGAAGAATCTTGGGATTTGTTTTCCAAAGTGGCTTTCAAAGAAGCAGGAGACCATAATATTTCTGAGGGGTTAGAGAATATTGCCAGACAAGTCTCCAGCGAGTGCAAAGGCTTACCCCTTGTCATAAATGTAATAGCCTCATCAATGATTGGGAAGAAAGATGTAAATGAGTGGACGCATGCTCTGAGTAAGATGCAGAGTCTGGATTTCGTTTCCCCAATTGCTCATCATCCTCGAATTGATCGAGATGTGTTTCAGAGATTGAGATGGAGTTATGACTGTTTGTCAGATGCCAATTTAAAGAACTGTTTTCTGTATTGTGCCATGTTTCCCCAAGATACTGCTTTTCGGGTGAATCCACTTGTGCATATGTGGATCGCAGAGAGTCTCATTATGACCAAAGACACTGGGCACAGGTATGTTAAGTTTCTTGAAGATCGTTGCTTATTTCAAGTGAATCATCAACAAAATGTAATTACAGTTCATGATGCTGTGCGCGATATGGCAATATACATTGGAGAAACAGAGGAGAAGTGTGTGTTTAGGGCAGGCCAAATGGTTCAACAATTCCCTGAGACAGGGAATGACTGCAAAAGAATATCAGTTCTGGGCAATGGTATTAAGTCTCTCCCTACACAGGAATTGAGATGTCAGAAATTGGTGACCCTATTCCTAGGAAAATTGGAATTGAAAGAAATTCCGGAATTGAAAGAAATTCCTGAAGCATTTCTACAGGGGCTCACTTCTCTTAAGGTGCTGGATCTAAGTGGTACACAGTTAAAATCGTTGCCATTATCATTATGGGAGCTGAGACAGCTCGAATTTCTCAATTTGAGTTGGACTGAAATTGCAAATCTTCATGAAGGTATAGGTAATCTTTCTTCCCTTCAGTTTTTGAACATCAGTTATTGTGGCAAGCTAAAATCGTTACCCTCTCAAATAGGAAAGCTTGGAAACCTGAAATATTTCGATTTTAGCAATTGTTATAGCCTAAAGCTCATTCCGAAAGAGATTACAAAGCTTCCAAACTGTGAAATTGTAAAATAATGAATGAATTCAATCTGCAACATCTGTTCTTTCAGGCGTTTAACCCTGAGCATGTTATTCCGATCATTTGACCTTCAGACACTTTGTACTAAATAATACATCTGGTTTGTTTCCTTTGAAAGTAAATTATGATTAGAGCTCATTCAGAGTTCTTTTGTTAGATTTTATTTTTTAATGGGAGGAGATTGGAAAATTAATATTGGTTCGGTGGCACATCGACGACCTCTAATTATCTACAGAAAAGGTTTTTGCACATTTTAATGGAGTACCTAAAGTGATTTTGCACATTTTTATGGATTTTATAAATAGGTTTTATCATTGAAGTTATCAACAACGTTTAAATATTATAACGTGTTGTTTTGAAAGTTAGTTATATTTTAAATATTAGAAATAGATTTAACGTAAGAGATTATTTTAAAGAGTTTTTTTTTTTTTAAATGTAACTTAAAAATTGAGTAAAAAAAATGTTATATTTAATATAAAAAAATTAATTTTTTATATGGTTTAATATTATAATATTTAATTTTATTATAAATTAAAAAAATTATTATTTTTCATAATTAAACTTATTATATCTATGTTATATGGACATACTCCATACTCACATATTTTTGAACTCATATTTATAAAATGCAACTATGATTTAATGCATAAATATGTTATATTTTTCAAACTCAAAAATTAACATATACTTACCTACATATATATGATTCACAATAACATTATTTTTCATAGAAACAAATATTGTTAGTATATGATTCACAATAACATTATTTTTCATAGAAACAAATATTGTTCATACTAAAGGGTAAATTCGTAACTACACAACATAGACTCATCCCCCCACACACAGATATATATATTTAATTATTTATTTAACATAAAATTCACAAACTCATTTTTAAACTTTAATAAAATATAATTTTTAAACTTTTATAAAAAATAATTGAAATAAATCGATTGTTTCTTATAAACTTACAAAGTTCATTGACTTTCGGGGGAGATGGCTTCTTCAACCACTATTTTGTATCTCTTGGCTTATTCCAATAACAATATATTATTTTTTTCAAACATTTTATTTTCATCTTTTTCCATTTCATTTCTAGCTTGAGAACCATTTTCTTTTCTTTTCTTTTCTAACTTGAATTTCCAATTTTTACTAAATAGTAATGCTTTCTTTCTATATAAAAACAAATTTCCTTTTAAAACCATACCTAGTTTCTCTTGTGTATTTATCTTTTATCAATTATATAGCAACACATCCAATATATAACATTGTACAACACCCCTACATTTTTCAGCAATATTCTTGTTTTTTGTAACCACTAAATTTAATTTTGAAATAATATTCACAGTGACATTATCCACATAATAGTTTCAAGTATCTTATATCACAAATACTACAATATATTTTTGAATTAAAAATTCCTATCATAGAAAGAAAATATATATATATATATATATATATATATATATATATATATATATATATATATATATATATATAGATATATAATTTTTTTTTTTAATTTTTATGTAAATAATCATTTTAGAGATTTGAAAAATATAAATAATTTTTTAAAAATAAATGATGATTTGAGCTAAGAATAAAATGGCTTTGTTAAGATGAGGATACCATAGATTATTTAAATTATTCTCTATTCTCTTTATATTCTCACATAAATTATTATTTTCAGAAATTTAAAAAGCACACATGATTTTTATAAAAATGTGCCGTGATGACAATGAATCATTTATAAAAATGTGTGGAGATAGCAATGAATTGTGCAAAACTTTGTTAAGATGATGAGGATGTGGAAAAGCATAAATGGTTCTCGATATAATTTTGATGGAAAAACAAAAGAAAATGTATAGAATTCCATTTTTTACACCAAGGAGATATGAAAGTTGAGGATGGGTCAATTATGAAATTAATTAATAATATTTATATAAATAAATGATGGAAATAGTAAAATAATTTTGTATGCATGTAATGTATGGACAACAAGTGTGTATTAGTTCGAATTCAGATTATATTTAGAAAAGTATAATTTCTTGTGAGTTTGCATGAACAAGTTAGTTCGACTCTAGTCTAGTTGGAGTTTACAAGTGTTGGAATTAATGGAGAATGTATTATTGGAGAGAGTCTGTTCATTAGTTATGCATGTATCGTAGTTTAGGAATTAGTTCCTATTTTCTAGGAGTTAGTTCTAATTCTCCTATGCATATGTAAACATATATATTCTTGATGAATAATGATCAATTCAGAGCATTCTCAGTGAGGCAGTCTCCAGGTGAAGGCTCACCTTTGAGTTGCTAAATTTCTGAATATATTTGGTTTCTTCCAATTTTAACATGGTTTCAAAGCTATGACCAGTCTTGGGTTTGTAATTAGGTTTGGCCTGGCTGCTGAGAGAGTCGATTTGTTTTTAGTGTTGTTTTTCTACGGAGTGTGAATTTAGACCACACTTCATGCTCGACTTTCCTTGGCCCCTTCGATCTTTTAGTTGCCAATTTTGTGCGTGTTATTTGCATGTTGAAATCAGTGATTCAGCGAGGAACTCTAGAGTCAACTGGTGTGGGGAGAAGATTCGACTTTGTGCACTGATTGTGCTGGCCAATATCTACGAGCGAGTCTTAGTGTGGCCTTTATCTGTGTTGGACGAAGTGTTGAATGTGCATTGAATTGGTGTTGATCAGCTGCATGACTGTAGTTGTTGCGTGGAGGTTGGATCGTAGCATTGATAATGGGCATATGGTGTAGTGAGACACCTCATGAAAGTGGCGTAGATGATCTTTAGCTAATCATAGAAGATCACATTTTTTTGTCTGCATCATCTCCAGAGGCGTTAAGTATGGCCCTTCCAAAGAGTTTATGCATGGAGCTCGACCATAAGTAGGTGACCAGTTTTTTCTCGTTGGAAAACCAGAACTGGTTTTGTTCTAGGCTGCAAAATACGACGATTGGGTAGCCGACAAGGGATGTGGTAAAAACGTCTCCATATTTTTGTGTTTAACCATCAAAAAATTCGTTGGGTTTTCCCTTCCTTCGACATGCAAGGAGTTGTAATGTCTCGCTAATCAAAGGCCATCCCAAGGCACCGAGTGGAGTTACTAGCGAAGTTCTAGATCTACTATTGCTTGAGCGCTTCGCTGGAAGAGAACTAGTGACTGTGGCGAACTGCGGTGGTTGTGGTGAATAGGTTGTGACTCCGTTGGACCGGATCGACCAGCTACAGATCCATGCCAATGTGTTGTATTAAGATCGCCCTGTTGTAGAGAATCATTGGTGTGTTTTCCTATGGAACTGCAGATAGATCCATTGGAGACTGATCTGGTAATTGAATTCGTTTTTTTTATTATCAATTTCTGGAGGTTGGAAGTTTTTTTTTAAGATAGGTCTATAGATCAACCTATCACCATGAATAATAAAATGGCAGAGACGTACTTGAACTAGAGCAATAAGTTCAATGGGTCCAATTATTCTAATTGGAAAATCAAATTGCAAACTTTGCATGAGGGGCAAAGTGCGTGGGCGATTACAAATGGTGATGAAGCGAAGCCGACCACAGCCGTAGGTGGAACAACTGCAGCAATTCAGGATTGGGAGAAGAAGGAGAACAAATCGAAAGTGTTGTTGAAATTGTCAGTGAAAGACTGCATTATCCCTCACATTAGAGAGTGTAAGTCAACAAATGATATCTGGAGCATTCTCAAGGATTTGTATGAGATAAAAATACAATTTTTTTATTGTTCCTGAAGAGCAAGATTCTCTCCATCAAAATGGAGGAGAGTGAATCAGTCACTGCATTCATCTCTCGGATCAAGGAGCTGAAAAATAAGCTAGTCGATATAGAGGAGACAATATCAAACATTCATCTCCTCATAGTTACCACAAATGGTATGACTGAAGATTATCAAATGTTTATTATAAGCCTGAACGCAAGGGAGAAAACCCCTAATTTCGAAAAATTGACAGGGATCTTGATACAAGAGGAAGAGAGGCAGGTGACTCTGAAACCCCATAATTTAGATCTTGCATTAATGGCGAAGAAAAAACCTTTAAGAGGAAGAGAAAGTGTAGGACAGAGAGGCAGAAGTACACCACAAAGAAAGCCACCTCAAGGCATGTCTTCGACTAGAAATGATTCAGGGATCAAATGTTTTTACTGTGGTAAATCTGGCCACATCGCTAGGAATTTCCATAAGAAGAAGTTTGATGAAAATCGACACAAAAGAAGCATGCAAGAAACTTTTTTGATGAAGATCAAAACCAAAACCTTAGACTGTTTATGTCTGATTATGTTCTCTCTGCTGAGAATGATGAAGGGGAAACTTGGTTTGTGGATTCTGGAGCTTCCACTCACATGATAGGTAACATACATTGGTTTGAAAATTTTAAAGAGACTAGCAATGGTGCTAATATCTAACTTGGTAATGACAGAGGTTACCAAATTAAGGGGTATGGAAATATTCTTGTGGTATTACCTGATGATAATATTAGGCATATTCAAAATGTTATGTATGTACCAAGAATTAAAAAGAATCTGATCTCTGTCTCTATGATAACAAATCAAAATCTTAAGGTATAATTTTTAAGTCTTATTGTATTATTAAAGATATGCTCGATCATATGAAGCCAATTGCATCAGGTATTCAAGTTGGAGGTCTCTACAAGCTGAATGTAAGAAGTGCACCACACCAAGCCTTGAATTCAACAGTTATGACAATAGAGAATTTGTGGCATCAAAGATTTGGTCATATCAATTTTCGTGACCTACTGCTACATCGGAGACAAGGTATGGTCAATGGTCTCCCTATTTTAAAAAAATTTCATGTTGATTTTGAAGGATGTGCCCTTAGGAAGATGAATAGGGATCATTTTCCCTCAAGTTCAGATAGAAAGAAGAGAGATATATTAGAGATTGTGCACATTGATTTATGTGGGCCGATGCAGACCAGGTCATTAGGAGGTGCATATTATTTTTTATTATTTGTTGATGATTGCACAAGATTAATTACATGGGTATATTTTATTAGAAAGAAGAGTCATACTTTTGAATACTTTAAATAATTCAGGAGCATGGTTGAAAAACAAACAAGGAAGTTCATCAAAATTATATATTCGGATCAAGGGGGAGAATACAAGCAGAGTAGCTTCATCAAATATTTCAAGGACCATGGTATAGTTTAGCAATTCACTGTACCCCACACTCAACAGAACGTGGTTGCAGAGAGGAAGAATAGAATCCTTGTGGAGTGTTCACACAGCATGTTAAAAGGTAAGAACCTGTCTAATGGTTTTTAGGCAGAAGCAATAAATGCTACAGTGTATTTAAAGAATATGAGTCCAACAAAAATCCTTGATCTTAAAACTCCATTCGAAGCTTTATTAGGTTTTAAGCATGCAGTTAACCATCTAAGAGTTTTTGGCTCGAAATCTTTTTCTCATGTTCCAAAAGATTATAGGAAGAAACTAGACTCAAAGGCCATTAAATGAATTTTTGTTGGGTGTTGTACAGAGTTTAAAGAATATAAATTTTTTAATCCTTCTACTCACAAAGTGTTTGCGAGTAGAGATGTAGTATTCCAAGAGTAGGTTGATGATGGAAATTGTGATAAAGACAATGAAGAATGGGACATTCCTTTGCTGGTAGAAGATGGAAGTGATGAAACAAGGGACAATTATGAGCAGCATTAGCAACAAAAAAAGGAAGAATTAGATGATACAAAAGCAATCAGTAGTACAATTCCATTAAGGGATTATCAAAATATATTTGAGGCCACTCCAATACCAAGAAGATCAGGTAGGTAGACTCACTTACTTGCCAGGTATAAATACTACACCCTCATGAAAAATATCTTGAATGTTGTTGAGCCCTTAAACTATATATAAGCAAGTGAATATGATGAATGGAGGGTAGCCATGGAAGATGAATATAAGTCAATACTTAAAAAAAAACCTAGGATCTAGTTGAACTTCCTGAAGGTAAAAAAAACCATAGGTTGCATATGGTTATACAAGCCTAATTTTAAAGCAGATGGTAGTATAGATAAATACAAAGTTAGGCTGGTGGCTAAGGGGTATTCACAGAAAGAAGGTATTGATTATGAAGAAACCTTCATCCCTGTAGCTAAGTTAAACACCATTATAATGTTAATAGCCTTAGCTACGAAACATCACTGGAAAATACACCAGTTAGATGTGAAATATGCTTTCTTAAATGGTGAATTGAAAGAGGAGGTGTATTTAACACAACTTGAAGGGTTTTTTCAACAAGGGTAGGAACATTTAGTCTTTAGATTGAGGAAAGCATTGTATGGATTAAAACAAGCACCTAGTTCATGGTATGAAAAAATTGACTCGTTTTTCTTACAACATGGTTATAAGAGGAGCAAGAACGACCCAAATCTATATACTGTGTTTGATGAAAAGGGGAAAATTGTTTTGATCTCTTTATATGTAGATGATCTTATTATTACAGGAAATGATGACGAGCTCATTAAAGAAATCAAAGTGCAGATGCCACCAATTTTTGAGATGAAAGATCATGGAGAGTTACACTATTTTTTGGGTCTTGAAGTCTGGAGGGATTCTAGCGAGACTTTTTTTGTCTCGAGGAAAGTATGTCAGGAGCTTATTGAAACAGTTCAGAATGGATCAATGCAAAGTTGCCTCAGTGCCTTCACAACAGAATATCAAACTTCAAAATGATGATGGTTCCAAGGAGGTGGATGCAACACTATATAGATAACTAGTTGGGAGTTTGATTTATCTAACTACAACTAGACCTGATTTAGCTTTTGCAGTCAGTGTTTTGAGCCAGTTTATGTCAAAGCCTCTTAAGAGTCATCGGGTGGGAGTGAAAGGCGTTTTAAGGTATCTTCAAGGAACCTTAGACTTTGGTATTATATACTGATTCGTTTGATTCTAGATTGACAGGTTTTTCAGATTTAGAATGGGTCGGAAATCTAGATGACAGACGGTCCATAACAGGTTATGCATTCATCATTGGGTCCGAGGTCATTGCATGGAGCAACAAGAAGAAGAATATTATATCCTTATCTTTAGCTGAGGCAAAGTATCAAGCTATGTGTGCAACAACATGTGAGGAAATTGGTTGAGGAGACTTCTCCATGATGCCAGAGAAGAACAAAAGATGCAACAATTATCAGATGTGACAACCAGAGCTCAATCAAACTTGCAAACAATCCAGTGTTTCACAAAAACACAAAGCATATTGATACCCAGTTTCACTTTGTTAGAGAGAAGGTTCAATCAAAAGAAATTTATATTGAATACTGTAATACTTGTGACAATGCAACATATATTTTTACCAAGCCCCTTGAAGAATTAAATTTGAATTATTTAGGGAGATGTTAGGAGTGCAAGTGAACCCTTTCTCCATTAAGGGGGAGTGTTGGAATTAATGAAGAGAGTTTGTTCATTAGTTATGTGTGTATCTTAGTTTAGGAATTACTTCCTATTTTATAAGTGTTAGTTCTAACTCTCCTATGCATATGTAAACCTATATATTCTTGATGAATAATGATCAATTCAGATTCTCAATGATAAATTCTCCAAGTGAACGCTCAGTTTATGAATATATTTGGATTCTTCCAATTTTAACAACAAAATTTTATATTTGATAAGTCTCATAGTTGAATCATTGTGAGAAGCCAAAAGAACCAAGACCCTTAACTAGATAAATGTGTATACAAGAAATTTTATCAATAAAAACTTATTTATTTATTTGTGAAGTTTGTGTTTCCTCCTCTCTCTTCTCTTCCATCAATGAATAATCTTTTAAATACATTAATTTTCCAATCTAACCACATTAGACAAAATACTTTTTTTAACCATAATTTTCTCCTACTTTTATGAATAAATACAGGAAATCCAATTGGGTTTTCCACCTATTGGGCTCAGTCCTGGTCCATTTCTTCCATCAATGAATAGTCTTTTTAATACATTTATTTTCCAATCTAAGCACATTGCACGGAATAATTTTTTTTAACCATAATTTTTTCTTCCTTTCCTGAATAAATACAGGAAAGCCATCTTTCGAATTCAACAACAAGGCACCCTTATTTGGGAAGAGGGCTTTCAAAATTTACAATCTTTAAAAATAAATAAATGTTTGGAAAATTTTAATAAATCTGAAATATTTTTCGTATTTTCATGATCAAATGCATGTAATTAGGAATTTTAAAACCTCTGTTCCGTTTCCATTTCATAATAGATCAGCAGGTGTCTTCTCGCCTGGCCGTTTTAAATGATTTTAGTGGGGACTTCATAATATTTTGTTTGTTGAATTTTAGTTAAAAAAAATGTTGTTGGTATAATGAAATTGTGTCACAAGGCCAAACAACAATATACACCATTCGTTTTTGTTTCATGATATTTAAATGCTTGAAACATTTATTTTATTTTCCATGCCAAAGTTTCAAGGCTAATTTAGGTTGTGAGAGATTTGAGCTTGAGTTTCGTTCTTGAAAATATTTAATTTCACCACGTCCTATTGTACATAAAGAATAGAATATGAATGCTCCAAACCAGGAAACGAGTAATTTCTTGGATATACGGGGTTTATTATACCAGCCATGATATTTGATATTACATGTGTTGGAGATCATGCACAGCAAATCAATCCAATACGCAGCAAATAAATCATGCACAAGAAGACACAGAGGTTTACCGTGGTTCACCCAACCAATCTGGGCTACGTCCACACAACATAGGCATCGGCAATTCTTTATTAATCAAACAGGAGATTACATAATTCACACACCCACTCCAAAACAAACGTATGGATACCTGTTATATAGCAGAAGAATCTAACAGCCTCATAAATCCTCTCAACTCAAATTTAGGATGCATTAACTCCCTCCCAACAAACTGGAGCTAATCTAGGAACTAATTCCTAATTTTTGTCACCTAATGAGATTTTTGCCAATTTTATTCAAAACAGAAAAATCTCAACAATCTCCACCTTGACAACAATTAGCCTGATGCCCTGTTCTTTATTATTTTATCTTCTCTGCAAGCCAAGAGAAGCCAAACACCAACGCAGCTTCTCCAACAAAACTGGTTTCGTGAACATGTCTGCACAGTTTTCCTTTGTATGCACCTTTTCAAGAGAGACTCCTCTTTCAGTGATAACATGTCTTACAAAATGGTACTTAATTGGAATATGCTTTGATTTACTATGATAGGCCGGATTCTTAGCCAAATGTATTGCACTTTGACTATCACAAAGTAACCTGATGTTGTCCTGCAACCTACCAAATTCACCAAGCAAACCTTTCAACCAAATCGCCTCTTTGCAAGCATGAGAAGCAGCAATGTATTCTGCTTCAGTAGTGGATAAAGCAACAATGTTCTGTAGCTTTGACATCCAGCTGATAGCTCCACCTGCAAGAGTAAAGACGTACCCTGAAGTTGACCTTCTCTTATCCAAATCACCTGCAAAATCAGAATCAACATATCCACAAACATATTCACCGCTCTTATTGTAAGTGATACAATAACTACTTGTGCCTCTCAAGTACCGAAGCACCCATTTCACTGCTGACCAGTGTTCTTTACCCGGATTTTCCATGTACCTGCTGACAACCCCAACTGCATGTGAAATATCTGGTCGAGTACAAACCATCGCATACATTAAGCATCCTACTACATTGGCATATGGAATTCGAGACATATAATCCTTTTCTTCATCTGTATTAGGACATAAACTGGAAGAAAGCTTAAAATGGGAAGCTAGAGGGACTGACACATGCTTCACATTATTCATACCAAATCTCAAAAGTATCTTCTCAACATACTTCTGTTGTGATAGCCACAGCTTACCATTACTCCTGTCTCTGAAAATCTCCATGCCCAAAATCCGTCTTGCTGCTCCTAGATCTTTCATATCGAATGTCCTTGCCATCTGAGTCTTCAACCTGTTGATTTCATCAATGCTTTTGCTTGCTAAAAGCATATCGTCAACATACAACACCAAGATAATGAACATGCCATTTTTCAATTGCTTGAAATACACACAATGATCATATTCACTTCTAACATATTTCTGACTCAACATGAAAGAATCAAACTTCTTATACCACTGCCGAGGCGACTGCTTCAGGCCATATAATGACTTCTTGAGCCTGCAGACAAATTTCTTATTGCGATGATGAACAAACCCTTCCGGTTGTTCCATATAAATTTCCTCATCTAAATCTCCATGTAGAAATGCAGTCTTAACATCTAATTGCTGCAACTCTAAATCAAGAAAAGCCACTAATGCTAACACAATTTTAATTGAAACAACTTTAACCACTGGTGAAAAAATCTCATGAAAGTCAATACCGGCTTTCTGAGAAAACCCTTTTGCAACCAGCCGCGCTTTGTACCTGTCTTCCGTGTCATTCACACCCCGTTTCAGCTTGAAAACCCATTTACACCCCACAATTTTCCTGTCTTTCGGAAGCTCAACCAGATCCCATGTGCCATTCTTACTCAAGGCCATCATTTCGTCCTTCATGGCTGCTTTCCACTTGTCACTATTCGAACCTTCTATAGCTTCCTGATAGCACAAAGGTTCATCATCGTTAGCGATCAAAGCAACTGAAGTAACATAATCAACATACCTTCTCGGTGGCCGTTTGATTCTTGTCGACCTCCTTAAGGCTGTTTCTGGTGCTTCCTCGATTGGCTGACTACCACCTGTAGGAACTTCTTGCCGATCAGTATCTGAGACATGTTCATGATCTAAACCTGAACCATGTTCATGTTCTGAAACTTGTTCATGACTAGTATCTGAACTATGATCATCATGACTATCATTAGAAGAGCTTTCAAACTGAATGTGCTGAAAATCAGATACATCATCCTGTTTCAATCTACTATCTACATCTAACTGTACAAGAGAGGATTCATTAAACTTTACATCTCTGTTGATGATGATTTTGCGGGTAGTAGGATCCCACAATCTATATCCCTTTGTTCCAACACCATACCCAACAAAGACATACCTTTTAGACTTTGGATCTAACTTAGTTTGCTGATGTTTAGGCACTAGAGCATATGCATCACAACCAAACACTTTGAGTTTAGAATAGTCACAAGGGTGTCCTTTCCATACCTCTTGCGGAATTTTGCAGTCTATCGTTGTTGATGGCGACCGATTTATCACATAACAAGCTGTAGCCACCGCTTCTGTCCACAACTCCTTCTGCAAACCAGCGTTACTCAGCATACTCCTTGCTCTCTCTAGAAGAGTCCTGTTCATGCGTTCAGCAACTCCATTTTGCTGAGGAGTATAAACCGTGGTCTTATGTCTCTCGATCCTTGCATCCTTGCAATAGCTGTCAAACTCCTTGGAAGTAAACTCACCACCATTGTCAGTTCTTAAACATTTTATTGTTCTACCAGTGCTGTTTTCTACCAATGCTCTAAACTGCTTGAAAACTGAAAAAACATCAGACTTTCTTTTCAACATGTAGACCCACACTTTCCTAGAAAAGTCATCAATAAATGATACAAAATATGACGAACCACCATATGAAGTTGTAGGTGCTGGACCCCAAACATCTGAATGGATATAATCAAGTATGCCTTTACTAGTATGTTTGCCTGTTTTAAATTTTTGTTTACTTTGTTTTCCAAACAAGAAATGCTTACAGAAATCTAACTTTCCAGACCTTAGATTAGGAAGTAACTTGCGATCAGCCAAAATTTTCAACCCTCTTTCGCTCATATGGCCCAACCTTTGATGCCATAGGCGAATGAAACTACTGTCATGTTCAGACACCGTAGACACATGAACTGACCCTGTTCTTCCTTCTAACTGAAACATATTTCCTACTTTCTTAGCTTTCATTACTAGTAAGATACCTTTATAGATTTCCATAACTCCACCTTGAATTATAGTTTTATATCCATTCGTATCCAATGCTCCTAAAGAAATTAGATTTTTCCTTAAGTCTGGAACATGTCTCACATCTGTTAATATTCTAGTTGTGCCATCAAACATTTGCAGTTGTATACTTCCTATCCCAACAATATTAGATGTGACATCATTACCCATGTACACGACTCCATCATTAACTGATCTATATGTCTTAAACCCTTCTCTATGAATACACATGTGGTTTGATGCACCAGAATATAACAACCAATGTTGATCATGATTTGACATATTAACAGACAACACTTCGTCGCTCATACCTGAACCAGATGCCGAACCTGTATCTGTCGCATTTGCCTCCTTCTTCTCTGTCGAAGAATCTGCTTTAGCAGCCTGCTGTCGCTTCCAGCAATCCTTCTTCAGGTGTCCAGCTTTCCCACAATACCAGCACTTCACCTTTGTCTTCTTTCCTTTAGACTTTGAACGAGAGTTGCTATGCTTACCCTCGGAGTGTCTCTCTCTCGAGCGACCTCTGGCCATCATTACCTCTGATGTAGAGGTGTCTGCATTCGACCTCTTCCTCGTCTCCTCAGACAACAAGGCTCCAAGCACATCGTTCTCAAAACGGGCACTCTGAGTTTTCGCCATTTTGTTTAAAACAAACAATCTCCAAAAACCAACACTTTAAATACCAGCATTTAACAAAAAAAACTGCCTATGCCTTGTAGCCTTTTTTAATAAAAAATGCCCTTTAAGAAAACAAAATACTCTTCACCTTCCTTTAAGTGCCTCTCAACTTCCTTTAAAAAAAAAATATCCTTCACCTTTCTTTCATACCATATCCAAATGGTATTAAAACAAAATTACAAATCGATTTTATATAAAAACTTTCAAATAAACTCCACCTTTAAAAAAGGGCCTAAATACCATATACAAATGACATATTACAATTTAAACAAAGCCCATTTAAATCGATTATTTAAAAATATCGATTTACCTCCATGTAAATATAATCGATTTTATACCATATGCAAATGGTAATAACATTATCAAATATCAAATCGATTTTTTTTTTTTTGTTTTTAAAAAACATGCCACCACCTCTTAAATCAATTAAAACTTGTAATTGATTTAATACAAATCGAATCGATTTCAACTTTATGGTATTTCATATAAATCGATTTGCATATCCTTTTAAAAGAAACAAAAAAATGGCACTTTAATGGAAAACGTTTTTTTTTATATATAAATCGATTTCACCTTTGAACGTTGCACCACATCTTCACGCAGAAAATCTGCCAGCAATCCAATCACCAGCAATACGCATTTCAAACGTTTCAACGCACCATTCAACGCCCCTGCAACTCTACGCATCAACTCTACGCATCAATCAGCAACTCAGCAATTCGCACCAGCAGTTCACCAATCTCCACGCGAATAGCGTTATCAACGTTGTCGATTTGTTTTTTCAATGCATAAACCAGCGTTATCAACGCTGTCTGCATACAGCGATATCTGTCTATCTGTTCACCTCCACGCAGTGGTCTGTTGGCATTCACCAGCATTCCAATAGTTCTGCGCACCGATTCACCAGAAAACAACGCTCCAGCGGAATACCTCCACGCACCAGCGCTCCAGCAACAGCAGGCAATTCAGCGCACTCCAACATTGCTCTGATACCAATTGTTGGAGATCATGCACAGCAAATCAATCCAATACGCAGCAAATAAATCATGCACAAGAAGACACAGAGGTTTACCGTGGTTCACCCAACCAATCTGGGCTACGTCCACACAACATAGGCATCGGCAATTCTTTATTAATTTTATTAATCAAACAGAGATTACATAATTCACACACCCACTCCAAAACCAACGTATGGATACCTGTTATATAGCAAGAGAATCTAGCAGCCTCATAAATCCTCTCAACTCAAATTTAGGATGCATTAACTCCCTCCCAACAAACTGGAGCTAATCTAGGAACTAATTCCTAATTTTTGTCACCTAATGAGATTTTTGCCAATTTTATTCAAAACAGAAAAATCTCAACAACATGGAGATTATTCAAGTTTTTTTTTACAATGTGAAATATTAGTTGAATTAGCATGGGTTAGATTTCGCTTGAAAACAATCAGAAAAAATTGCAATCAAAGAAAAAAGAAAATTATTAAAGAAAATGATTAATAAATTTTATAATTCAATACAATACAATTTATATGGCTGAATTATTATAATAGTCAGTCTACTAGTGAATCTAGAGAGATGTGAACATGCACTCAAGAGTGACATCTAGTTCTAGTTAATCCACCATACAATTGTGAGTTAACTATCTCGTGCAAGTGGAAATTGTAAAGAACAAAATTCGTACTTCGCAATTATCTTCAAAACACTTGGTACACAAAGACATCCATTGAGGATAAGAATGTATATTGAGTAATGCATATAAGAATTGATGTGAGATATGAGATGAATGTTACAAATGAGATTCCTTCTTATATAGAAGGCAAGGTTCTCTTTCATGAATGACCATGTTTTTAAAGACATGCCTCAATACTAATTATTAGTTTATTAATCATTATTTATAATTAATTCATTTATATAATTTGTATTATTTATATATAAAATTTATTCATAACATTGTCTTCCTCTTCGAAAAGCTTTGTCTTCAAAGTTTATTGTTGACAAGACATCATCTGTTCTTTTTCTTTGTAATCTATTCACATCTTTAGACTTCTTTGATTTGTCATTTGTGATGATACAAGATGATATGATCCTCTTAGTGATAAATAAAATTGTTGAACTAAGAAAGGATATGAACATCCTAGATCAATAACTTGTGGAACTTTGCAATTACTTGATAGTTGGGTAAATTGTTATCGTTAGACTGGATTGTGCTGACATCATTATTCTTCATAACATAAGTCTGTTGACTATGTTCTGAGTGATACAGATACGCAAACTGATTGATATGTTTATTCTTGTGATTCAAGTGTAGATAAGGAGTTCTTGTTATCTTATTTCCCCTTAACTTGTTTGTGTCAATTTCTTGATTTACTTTAAGTATTTGATTCCTTTTAGGTATGGAAGTCACTTGGTTAATCTCTAAATCTTCACTTGAAATTTCTGTTGTTTGAATTGTAACCTCTGATTGTGTTTTTACTTTATCTAGGATGTTATCTTGTTGCGTTGTGATATTAACTGGATCGTTATTTGTTCTTTTTTCTTCAACTTGGAATATTATGTCTGAAGACTTCAAAATTTATTTCGTGATAATTTCTTCTAATTTAATTTTCAACGATTTTTTATCATTTTTATGTTTCTTAATTTGCATTAGTAATTTCTTGATGTGGTCCTTGAGGCAAGTAACTTATTCATTTTTCTTGTGATAATCTTGTTAACTTCCTTCTGCATATTTTGCATTGACTTTTGAAATTCATGAAGGATTATCTTTGAAATATATTTTATGTCTTATGGTGTTACTGAATTTGGTTTCAATGTAATGTATTGTAGTGTTATTTTCTTCTTCTTGTAGGAAATGTTAAAAACTTCTTCTTCATATTTAGAATGAAGGACCCCATTGATCCATCCAAGCTGAACCCAAATTTATGTGATTTGGATTGGATCATTATATTTTTTTTCATTCATCTCGATTCTTTTGGAGTGGAAAAAATGGAGGAATCAACTCACGAGACCGTTTTTACCAGTGGGACCTAGTTTGGCAAAATGGAGTCTCAAACCTTCTGGGAGAGTTTTGAGACATCAAATGACATTTTCTGGGGGTAAATTTTTTCCACTTTAGCAAAAAATAGTTTCATGTTATTCTATATACATGTATATTTCCAACGACGCAAAAATTTCATCACTCAGAGTATGTATGCAAACGTTACGCCACTCAGAATTTGACCTTCCTATTTTAACAACTACAGTTCGGGAGGATGCCACGTCAACCCCCATTATTCATGGGAAAGTGGTTAGACACATGTTTTTTATTTAAAAGACTCTATAATAGTTTATTTTTTTACTCTAGTTAAGAGTTGATGTATTCAAACTTAACAAGTAGTAGGCTATTAGGTTGTGTTATAACCAGGCCACTAGGAGAAAGAGATATTCCATTATTTCAAGAGAATTTTGTTCCATAACTGAGAAAAGATAGGCAGGAGAGATATGAGGTAGAGCACATAGAGAGTATTTGTGCATTGTAGCAGCCTAGGGCCACATGCATTACTTCTTTGTACCTGCAGCCATATTTCTAGACAGAGAAAGAGAGTGAAGTGACCTCACATTCCTACTAGGTTTTCTCCTAAAAGGGTTTCCCAATGAGAATATCTTGGGTCTTATGTGTGGGTGTGTGTGAGCTTATTTTTTCATTCTCCACTTTTCTGCATAATTTTCATTCGCACGCATGAACTAATTACAATTAAATCTATAGATCTTAAAATTTAATAAAATTGTAATATTTTTAAATTTCAAAATTTCAATATATTATTATCATATCAATTGTGACGAACTATCCAATGGAATATCCATAGAAGTTTGCAGATCATTTGGTATCAGAGCATGTTTCGTTGGGTATTTTATGGAGATTGTTGGGATCTATATCGGCGAGGCCGAAAATCGTAAAACCCTAATCATGGGCGACAAATATGTAAATGAACCTCGTGATGTTGTAGAGGTGAGGTTTACGTGGCTGCAACAACAAGTCGCAGATATCAACCACAATGTAAACCTCCTTATGGAGGATTTGAATAACAAGTTGTGGATACTTGGAGAATATGGGGGTTCGAATTGAGAGCACAAATCAGAATGAGGATCAAAAGATCAGGGAGAAAAGGAGAACTAGTCGAAGAAAGTGTCTGAGTTCGAGTGTCATGAACCAATCAAAATCCCTGTTTAAAATGGAAGAAAAAGTCTATATCAAATCGTACCATGGAGAGATCAACACTTTGAAGCTGAACCATTGGATGTAGAAATTGGAAATCTATTTTAATGTCCATCAAATTAAAGAAGGACAACAAATCTCATTTGCACGACTGAAATTGGAGGGCCATGCACTGACTTGGTAGGAGAGCCACACAGAATCCCTGAGGTTGGAGGGAGAAACTCCAGTGACTAAGTGGGAATATTTCAAACCCCTCATTAAGTCACATTTTTATCCCAATGGGTACATGGAGGAACAGTAGATCCGGTGGCATTACTTAAGGAAAAGGTCGAGCCAAAACGTGTAGGAGTACACCACGGAATTGAGGAAGATGGCTATAATATTGGGTGTCTCTCCAAGGAACCTATATGTACTCCTCAAGTATTTGGGGGGTCTACACCACCATCTATGTTAGCGAGTGAAGATGTTCAAGCCAAAATCAGTGGATGAGGCTTGTGTACATGCACAATACTCGGAGAACATAGGCCTGAAAAGAGACCAATCAAGTGGATCAAAGTAGAAGTAGCAACAAGATGCTTCTAAGGAGGGGAAGAAGAAGAAAAAAGGGGGAAATATAATAAAATGGTAGCCATAGCACACTAGTGTAAATATCGTAGCCACCACTACAACCACTGCAACATCGATGGCCATACAGAGGAAAGATGTTGGAAGTTGCATCCAAAGCTAAACCCGAAGAGAAAGAAGAAATATAACAAGAAGAATAATCCCATGGCCATTGATTTGAGAAACCAAGTTGAAAAAATCTCAGATGTGGATGAGAATATCATATGTACGTCAGTACAAAAGGAGGTGAATCTAACTAGCCTTCAGTAAAGGGAAGAGAAAGAAATGACCAAACTCTTCCATATAAAGATACAAGTCAGGAAGACAAAGATTGATGCTCTGTTTGACTCGGGATCGAAAGCGAATCTCATTGAAGTAGATCTAGTCAAGGATTTGGGGTTGGAAACTCATAATCCTCCAAATCCATATCCATTGGGATAGGTAAATAAGGATGCAAAGTTGAAGGTAACAAAACAATGTAAAATTAAATTTTCTATCAATGTTGATTTTATTGTTGAAGTAGATCTAGATGTGGTTCCCCTTGATGTATGTGGAGTCATGTATGGGAGTCCATACATGTACATGCATGATGTAATATTCATGAGGAGAGCCAACCAATATTGGCTCGTCAAGGATGGAAAATCATTCATCATTAATGCGCACAAATGCAAGTCGAAAATTTCACTAGTAAGTGCCAACCAAGCGAAGAAATTGATCATTTCCATCAAGAAGTATGTTTTATTGTTGTTAAGAGAAAGTCAATCTACAGAGGAGTCAATAAGAGGCAAGGCATCCTTGGAGGGGTGTACTAAGAATAAAAAACAAAAATTGGAGGAGTTGTTTTAGGCATACAAGGATGTGTTCTGAGAACCTAAAGGGTTACTACCTAAGAGGGAAGTGGAGCATGAAATCCAGATATTACCACACTCCCCATTGAAAAATATTGGATTGTAAAAGAATTCTATTGTAGAATCAAGTGAGGTGAAGAAACAGCTGCAGAAGTTGTTGAAAGAGGGTGTCATTTGACTGAGTACATCACCATGTGGGTCACTCATCATCATTGTGTTGAAGAAGGATGGGACTTGGAGGATGTGTATAGGTTATCGGGCGTTGAACAAAATCACACTCAAGAACAAATATTCCCTTCACAGGATAGATGATTTGTTGGATTAGCGGAAGCAAGAAAAATACTTCACCAAGCTGGACTTGAAGTCTTGATATCACCAGGTTCGAACCAAAGAAGATGATACCTGGAAGACCACCTTCAAAAGTAGGCAAGGTTTGTATGAGTGGTTAGTCATGCCATTTTATCTACATAATGTACCGGCTACATTTATGAGATTAATGAATGATATATTGTTCCCTTTTATAGATTCATTTATTATTGTCTATCTAGATGATATACTAGTATATAGTGCTACCTAGAAGGAGCATATTTTGCATTTGACATAGGTGTTGGAAACATTGAAGAAGCACCAATTGCTAGAAAATATCAAGAATTTTGATTTTGTGCATCAGTATTTGGTGTATCTGGAGTATGTGATCGGTGGAGGCCGAGAGCTAAAGATATATCCTTCCAAGATGGAGGCCATCACAAAATGGTTGGTTCCTACTAATGTTTATGAAGTCAGGATTTTCATTGGCGCATCACAGTACTTGAGGAAATTCATAGCCTCATTTTCAGCGGTATAAACACCGCTCCATGCCATAGCAACAAGTGGAAAGAGTTTTGAGTGGAGATAATATGAGCAAGGAGGCTTTGGAGGAGCTAAAGAAGAATATTAGTCAAGCACCAGTTCTGGCATTACCAAACTTGCAACTACCCTTTGAGGTGGAGACAAATGTAAGTGGGTATGCTATGGGAGTTTTCTTGATGCAAGGAGGAAGGCATGTATACTACTACTCTAAAGTATTTCATGAGGTAGTTCTTAACTACCCTACCTACGACAAGGAGCTCTATGTCATGGTGCAAGTTGTGAAGAAGTGGAAGCACTATCTGATGGGAAAGGAGATAGTAATACACACCGATAACTAGTCATTATAGTACTTGTAGGACCAGAGTAAGCTAACAAACTAGGAATTACAAGTGTATGGTGCTTTAAAACAATTTCCTTTAGCGATCAAGTATAAGAAGGGGAACACAAACAAGTTTGCCAACATGATTTCAAGGCCACTCACATCGAATATTTTACAAATTTAGGGACTCTTATGTACATGGAGCCATTCACCCATGATGCATACAAAGAAGCATATTTAGAGGCTGAGGACTTGAAGGAGGTGTATCAATAGTTACAGAGTTAGAGTGATGTGCATGATGGCGACAACACCATTGACTACCATCTTCAGGACGAGTTACTCTACAGGTTGGATAAGCTACGTGTTCCTAAAGGTGAGCGATGAAATTGATTAGAAAGGTTCACACCTCCAAGGTTGCAAGGAAATTTGGCGTAGGGAAGATCATGGCCAATTTGCAGAGGTATGTGTATTGGCCCAAGATGCAAGAGTAGGTAGCTAGGTTCCTAAGAGGATGCATGTTTTTTGTACGAACAACCCTCGCAAAAAGAAAGAGGGTCTATATCATTCCTAACATGTACCTACTCACCCTTCGGGAAAATTTTCCATGTAATTTTTGGGAGGTTTACCAAAAAACAGGAAGGGACATGACTACTTGTTTTTGGTAGTTGATAGCTCCAACCAAATGTGTGTTCTGATGCTCTGTAAAAGACCATCAGCGGGCAAGAGGCAACAAACTTGTTCTTTGGATAGGTCTGGGTGTACTTTGGGATACCAAGGAGCATCATTTCAGACATGGATACAATATTTCTTAGTGCATTTTGGGCTACATTGTGGGAGAAGATGGACACAAAGTTGAAGAGATATACAACATTCCATCCACAGATATATGTTAACACAAAAGTAGTCAAAAGGACTTTAGTGTAAATTCTAAAGGGATACAACTAGAAGCATTTGAAGGCCTGGGATGAAAATATGATATATATATGACATTCCTATAATAGAGCAGTCCACACTTCTATAGGAAGTCCCCATTTGAAATTAATTTTGGATATTTGCCACCTTCACCTTTGAATACTGCATATGGGTAACAAAGAGGATTGAGGGAAGATATTATAGGAGATGTTTTGAGGACTGAAAAATTAATAAAGAAGATAAGACAGACCCATCTATAGGAATAAATTTAAGTTAAAAATGGAAAATATGTATATATATATATATATATATATATATATATATATATATATATATATATAGTATAACATTTAGTTTTGCAAGTCGTTAGGTTTTAATTTTTTAAAAATAAATTTAACATATTTTAATTAATAAAATTAAAAATTGAATAAATTTTATTTTATTTAATATAATGAAAATACTTAATTATCTATATTGTCTAATTTTATAATTATTTATTAAATTAGTAACCCAATTTATTATTTTTTATAGATAAAATTCTTACATTTATATTACATGTCTTGTTCTCCATATTCTCACAAATTATTAAACTCAAATTTATACTCAATAAGATGGGCATCATAGACAATAGAACTCAATTATGAGTTAATACATTAACCTATTACAATTTTCAAACTAAAAAAAATAATAAGACATTAACTCCTTTATATATGATTCATAATAATATTAATTTTCACATAAACTAGCACAACCACATTAAAAAATATTACTATGATTAATACAATGAAATACCTCATTTGTATTTATCATACAAATAATAATAATAATAATTAACTATTTCAAAAATTTTATAATAAATAAAACTTAATTTAGTATGTTTTTCTAACTTTCTTTATTATAAAACTTATATTATAAACTCTAATATTAAATATTAATCTAAGGGTTTATATTCACAGGGTTTAATATTATTCCCTTGTGTTTTTAGTGTCAATAATATTAATAATCCCTTAATTTTATAATATCAATCTGAAAGACCTATAATAATTATCTCTTGGATTTATAATATTATTCTTAGAGGTTTATAGTGTAAATCCTTTGGGTTTAATATTAATAGTAAGTCCCTTCGATTTAATATTAATATTAATATTAAACCCAAGGGATTTACACTCTAAACCTTTGGGGGTAATATTATAAATCCAAGGGAATAATATTAAAACCAAGGGTTTAATACTAAAACCCCAAGGGATTAATACTAAAACCCCAAGGATTATGAATCCAATTGAATAATATTACACCCAAAAATGTTATAAACCATAAAATAGACATGGTTGAGCATGGCTCGTTTTCATATTGAGAAAATCCTTGTCATAATACGACATTGGACCATGGCTTACCATGATTGATTTTCATAACGAGACAATCTATTGACTATTGTTGACCATGTTTGATTTTATAAAACATGGTTGACTATGGTTGATCATGACTCACCGATGTTGACCATGATTGTCTTTGGTAGACCATGATTGATATTATAAACCAAATCAAATAATAAACCAAAGGGATTAATACTAAAAATGAAAGACATTATAAACCTAAGGGAATAATATTTAACCAAAGGGATAATATTAAACCCTAGGAATATGAACCCCGATTAATAAACCTAAGGGATTGATATTATAAACCCAAGGAAATAATGAACACAATGGATTAATACTAAAACCATAAGGGATTATAAACGAAATGAAATAATATTAAACCCAAGGGATTAATATTATAAACCTAAGGTATACAAACCCTAAGATAAATATTATAAAACCTAAAATAAGCATGGTTGACCATGGTTGATTTTCATATTGAGACAATCCTGGTTACAATGTGATGTTGGAACATGGTTTTCCATGTTTAACCATGATTCATTTTCATATGGAGACACTATTTTTCACAATGCGACGTTGGAACATTGTTGACCGTGGTTGAATTTCATATTGAGACAATCTTTGTGACAATGTAGCATTGCACCATCGTTGACCATGATTGATTTTATTAAACATGGATGACCATGGTTGACCATGATTGATTATATAGAACACGGATGATTGTGGTTGACCATGATTGACCATTGTTGACCATGAATAATATTATAAACCCAAGGGAATAATAAACCCAATGGATTAAGACTAAAAATCTAAGGGATTATAAACCCAAGGGAATAATATAGATCCAAGTTACATAAACCATAAGAGAAATATTATAAACTCATAAATAAACATGCTTAACCATGGATAATTTTCACAACAAGACAATATTTGTCACAATGCGACGTTGGACCATGCTCGACCATGGTTGAACCCTTAGATTAGTAAACATAAGAGATTAATATTATAAACTCAAAGGATTAATACTAAAACCCCAAGGGAATAATATTAAACCCAAGGGACTAATATTATAAACACTAAGATATATATTATAAACACTAAAATAAATATAGTTCACCATGGTTGATTTTCATATTGTGACAACCCTTGTCAGAATGTGATGTTGGACCATGATTGACCATGGTAGATTTATATATCGAGACAATATTTTCCAAAATGTGACGTTCGATCATGGTTGACCATGATTAACCACGATTGAGCATGAATTTATTTTCGGTTATCGTTCAAATATTTGAACATAATATTTAATTTTTTGTATTTTTCTTTGGCTAGTAATTATTGGATTTCATCACAAAGTTTAATGTGCAAAAAAATCGATTTAGAGTTATGTTAATTTAGAAATTTGTTTTGTAAGTAAGATGTCTCTTCCCAATGCACATGCTTAGCAACCCAGTGAAATTTGAACACATACCACCTTACTAAAGAAAACCTTTCTCAACCAATTATACTACTAAAACTCAACTAATTTAGAATCTATTTAAAAGACTAATAAATTTTGTATTATAAAAAATATATTTTAATATACATACAAATCTATATATCTCTTCATATTTTTAAAATATTTTTTTGCTTAATCTTTATTTGTATCTTTATTTATCACAATTTTAATGTAACTCTTTTATTTGGTATAATATTCTAATATTATTTCAAATAAAATATAGTGACATGAGAATTATCCATGTAGTATATATTAAAAAAATTTAATAGACTGAGAATTATTGCACTGAATTTTGCAATCTCACTTTTATTACATTTCTTGTACTTAGTTTCTTTTGGCAGACATTTGTTTTAATGAACCTGCAATAAAAATAAGCACACTCATTCGTATATCATATTATGTAATAAATAATAAAGCACTAATTCAGTGGACGGGAGAAATGCTCCAAGGCATTCACATAATATGTATTTAATATTATTTATTAAATGTAACCAAATATTTCAATATTATTTTGTAATATTCTTTTGTATCATTAGTATAAATTTTTATAGTGTAATATTATGATTGTTGAAGTAGTTTAATCGAGGATTGTCAAGATTAAAATCTTATGAATCAAATTAATAAAGGAAAAATATATAATGATGATGATGATGATGATGGTTAACGTCCACTGAGACCAATCTTTGGTCTATCAGTCTTAAAGAAAAGACTTATTTAGTTTGATTTTAAAATTTTATTCCTATGCTCAAAAAACTTGGAAAGAAGCCTCCTGAGCTCACTATAATTTTGACATCTTAAAAGGCTAAGAAGGTCAGTATTACAACAAAGATTATGAAATTGATCTCTAATGTGGTTGTACGTGAGGCACTCTAAGAGGAAGTGATTTTCATCCTCGATGTTCATGTTCTCACAGAGATGGCAGATCTTTTCCATCCATGGTGTTTTAGGAATTGTCCAACGACCTGTTTTACTATGGAGCTCATGATAGTTGGTTCTACTCTTGGCTATATTAATTTTCTTCTTTGAGCTAGTTAAAACAGAGAGATACTTTTGATCTTCTAGGGTGGGATTGATGACCTCTTCATAATATCTTGATTTTCTTTTAGCTGCTAGATCTTTCTCACACCACATTTTTTCTTTGAACTTAGAAGTAATTTTTTTTTAATGTTATTAATGTTTTGCAAAGCAACATTCTCGTCGATCTCCCAATGGTTTAACCAGGCCCTGATGTCTTTATACCAACCTCGTTTAAGCCTTAGGTGGTTTTGGCTAGAATTTAAAGCTAGCTAAGGAATTCTATGGTCTCCTATGCTATTGAGCTTGTGCTTGTACAACATAAACCTAGTCATAGCTAGGCTCTCGATAGGGGAAAGACCCACTTCTATAAGGAGAATAGGATAGGGTGTATTGTTTTTAATTTTAAGGTTATACGTTATAAAACGCTTCTAAATTTGCTCAATCTTTCTCCAGGATTCTCTAGAGATGTTGCAACCCTAGACCTCACATCAATATAAGATAACAGGAGTGACTAAAGTTTCAAAGAGGAACTTCTTTCTATCCCACATTACGAGGTTTGTCGTTTTACAATTATTTTCAAGACCAAAATAAGCTTTCCTGATCCGGATTTATGCAGGAACGAAACAGAATAAACACATAACCATAAATACAGAGATGCAGCGGAAATAACACTTCATTTCATTAATATCAAATAACTGAAATTTGCTTACAAACAGAATGGAAATAAAACTAGCTAGGGCGCTGGTAGCTATCTCTGAGAAGAGATGTGGCGGCTACGGGCCTCTGAACTGTGTTACAATGAGGCTCGAGGGCCTATTTATTATTGAGAAACAATGGAGAACCCTCAACATCCAAAAAACCTAACCCTAGGAGATGAAGCGCCAAAACTATGGGCCCCGTTTGGGTAAATTGGTGTTTCAACTTCCCAGGGACGTAACTTTGGCATACTATCTCCGTTTGGCGCATATGATACATCATTAGAAAGCTCTATCCGAGGACTACAGC